>CM022952.1:71829213-72429213 GCA_012931725.1 Litsea cubeba | reverse complement strand
CACGTTGTCTTTCCGAATGCAGCAAGCTTATTATGCAAGTGGCATATTTCTAGGAACATCTTGGCAAATTGTAAGAAGTATGTTGAGACCAACAACAGATGGGATGCGTTTATATCTAGTTGGAACATGTTGGTAGTCTCTCCCACTGAAAATGACTACATTCAGTTTCTAAGTGCATTGGACCGGAATTTCTGTGGGTATCCAAACGCTGTTGATTATGTGAAGAAATCGTGGTTGAATAACCACAAGGAACAATTTATAACTGCTTGGACGGATCGGCATATGCACTTTGAAAACGTGACTACGAATAGGGCTGAGAGCGCACATGCAAAATTGAAAAGACACCTTGGCACATCGAACAGTAGCTTTGATACGTCTTGGCAGGTTATCCATGCATTGCTTGAGTTGCTCTTTACGGAGATAAAGGCTTCATTTGAAAAGAGCATGAACATCGTGCAACATAAGTTCAAACCGGCACTGTTTCGCGAGTTGAGAGGATTTATATCAAGGAATGCTTTGGATATAGTATTGAATGAGTCGATCAGAGCTGGTTATATTGGTCCAGATTCCTTGGCATGTGGGTGCGTAATTCGACGGACCCATGGGTTACCATGTGCACACGAGATTGCCGAATACATTAGGGAAGGAAGTTAAGTACCACTGAGTTGTGTCCATCAATACTGGAGGAAGCTCAATTTAGACTCCACTAAGGAGAATGAAGCCCCCGAATTAACCACAACTTCCGAGTTCGAGTTGATCAATAAGAAATTTCAGAGTACCGATTAGACTGGTAAAATACAAATATTGAAAAAACTAAGAGAGTTGGGGTGTCCTTCGTCTACTTCTCTTCTTGAGCCGGATGTTAAATTGAACACCCGGGGTCGTTCATCCTCGAAAAAGAAGAAGTTGGATTGGTCTACGCGTCGGGAACCATCTGCTTTTAAGTATGCACTCTCGATCGAAGATAGCGTTCCATCGAGAACCAACAGTCTAGATTTAAAGAAGGGGAATGAGAAATTAAATGTTCGACGCACTCGTTCAAGCACGTTCGAGCATCATCTTCCTAAGTCATTAGGACCCTATATTGAGACTATTAAGGATGTCGAGGCAGATGGTAACTGTGGATTTAGAGCAATAGCTGGTCTTTTGGGAATGAGCGAGGATGGTTGGATACAGGTTAGACTGGATTTGAGCAATAAACTACAGAGGCATCAAAATTATTATTCATTGCTATATGGAGGAGATGATAGGGTTGGGGAGCTGTATTATGCCTTGGCGTACTATGATAGCAATCCTCCATATGCTCATTGGATGACAATGCCAGACATGGGTCACCTGGTAGCTTCATATTATAATGTTGTATTGATCCATCTTTCTTTGCAACAGTGCCTTAGTTTCCTGCTTTTGAGATCAACCCCGATTCCATCTTCTGATCGCAAAGTTATCGCGATTGGTTTCGTCAATGGTAACCATTTTGTTTAAGTCTTCATGACACCCGGGGCTCCCATGCCTCCCATTGCGACAAATTGGTATAGACACCACCATCCTAATGCTGACGGATGGCAACTACCATATGCTCAGAACATCGAGCGATTCAAAGAAATAATTGGAGACAGTGTCGCAACACGGGAGTCGGTTAATCTTGACAGTGATTAATTTCTTGTACTTTGAACTGGATGTAAACAAATTTAGTAAAGGATATTGAAATGCAATCAAGCATTTTTGTATTATTTTATTCTTTTTGGTTTATTCCATCATAACCCTCCTTAGTTGATTGTGGGTTGGCAAGTATATGTGCAAAACCATTCTGCACGGCCAACAGTTGCTGTGCAGAATGGAACTGCTTGGTACCTGACACGGTACATATTAGCCGAGCAGAATTAATCTGCACGGTACATGTTGGCCGAACAGATTGCATCTACATGATATATGTCGGCCGTGCATTATTAATATGTGTGGATTATTCATGCATTAATGTAGACTAGTGGAACTATTTGTATCCCATTACGAAGAGTTATGTAGATGTTCATAAAAAAATATTAAATAAAAGGCATCAACCATTTCATGACCAGAAGTCAAAAAGCAAACAAGTCCTTATACAAGAATCAATAGTCCTTGATTGACATGTTAAAGTTTGTAGTACACTGTTTTCTTGCAATTACTTATACATCTCAAAAGAAGGATACATTGTCTAATCCAAAATTCCTAAGGAGCCTAGAGCAATCTTAGCTTACAGTTTCAATGATAGAGAGTATCATTGGGTTACGTTCTCTTGTCCATCAAACACGACATTACCAGATGAATTCCTCAATCGTATGAAGAGTAAATGGATTCTGACACACATGGGCTTTAGAAATCCATATCAGTGTTTTATGGTGTTCTAAAGCCCATATGTATCAGAATCCACTTACTCTTCATACGATTGAGGAATTCACCTAGTAATGTCGTGTTCGATGGACAAGCGAACGTAACCCAATGATACTCTCCAATAGTGAAACTGTAAGCTAATATATATCCCATCTCAAACAAAAAGTGAGAAAAAAAGTAAGCTAATATTCCTTCATGAAATTACTTATACATCCCAAAAAAAAAATCCTCTGGAAAAAAACAAATGGAACAATCCAAAAGTCCTCCGAGCATCACTGTTGCGCATGCCGATGATATGTCACCGGCAAGCCATCAAGAATCTCGAGGGTAGTCTGCAGTGCCCTCTGGTAGAAGTCAACTGGCTGGTCACCTCGTTCAAGCGTGGCACGAATATGGTCCTTCGCTCGAAGGATCTATAAGAAACAATAGAATGTGTCATAGGAAATTTTAAACAATAGTTGCATCGATGTATGAAATAAGATAGTTTACAATGCACTCACCGTTCTCGGAGTCGGGTCCTCTCTACCCTCATTAGGGTCATAGTGGGAATGGCGGGCGGGGTTCTGTACACGAGGGTGAGATATCCTAGTGTACCACTCGAGATAGTCCGGTGAACACTCCCATGCATGATGTGCACGATGGCCGCGGTGCGCAAGAGATAATACATGGTCCTCCCAAGTAATCCAATACTGGTTCAGAAACGTATAGGAGACCTTGTATTTGCCGGCAGTACTACCCCGAGTAGCACAGATGGGAGCGAGAGGTGCGGGTGGGATGGTCTGTACGTAGCCGAATTGTCGAAGAACCCTGTGTGGGTGGTAGGGTTCAATGACATCTAGGGCTCTCAAGCAACCACAGAAGAAGGATATTTGCTGTAGTGGATGATGGGCCCTAGCACTAGCATACGGGTCCCAAGCAAGCTGTCACAAGTAAACGAAACAAGTCACTAATATAATAAAACATGCTCCTTGTCAAAAAACGTAAAAGAAAAAAGTAAAGAAAGTCAGAAATATATAACATAAAAAGCTCTATTGGGTGCTCACCACACTCGGGTGTAAGGCATCCAATCTCTCCCGCATCAGCTGTATGTTTTCCATGGCATTTCCGGAATCCTGTCCAGGATTCCAGCGGCTTGCTAGAGGCATCCCTATAGTGTATCCCCATTGTGCAGGAGGACGGGCGAATGGGAAGTGCCCGTACACCGAAGACTACAAATGACAAATATTAATAATTATACAATACTTATATCAATTATAATGAAAAAGGTATGTGCATATATAAAATGTACCGGTCTTACCGTGAGCAGTGTCAAATATCCAGCAATCTGCCGCACATCTGCCCTCGTGGCGGTCCCCAATTGGCGATATAGATACGCCAGTGCGGCAGCCCCCCATGCGTATTGACGGACCCGTGGCAGGTCCATCAATAAGGATAAGTAGTAGACAGGGACCCTCGTGGCGGACTTATCAGTGAATAGTGTACAGCCCAACAAATAAAGAAGATATCCTCTGGCCACACACTCTACCTCCTCAACCGACGACGCAGGAGTCACTTCGCCGCACACCCGTCGGATCCAGCTCATCCTCACTACCCCACCCCGTGCCAGGTTCAACTCTGCTGTCGCAGATTCCCTATCCACACCCAGACCTAACTCGAGCAGATTTACTTGGTCAGTAAATCCCATAGTAGCAGATACGTGGACAGGAAGTCCAGTGACTGGGATGCTGAGTAGAGAACTCACATCATCTAATGTGATCGTCATCTCACCAAACGGCATGTGGAAGGTATTGGTCTCGGGCTGCCATCTCTCCACAAAGCTCGAGACCAAGGGGCAGGAGATATATCGGTAGCTGAAATGCCTTAGGTCTGCCAATCCAGACTCTTCTATGATAGCGCGAAACATAGGTACCTCAATATCAAGACGATCTCCAGGGCAAGGTATGTACCAGTCCTTCAACTGGCGCCAATGACTGATACATTTGAACGGGCCATGTTCCTGCACATTACAAGTATAGTATAAATCTTCATTAGCATCTGGTATTATATAAAGAATTACTTAAAACATGTAAAGAATTAACGTATACCTCCCCTTCCCATATGGATATGGCCACGTGAGTCCTGACACTCACAAGGACGGACTCGTCGGCCGGACCGCCTGGAATAGGGCCATCCCTGCTGCCGAGGCATGAGGACTGGATGGCTGTGCCTGGTCCTCTGAGGAATCATCCTCCCCTGCTGGCGCAATAGGAGTACTAGATGGCTGGGGAGGACTAGACGGCCCTGCCTCATCCTCTGAGGAATCATCCTCTGAAGAGCTCTCAGGCAGTGGATCCCGTCGTAATTTGCGTCTTCGTTCAGACGCCGTTGGCCGTTGAAAGTAGTAGCATGCACACCTCGGCGAGGAAGTCTGGTAATGCCAACCTTCACCCGCACTCTGGATGGATTGCTAGAAGTACTACCACGTCCACCTGTAGGCTGTGAGATGCCACCAATACGGCGAGCTGGTCTCCTCGGCATATCTTCCAATCTGGATTTAAAATAAAAATCAGTAGGAAGAAAAAGCTTTCTAGGAAGAAATCTTTTTATCTTGTAATGCTCGGTTCAATTGTGTCGTGCAAAATCGTTTTGCACGGCACAATTATTCCGTGCAACAATTTTCTGCACGGTATATGTTTGCCGTGCATATTTGTTTTGCACAGTTTACATGTTCCGTACAAAACATTTATGCACGGAAGAGTTTATCGTGCAAAAAATATATACACGGTAAACATTTACCGTGCAATAAATTAGAGCATGGTTCTGCATTGCCGAGCAGATCGCGAAAATGGCCACGAGTTTTGGCAAAGTGAACAGGGTTTCAGCAATTCGAATGCACATGAATTAGCTCTTAATAAACTTATCTACTATCTAACAAAGAAATTATGACCTAAAAGGAATGTAAAAATGAAAAGCAAAAGAACAAGAAGAAAAGGAAAAAGAAGAAGAAGAATCACTTGAGCGTCCTGTGAAGAAGAGGAAGAAGAAGAAGCGATGTACACTGCTTGGAGGGAGAACGACCAAGAAGAGGGAAGGCCAGAATAGGAGGTGCACTGCTGCTCTTTGCTTGGTTTTTCAAAAGTGCTCGACGTGGGAAATGGAGAGGAGGAGAACGACCTGGGTTTCTTGCAAGGGTAGTTTGGGGAATAGTGTGGGTGGGCTCAGCAAAATGATTTTAAGAAAATAAAAGAGGGGGGTGAGTTCAGCAAGTGGGTGCATACAACAATAGTAATGGGTGCATATAGAATCTCCCTTCAAAAAATTGACACAAGTCTCAAAAGTTTTTAAATTAGCAATAAGTTTTTCAATAAATGTCACATCCCGCCATTTAAAGTTTATTTCTGTCAACTTTTTCCACCAATCTTTTAAAATCACCCTTTATTTAAAGTCATGGCATGCTTTCGACATCCACCGCATGACCCCAATCAACATGGGGGCACTGGTTGTCGCCAATCACCCCGAGGACGCCGGTGAAAGAAATGAGATAAAGATGGAGGAAGTTAGGGAGGGTTTTGTTTTCAATACCTTTAAATTTGTGTATTTTAACAAATTGAGGGAAAGATTCACTGGAAAATACTTTTAAATGGCCGGATGTCCTTAACTGAAAATTTATTGGAAAACTTAGGCCCTAATTTGAGAGTTTTTGGAACTTGTGTCCGTTTTTTAAATATGATGAAAACTTAAGACCTTGTTTGAATCTTTCTGAAAATAAAAAGAACCGGCACCCCATGCCTCTTTGGAAATGACGGCACACAGAACTACCTAACTTTATTATCGATGGGTGAGTTGAGTTCTTGCATGCCTATGCCATTTTGAATATATATATAGGAACGCTGTGGAGAGGATCCGCTCAGCACGTGCATCTCAAGTACCAACACCGGATATGAGATGGGTCTTAAGAAAGAAATCCCGCCGCCCATACCATTCCAAAAAGAAAACGCAGAAAGAAAATGAGGAAAAGGGGAAATTGGACAGGTGAGCCTTTTGTTCCTCCCTCATTTTGAATCCATATTTGATGGCACTTCAGCAAAAGGGGATGATAAATGGGCTCCAACAATGGATGGCGTGCCTGGAAATATCATAACGAATATGGGTTCAAGAGGAAGGAAAGGACAAAAATGGGCGGGCTTCCAAAATGACTTCCCTTCCATCACACATGCGAACCGCACGCTCCAGCTTAGGATATCCTAAGCTTCAGCGTAGGGGTTGGTTGAGTATGGAATATTATAGCCATTCTCACGTTGTCTCCATATACATGACACCTTAAATTCATCTCTAAATTTCCTCTCCCTACTTTTAGTTTGTTGATGTGACAGTTGAGCCTCCCCTTGATTTTAAACTCATGCACAAATGGATCCTTCTCATACATGAGCAGACAAAACTATGGAGCAAGGCAATAAAATTTATCAAAAAATGGTATTTGCTCAAAAAACCACATAACCATATAACCATGAATCAAAATAAAGTCCACTTATTGCAGGCATTTTCATATAGTTTGAGAATCTGATTGGATTCGGTCAACATGAAAATCTGTCTACATGAAAATATATTTGAATTTTCATTCGAAACACCAAATTTCAACATACAACCTGTAAAATTATAACCTTATAATCTGCCAAAAATATACAACTTGAAATCATTTGTAAACGTCAACATCCATACCACATTCAACATCCATAATGCATTCCAAATCCAGTGCATTCTAGCACCTATAATACATTTCAAATCCAACATGACTAATTACAACAGCCAAATCCAACATCCCCAATAGATTCTATATGATCAGTTGTGGGCCAACTATTTACTACAGATGACGATGAGATGCCTTCATGAAACTGATGATAACACCTAGTAATCTAAAAACATGATGTTCTGTTGGGTTCAAAAACATTAAAAATCAAAATCATCTCCACATGCAGCCCGCAACCTGTAATTTGTTTATCATCACAAACATTTGCAATCTAAAAACATAATGTTCTATTGGGTTCAAATACTAACAAATCTAAATCATCTCCACATACAAATTATATTCCTCAGTACTCTTCCTAGTCAGTTTAGGATCTTCAAACATCTAATTGAGTTTGACTCAATAGTAGATCACATTCACTTCCAATGCTCTCTAATACTTGTTCGATGAGGTGGAATTCATGAAAAGATATGGAACATATGGCATATTAGTAGGTCCCAATCAAACAAAAAAAAAATCACCAGCCAAATATCACAAACATAATCAACAAATAACAACAATAACCAATCTAAAATGAGGTTTAGGGCTGAGTGACTTTAGCATTTTGGCATCGGGTTACTGAAAGAGGGGATGGGATTGCCGATCAGCAATCCCATAATTAGATGGCATAGATAAAGTTTCGGCAAAAGAAGAAGAGAATAAGTGTCACATCCCAGTCCCGAATCACCATGGCCTAGGGTAATCCCCAATGTGTGACACACGTAATCCCGTGTTACTGTACCTGTCTCGAGTTAAATACAGCTTCACGAAGGATGAAATTCCTCATTTCCACTTGTGAGTCTAGCTCACTAACACCTGTCAACAACATTTAATAGCGGAAGCATTTCATAATAAAACACAAATAGGTACCAATTCATGAACATTCCTAATATAAGTTTCATATTTATTGTGTGGGGATATTTCCTAAGACACCAAGATCTCAATTATCTTCGGTAAATAATACTGCTAATCAAGCCTCAGTCTCGGTCAAGCACGGCTCTGCCGCCCTGGCAGAGCACCAACCAAGATCAAACTCTCCAGTGGCCTCAGCCACACACACCTTGGCATCCGTGCCAGGTCGCCAACCAGGTCAAGGTCTCTCATGACCTCGGTCGATCCCGACCCCGGCTCCTATTCCTGGCCTCGGTTGTCTATCCCTAAAGGCTAGTCGAGATGGGCACTGACAGCCGAATTCCTCTAGGAGCTCGATCACATCACGAGATATGTGACAGATCCAGGGCGTGCGCAAGTAGCCATCCTAGCCACCCATGCTCCCTGACAAAACGACATCCAGCGGCTACGTCTACATCAAGGTATGGCTCCAGGCAAGGCCCGATGGGACTAAGGCCCAAAAGTTAGCAGCGTAAGGCCCGATTAGACCATCATTTAATGAAAGGTGCGCTGACAAGACAAACATTTAATGAATTATGGGCTGATGTGACTGTACTTCCCAAAGTACCAGGTTTTCATCATTAGCTCCACCAACCAGGGTCAACTCTTTCTCCTATAAATAGAGGACCCCCATTCCACTCCGAGGTACTCATAATACACCTAGTCGTTACTCTGCCCTCTGAGTCTCCATCCTACTGCTGAGTCCCTGAACTGACTTAGGCATCGGAGAGCCTTGTGCTGCCCGCAGCCAGGGTCTTTGATTGTCTCTCTTCTCCTTCCCTTTCAGGTTCTCAAGCATCTCACCATCATCAAAGAGTCTCAACGAGATCTTAATCCTCATTACCAAGTCCATATTATTTAGGCACTTACCATTGGCACCGTCTGTGGGGAAGTATTCACTCAAAAGTTTCCCAAGCACCATGGCTCCCAAAGCCAAGAAGGGCAGGGAATCGACAAAGATACCTCCGCTACCGCTATTCCCAAAACCTCTACCGGCCGCTCCTCATCAGGGGAGGTCCGGGACGAGGTCTATCACAGCCGCCAACGAGGAACACCCCGAAGAGCATCTCTTTATCCCAGTCATTGCCAGAGAAACCCTGTCACCGTTGGAGGAGGCGACGCCTTCCCGGCAAAACGAGGCTCAACAGGAGCCTCCTCGAAAGGACAAATCCAATGCAGTGAGCAGGTCACGCCAACCCCGTCACCAAGCTGATGACAACGACGACAATGATAATCCTTTCCTTGGAGACATCCGGGCCCAAAACCTTGCTATCCAGGAGAAGGACAAGTTGATTGAGTAGCAGCGGCAGCTCCGAAAGAAGAAAAAGAAGGTTGCAGCTCCGACCTCCAGAGACGAACAAGCTCCCCGAGCCTAGCCAGATCTGAGACAAATCATTGATGAGAAGAAACGCAGCCGAGCTCAAGACGAGAGCTCCAGCAACAACTACTCGAAGAGGAGGTCAGAGCCCATGCTAGAAGACAAAGACAACTTCAGGGAATGGCTTGACCAGCACATCGAGCAAGCCGTCCTGCACAAGATGGAGGAAGCCGGTCTCGCCGGTGATCGGCCAGACGTCTTTGACTCAGAAGACCTTAGCGCATCTCCTTTCTCATAGGAGATCGAAGGTTCCCCCTCCCTGAGAAGTTCAGTGTCCCAAGGTTCGTCCTTTACAACAATATCTTGGACCTAGCAGCGCATCTGCGACGCTTCACCCAGAGGATGTCCGTATGGGGCGACGACGGTCACCTGAACTACAGGGTCTTTTCCTCAAGTCTGGGAGACCTCCCCCTCAAATGGTTCTACGCACTTCCAGAGGGATCAATTTCGAACTGGCGCCAGCTCCGGAACTCCTCCATAAGGAAGTTCCAAGCGCATAGAGTCATCCTGAAAATGGACAACGACGTCATGACCCTCAAGATGAGGTGGAACGAGAACATCACCCATTTTGCTAAGAGGTTCTGGACAGTGTACAGCCAGGTTGAGAACTCCACCGACGAGGTGGCGATCAGGTCAATCCTTCCAGAATGCCCTGCTGTCGGGCAACGATATTCGGAAAGAACTGGTCTGGAACCCTGTAGCCTCGATGGCAGGATTGATGGCCAGAGTGAACAAGTACATTGAACAAGAAAAGGACAAGGCTCGAGCCAATGAAAGCTTTGGGATTTCCAAAAATCAGTTCAGGCGCGAGGACCGAGCCTCCAAGAAGGACGGGAAGGCGTCTACCAGGGAGGAGGCAAACCGAAATCGGGCATCCACCAGCTCAGCAGCAGTCTCGGCTCCCACCTCAGGAGGTGGCAAGAAGTTCAAGTCATCCTTTACCTCCCACACAGGCGTCAACACAGTCTTCAAGGAGCCAATCCAGAAGCTCCTCAACAAGATCAAAGAACAGCCTTACTTCAGCTGGCCGCAACCCATGCGGAGCGACCACTTCACCCACGACCAAAAAGTTTTGTACCTACCACAAGCAGAATGGGTACATGACCGAGCACTATTTTTCCCTCAATTCACACCTTGAGAAGCTCGTCAAGGATGGGCACCTAAAGGAATATGTCAAAGGAGGAGGAAACGTGAACACAAACCGAACTCAACGCCGAAATGATAAGGATCACTCCAGCGACGAGTCGGAAAGGATCATCAACGTCATTCACCTGGCTCCCGCCCCCAAGGGGAGTAGCCATGCCCGTGCCGAGGCCAGGAGGGCTTCACACGGCAAACAGGTGATGACGACCGAACTAAAACCGGCCCCCAAGAAAGCTCGGAAGGGGAGGCCAAAGATTTGGTTCTCAGAAAAGGACCTGGAAGGAGTCCAGCTCCCCCACAATGACCCGCTGATAGTCACACTGAGGCTAAAGAATTGTCAAGTACAGAGAATCCTCGTCGACCTCGGCAGTTCATCCGAGGTCCTCTACTTCGATTGCTTCAAAAGAATGGGTCTCAGAGAAGAAGACCTGCAGGAGGCACGCACTCCCTGATAGGCTTCAGCGCCAAGCCTGTATACCCTAAGGGGAAGGTCTCCCTGAAGGTCAAAGTCGCAGGCGCCTCAATGATGGCCAACTTCCTTGTGGTAAATGCGCCATCCCCCTACAATGCTATAATGGGAAGGACTTGGTTGCATAACATGGAAGCGGTGCAGTCCACTCACCACCAGAAGTTCAAATTCCCATTTGAAAACAAGGACGGCAACGTGGAGATAGTCACGGTCAGAGGCGACCAAGAGACGGTCAAGCAGTGTTTGATTGCGGTGGTACCTGGCGAACAGGAGCCAAAGCAGGTCCACATGGCCGAGCTGGAAGCCGAGCTTGACAAAGAGTTGGAGAAAGTCGGTCGAAACCCTGAATAGAAAAGCATTAAAGACTTAACCGAGATCAGGATCGATCCCACCGACCCTAAAAGATACTTCTTGCTCGGGAGCCAGCTCATCGAGCCAGAGAGGGCCGAGCTCCTAGACTTCTTATTACAAAACAAGGGAGTCTTCGCTTGGACCCCCTATGAGATGCCAAGCATCGACCGCAAGGTCATGTGCCACCAGCTGAATGTGGACCCCCAAGCATAAACCTGGAGTCCAAAAGACTCGCAAGACAAGGGTGCCACAAACAGAGGCCGTGATCGAGGTGGAGAAGCTGCTAGAGGCCAGAGCAATCAGAGAAGTCCAGTATCCAAACTGGTTGGCCAACACAGTGGTGGTCAAGAAGAAAACTGGCAAATGGAGAGTCTGCGTCGACATCACTAATCTCAACAAAGCCTGTCCCAAAGACAACTTCCCCTTACCGAAGATCAACCAAATGATTGACGCTACTGCTGGCCACGACAGGATGAGTTTCCTCGATGCCTACCGGGGTTATCATCAGATACCAATGTATGGGCCAGACGAGGAAAAGATTGCGTTCATAACGCCTAGAGGCATCTACTGCTACAAAGTGATGCCTTTTGGGTTGAAGAATGCAGGGGCGACCTACCAGAGATTGGTCACCAAATTGTTCCACGCCCAGCTCAGCAGAAATGTGGAAGTCTACATTGACAACATGGTCGTCAAGTCTAAAAGGTCCCAGGACCACTTGGCGGACCTAGGTCAAGTGTTTGACATCCTCAAGAGGTTCCAGCTCAAGCTCAACGCCTTTAAATGCAGTTTCGGTGTCGGCTCCGGCAAATTCCTTGGAAGCTTGGTCACGAGAGGAGGAATTGAAGCCAATCCGGATCAGATCTCGGCCATCCTTGGACTACAGAGTCCAACGACGACAAAGCAAGTCCAGAAGCTCACCGGCATGGCTGCCACGCTGAACAGCTTTATCAGCCGATCCTCAGATAAGTGCAGACCATTCTTTCAACTCTTGAAGAAGAGCCTGAAGTTCCAGTGGACTCCGGAGTGCGACGAAGCCCTCCAAAGGCTCAAAGCCTACCTATCCTCACCCCCTGCTCTCGACTCCGAAACAGGGAGAGGTGCTCTACATCTACCTGGCGGTCTCGGATCACACAGTGAGCTCGGTCCTCGTCAGAGAGGAAGACAAGCAGTAGAAGCCAATCTACTACACGAGCAAAATCCTGCTTGATGCCGAGATCAGGTATCTGCAATTGGAAAAGCTTGCATTAGCGCTCGTCAGCACTTCTCGCAAACTCTCCCACTACTTTAAACATATACCATAGTGGTTGTGACAAAACATCCACTCAGAACACTCTTCAAGAAAGCATATTTTTCTGGCAGAATCTCACGCTGGGTCGTCGAACTAGGGCAGTACGACATTCAGTATCAACCCAGAATGGTGGTCAAAGCTCAAATATTGGCGGATTTCATCGTTGAGTTCATCTCCTCGAGTTCGGCACCGACCCCGCTCGGAACCGAACTAGGGGGCATTAGGTATGAGGACAAAGGCACGGTGACCGAAGAAGGGCGAACTAGGAACCAGTTTCTTACTTCAGCATGGAAGGTCTTCGTCGATGGATCCTCTACCTCCAAGAGGGTTGGCGCTGGCATAGTCCTTCAATCTCTAGAGGGGCTGGTCATCGAGCAAGCCCTGACACTAGACTTCAAAGCATCGAATAACGAAGCAGAATACGAGGCCCTAATAGCGGGGCTGAATAGCGCGAAAATCCTCGGAGCTCAACAGCTTGTGGTTTTCAGTGATTCACAGTTGGTGACGAGCCAACTCACTGGAGACTACCAGGCTCGTGACGATAGGATGACAGCCTACTTAGCCCTCGCAAAAAAAAACTTCTCCATCAGTTCCAGAAAGTCAAAGTCAAGCAGATCGGTAGAGATTCTAACTCTCACGCCGATGCTCTCGCCAGCCTGGCTTCAGCGGTCGAGGCTGGGAGGAAAAGAGTTGTCGAAGTAGAATCGCTTGGAAAGCCGAGCATAGAGCTTCACCCACCACGACAAATTATGTGCGTTGATCTCGGTCCGAGCTGGATGGACCTAATCATCTCTTTCATCAAAGACGACAAGCTTCATGAAAACAAGAACGAGGCGCACTGGACCAGGTTCAAGGCAGCTCGGTTCTGGCTGTCTCTAGAAGGAAAACTCTACAGGAACTCAGGAAGTCTTTCACCGGCCCCTACCTTCAGTGCATGCACCCAAGCAGGTTCGAAGACTTCCTTTACGAGATACACGAAGGGATTTGCGGAACCCACATTGGAGGTCGGTCGCTGGTATACCAGGCTATCAGCCAGGGTTACTGGTGGCTGTACATGCAAAAGGATGCCCAACAGTATGCCAGAAAATGTGAGAAGTGTCAAAAATTCTCACCCTCTCTCCATCAGCCAGCATAAGATTTGAGCTCACTCTCCAGTCCATGGCCCTTCGCCCAATAGGGGCTGGACATTGTGGGACCTCTCCACCAAGCTTCAGGAAATAAGACGTGGCTAATAGTAGCCACCGATTATTTCACCAAATGGGTGTTGGATATCGCGATCACTGAGAGGGGGGGGGGGGTGAATCAGTGATTTCTAAAAACAGGTCCAATTCAACAACAAAACAAGTCAAACCACACAATGACACCAGATTTAACGTGGTTCACCAAAAGGCTACGTCCACGGATCAAAACCGTCCGAACACCGATCCGGTACAGGTCTGAATATATTTAGTCGCACCAACGACAAAGAGCACCAACCCTTAGTTTCAGATAGCACCAACTATCTAGGAAGCACCGACTCCCCTTACAATTTATCTGCACCCACAGATAGGATCACCAAACCCCAAACACCAAGCACCAACTTGATGTTAAAAACAGAATAGAAGATTAACTCTGTCTACAGCCCTTCCCCTCTACAATTCTCTCTCTCTCAATCCCTTACAAATTGAAATCTAAAGCATAAAGAGAGACACTTAACTCATAGACGAATCACCATCTTCAAGAGCACAATCCCGTCCATAATTACTGTAAAAAGATGTAGCACAACAGCAACAGCAACAGCACCAGCACACAGCACACTCTTCTCTCTTCTCTTCTCTCTTTTCTCTTCTCTTCTGGTGTCTTTTCTTGGTGTCTATTTAGAACGACCCATACATGCCTTTATATAGGTTATAGTAACCCTTAATTGTGTTCAAAATAGGTTACAATTCGTTTAGAAAGAGTCCCAAACGAAATAACAAAGAATGCTGAATTTTCGTGCACAACTTCTAATTCTGCGCAACTCTGGTTCCCGTGCTCGGTCGACATCCTTGCTTGCTCGGTCGACCGAAGACACTGTCTGGAAATAGACAACTTTCGAGCTCGGTCGACATCCTGAGGTCTCGGTCGACCGAAGACACACTGTGTCACGAAAATAACTGGGAGCTACCTGAATCTGTTTTCTGCAGGTTTCTTCTTGCTCGGTCGACCGCATGAAGAGCCCGGTCGACCGCGTGCTCTGCTTCAGGAATTCTGACTCTTCTCTTCAGCTCAATCAACACCAGCCTTTTAACATCATGCTTGTGACATTGTGTTGACAATAATTCCAACTTAATTCAATACTTGAGATACTAATTCTTCAATTCATCAAAAGACTTCTCAAGTCATCTCAAATTCCAACAATCTCCCCATTTGGAATTGTTGGCAACACTATTGGAAATTCAACACTCACTTGGAACCAATTCTGAAATTCTGAAATAACAACCATGCATTGTCAACAATCTCCCCCTAGCATAACATCTCTCCTTGCTATCATAGCATAACATCTCTCCATTGAGCTGAAGAGAAGAATCAGAATTCCTGAAGCAGAGCATGCGGTCGACCGGGCTCTTCATGCGGTCGACCGAGCAAGAAGAAACCTGCAGCCTTTTAACATCATGCTTGTGACATTGTGTTGACAATAATTCCAACTTAATTCAATACTTGAGATACTAATTCTTCAATTCATCAAAAGACTTCTCAAGTCATCTCAAATTCCAACAATCTCCCCCTTTGGAATTGTTGGCAACACTATTGGAACTTCAACACTCACTTGGAACCAATTCTGAAATTCTGAAATAACAACCATGCATTGTCAACAATCTCCCCCTAGCATAACATCTCTCGTTGCTATCATAGCATAACATCTCTCCCCCTTTGACAACAAGTCCAAAGGGACCAAACCGAGGAGCGAATAGGATATTCAATGAATGCATTGCTCCCCCTTTCAAGCACATCTCCTACGGTTTAGGAGAGTGAGTAACTCCTAACTTTTTCCGGAGATACTCGAAGACTTCCTTTGGCAGAGGTTTCGTGAAAATATCAGCCACTTGCTCAGTTGTTGGAACATATTCCAACTTGACCTCTCCATCAGCAACTTTATCTTTAAGAAAATGATAACGAATTGCTACATGCTTTGTTCGAGAGTGCTGAACAGGATTCTTAGATATATGAATTGCACTCGTGTTGTCACATAGGATCGGCGTAGGATCCGTTGTAGGAACTCCTAGATCAGAGAGCATTTGCCGCATCCATAACACTTGCGTACAACAAGTTGCCGCTGCAATATATTCCGCTTCCGCTGTCGAAAGGGATACTGAGTCTTGCTTCTTACTATGCCAAGCAACTAATCTTTCTCCAAGATAAAATGTGCCGCCGCTAGTACTCTTGCGATCATCTACGCATCCAGCCCAATCGGCATCAGAATATGCAACAAGAGTGAAGGATTTGCCTTTGGGATACCAGATACCAAGCTCCATGGTACCTTTCAGATATCGAAAGATTCGTTTCACTGCTGTAAGGTGCGTTTCAGTTGGTGCTGCTTGAAAACGTGCAACCATACATACTGCTTGTAGAAGATCTGGTCTTGTAGCGGTCAAGTAGAGTAAGCTTCCTATCATAGAGCGATAGGTGGTATGATCAACGGACGAGGCCTTATCATCTTTGCTAAGCTTCGTGTTCGTTGACATTGGTGTGCTCACTGGCTTGCTGTCTTCCATATTGAACCGTTTCAGCATTTCCTTAATGTACTTCATTTGTGATATGAAGATGCCATGTTTCAGCTGCTGAACTTGTAAACCAAGAAAGAACTTTAGTTCTCCAAGCATCGACATTTCAAATTCTTTCTTCATCTCTTCAGCAAAATTCCTGCACATCTCCTCATCATTGCCACCAAAGATTATGTCATCAACATAAACAATGACAACTAGCTGTTTGCTTAACTCAGTTTTGACATACAGATTGCTATCAACCAGTCCTTTTTCAAAACCGATCTTGCGGAGATAGAGATCCAGCCTTGCATACCATGCCCTTGGCGCTTGTTTCAGTCCATAAAGAGCCTTTTTCAACTTGCACACTAGATCTGAATTTTTGCTGATGAGAAAACCATCAGGTTGCTCAATGTAGACCTCTTCTTCAAGTAAACCATTCAAGAAAGCTGACTTTACGTCCATCTGAAATACCTTGAAGGTTTTGTATGCTGCCAATGCAAGAAACATACGAATAGCTTCCAGACGAGCCACCGGTGCAAAGGTCTCTTCAAAATCTATGCCTTCAACTTGAGCATAGCCTTTACAAACCAACCTTGCTTTGTTTCTAATGACTTGACCATCTTCATTCAGCTTATTCCGAAAGACCCATTTAGTACCAATAACAATCTTATCAGTAGGTCTATTTACAAGTTCCCATGTGGAGTTCTTCTCAATTTGCTCCAACTCCTCATGCATAGCTTTCAACCAACTATCATCGAGACTGGCTTCAGCCACAGTCTTGGGTTCAATGGTGGACACAAGTGAGTAATTGCTAACTACACTTTGTCTAGTTTGAACGCCTGCCTTAGGATCTCCAATGATTTGATCCTTAGGGTGTTGCTCTACCCAAGTGCTGTGCTTCTTAGGTGTAGTATCTTCTGAGTCATCCTTTGATTTCTCAGAATCATTAGATTCAGCCATCTCATCATCAATCTCACTCGAGTCCTCATAAACTGGACTGTCATTATGAGTTGCATTCTTTGGTTCAAAATTCTCATCTATTCTCACATCAGCACTTTCTATGATTTTTATGGTTCTTTTGTTAAGACACCTATATGCTTTGCTAGTAGAGGAGTAACCCAGAAATATACCTTCGTCAGCTCTTTCTTCAAATTTGCCCGGATTTTGTTCGAGCCGCTTGATGTAACACTTGCTGCCGAAGACTTTGAAGTGCTTGACTGTTGCTTTTCTTCCAAACCATAGCTCATAGGGAGTTTTGACTTCATGTGGCCTGATCAAGCATCGATTTTGAATGTATACAGCCGTATGAATTGCCTCTTTCCAATACTTGTCAGCCATCTTGCTTTCACTTAGCATCGTACGAGCCATCTCTTGTACGGTGCGATTCTTCCGTTCCACAACTCCATTTTGCTGTGGAGTTCTAGGGGCTGAGTACTGTCTTTGAATGCCATGATATTCACAATATTTAGTGAACTCTTCAGATGTGAACTCGCCTCCACGATCAGACCTTAAAATCTTGATACGTTTTTCCAATTGATTTTCAACCTGTGCTTTAAACACTTTAAAACGATCAAGTGCTTGATGCTTATGCTTAAGAAACAATACCCATGTCATACGAGTATAATCATCAATGCATAACATGAAATACTTATCTCCATTGGTGCTTTGAGTTCGCATCGGTCCACAGAGATCAGTGTGCACTAGCTCAAGAGGTTTCTTGGAATGATGCTCCTTTGACTTGAACATAACCCTCGTTTGCTTTCCCTTTTGACAAGAATCGCAAATGGGATTGGAAGGCTTTTCAACTGTAGACATGCCTCTTACAGCCTTTGAATTGCAAATCTTTGACATGTTATCAAAGCTTAGATGCCCAAGGCGTTTGTGCCACAACCAACTTTCCTCTGTCCGACTCATCAAGCAGGTCTTTTCAGCTCCATCTGACAATGTATAGAGATTTCCAGCAGTTCTTGATCCAGTTGCCACTGTTTTGCCGTTGCTACTCTTCTTGATGGCAAACCCTTTCTTTGTGAAGATAACTTCGTGACCCTTGTCACAGATCTGGCTCACACTAAGCAGGTTGTGTCTCAATCCAGACACATATAAGACTTCTTCCGATCTGATCTTGTTTGCCATAAGCTGAATAACACCTTTTCCGCAGATTTTGGCACCATCATTGTTGCCAAACTTCACTGAACCGCCTTCATAGAGCTGTAATTTGATGAATTTCTCTTTATCACCAGTCATATGGCTTGAACAACCACTATCAAGGACCCATGGTGCTGTCTTCTTTTGTGCATTGAATGCCGTTTGCACAATAAGAGATTCTTTGGGACTTTCTGCACTTTGCTTTGCTCTCCAAGCCTTGATTAACTTGGGTTTCTTTTGAACCTGAAATTTGTTAGCAATATGCAACCTACAATCCCTAGCCAAGTGTCCATAATTATAGTACTTATGGCACTCAATTTTGTGGCTACTTAGGATTGAAAAAGGGTTCCTAGTCACAAACGGGCTGTTTCTAACATAGAATTTGCAATCAGCTCTTTTATGTCCAAATCTATTACAATGATAGCAATAACCATAGAATCTGAACATTCTTCCTTTCTTAGGTGGCTGGTTAAACTTCATTACCTTTCTAACAGGAATGGATTCCTTTCTAGGTTGAGTGGGCTTCATAGAGTTAGAAGGTGCAGTGACTTGCTTCACAAACTCTTTCTTTTCAGGAGGTGCAATCTTAGAGGATTCACCTTTCTCAAATCCTAGACCAAATCTGAAGTGGGCAGGTCTTTGAACTTTCAGTAGTTCATCGAGTTTCATAGTCCCTTCAATCGCTTGGAGCACTTTGAGTTTTTTGCTATTTTCCAAATTTTCAGCCTTTGCTCTAGCGATCTCAGTTTCAAGTTTCATAGCCTCTTCCTTTTTGATACTTATTTGGTTTTCAAGGACTTCTACCATTCTTTTATATTCTTCTACTTGAGTTTTCAAAGCAATAATAGAACTTTCAGATTCATGGAGAAGTTTCAGATTTTTCTTACTTGATTTGCGTTCCATGCTAAGCTCCTCAAGTGCGGCTATGAGTTCCTCTTCAAGATTGACTTCAGCCTCCTCATCCTCTTCCGGATCTAGCTCTTCTTCTTCTTCAACAGTGACCATGAAGAGAGCTTCGGTTGATTCATCATCGTCTGAAGTTTCAGACGTGCTGTCATCTTGTTGACATAGAAAGTTCTTAGCTTTGCCCCTTTTTCTGAAATTTCTCTTTCCTTTACTCTTTTCAGCATAAGAGTCATTATCATTGTCTTTTAGCAGACACTTCGCAGCAAAGTGACCAACACCTCCACAATTGAAGCATTTAAAGGGTAGCTTCCCTTTGTACTTGCCATTGCTTCCTTTCTTCAACTTTCTAACAAATTGAGCCTCAAGCTCATCATCATCGGTATCAACATCATGACCAGCAGTCTCTTTTGCCTTTTTCTGAACTTTGAAGGCCGCTTCTTTATCAGATGAAGACGTCTTTCCTATGCGCATCTCATAGGCAGTTAGAGAACCATGTAATTCATCCATGGAAAATGCATTCAGATCTTTGGCTTCTTCGATGGCTGAGACTTTTGAATCAAACCGGGGAAGAAGAGATCTTAGAACCTTTTTGACGATGACCGGCTCTTTAATCTCCTCCCCTAGTCCACGAATGTCATTCGTGACTTCATTCACTCGTTGCAAATATGAGTCAACATTCTCGCTTTCCTCCATGCGAAGAGATTCAAATTGAGAGCGATGGGTTTGCAATTTGGCTTCTTTAATCTTCTCATCACCTTCATGTATGCTTTGCAACTTGTCCCAAATTTCCTTGGCTGTTTTGCATGCAATTACTTTGACAAGCTCGCTGTCCACAAGGCCACTAAAGAGTGCATTCTGCGCCTTGGAGTCGTTGTCTGCCAACTTCTTCGATGCAGTATCATTGGGTACGTTGGCAGCATTGTAACCGACTCTGACAGCCTCCCAAACATCATAGCCAAGAGATTTGATGAAGGCTTGCATCCTAATCTTCCAAAAGGAGTAATTAGAACCATCAAACAGAGGTGCTTTCATATTCCCTGTATTGACTGCCATGTGATTTGACAAGAGATCACCCTTAGCGTATTAAACTAATCAAGGGAGCCTCGCTCTGATACCAATTGTTGGATATCGCGATCACTGAGAGGGGGGGTGAATCAGTGATTTCTAAAAACAGGTCCAATTCAACAACAAAACAAGTCAAACCGCACAATGACACCAGATTTAACGTGGTTCACCAAAAGGCTACGTCCACGGATCAAAACCGTCCGAACACCGATCCGGTACAGGTCTGAATATATTTAGTCGCACCAACGACAAAGAGCACCAACCCTTAGTTTCAGATAGCACCAACTATCTAGGAAGCACTGACTCCCCTTACAATTTATCTGCACCCACAGATAGGATCACCAAACCCCAAACACCAAGCACCAACTTGATGTTAAAAACAGAATAGAAGATTAACTCTGTCTACAGCCCTTCCCCTCTACAATTCTCTCTCTCTCAATCCCTTACAAATTGAAATCTAAAGCATAAAGAGAGACACTTAACTCATGGACGAATCACCATCTTCAAGAGCACAATCCCGTCCATAATTGCTGTAAAAAGATGTAGCACAACAGCAACAACAACAGCACCAGCACACAGCACACTCTTCTCTCTTCTCTTCTCTCTTTTCTCTTCTCTTCTGGTGTCTTTTCTTGGTGTCTATTTAGAACGACCCATACATGCCTTTATATAGGTTATAGTAACCCTTAATTGTGTTCAAAATAGGTTACAATTCGTTTAGAAAGAGTCCCAAACGAAATAACAAAGAATGCTGAATTTTCGTGCACAACTTCTAATTCTGCGCAACTCTGGTTCCCGTGCTCGGTCGACATCCTTGCTTGCTCGGTCGACCGAAGACACTGTCTGGAAATAGACAACTTTTGAGCTCGGTCGACATCCTGAGGTCTCGGTCGACCGAAGACACACTGTGTCACGAAAATAACTGGGAGCTACCTGAATCTGTTTTCTGCAGGTTTCTTCTTGCTCGGTCGACCGCATGAAGAGCCCGGTCGACCGCGTGCTCTGCTTCAGGAATTCTGATTCTTCTCTTCAGCTCAATCAACACCAGCCTTTTAACATCATGCTTGTGACATTGTGTTGACAATAATTCCAACTTAATTCAATACTTGAGATACTAATTCTTCAATTCATCAAAAGACTTCTCAAGTCATCTCAAATTCCAACAATGGGTAGAAGCAGAACCATTGTCTTCCATCACCGAGCACGACTCAAAAACTTCGTGTGGAAGAACTTAGTCACGAGGTTTCGCATCCCACAAGCTGTGGTCTCGGACAACGGGAACCAATTCGATTCCAATCTCTTCAAGAACTTCTGCCAAAAGCTCGGCATAAAAAATCACTATTCCACTACAGCCTATCCCCAGAGCAATGGCCAAGCTAAAATCTCCAACAAAGTATTACTCGATGGACTCAAGAAGAGGCTCAACCGAGCTAAGGGAAGATGGGTGGAAGAACTCCCAAGTGTCTTGTAGGCATACAGGACTACACCAAGGCGCTCGACTTCGACAACGCCTTTCTCTTTAGCATATGGAATGGAAGCTGTGATTCCACTCGAGGTCGGCCTCCCGACCTTGAGACCGAAACTCTTCGACCAAGGCCAAAATGAAATGAATCTGACTCGAGAGCTAGACCTAGTCGAAGAGAGCAGAGAAGTAGCAGCCATTCGCCTATCTGCCTACCAGCAACAACTGGCAAGGGGCTATAATCAAAGAGTCAGATAGAGAAAATTCTCAGTCGGAGAGCTCGTCTTGAAGAAAGCACTCCCTGCTGACAAAGATCCAAACCAAGGCAAGCTAGCATCAAACTGGCTCGGACCATTCAAGGTGATCTCAATAGCAGGCCAATCTGCATACAAACTTGAGGACATGGATGGAAAAGAACTACCACGACCATGGAATGCAATGCACCTCAAGAAGTTCTACTTCTGATTGTAATCGATTTATGAAGAGCAATAAAAACAAACTCTGTTCTTTGTCAATCTCGATTCTCAATTAAGCTAGAAGGCGCGTAATGGCGCCACAGAGACTACTCCGGTCCCGGTACAAGTAACGGACGGGCATGTCTCCATCTCGGCCATATGGCATCTTAGTATCAGTACCAGATCGTCGGCCAACTGGACTACACCCCTGGTGACGAGCTAGTTAGTCATGTCCCGGTTATCGGCCTCAAGCTGGTTCATCCTCATGCTGGCTATGGCCTCATGATGGTTCGGCCTTTTGTAGATACCGGCCTCATGCTAGTTCATCCCTGTGTTGGCTATGACCTCACGCTGGTTCGGCTTCATGCTGTGTTTGGCTTCGTGCCGATTCAACCTCATGACAGTTCATCCTTATGCTGACTACAACTACATATTGGTTCGGCCTTGTGTTGGTTCGGCCTACCGGACTACACCTTTGATCACGAGCCAGCTGGTCATGTCCCGATTCTCAGCCACGCGCATCTCAGTAACAATACCAGATCACTGGCCCCCAAGACTACACCTCTGGTGACGAGCCAACTAGTCATGTCCTAAATTAAACAAGCTCGCGTTGGCAAAAGCAGCACCGGGCTATTTGCCAAATCACTAGCAAGGAAGACCACCTCTGGTAACAAACCAGCTGGTCGCGTCCAAGTCCTAAGCAGCTTTGCAAAAAGTGCTACAAGGGCCGCCCTGATCTCGGAAAACAACCAAACCCAGGCAAAAAGCAAACATGAAGACAAATGTAAAGCAAAAGAAACTTTCATTTATCAGAAAAGATTACAAACAGAAATGGTATTTGTTACATCTTATTACAAGCAGAAAAGTTCCCTACTGCATCAGAAAGGGATAGCTGCGTCAGAGGAAGAACAAGGAAGAGTCTTCAAGAGAAGGAACATCTGTAGTGGCCAGAGGTCACCAAATTAAGATCTCTTATCTCCTCTCAGCGGCAAGAGTTGATCAAAGATCTATTTTATGAATATACAGACAGTTCCACGATATTATATCCCTCGACTCCCTCTGCTAAAATGGGCCAAAGCCCTATTTTATGAAGACACAGGCAACTCGATGGGTTGGGCAGGGTGATTTTCCAACCAGCGCCATCCCTTCTTCATGAGAAACCAGAAGCCTGCAAGGCAGCGCTCTCATTGCAAATGTCCGTTCCTTCTCTGGTAAAGGCGAGAATATAAGATGAAGACACAAGTTATAGAAAAACCTTGCCTTCCACTCATATTTATAGAGGGAAGGGGGCACCCTTTCCAAATCCCTAAGCACACGTGTCAGGCGCCCCTACATGCCGCCTCGAAAAACCGCATGCACCTCTTTTGAAACGGCGCGAGCCTTTTCAAGAAAAACGGATGACCATTCAGATGACGACACGTAGTGCCGTCAGTTCGACCTCTGCATCGATCAAAGAGCATCATTTATTACCTTGGGAATCCAATCACTCAAAAGGTTCTCCTATCTCATAACTTCTGACCTCCAAGAGTAGTGAAAACTCTAAGAGGATAGAAGCTGAGGGGCCTTACGTGGGGTACCTCAAAGGACACCAAGGACATCAGTTCGGCAGGAATACATCCTCCAGCTCGGCCATATGCGTATCTCGGTAACGATACCAGATCACTGGCCAACAAGATCACTCCTCCCAGTGACGAACCAACTGGTCGTGCCTTGGTTGAAACAGCCCAGCAAGAGTGCCAGCATGACCACCCCGAATTCGGTAAAAAGCTTGGCGTCCATCACATGCAATTCTCAAAAGAATGCTTGAAAACAGAAAAAACATTTGAACGCAAGTAAAAAGAAATCCCAATTGTATTGCCAAAAATTGTTTCCATTACAAGGGTGTAAAGAAGTATAATTACAAAAAAGAAAAAGCCTACATCAGAGAAGAGAGGAGCTTCAAGAAACAGCAGCCTCAGCATTGAGAGGGTCGGTCACTACCCCGGTTGCAGGAGGATCAATCACTTCGACCCCAGTGGCAGTAGCACCAACGTCAATAGGGTCGATAATTTCAACCCCGGTCACAACTGCTTGGGGCATTGCCTCTGGCAGAAGAGGGGAAGTCGGAACACTTTCCAGAACCTCAGGAGTAGGAGCAGAGCTTGGCTCAGGTCCTAGACTTGAGAGCTTCGGAAGATCCTAATAGATGGGGTGATCATCAGAGATCCCCGCCTCTTTCAGTGCTGCAAGGCACCCGAGCTCGAATATTTTGGGACCTAACTAATCCACTTGATCATCATAGTCCTTTGTTGCTGCGTCCACCCCTTCCTGGTAGGCAGCGTGGATTTTGGCCCGGGCTGAGGATTGGATTTCGGCTTTTTCCTTCAACGCAACCTCGTGTTCGGCCTTCTGCTTCACTAGTTCGGCCTTGAGCTCGGCTGATCTTTTTGCCCCGACCTTAGCAGCCCCCTTCATCTCATGGGTCTCGACCTTCAGCCTGTAGATATCGGCCAATGCCGTGTCCATCTCCGCAACCAGGTCGGTATTCACCTGCTCTGACCTACTCAGCTTACTTCGGTTTTCCTCCAAGGCTGTCAGAAGTTCTTTCTTCCCTGACTCCAGTTGCCAAATCCTGAAGGCAATCTGGCCACTTCTGTCTAGGAGCACCTGGATCCTACGTATATTCTGCAATAAAGAAACCCATGTCAGAAATAAACAACCGAAATAAAACACTTGGTGAAGTTTTCAAAAAAACTCACTGAAATGGCCGCCTGCTACGACGCCTGCAACAGCCCCTATCATCGATCCTCCCGTGTTTCTCCATATCACGCGGAAGGGCGCAAGCTCTGGAGAGCGCCATGGTGACCAGCGGATTGCCAGCCACCCGATCCTCCACGTTGAGGGGCTTCCCGGGCTCGATATCAAGCCTTAGCCTCCATGGAGCCGGCTCTGAAGGGCTAGATCCCGAGGTCGGCCCAGATCCTTGCTCCCCAGGCCTGCTGAACTTAGGCCTCGTCTCAGGAGGAGCTTTCTCCTTCGGAGTTTGCTGGGCTCCTTTGCCATGGTCCTCCGACCGGGATCTCTTCTCGGGCAGTGGCTCCTCCCTTGGAACGACAGGAGGACACAGTCGGATCATTGCACCAAAAGAAGCAGCGGGAGAAAGGACCCCCGTGGCATCTGAAGCCACAGGCGTAGGCATAGGGCCAACAGCCGGCGCGTGGAATAAGAAACTTGGCCCCCGAAGAACTTAGTAGCTAGATTCTTCGTCCTCAAGGGAGGTTGACTTCACTCCATATCCTGTTCTTGGTTGGAAGGGGATGAGTAGACTTAACGACCTGTAGTAGATTGACACCCTCTGAGTCGGCAGGAGATGTAGAAGGCTCGGCACCTAAGGCTCTTCGGCGCTCAACGTCAGTCAAGGTGAGTACAGGCTCTTTCCTCTTGGTGTACGTTTGATACCTCGGCGTATACCCTAGAAGGTCCCAAGCAACTCACCCGTGGTGATCCTCATAGGCATACACTTTCTTCAACCAGTCGACGTTCCTCCTCTAACCTTCTCGGAAGGCTCTCTGTTTCCTCTCTCCGACCTCTGCATGACAAAAAATGGGAAGAAAATGTCAGCACGACAAGATAAAATTTGGGCATTTAGAAGAGATCGGCAATTACTTGGAGGAACCCCGAAGCGACGAGGGATCCTATATGATCTTTCCTCCGCAGTCTCATTCGTTCCGAACTCCCAGTTCCTGGAGACGAACAGACGATCATCTCCGGCATGTCTGTGTGAGTCCTCCAGTTCACGGATGAAGGGCTGCAATTTCGGTTTCCCCCGGAGGTAATAGCAGGCACCGTCCCGTACGGACTTGCACAAGTAGTACACATCCTCAATGTCATGAACACCAAGGTTGATGCCCAGAATCTCATTGAGCTCGGCGGTTCGCATTATTATTTTGAAACCGTTGGGCATCAATTGATAAGGGCTAAGATGCCATGTTTCCAGGCAAGACCTAAGAAGGGGGTGGACTGGAAACCTAACCCCGCCTTCGACTATGGAGACCAGGGGGAATGGCATCCACCCATCGCGGAAGAGATAACCATCTAAGGGGTCCTCTGGACGGTCTAACCTAATTTGGACATCATTTGGGATCTTATATGCCCCCCCCTAAATACGACCATGGCCTCAGGGGTGTCTAACCAATGCCTATAACCTCCCATTTTACGTAAAGAAGAAACTGGAAAAGAGAGAAGAAAAAGAAAGAACCCTAAGCAGAGGATAGAAACCCTCAGAGGAAGAAGAAGACTCACAGAAGGGAAAGAGGACGTAGGAACTCCGGACTCAGACTCGCCAAGACTGGGGGCTTCTCCTCTCTCTCGTAGCGAAGACTCTCTACAGCGAAAATAGGAAGAAAAGAAGAAGGGCGTCCCTGTTTATAATAGGGGGAACCGCCCTCCCAAGGCGCCATTTCGAAATTCAAAAACGTCGCATCAAAAGCTGTCCGCGCCTCTCTGACTTGACAGGATGACCAATCATGCATCAACACGTGGTGACATCAGCGCAGTTTTCGCGATGATAAAGACACACCATTTAATAACCTCGGGTAGGGGAAGCGACATCGGATAAGTATCAAACGTCAGCAAACCGACACCATCCTGAAAACACTTCTCAGGAGATTCTCACTTTACAGCTCCCGACATGAAAATTTTCAGAGGTCAGAAGCTGGGGGGCTATTGTGTGGGGATATTTCCTTAGGCACCGAAATCATAATTATCTTCGGTAAATAACACTGCTAATCAAGCCTCAGTCTCGGTCAAGCACAGCTCGGCCGCCCTGGCAGTGCACCAACCGAGATCAAACTCTCCAGTGGCCTCGGCCACGCACACCTTGGCATCCGTGCCAGGTCGCCAACTAGGTCAAGGTCTCTCACGACCTCGGTCGACCCAGACCCCGGCTCTGATTCCTGGCCTCGGTAGTCTATCCCTAAAGGCTAGCCGAGACGGGCACTGACAGCCGAATTCCTCTAAGAGCTCGATCACGTCACGAGATATGTGACAGATCCAGGGTGTGCGCAAGTAGCCATCCTAGCCACCCATGCTCCCTGACAAAACGACATCCAGCGGCTACGTCTACATCAAGGTATGGCTCCAGGCAAGGCCCGATGGGACTAAGGCCTAAAAGTCAGCAGCGTAAGGCCCGATTAGACCATCATTTAATGAAGGGTGCACTGACAAGACAAACATTTAATGAATTATGGGCTGATGTGACTGTACTTCCCAAAGTACCAGGCTTTCATCATAGCTCCACCAACCAGGGTCAACTCTTTCTCCTATAAATAGAGGACCCCCATTCCACTCCGAGGTACTCACAATACACCTAGTCGTTACTCTGCCTTCTGAATCTCCATCCTACTGTTGAGTCCCTGAACTGACTTAGGCATCGGAGAGCCTTGTGCTGCTCGCAGCTAGGGTCTTTGACTGTCTCTCTTCTCCTTCCCTTTCAGGTTCTCAAGCATCTCACCATCATCAAGGAATCTCAACGAGATCCTAATCCTCATTACCAAGTCCGTATTATTTAGACACTTACATTTATACAAAAAGTTATTTACACGTTGGAACCAAAGTAGGGATTATAAAAATCACCCCACAATCCTATACAAAATATAATCTCCACAACTAACTTCTGGATCTAACTAGTGTGATCTACACCAAAAGGAGTCAGTCACATTGTAAGACCCCGATCCCTAGCTCTCTTGTTTAGTGTTTTCTTAGTTGTGGATTTGCTTTTTAAGTAAGATTAGGAGTGGTTTAGCTTCGTTTGTGAGTTTGAATAGATTTTTCACAATTTTGGAGAGTTTTGAGGACTGTTGACTTTGGTTTAACCTTGCCCGTGTGATTTGTGTTTTTGTGAGAACTTATTCTTGATTTCAAAATTTTACAATTTTTACTCCTTTTGATTTGTATTATTGATCTCAATAACTTTTATGTTTCGTCCATTTGAATTTGAAACTCAGAAATCACAATTTTCAACAAAAAAGGGTAAAACATGTTTTTCACCTTGAAATCTGTGCATGAATTTCAATGTTTGCAAAACCATGCAAAAATGGTATTTTTGGAAATTAGATATTTCGACGATCATTTTTCTCTCTTTCGTCGATCTTGTCCGGGGCCCATGGGGCCCACAGCCCACTCAAGTTATAAACCCACGTTGAGTCACTCTTCTTCTCCATTTCGTTCCCTGCAACTGAACCAGAGAGAGAGAGAGAGCTTTCTTCCCAGCCACCTTCACTACTTTGCATGTCACTGATTTCCAGTTTAAAAGAGAGAATGGATCACACATTCCTCTTCCTCATCTTCTTGGTTTTCTAAAGAACCTATTTTTGAAGAAATCTCAGCTGGACAGTCTTCTTCCCCAAGCATTTCTTGCTGATTCCTGCACTTACAGGTTAGGTTTGGTTCCTTCCTTCCAGCCATGGGTTCTTTAGACCCTTGGGAAACTTTCTATCATGCATGCAAGGAGGTTCCATGGGAATCCCTTTTTATTTCAAAATCTGAGATTTCTTTTGAATGATTTCCATGGATTTCTGTAGCTTGGAGTTGAGCTTGGGAGGAGTGTTTGCTTGGAGCTTTTTAGAACCGTATAGAGTGTAAGGCAAGTGAATGAATGAGTTATGACAATGCATGCGTTTGAAATCTATTTATGTTTATATAGTTTTGATTTGAAAAATGCGTTCCATTTGAATGATCTAATTAGTTGTTTAAAGCTTGATTTTTAGAAGATTGTAGTGTATGATTTATGCTCAGTTTTGGATATGATTTTGTTTAGAATAGTATGGAAAATTCTGGTTTATTAATGTTTTAAGAGTGCTGGAAATCCTTTACTAAATTTCTGTTTTCATCTTAGTTAATGTTAAAATTCCTGCAACAATTCTGTACAATGGAATGGCCAATTTTGGATTCTATATTTTTCCTATGAGCAATGTTTAATCTCTATATTTAGCCTACGTATGGGAATGAGACTTTTTGTTTGGTGTTGAATGAAACTTTGAATTTGGAATAAAGATTGGAAACTCAGAAAACAAGAAAAAGGTGAAAGGAAGATTAAACAGTGCATAAGTGCACTTCTAACGGGCCAGCCAGAGAGCAGGCTCGCTCTAGCGAACCCACTCCCTGGGAGGGTCCGCTCGAGCGGACTAGCCACTGCCCCTTTTGTCTTTGGGCCTGTTTTATGGTGATTTTCTTGATTTTTATGGGGCTGTTTGCTATCCTATTTTACCGGGATGAGCTGGATACTCTTTCTCTCACTAATGGATGTATGATTAATCCAAAGACTTGCTTGGAAGAAATAAGGAGAAATATGAAACATATTGGTTATGGAAATTAATGAAGAGAATGGAGGGGTTTACTACTCCAATCACTTGTGGACCCTTTTTAGTCGAAGTGTACACCTTGATATCCTTAATGTTGTTTAAAATATTGAGCACCATCTAAACGAATGATCGACATGGGATTTCAAAGTGTATACGATTCGACGATTACGGTCTCAAGGTCTTGATGTTAAATTATGATTTATGAAACCACTCTCCCATCCTATGATTCATATCAATTTGAAGAGAAATGTCCTAAAGTTTTTATTTTTAAAACCCGCTTGGGAATTATTGAGTGATGGTGTTTTTATACACAATGTGTTGGGACTACTATTTTGAAAACAAGTCTTGAGGCAAGATGGTGTTAGTTTTATGGACTCAATCGAGTAGATGATATAATAAATTGATTAATTTCTTTATTTATCAGTATATTCATGCTTTCCTTTCATGAGATGAATGGTGATTTATTATATACTTGCACATAACCAATACGAATGACATGATGGTTCATGAGATGAACCGGGGTCCACAAGTATATTAGATGTAACATATGTGTATGGATGAGATCCACATACGGGAGACATGTGTGGCAAATCTTATACTTAAATATTATCACAACCAGTGATGAGACTGGACATCTCATACTGATAAGGTTGCAGTACTTTGATCACTATGAGATAGTGTGATTTGTCTTGATCAACAGAATGGAAGATTCTGGATCATAGTGCTGGTACATTAGATGTATTGAAGGACCATGAGAAGCACCTTATAAGCACTGTCTTTATTTTAAGGTCTGCTCTCATAATTCCCTAGCAATAGGCTCTCAATCCTGAGACATTAATGAACTCAAGTTTCTATCTATTCATTTGCTTTGAGTCACCAATGAGTGAGGCCAACTGTAGGTCAACACCTCGGTGATTTGGGTACATGGTAGTAGAGCTGTGGGAACATTCAATAGTCAAGAAGGAATCTATCTCTAATATCCCCTTCTGCCAATTAATGGATTTATCATTGGTAAGTGCGCACCCATTCCGATTAAGAGTTAATTGGAAAGGTACCATTGATCATTATAATTAATTGGGGCTCAAGGATAATAAGATATGGATCAAGTTTGGAAGACAGGTCCAATTGATCCATGGATATTGATAGAGGGGTCTACTTGTGGTAATGTGGAAGTTTAGGGTCTTCTATGTAATATTCCTAAGACTGGAGTTCAATTGCATTTATATAGTGGAGTTATTTGCAATTAACTGTGGGCCCGGATTACACATGAGATGTGGGGTCGCGTGTCCCAGTTGGAGCCAGCTTTCTAAGGAATCCCTAGTGGTCCCCACGCTAGCCCAATAATTAGAAACTATCTAATTCTAGTAGAACTCTAAAAGGAAAGTTACTATTTCTATTTGAAGTGAGACTTCTAATAGTGGTAATAGTAGACTTACTAATTTTAGTAGAAGTGAGACTTCTATTTTAATTAGAAAGGAATTGGAAAGTTACTAATCATATTTGAAGTGAGACTTCTAATTATGATATGGTAAGTTACTAATTAATAGAAGTAAGACTTCTATTATAATTAGAAAAGAGGAGGCAACTTGAAAAAGCTATAAATAAGAGGAGAGAATGCCTTGGACGTCCATGCTTGCTTCTTCCATTGGGATTCACGCCCAAGGCTCTCTAAGTGCAAGTGTTGCACATGCTCTTCCTCCTCTCCCTCTTCTAGTTCTCTTTCTAGTTCCTCCCTAGAGTTCCTAGTAGTTTTCTCTTGGAGATCCCACCATCTTCTTGAGAAAAGGAGAATCTAATACGGGTCATAGCGTGGAAGATCAAGAGGTCTTGGAGATCCCTATTTGATTAGTGAAAGCGTTTCATCATCAAAGAAAGATGCAACTCCTCCATTAGAGCACAACCGAGCTCCAAAGGTAAAATCTACTTCCTTGCATGTTGTAGATTTATTTGTAGCTTATATGTTGCTGTTTCTATCTTCTAGATAGATTGTCATACTGATCATGATGGCTGAGATTGAGGACATGGATCTTGGATTGGGTTTTATAGCCTTATGGATAGTTGATCCCTGCGTCAAGTGGGTCAAAAGTTTTTGAAACCTATCCTAGAGGCTCACCCTATTTCCAACAATTGATATCAGAGCCTTACCTCATCTCTTATCATGTTAGATCAGTAAGCTTGATCTAATCTTTACGGGCTATGTATGGATCAGTTTGATGGTTTTGCTTGGACAATTAGTAAATCCATGTTTGGATAGTCACATAAGGGTTTAACAATGATGGAATGATGGTAGGAAGCCATTGGAAATCTTCAGAAGAGTTTTGGAGATGGTTGGACACGAAATACAAAAACCCAACTTGCAGATTTCCGTCAGGCAGGTCGACCGAGCCCTCTGGCAGGTCGACCGAAGACACTGAGGCCGGTCGACCGAACCCTCTGCATAGGGGGCATGAATCATAGTGGTGGCAATATTTGGCATCCTGTCTTTCCATTATTGTTTGGTAACCCGCCTTTGTGAGTTGCTTTGCTAGTATGAGATACTAACATGCAGGTTATCATGTTCTCTCCATATGGCCCACAAGTCTTTTACTTTCTTTTATGGTTGAATGTTTATTTTTGGCAAGTTGTAAAGGGCATCATGGTTTCCTTGTTTTCCCGGTTAAAGGCAAGGCATGGTGAAATTCCCTATGAAGCCTTTTTATTTCCATTAATAGATTACCATGTAAGTCTCATCGTAGAGACATAGGAATTTATGTAATTTCTAAATTTGTAAATTCTGGCGATGTCCGAGACTAAGAAGGAAAGTGAAGTTGGACTCCTAATCAAAGAGTTTGAAGATTACCAAAGGTGTTTTGGAGTTTCCCAAAGAATTTGAGGAATTCCAAAATTTTGGAAAGTCTAGAAGTCCAAGAAGTCTATTCCGCTTGGGCCATGTGGAGGAGAGGACTAGTTTCTAATTTTAGCGTTTTCTATTTATAGTTGAATGCTTTATTTAGAATGTTTCTAAATCTGATCCAAACATAGCAAGTTACTAATATTGGTCAAATCAAATTAATTTTTGGAAAGAGTTCTAATTAGTGTTGATGTCCCATGAGATGGACACATTGGTAACACTAATTTAAGAAATTGGACTTTCCTTAAAATAACTTGACTTGGAACCAATCTTAAATCACATCATGAGATGATTTGATGATTCATATATTTATATATGTGGGCCCTAATACCTTAAAAGGAAATCCTCAATTTTAAAATATTAAGTGGGAGCGGGGCATTTAATCCCCATGGTTTTCCACCATAGGTCCATTGTAAGGAAAGTATTAGCCTCGCGCCACCAAGAGAGTGGCCGTTCCCCACGGAGGGCTTTTATTTATCTGGTTACTAGATATGGATCTCCTATGGATAGTATTGATGAGACGTGGTGGGGGTTCACTCCCCAAGGAGGAGCTGCCCATCGCGGTTGTCATGCAATATTAGTTGGTGGGTCACACTTAACTAAAATAATGATGTAGTATCCCCAAGGATTTGCCTCATGTATTTTAGAAACCAAAGATAATCGGGAGTCATACATTATTTGGTATGAGATACCTAGATGATAGTGAATGATTGGGGATCAAGGATAGTTAGTCTTAATCTTAATTTTGACAACTTTGATCCGCACCAATCCAAGGACATTTGCACTCCCCAAGGAGGCATGCCCTAGGGGATTGGGATTCCGATGTATTCTAAATTCAGTGCTTATGAGGATTCCCATATAAATTTGGTAGAATACTAAACCCTAATGTCATTTATATTCTTTCATTGAATGTATGGTTATGTGCTTTAAATTATACAGCATGAATTCGAATACTTTCAATCCATTTGCGACCATCCTCAACCAGAACAAGTTGATGGGATCCAACTATGTAGACTGGAAAAGGAACCTGGATATTATCTTGACATCTTCAAGTTGCAAATATGTCCTTCTAATCCCCCCCCTTCCTGAGCCTGAGCCTGATGCACCACAGATTGTGAAAAACTTTTACACCAAGTGGACCAAAAACAATGAGATGGCCAGATGTTTTATTCAGGCATCCATGTCTACTGTTTTGCAAGAAGAACATCAATCCTATAAGTCAGCATACGATATTATATCGAACTTAAAGGAGATGTTTGCAGACCAGATTAGGCCTGCTAGGCAGGTTGCTATAAAAGTGCTGATGGAGACAAAGATGGCTGAGGGAACCCCAGTACAAAAACATTTGTTACAAATGAAGTTTATATTGAATGAGTTAGATGTACTGGGGATTATGATTGATACAGAATCGCAGATCGACATGATCATTCAATCACTACCGGACTCATTAAAACATTTCGAGATCAATTATAATAAATTAGAAATGACCATAGCTGAGCTGTCTCGTCAGCTGGTAGTGTTTAAGGAAATCATGAAGAAAAAATCAACTACCCTCATGACAGAAAAGTCATTTGCTAAGTCTAAACCGAAAGGCAAAGACCGGGATAGCAAGAAAAAATCAGTCATCAAAGGTCCTAAGGTGGAGCATGGTTCCACTAGTGGTGTGGCCAAGGTCAAGGGTAAGGGAGCAAAGGGAAAGTGTTTCCACTGTGGTATGACGGGACATTGGAGGAGAAATTGTCCACGATTTCTGTCAAAGGAAAAGACCTCAGGTATGATTGAGTCATTTGTTTCTGAATATAGTTTTTCAACTAGTAATTCAGAATCTTGGTTTGTAGACTTTGGTGCAACTAATTACATCAGTAATATGTTGTAGGAGTTACAGGTAACCAGGAGGATTAATGACGGAGAAATCAGTATTAACCTGGGATCGGAAGCCAAGGCAGAAGCAGTGTCAGTAGGAGTAGTAACTTAGTTATTTTCAGATATTAAGTTGATTTTGTCAGATACATTATATGTACCGTTTTAAGACGGAATTTTAATTTCTAGTATGATGAATAAGAGTTATTCAGTTACTTTTGGTAATTAAATCGTCTTAAAGAGGAGCGGTACTCTTATATATTCTGACAAGGTAATCAATGGCTTTTATTTGTTAACTCCCACAATGTATGAGATACATGACGCTGATGCTAATAATAGACCATCATTAAAAAGGTAGTCACCTTCATCTAATCCAACAAACTTTGGCACCTAAGAGGCTAGGTCATATAAACCTAAACAGGATTGACAGGCTAGTGAAAGATGGTATCTTGCCTTCATTGGTGGTAGAATCAATGGCTGTCTGCAAATCCTGTCTGGAAGGCAAAATGACCAAAAGACCCTTATTCATCTAAGGGCAGTCGGGCCAAAGATTTATTGGAGTTAGTGTTTACTGATGTGTATGGACTCATAATATTAGAGTGAGAGATTGATACGAGTATTTTATCACTTTCACCGATGATTACTCGAGATATGGATACATATACCTTATGCACCGCAAGTCCGAGATTTTTGAATAGTTCAAAGAGTTTCGAGCGGAAGCGGAAAAGCAATTAGGTAAAAGTATAAATACTCTTCGATAAGATCGATAAGGCGAATATCTCTCCACTAATTTTATGGGATACTTATCAGATTTTGGGATTTGATCCCAGTAGTCTGCTCCTGGTTTGCCTCAACAAAACGGAAGTAGCAGAAAGAAGGAACAAGACTCTTTTAGCTATGATCAAGTCTATGATTGAATTTCTATGGATTACCTATATTTTGGGATATGGAAATTGAAATATATATACTAAACCTCATTCCATCTAAGTCTATACTTGAGACTCTCAGGGAGTTATGGACAAGGCGAAAGCCTAGTCTACGACTTTTTCAGGGTTGTCCAGCACACGTGCTGAAGGATAAGACGGATTAGTTGGAATCGAAGTTGGAAGTATATATGTTTATATTCTATCCCAAAAAGGAACTAAAGGTTGGTTGCTCTATAATCCCAGAGAACAAAAGTGCTTCACAGCACCAATGCGGTTTTCTGGAGGGAGATTATAAGATTAACTGGAAATCTTTAGAAATGGTTATCTTGGAAGAAATTTAAGAAAGAACAATTCCAAATCCAAGAATAACCAAACTTTAAGAAAATCCGCCCATATTTGACCCAGTAGTTACACCAGTGCCTTGTCGTAGTGGGAGTATTGTCAGGACCCTTGACAAGTTCTCGGTCTAGGGAAAGTCTTACAAGGCAATCCCGGTGTAACCGGAACAAGATCCCTATAACTATGATAAAGCCGTTAATGACATAGTTTTGGGACGTTGGTTAGATGCTATGAAAGCTGAGGTGGAGTCTTTGTACTCTAATCAGGTCTGGATACTTGTGGGCTTGCCTGCCAATAGCAAACCTATTGGGTGCAAGTGAGTCTACAAAAGAAAATGAGAGCGAGATGGAAGAGTTCCATCCGGATACTCTTATCCATTGCGGTTCATCTCGGTGACGAGATTTGGCGAATGGATGTCAAGACAGCGTCTCACGACGACAATCTTGAGGAAAACATCTATATGATGTAACCAGATGGTTCTATAGCTAATAACCAAGTGCGAAGAGTTTGCAGGCTGCATAAGTCCATTTATGGATTCAAGCAAATATCCCGAAACAGGAACATCCATATTGATTAAGGAAATCAAGTCACTTGATTTTTATCAGAATCCGGATAAGTCATGTGTAAATGAAAAGTCAAGAACGCAGGGTAGTTTTTCTGGTATTATATGTCGACGACATCCTTCTCCTATGGAGTGACATAGGGATATCGTCAACAGTAAAAGTTTTGGTTGGCTAAGACTTTTGATAATAAAGGACTTTGGAAAAGCCAGGTACATCCTAAAGATAAATTTCCATTGAGACTGGAAAAATAGGATGATAGGCTTATCCCAATGATGTGTACATAGATAAGGTTCTGGTACGGTAAGCTATGCTTTGTACTAGACCGGATATCTATCACGCAGTACGCCTAGTCAGCAGATATAACGTCTAGCCCAGGTTTTTATCATTGACTGTTGTAAGATGTGTTCTCGAATACTTGAGAAGGACTAGAGATCACATGTTGAGTTATAGCAGTGATGAGTTGATTACCAGTTGGTTACATAGATACTGACTTCTAGTCAGATCAGGATTCCAGGAAATCAACTTCTGGGTATGTGCTTATGTTGTAGCAGCTTGAGAAGTAGCTAAGGTAGCAGATTGACTCAAAAGATTCCTTATGGAACTTGGAGTGGTATTTTTGGCAGGACAGCCAATCACAGTTTACTGTGATGACAGCAGGGCAGTCACTAAGTCCAAATAACCCAAGAGCCAAAAAGTATGTACAGAGGAAGTTATACATGGTCAGATAGATTGTACAGAGAGGTGATGTACGATCACCAAGATAGCCTCTGTAGACAATCTAGTAGATCCCTTTACTAAGCCTTTGACTACCAAAGTCTTTGAGCAAGATGTAAAGAGGATGTGCATGAGATGCAACTCTAACTGGCATTGAGCCCAAGTGGGAGATTGTTAGTTTTATGGACTCAATCGAGTAGATGATATAATAAATTGATTAATTTCTTTATTTATCAGTATATTCATGCTTTCCTTTCATGAGATGAATGGTGATTTATTATATACTTGCACATAACCAATACGAATGACATGATGGTTCATGAGATGAACCGGGGTCCACAAGTATATTAGATGTAACACATGTGTATGGATGAGATCCACATACGGGAGACATGTGTGGCAAATCTTATACTTAAATATTATCACAACCAGTGATGAGACTGGACATCTCATACTGATAAGGTTGCAGTACTTTGATCACTATGAGATAGTGTGATTTGTCTCGATCAACAGAATGGAAGATTCTGGATCATAGTGCTGGTACATTAGATGTATTGAAGGATCATGAGAAGCACCTTATAAGCACTGTCTTTATTTTAAGGTCTGCTCTCATAATTCCCTAGCAATAGGCTCTCAATCCTGAGACATTAATGAACTCAAGTTTCTATCTATTCATTTGCTTTGAGTCACCAATGAGTGAGGCCAACTGTAGGTCAACACCTCGGTGATTTGGGTACATGGTAGTAGAGCTGTGGGAACATTCAATAGTCAAGAAGGAATCTATCTCTAATATCCCCTTCTGCCAATTAATGGATTTATCATTGGTAAGTGCGCACCCATTCCGATTAAGAGTTAATTGGAAAGGTACCATTGATCATTATAATTAATTGGGGCTCAAGGATAATAAGATATGGATCAAGTTTGGAAGACAGGTCCAATTGATCCATGGATATTGATAGAGGGGTCTACTTGTGGTAATGTGGAAGTTTAGGGTCTTCTATGTAATATTCCTAAGACTGGAGTTCAATTGCATTTATATAGTGGAGTTATTTGCAATTAACTGTGGGCCCGGATTACACATGAGATGTGGGGTCGCGTGTCCCAGTTGGAGCCAGCTTTCTAAGGAATCCCTAGTGGTCCCCACGCTAGCCCAATAATTAGAAACTATCTAATTCTAGTAGAACTCTAAAAGGAAAGTTACTATTTCTATTTGAAGTGAGACTTCTAATAGTGGTAATAGTAGACTTACTAATTTTAGTAGAAGTGAGACTTCTATTTTAATTAGAAAGGAATTGGAAAGTTACTAATCATATTTGAAGTGAGACTTCTAATTATGATATGGTAAGTTACTAATTAATAGAAGTAAGACTTCTATTATAATTAGAAAAGAGGAGGCAACTTGAAAAAGCTATAAATAAGAGGAGAGAATGCCTTGGACGTCCATGCTTGCTTCTTCCATTGGGATTCACGCCCAAGGCTCTCTAAGTGCAAGTGTTGCACATGCTCTTCCTCCTCTCCCTCTTCTAGTTCTCTTTCTAGTTCCTCCCTAGAGTTCCTAGTAGTTTTCTCTTGGAGATCCCACCATCTTCTTGAGAAAAGGAGAATCTAATACGGGTCATAGCGTGGAAGATCAAGAGGTCTTGGAGATCCCTATTTGATTAGTGAAAGCGTTTCATCATCAAAGAAAGATGCAACTCCTCCATTAGAGCACAACCGAGCTCCAAAGGTAAAATCTACTTCCTTGCATGTTGTAGATTTATTTGTAGCTTATATGTTGCTGTTTCTATCTTCTAGATAGATTGTCATACTGATCATGATGGCTGAGATTGAGGACATGGATCTTGGATTGGGTTTTATAGCCTTATGGATAGTTGATCCCTGCGTCAAGTGGGTCAAAAGTTTTTGAAACCTATCCTAGAGGCTCACCCTATTTCCAACAATTGGTATCAGAGCCTTACCTCATCTCTTATCATGTTAGATCAGTAAGCTTGATCTAATCTTTACGGGCTATGTATGGATCAGTTTGATGGTTTTGCTTGGACAATTAGTAAATCCATGTTTGGATAGTCACATAAGGGTTTAACAATGATGGAATGATGGTAGGAAGCCATTGGAAATCTTCAGAAGAGTTTTGGAGATGGTTGGACACGAAATACAAAAACCCAACTTGCAGATTTCCGTCAGGCAGGTCGACCGAGCCCTCTGGCAGGTCGACCGAAGACACTGAGGCCGGTCGACCGAACCCTCTGCATAGGGGGCATGAATCATAGTGGTGGCAATATTTGGCATCCTGTCTTTCCATTATTGTTTGGTAACCCGCCTTTGTGAGTTGCTTTGCTAGTATGAGATACTAACATGCAGGTTATCATGTTCTCTCCATATGGCCCACAAGTCTTTTACTTTCTTTTATGGTTGAATGTTTATTTTTGGCAAGTTGTAAAGGGCATCATGGTTTCCTTGTTTTCCCGGTTAAAGGCAAGGCATGGTGAAATTCCCTATGAAGCCTTTTTATTTCCATTAATAGATTACCATGTAAGTCTCATCGTAGAGACATAGGAATTTATGTAATTTCTAAATTTGTAAATTCTGGCGATGTCCGAGACTAAGAAGGAAAGTGAAGTTGGACTCCTAATCAAAGAGTTTGAAGATTACCAAAGGTGTTTTGGAGTTTCCCAAAGAATTTGAGGAATTCCAAAATTTTGGAAAGTCTAGAAGTCCAAGAAGTCTATTCCGCTTGGGCCATGTGGAGGAGAGGACTAGTTTCTAATTTTAGCGTTTTCTATTTATAGTTGAATGCTTTATTTAGAATGTTTCTAAATCTGATCCAAACATAGCAAGTTACTAATATTGGTCAAATCAAATTAATTTTTGGAAAGAGTTCTAATTAGTGTTGATGTCCCATGAGATGGACACATTGGTAACACTAATTTAAGAAATTGGACTTTCCTTAAAATAACTTGACTTGGAACCAATCTTAAATCACATCATGAGATGATTTGATGATTCATATATTTATATATGTGGGCCCTAATACCTTAAAAGGAAATCCTCAATTTTAAAATATTAAGTGGGAGCGGGGCATTTAATCCCCATGGTTTTCCACCATAGGTCCATTGTAAGGAAAGTATTAGCCTCGCGCCACCAAGAGAGTGGCCGTTCCCCACGGAGGGCTTTTATTTATCTGGTTACTAGATATGGATCTCCTATGGATAGTATTGATGAGACGTGGTGGGGGTTCACTCCCCAAGGAGGAGCTGCCCATCGCGGTTGTCATGCAATATTAGTTGGTGGGTCACACTTAACTAAAATAATGATGTAGTATCCCCAAGGATTTGCCTCATGTATTTTAGAAACCAAAGATAATCGGGAGTCATACATTATTTGGTATGAGATACCTAGATGATAGTGAATGATTGGGGATCAAGGATAGTTAGTCTTAATCTTAATTTTGACAACTTTGATCCGCACCAATCCAAGGACATTTGCACTCCCCAAGGAGGCATGCCCTAGGGGATTGGGATTCCGATGTATTCTAAATTCAGTGCTTATGAGGATTCCCATATAAATTTGGTAGAATACTAAACCCTAATGTCATTTATATTCTTTCATTGAATGTATGGTTATGTGCTTTAAATTATACAGCATGAATTCGAATACTTTCAATCCATTTGCGACCATCCTCAACCAGAACAAGTTGATGGGATCCAACTATGTAGACTGGAAAAGGAACCTGGATATTATCTTGACATCTTCAAGTTGCAAATATGTCCTTCTAATCCCCCCCCTTCCTGAGCCTGAGCCTGATGCACCACAGATTGTGAAAAACTTTTACACCAAGTGGACCAAAAACAATGAGATGGCCAGATGTTTTATTCAGGCATCCATGTCTACTGTTTTGCAAGAAGAACATCAATCCTATAAGTCAGCATACGATATTATATCGAACTTAAAGGAGATGTTTGCAGACCAGATTAGGCCTGCTAGGCAGGTTGCTATAAAAGTGCTGATGGAGACAAAGATGGCTGAGGGAACCCCAGTACAAAAACATTTGTTACAAATGAAGTTTGTATTGAATGAGTTAGATGTACTGGGGATTATGATTGATACAGAATCGCAGATCGACATGATCATTCAATCACTACCGGACTCATTAAAACATTTCGAGATCAATTATAATAAATTAGAAATGACCATAGCTGAGCTGTCTCGTCAGCTGGTAGTGTTTAAGGAAATCATGAAGAAAAAATCAACTACCCTCATGACAGAAAAGTCATTTGCTAAGTCTAAACCGAAAGGCAAAGACCGGGATAGCAAGAAAAAATCAGTCATCAAAGGTCCTAAGGTGGAGCATGGTTCCACTAGTGGTGTGGCCAAGGTCAAGGGTAAGGGAGCAAAGGGAAAGTGTTTCCACTGTGGTATGACGGGACATTGGAGGAGAAATTGTCCACGATTTCTGTCAAAGGAAAAGACCTCAGGTATGATTGAGTCATTTGTTTCTGAATATAGTTTTTCAACTAGTAATTCAGAATCTTGGTTTGTAGACTTTGGTGCAACTAATTACATCAGTAATATGTTGTAGGAGTTACAGGTAACCAGGAGGATTAATGACGGAGAAATCAGTATTAACCTGGGATCGGAAGCCAAGGCAGAAGCAGTGTCAGTAGGAGTAGTAACTTAGTTATTTTCAGATATTAAGTTGATTTTGTCAGATACATTATATGTACCGTTTTAAGACGGAATTTTAATTTCTAGTATGATGAATAAGAGTTATTCAGTTACTTTTGGTAATTAAATCGTCTTAAAGAGGAGCGGTACTCTTATATATTCTGACAAGGTAATCAATGGCTTTTATTTGTTAACTCCCACAATGTATGAGATACATGACGCTGATGCTAATAATAGACCATCATTAAAAAGGTAGTCACCTTCATCTAATCCAACAAACTTTGGCACCTAAGAGGCTAGGTCATATAAACCTAAACAGGATTGACAGGCTAGTGAAAGATGGTATCTTGCCTTCATTGGTGGTAGAATCAATGGCTGTCTGCAAATCCTGTCTGGAAGGCAAAATGACCAAAAGACCCTTATTCATCTAAGGGCAGTCGGGCCAAAGATTTATTGGAGTTAGTGTTTACTGATGTGTATGGACTCATAATATTAGAGTGAGAGATTGATACGAGTATTTTATCACTTTCACCGATGATTACTCGAGATATGGATACATATACCTTATGCACCGCAAGTCCGAGATTTTTGAATAGTTCAAAGAGTTTCGAGCGGAAGCGGAAAAGCAATTAGGTAAAAGTATAAATACTCTTCGATAAGATCGATAAGGCGAATATCTCTCCACTAATTTTATGGGATACTTATCAGATTTTGGGATTTGATCCCAGTAGTCTGCTCCTGGTTTGCCTCAACAAAACGGAGTAGCAGAAAGAAGGAACAAGACTCTTTTAGCTATGATCAAGTCTATGATTGAATTTCTATGGATTACCTATATTTTGGGATATGGAAATTGAAATATATATACTAAACCTCATTCCATCTAAGTCTATACTTGAGACTCTCAGGGAGTTATGGACAAGGCGAAAGCCTAGTCTACGACTTTTTCAGGGTTGTCCAGCACACGTGCTGAAGGATAAGACGGATTAGTTGGAATCGAAGTTGGAAGTATATATGTTTATATTCTATCCCAAAAAGGAACTAAAGGTTGGTTGCTCTATAATCCCAGAGAACAAAAGTGCTTCACAGCACCAATGCGGTTTTCTGGAGGGAGATTATAAGATTAACTGGAAATCTTTAGAAATGGTTATCTTGGAAGAAATTTAAGAAAGAACAATTCCAAATCCAAGAATAACCAAACTTTAAGAAAATCCGCCCATATTTGACCCAGTAGTTACACCAGTGCCTTGTCGTAGTGGGAGTATTGTCAGGACCCTTGACAAGTTTGTTAGATCTCGTGATCACTGAGAGGGGGGGGTGAATCAGTGATCTCTTTTAAACAGGTCCTTGCTAACAACAATTCAAATCAAACCACACAATTTGACACCAGATTTTACGTGGTTCACCAAAAGGCTACGTCCACGGTTCAATCCCGTCCGAACAACAATCCGGTACAGGTCTGAATCTTATTTAGTCGCACCGACGACAAAGAGCACCAACCCTTAAATTCAGATAGCACCAACTATCTAGGAAGCACCGACTCCCTTAGGTTTCAGATAGCACCAACTATCTAGGAAGCACCGACTCCCTTAGGTTTCAGATAGCACCAACTATCTAGGAAGCACCGACTCCCTTAGGTTTCAGATAGCACCAACTATCTAGGAAGCTACAACTCCCTTTACAATTTGTCTGCACCCACAGACAGGATCACCAAACCCCAAAACACCAAGCACCAACTTGATGATTACAGCAAAGAAGATAAACTGATCTACAGCCCTTTCCCCTCTACAATTCTCTCTCTCTCAATCCCTTACAAATAGAAATCTAAAGCATAAAAGAGAGACTTATCTTATGAACGAAAATACCATCTTCATGAGGCTTCAAATTCGTCCACACTTGCTGTAGAAAGTTGCTCCACAACAGCAAGACACAAGCACCTTCTTCTCCAAGCACTCTTCTCTCCAAAACTCTCTCAAACTCTTCTTTCTTTGATGCTTGTTATTGAAAACGAGATTAGGAGTGTTTATATAGGTTTTAGCAACCCCAAAGAGTGTCCAAAATAGGCTACAATTCGTTTAGAAAGAGTCCCAAACGAATTACAAAAATTCCTAACTTTTAGCAAAAGACTTCTAATTCTGCGTTACTTGCTGTCTGTGTGTGCTCGGTCGACATCATACTTTGCTCGGTCGACCGGGTGAACTGGGCGCCTGACGGACTTTCAAAAAGTTGTAAGTTGTCAAATTCTGGAACCCGAGCTCGGTCGACATCCTGGAAGCCTCGGTCGACCGCGTGCATGCTCGGTTGATCGCACCAGGAGCTGGGTCGACCGGATGACCTCTGTGTCAAAAATAACTGTAAGCTCTGATTTTGCACTTTCTTCATGCTCGGTCGACCGGCCAGGGAGCTCGGTCGACCGGGTACACTGCACCAGGAAAAACTGATTTTCTTCACTGTTTTCCTTTTTCATTCTTCTTGAGCTCTATCACTTCCACTCTTTCAACACATGATTGAGACATAGTGTTGACAATAATTCCAATACAATTTGATGCTTGAGACACCAAACACACCAATGCTTCAAGATTCAACTCAATGCATCTCAAATTCCAACAATCTCCCCCTTTGGAATTGTTGGCAACACTTGGAACTTCAACACAGACACTTGGAACATGTTGACATCATAGAGCCTTTTTAGAACAATAAACTCCCCTTGGAACATGATCTTCTCATTCACTATCTTGATACCAATTTTCATTCCAATCTTCCATCTTCCTCATGCTATCATATTTCCATCTTCTTAGCATAAGACTAACTTCAACATGCATATAGTCTTTCCTTGCATAATCTTCTCAGCATAACTTGATACCAATCTCCAGATAACCTTCTCAAGATGACATGCATATCAACCTTTCCATGCATAATCTTCTCCCCCTTTGACAATAATTCCAAAGGGACCAATCTAGGAGCAAATAAGATATTCAACGAATTCATTGCTCCCCCTTTCTGGCACATCTCCTAAGGTGTAGGAGAGTGAGTAACTCCTAATTTCTTTCGGAGATACTCGAAGACTTCCTTTGGCAAAGGTTTTGTGAAGATATCAGCCACTTGCTCAGTAGTAGGAACGTATTCCAACTTTACCTCACCATCTGCAACTTTATCCTTGAGAAAGTGATAGCGGATTGCAACATGTTTAGTCCTTGAATGCTGAACTGGATTCTTGGAGATATGAATTGCACTAGTGTTATCACAGAGGATCGGCGTAGGATCTGTTGTTGGAACTCCTAAATCAGAGAGCATTTGCCGCATCCATAACACTTGCGTACAACAAGTTGCCGCTGCAATATATTCTGCTTCCGCTGTCGAAAGTGAGACGGAGTCTTGCTTCTTGCTGTGCCAAGCTACCAATCTATCACCAAGATAGAATGCACCACCACTTGTACTCTTGCGATCATCTACGCAACCAGCCCAATTGGCGTCTGAGTATGCGACAAGAGTAAAGGATTTACCTTTAGGATACCATATTCCAAGCTCCATAGTACCTTTTAGATATCGAAATATCCTTTTCACTGCTGTAAGGTGCGTCTCAGTTGGTGATGCTTGAAATCGAGCCACCATACATACTGCTTGTAGAAGATCTGGTCTTGTAGCAGTCAAGTAAAGCAAGCTTCCTATCATAGAACGATAGGTGGTGTGATCAACGGACGAAGCCTTATCATCTTTGCTAAGTTTCGTGTTCGTTGTCATTGGCGTGCTCACGGGCTTGCTGTCTTCCATGTTAAAACGCTTCAGCATTTCCTTTATATATTTCATCTGAGATATAAAAATACCATTTTTCAGCTGCTGAACTTGTAATCCTAGGAAGAACTTTAGCTCTCCAAGCATAGACATCTCAAATTCTTTCGTCATATCTTCAGCAAAAATCCTGCACATATTCTCATCATTGCCTCCAAATATTATGTCATCAACATAAACAATAACCACCAGCTGTTTGCTTGAATCAGATTTGACATACAGATTGCTATCAACTAGTCCTTTTCCAAAACCAATCTTGCGAAGATAAAGATCCAGCCTTGCATACCATGCCCTTGGCGCCTGTTTCAGTCCATATAGAGCCTTCTTCAGCTTGCAAACTAAGTCTGAATTTTTGCTAATTAGAAAGCCATCAGGTTGCTCAATGTAGACCTCTTCTTCAAGTAAACCATTCAAGAAAGCTGACTTAACATCCATCTGAAATACCTTGAAGGTTTTATAGGCAGCCAATGCAAGAAACATACGAATGGCTTCCAGACGAGCCACCGGTGCAAAGGTCTCTTCAAAATCTATGCCTTCAACTTGTGCATAGCCTTTACAAACCAACCTTGCCTTGTTTCGTATGACCTGACCATCTTCATTCAGCTTGTTCCGAAAGACCCATTTTGTACCAATCACATTCTTATCAGTAGGTCTAGGGACTAGTTCCCATGTGGAGTTTTTCTCAATCTGCTCCAACTCCTCATGCATAGCTTTTAACCAGCTTTCATCTAGACTAGCTTCAGCTACTGTCTTGGGCTCAATGGTGGACACAAGTGAGTAATTGCTAACTACACTTTGTCTAGTTTTTACACCGGCCTCAGGATCTCCAATGATTTGATCCTTAGGGTGTTGCTCTACCCAAGTACTTTTCTTTCTAGGAGAAGTATCCTCTGAATCATCTTTTGCCTTTTCAGAATCAGGTTCAGCCACTTCATCATCAATCTCACTCGAGTCCTCATAAACTGGACTGTCATTATGAGTTACCTTCTTTGACTCATGGTTTTCATCAATTCTAACATCAGCACTTTCAATAATTTTTCTGGTCCTTTTGTTAAGGCATCTGTAAGCTTTACTAGAGGATGAGTAACCCAGAAAAATACCTTCATCGGCTCTTTCTTCAAATTTGCCCGGATTTTGTTCGAGCCGCTTGATGTAACACTTGCTACCGAAGACTCTGAAGTGCTTGACTGTAGCTTTTCTTCCAAACCATAGCTCATAAGGTGTTTTATCTTCATGTGGCCTGATCAAGCAACGATTCTGAATATAAACAGCCGTATGAATCGCCTCTTTCCAATACTTATCAGCCATCTTACTTTCAACCAGCATGGTGCGTGCCATTTCTTGCACAGTGCGGTTCTTGCGCTCAACAACTCCATTCTGCTGTGGAGTTCTAGGGGCTGAGTATTGTCTTTGGATGCCATGATGTTCACAATACTTAGTGAATTCATCAGATGTGAATTCGCCTCCACGATCAGACCTTAGCGTCTTGATCTGCTTCCCTAGCATGTTTTCAACCTGTGCTTTAAACACTTTGAACCGATCAAGTGCTTGATGTTTATGCTTAAGAAATAATACCCATGTCATGCGAGTAAAATCATCAATGCAAAGCATAAAATACTTATCTCCATTGGTGCTTTGAGTCCGCATCGGTCCACAGAGATCAGTGTGTACCAGCTCAAGAGGTTTCTTCGTATGATGCTCCTTCGTCTTGAACATTACCCTCGTTTGCTTTCCCTTTTGACAAGAGTCACAAATGGGGTTTGAAGGCTTTTCAACTGTAGCCATACCTCTAACAGCCTTTGAATTGCAAATCTTTGACATGTTGCCAAAGTTTAGATGCCCAAGGCGTTTGTGCCACAACCAACTCTCTTCTGACCGACTCAATAAGCATGTCTTTTCAGCTCCATCTGACAAGGTGTAAAGATTTCCAGCTGTCCTTGACCCAGTAGCCACTGTTTTGCCGTTGCTACTCTTCTTGATAGCAAACCCATTCTTTGTAAAAACAACTTCGTGGCCCTTATCACAGATCTGGCTCACACTCAACAGATTGTGTCTCAATCCAGACACATATAAGACCTCTTCAGATCTGATCTTGTTTGCCATCAGCTGAACAACACCTTTTCCAACAATTTTGGCACCATCATTGTTACCAAACTTTACCGAACCACCTTCATAGTGCTGTAACTTGATGAATTTTCTTTATCACCAGTCATATGACTCGAATAGCCACTATCAAGGACCCATGGTGCTGTCTTCTTTTGTGCATTGTAAGCGGTTTGCACAATGAGAGATTCCTTGCCTTTTTCTGCACTTTTCTTTTGCCCTCCAAGTTTTGACTAACTTGGGTTTCTTTTCAACCTGAATTGGTTTAGCAGTAGGCAGCCTACAATCCCTAGCCATGTGTCCAAAATTATGACACTTGTAGCACTCAATATTGTGGCTATTTAGGATTGAGAAAGGGTTCCTTCTCACAACTGGGCTGTTTCTCACATAGAATTTACAATCTGCCCTTCTATGTCCATACCTATTGCAATGATAACAATAGCCATAAAATTTGTATCTTTTATATGGCTGGTTAGGCTTCATGTCCTTTCTCACTTGAATGGGCTCTTTTCTAGGCAGTGTGGGCTTCACAGAATTGGAAGGTGTAGTAACTTGCTTTACAATCACCGTCTCTACAGAAGGTGTAACCTTAGAAGATTCTCCATTCTCAAATCCTATTCCAAATCTGAAGTGAGGGGGTCTTTGAACTTTCAAAATTTCATTCAGCTTCAATGTACCATTGATAGCTTGAAACTCCTTGAGCTTTTGTTTCATTTGCATATTTTCAGTCCTTGCTCCAAGGATTTCATTCTCAAGTTTCATCACTTCCTCAGTTTTGGTACAGATTTGTATTTCTAGGACATCTACCATTCTTTTATACTCTTCTAATTCAGTTTTCAAAGCAATAACTGAAATTTCAGATTCATGAAGAAGTTTCAGATTTTTCTTACTTGATCTTCGCTCCTTGCTAAGCTCCTCAAGTGCAGCAATGAGCTCTTCTTCAAGATTCACTTCAGCCTCCTCTTCGTTTTCCAGCTCTTGCTCATCGTCTTCTTCAATAGTAACCATGAAGAGTGCTTCAGTCGCCTCGACTGATTCATCATCGTCCGAAGATTCAGACGTGCTGTCATTATGCTGACTGATGAAGCTCTTTGCTTTGCCCTTCTTTCTGAAATTCTTCTTCCATTTACTCTTATCAACATAAGAGTCATTATCATTGTCTTCTTTCAGCGGGCACTTCGCAGCAAAGTGGCCAACACCGCCACAATTGAAGCATTTAAAGGGTAGCTTCCCTTTATACTTGCCATTGCTTCCTTTCTTCAGCCTTCTAATAAATTGAGCCTCAAGCTCATCATCATCAGAATCATGACCAGCAATCTCTTTTGCCTTTTTCTGAACTTTGAAGGCCGCTTCTCTATCCGATGAAGACGTCTTACCTATGCGCATCTCATAGGCAGTGAGAGAACCATGCAGCTCATCCATTGAAAACTCGTTCAGATCTTTGGCTTCTTCTATGGCTGAGACTTTAGAATCAAACCGGGGAAGGAGAGATCTTAGAACCTTTTTGACGATGACTGGTTCTTTAATCTCCTCTCCTAGTCCACGAATGTCATTCGTGACTTCATTCACCCGTTGCATGTAAGAATCAACATTCTCGTTATCCTCCATGCGAAGCGACTCAAATTGGGAGCGATGAGTTTGCAATTTCGCTTCTTTGATCTTCTCATCTCCTTCATGGATGCTTTTCAGCTTATCCCAGATTTCCTTGGCTGTCTTGCATGCTATAACTTTGATCAGCTCGCTGTCAACAAGGCCGCTAAAGAGTGCATTCTGCGCCTTAGAGTCGTTGTCTGCTAACTTCTTCGTTGCAGCATCAGTGGGTACAATGGCAGAATTGTAACCGACTCTGACAGTCTCCCAGACATCATAGCCAAGAGATTTGATGAAGGCCTGCATTCTAATCTTCCAAAAGCTGTAATTAGAACCATCAAACAACGGTGCTTTCATATTCGCTGTGCTGGTTGCCATGTGATTTGACAAAGATCACCCTTAGCGTGTTAAGCTTATCAAGGGAAACCTTACGCTCTGATACCAATTGTTAGATCTCGTGATCACTGAGAGGGGGGGGTGAATCAGTGATCTCTTTTAAACAGGTCCTTGCTAACAACAATTCAAATCAAACCACACAATTTGACACCAGATTTTACGTGGTTCACCAAAAGGCTACGTCCACGGTTCAATCCCGTCCGAACAACAATCCGGTACAGGTCTGAATCTTATTTAGTCGCACCGACGACAAAGAGCACCAACCCTTAAATTCAGATAGCACCAACTATCTAGGAAGCACCGACTCCCTTAGGTTTCAGATAGCACCAACTATCTAGGAAGCACCGACTCCCTTAGGTTTCAGATAGCACCAACTATCTAGGAAGCACCGACTCCCTTAGGTTTCAGATAGCACCAACTATCTAGGAAGCTACAACTCCCTTTACAATTTGTCTGCACCCACAGACAGGATCACCAAACCCCAAAACACCAAGCACCAACTTGATGATTACAGCAAAGAAGATAAACTGATCTACAGCCCTTTCCCCTCTACAATTCTCTCTCTCTCAATCCCTTACAAATAGAAATCTAAAGCATAAAAGAGAGACTTATCTTATGAACGAAAATACCATCTTCATGAGGCTTCAAATTCGTCCACACTTGCTGTAGAAAGTTGCTCCACAACAGCAAGACACAAGCACCTTCTTCTCCAAGCACTCTTCTCTCCAAAACTCTCTCAAACTCTTCTTTCTTTGATGCTTGTTATTGAAAACGAGATTAGGAGTGTTTATATAGGTTTTAGCAACCCCAAAGAGTGTCCAAAATAGGCTACAATTCGTTTAGAAAGAGTCCCAAACGAATTACAAAAAATTCCTAACTTTTAGCAAAAGACTTCTAATTCTGCGTTACTTGCTGTCTGTGTGTGCTCGGTCGACATCATACTTTGCTCGGTCGACCGGGTGAACTGGGCGCCTGACGGACTTTCAAAAAGTTGTAAGTTGTCAAATTCTGGAACCCGAGCTCGGTCGACATCCTGGAAGCCTCGGTCGACCGCGTGCATGCTCGGTTGATCGCACCAGGAGCTGGGTCGACCGGATGACCTCTGTGTCAAAAAATAACTGTAAGCTCTGATTTTGCACTTTCTTCATGCTCGGTCGACCGGCCAGGGAGCTCGGTCGACCGGGTACACTGCACCAGGAAAAACTGATTTTCTTCACTGTTTTCCTTTTTCATTCTTCTTGAGCTCTATCACTTCCACTCTTTCAACACATGATTGAGACATAGTGTTGACAATAATTCCAATACAATTTGATGCTTGAGACACCAAACACACCAATGCTTCAAGATTCAACTCAATGCATCTCAAATTCCAACAAAGTTCTCGGTCTAGGGAAAGTCTTACAAGGCAATCCCGGTGTAACCGGAACAAGATCCCTATAACTATGATAAAGCCGTTAATGACATAGTTTTGGGACGTTGGTTAGATGCTATGAAAGCTGAGGTGGAGTCTTTGTACTCTAATCAGGTCTGGATACTTGTGGGCTTGCCTGCCAATAGCAAACCTATTGGGTGCAAGTGAGTCTACAAAAGAAAATGAGAGCGAGATGGAAGAGTTCCATCCGGATACTCTTATCCATTGCGGTTCATCTCGGTGACGAGATTTGGCGAATGGATGTCAAGACAGCGTCTCACGACGACAATCTTGAGGAAAACATCTATATGATGTAACCAGATGGTTCTATAGCTAATAACCAAGTGCGAAGAGTTTGCAGGCTGCATAAGTCCATTTATGGATTCAAGCAAATATCCCGAAACAGGAACATCCATATTGATTAAGGAAATCAAGTCACTTGATTTTTATCAGAATCCGGATAAGTCATGTGTAAATGAAAAGTCAAGAACGCAGGGTAGTTTTTCTGGTATTATATGTCGACGACATCCTTCTCCTATGGAGTGACATAGGGATATCGTCAACAGTAAAAGTTTTGGTTGGCTAAGACTTTTGATAATAAAGGACTTTGGAAAAGCCAGGTACATCCTAAAGATAAATTTCCATTGAGACTGGAAAAATAGGATGATAGGCTTATCCCAATGATGTGTACATAGATAAGGTTCTGGTACGGTAAGCTATGCTTTGTACTAGACCGGATATCTATCACGCAGTACGCCTAGTCAGCAGATATAACGTCTAGCCCAGGTTTTTATCATTGACTGTTGTAAGATGTGTTCTCGAATACTTGAGAAGGACTAGAGATCACATGTTGAGTTATAGCAGTGATGAGTTGATTACCAGTTGGTTACATAGATACTGACTTCTAGTCAGATCAGGATTCCAGGAAATCAACTTCTGGGTATGTGCTTATGTTGTAGCAGCTTGAGAAGTAGCTAAGGTAGCAGATTGACTCAAAAGATTCCTTATGGAACTTGGAGTGGTATTTTTGGCAGGACAGCCAATCACAGTTTACTGTGATGACAGCAGGGCAGTCACTAAGTCCAAATAACCCAAGAGCCAAAAAGTATGTACAGAGGAAGTTATACATGGTCAGATAGATTGTACAGAGAGGTGATGTACGATCACCAAGATAGCCTCTGTAGACAATCTAGTAGATCCCTTTACTAAGCCTTTGACTACCAAAGTCTTTGAGCAAGATGTAAAGAGGATGTGCATGAGATGCAACTCTAACTGGCATTGAGCCCAAGTGGGAGATTGTTAGTTTTATGGACTCAATCGAGTAGATGATATAATAAATTGATTAATTTCTTTATTTATCAGTATATTCATGCTTTCCTTTCATGAGATGAATGGTGATTTATTATATACTTGCACATAACCAATACGAATGACATGATGGTTCATGAGATGAACCGGGGTCCACAAGTATATTAGATGTAACACATGTGTATGGATGAGATCCACATACGGGAGACATGTGTGGCAAATCTTATACTTAAATATTATCACAACCAGTGATGAGACTGGACATCTCATACTGATAAGGTTGCAGTACTTTGATCACTATGAGATAGTGTGATTTGTCTCGATCAACAGAATGGAAGATTCTGGATCATAGTGCTGGTACATTAGATGTATTGAAGGATCATGAGAAGCACCTTATAAGCACTGTCTTTATTTTAAGGTCTGCTCTCATAATTCCCTAGCAATAGGCTCTCAATCCTGAGACATTAATGAACTCAAGTTTCTATCTATTCATTTGCTTTGAGTCACCAATGAGTGAGGCCAACTGTAGGTCAACACCTCGGTGATTTGGGTACATGGTAGTAGAGCTGTGGGAACATTCAATAGTCAAGAAGGAATCTATCTCTAATATCCCCTTCTGCCAATTAATGGATTTATCATTGGTAAGTGCGCACCCATTCCGATTAAGAGTTAATTGGAAAGGTACCATTGATCATTATAATTAATTGGGGCTCAAGGATAATAAGATATGGATCAAGTTTGGAAGACAGGTCCAATTGATCCATGGATATTGATAGAGGGGTCTACTTGTGGTAATGTGGAAGTTTAGGGTCTTCTATGTAATATTCCTAAGACTGGAGTTCAATTGCATTTATATAGTGGAGTTATTTGCAATTAACTGTGGGCCCGGATTACACATGAGATGTGGGGTCGCGTGTCCCAGTTGGAGCCAGCTTTCTAAGGAATCCCTAGTGGTCCCCACGCTAGCCCAATAATTAGAAACTATCTAATTCTAGTAGAACTCTAAAAGGAAAGTTACTATTTCTATTTGAAGTGAGACTTCTAATAGTGGTAATAGTAGACTTACTAATTTTAGTAGAAGTGAGACTTCTATTTTAATTAGAAAGGAATTGGAAAGTTACTAATCATATTTGAAGTGAGACTTCTAATTATGATATGGTAAGTTACTAATTAATAGAAGTAAGACTTCTATTATAATTAGAAAAGAGGAGGCAACTTGAAAAAGCTATAAATAAGAGGAGAGAATGCCTTGGACGTCCATGCTTGCTTCTTCCATTGGGATTCACGCCCAAGGCTCTCTAAGTGCAAGTGTTGCACATGCTCTTCCTCCTCTCCCTCTTCTAGTTCTCTTTCTAGTTCCTCCCTAGAGTTCCTAGTAGTTTTCTCTTGGAGATCCCACCATCTTCTTGAGAAAAGGAGAATCTAATACGGGTCATAGCGTGGAAGATCAAGAGGTCTTGGAGATCCCTATTTGATTAGTGAAAGCATTTCATCATCAAAGAAAGATGCAACTCCTCCATTAGAGCACAACCGAGCTCCAAAGGTATAATCTACTTCCTTGCATGTTGTAGATTTATTTGTAGCTTATATGTTGCTGTTTCTATCTTCTAGATAGATTGTCATACTGATCATGATGGCTGAGATTGAGGACATGGATCTTGGATTGGGTTTTATAGCCTTATGGATAGTTGATCCCTGCGTCAAGTGGGTCAAAAGTTTTTGAAACCTATCCTAGAGGCTCACCCTATTTCCAACAGATGGGACCAGAACTATGTAGTGCGAGTCCATGAGCCAAAGAGAATAAGAGTGCATGTAATTGATTTAGAGTGAGTAGTTTTCGAAATTTTGAAGTGTCAAACATTGTTTTGAAGGTGCATATTTTAGTGTCGGCTCCACTCAGCTTGGACGACCATTGCCGGTCTGATCAACCGCCTTGGGTCCTTAAATTTGTACCAACTGGGATTGGTAAATACGTACGTGCTTGTTTATGTTATGCAGCCCGTTCCGCGGCAGGATTTATGTGTGGTCCTCAGTTTACTGGGTTACCACAATTTATGTTATGTTATGTTGGTTTCTCCCTTCACCCTTTTGTGACGGAGAATCATAAGTGCTCTCGTTACTTTATGTGATGGAGAATGGAGCTATATGTGGATGCCAAAGTGTTGTTTTCAAATGGATATTGTAAATGATATTGTTATCGAGATGCTTGATTTGTAAATGATTTTATAAATAATACTGTCACCAAAATGTTTTGTTTTACATGATTCATGAAAGGATCTTATAAAGGAAATCGATATCAATTGCTTCGTTTTATGCAACTTATGAATGATATTGTCATTAAAATGTTTTGTTTTATGCAACTTCTCTTTATTGTACATACTACTTTAATTATTTCAAAATTATTGATTTATAACATAATTGGGTCTTGATTTCGAATGGTCATCTTGATTTGAAAATGGTTCTTATAAATGGTATTGTTATTTAAATGCTTTGTTTTATACAATTTCTCGTTATACAAATGTTGTTTTATTTATTCAAAACTATTAATGTATGGCATGATTGTACTTCATTCTTTTGCCTGCCAGACCGTCGTGTCTGACCCTTTTGTTTTGGTGCTCAGGTCCAGGTTTTTGTTGCCCTTGAATAGGAGCACGAAGTGGCAGCTGTAAAGCAGCCGATTGAGTGAGAGTGGCTGCCCAACGATGTCATTAAGATGTCGGATTGGGTCTTGAGATACGAAATATTGTTAGGGTGATCTCTTATTTTGTTGGATGGTTTTTATTAACCTTTTGCTTTGGGATTCTAATTAATACACTTTGTAATTTTGTAACTTGAATATATGTGGGAAATGAATTGTCCTATTACTGCTAGCTCAATATTTATGGTTCTTGATTTATCCCATTCTGATTATGAGCCTTGATTTGATGGCTTTATGTTAATGGTATAGTGCGACATGGATTCCGAGGGTCATGGGCTCCGAGTCGCAACGCCACATTTCAGCTTCCGCGAAATATTCAGTTTGTGATGGAATTTTGTTATCCTCACACACGCGGATCCTGGGGAAAAGCAAAAATTTTAATTAACTCCAAAAATCACGCCTCCAAAATCGGACCGCTCCTGGATCCCGGTTTTGGGGCGTGACGCACATTCTCCAAGTAAACTCTTAAAAGAGTGTAACCATATCGCTCTCTGTGAACCAGGCTACACAGGCCCATTATTTTGGCCACTCTTCTAATCTTGGAGGAACCTCCTCAGTCTCCTCCTCTCCCTCCTGGGCCTCCTCAGGACTAGGAGCTGCACCTTCGACTGTGACACCAAGAGTAATATCTCAAATACGACGATTTAGCAAGTATAGGCATTAATAAGAAAATACATAATCTCAAATCGAATTAAATGACTATTGATTGAAACATGTCTATATCAAGTAGTAAATAGGCAATTGTGCAAAATCAAATAATCCATGCTTTACGAATCAAATGGAGAATACAACATACTAATTTGGCTACTACATTGAGCTTATCCTCTCAATAGAGAGCAAACCAGCGTCCCGGTCAAAGGCTGACTGGCTACCCAGGTCTGGAGTTCCGGTACTCTAGATGACTTACTGCAGTAGTCTTAAATAATAAACTGAGTGTAATCCCGTAGGGTATCACAAGGTCAAAGCTAAGTAGTGCGCGCCAACTCAATTGAGTCAAATAATAATAGAATGTGAATAAATTTCCATATCATATAATCTCATAATCTCAAATTGAATCGAATCAAATAGCAATTGTTCACATTCATATTATTTCAAAGAATCAACTCTGACTTGAGTGATCAAATTAGAAATACACCAATATATAACGCATTTGATGATGTCAAAATGAGATTCGGACAACACCGATCGAGTAATGGATAATAAATGTAATAATAAAAGAAGAGAGAGATTATAGTGGTTCGGTCAATATGACCTACGTCCACTTTAGAAAGGTAGTTTTGTATTGAGAGTCTCAAAGGATTACAATGTAAGAGGGCATGTAGAAGGTAGAAACTTTCTCTCCTCCCAAGTGACAATGGGGTCTTCTATTTATAACCCTCCCCTAACAGATGGGGAGGACCTTCCGCCAACGTTCACAAGGAGCCTTGAACTGCCCCCGATAGACGAGGGAGTTAAGACTCTCAGCTGGACTTGGAGAGAGCAGGTTGAGGGTGACTTTTTCTGCGACGACGTGTTAGCCTTGACGTGGCCAACGTATGTGGATTTGGACCCGGACCCGAACGGATCAATCGGACCTCCACAGATTTGGACCCTGGCTCATTTCTGATTGGGTTATTCTGACCTGGCTCATCCTCACGGGTTGGGTCATTTAGGCCTGACTCATCATTTGATTGGGTTATTCTGACCTGACTCATCCTCACGAGTTGGGTCATTTGGGCCTGACTCATCATTTGTTCCTCAATGCCCCGTGCCCAAATAATTTTTGAAAGGGGGGCATTGGTAGATTTAGGTCTCTTCTCCCTCCAAAATCTTTTTCCTCTATTTATTTTTTTTATATCCTGTTAGTTTCTTTGGATATGTGTCTGGGAGAGTCCTCATTTTTTTATCCTATCAGTTTCTTTGGATATATGTCTGGAAGAGTCCTCATGGCTTGGACTACTCTCTTTCTAAAAACCCAGGCTATAAAAACTACCTCCTTGCTTCCACTCAAGCCCTAGAGTACAACTCTTCCCAAAGAGAAAAAAAGATAGCCTCTGCAATGGAGCACTCTAAGGAAGAAAGGCCATTGGGAGAGAAGAAGAGGACCGGCAATGATGAAGGAGCAGCGGCAACTGGTGAGGCGACAACGGGCGGCGGCGATCCGGGCACGGGCGCCGGCAACGAGGGCAGCGGCAACGAGGGCAGCGGCAGCCCTGGCGTCTGCCCGGCAGCAGGCGTTGTTGGCGGTCAAGGCCTGGGCGCCCGCCAGGCTACGGGCGACGGTGGCGGCGGCCTGGGCCCCCGCCAGGCTGCGGGCAGCGGCGGCGGTGGCCTAGGCGCCGCCAGGCGCTGGGCGACAGCCTGTGGCCTGGGTGCCTGCCCGGCAACGGGCGAGGGCGCTGGCCTGGGCGCCCGCCAGGGTGCGGGCGCCGGTCCTATAGGCGAGGGGCGTCCCGCCATTGGCGCCCGTCTGGCGGCGATGGGCGAGGGGCGCCCGGCCGTGACTGGTGAGGTGCGTCCGGCTACATCGAGCGAAGAGTCAGCAGCGGCAGCATCGCGATGCCCTGCGGGCGTTGCCCAAGGCGCAGCGGGCTCCTCGGGTGTCACTACACGGGCGAGTGCGGCTGTAGCTGGTGTTGGCATGACTCGCAGAAAGTACCAAGCAAAAGTTGCTGCTGACGACGAGGGATCCAAGGTGAGTACTCTTTTCAGTGCACTCAGCACTGATGGCGATATTTTCAAGATCAAAATTTCTTATCACATTCCTCCCACTATGCTGTGTCGGCGGGCTGAAACGGACGAGCCGGCTTGTGATGGCTCCTCTGGTGACATCGTCATCTATGAGGTGATGCTTGAAGCAGGACTGAGGTTTTCCACGTCCTCCTCCCTCTGCCGTATTTCGTTGACCCCGGGGCGGTTAGCCCCTAATGGCTGGAGACTTCTGCTTGGCTTTCTTGAATTATGGAGGAGGATACATCGTGAGGATGCTTCTCCTGCAGAGTTCCATGCCGCCTACAGTTTGACTGAGTCCCTGATTCCCAATAGGGGATGGTACTATCTTGCCTCTAGGGGCGGCAAGCTACTCACGGGATTGCGCTCTAATTACCACAGTTGGAAATCTCATTTCTTCTTCGCTGGTGGTGAGTGGGCCTCTGAGGCAGACCGGGCTTTGGTGCCCACACGATGGGCTGCTGCTAAAAAAACTAGGTATGCCCCTTGATGGCTTTCTTTTTTTTTTATACATGTATGTGCTCACTGTTCTTGTGTAGATGCTCCAGTGCTCTCCGCGGATCAGGAGCGGAAACTGCAGGTGGTGAGGGTTCATCCTGATAAGGATTTAGGAACTCTCATTTCCAAAGAGAGTGGGACTGGTGGACCCCCTCTGAGATCTTCCTCCAAAAGAAAACGTACATTATTGTTGTTTGATCCATAACTTTTCCATTTACATGATAATCCCTATCCAAGTAACACCTTTACCTTTGTAGGGATATACAGAATGATAGAGTTGGACATAACAGTGGTTGGGGCTCGCCTCTCTGGTAGGGGTACCCCTCTTTCCAAGGCAACGAGGGTAGATAATGCCTCGCCAGGGACGTCACCATTGTCGACTTCCGGGGCGAGTTCTCTTCCTTCTACCCCTCCAGCGGGGCTTCAGGCTTGTCCTCCTTCTGTGGCAATGGCCGCGGTGCCTTCCCAGCCAACGACCTTCTCTACTCCAGAGTCTTCCTCTCATGCGACACTTTCTGCCCCTCGTTTGTGTCCTCCACTTTCGGGGACTTCTACAGGGGCACCGACTTGGGCTAGCCCCATGTTGGGCAACCCGCAGGTGATTCGAGAGAAGCTTGGGAGATTCGTGTCTCCGCCCGACGTTGCGAAGATAAATGCCTTGGGCACCGAGAGGATTATAGATATATTTCTAGAAGGTGTAGCTCAGGTAAAGGTCTACTGTTCCCTTTTCTCCAGACTTTTACCATATCTTTTCTTCTTAATGCACTTCTCATTTCCGTTGTTTTTTCTGTATAGTTCTCCACCGCATCCATCTGCTTGCTATTAAGGGCCCGATCTCACACCCAGCTGAAGCAGGATAATGAGACCATGCGAAAGGAGCTCTCAGCTGCTCGAGGAAGGATCGCAGCTCTTGAAGATGCGGGAAGGGCTTCAGATGCTGATCTTGCGGCAGCCCGCGGAGGGCGACCAAGCTTGAGATTGAGCTGACAGCATCCCGCGAAAGGGCGGCCAGGGTGACCAGACTTGAGACTGAGCTTTCGGCAACCTAAGAGAGGGCAGGCGGGCTTGAGACTGAGCTTGCGAAGACCCGCGAGAAGGCTTCGTTCAGTGAGGCTAAGCTTGTGAAGACCCGCGAGAGGGCTTCGCACAGTGAGGCTGAGCTTGCACGGACCCGCGAGAGGGTGCTGCTTATGGAGACAGAGGTGAGGGGAGCACATGAGAGGGCTTCCCAAGCTGATGAGAGGGCTTCCCAGGCACGGACGGAGTTAGCAAATGGCTTCGCTGATGCTTTCATCGACGGTTATGATGAGCTCCGAGGGAAGATCTCTGCTGCTTTTCTAGATATTGACCTCTCAGGTTTTGTGTTGACTGAGGCACTTGATGATAGCGGTAGTGCTCTAGTGAGATCGAGGATGGAGAGGATGATGAGGGCAGCTATGAGAGTGATTAGATGGCAGGGGACTTTTGCTGTATATATACATATTTTCTTTTTGGAAAGGTAATTTGTAGCCTAACTTTTGGAAATTGAATGAATCTTTTCTCACAAAATGTTCTTCATTTTATTCATCTGTTGCTAAACATCAATTGGAGAAAGATAAAATTTTTAATCAGGCCCCACACCCTCACTACTCTGGCCCCCTTACAATACTATTGATAGTACCTCTTCAAATGTTCCGCGTTCCATGGATGAAGTAAGACCTTTCCCTCAGAATTCTGGATCCTGTAGGTGCCTGGCCTTACTACTTCTGTTATGAGGTACGGTCCTTCCCAACTTGGTCCCAGCTTTCCTTCGCGAGAGTCTTTCGTGGCGAGGATCACCTTTTTTAGGACTAGGCCTCCCGATTGAAATGAACGAGGCTTCACCCTCGAGTTGTAGTATCTTATTATGCACCTTTTATACTCTGCGTTGCGGACCATAGACATCTCCCTCGCCTCCTCAATCAAATCGAGGTTGATGCGGAGTGCTTCCTCATTGGTGGCGGGGTCATGGAGGTGGACCCTTAAGGAAGGTAGTCCTATTTCAACATGGATGACTGCCTCAGTCCCATAAGAGAGAGAAAATGGGGTTTCCCCAGTAGGAGTTCTTGGTGTGGTTCGATAGGCCCACAACACTCCTGGGAGCTCGTCGACCCAAAGACCCTTCGCTCTTTCGAGCCTTGTCTTTAGGCTACGTAGGACTATTCTTACCATGACCTTTGCTTGTCCATTTGCCTGTGGATGTGCCGGGCTGGAATGAGGTTGTTTTATCTGGAGGTCAGAGCAAAAGGTGTTGAAAAGTTTGTTATCAAACTGTTTGGCATTGTCGCTAACAATGGCGTGAGGTATCCCGAAGCGACAGACTAGGTTTTTCCAGACAAAGTCTCTTACCTTTGAGTCTGTTATTTTCGCCAAGGGTTTTGCATCTGCCCACTTTGTAAAATAGTCAATGGCGATGACCACAAACTTGTACTGCCCTCTACTCAAAGGAAGAGGGCCTAGGATATCAATACCCCATTTTGAGAAAGACCATGGACTCAAAATTGTTGTCAACTCCTCTGGTGGCTGCCTGGGCACAGTGGCGAAGCGTTGACACTTGTCGCATTTTTTTGGTAAATTCTTTGGCTTCCTTTACCATGGTAGGCCAAAAATATCCCTGCCTAAGTGCCTTATGGGCGAGGGAGCGTCCGCCAGAATGATTCCCGCAAATTCCTTCATGAATTTCTTGGAGGGCGTAGTCAGCCTCCTCAGGCGAGAGATAGCGCAGCAGCGATAAGCAATAACCTTTCTTGTAGAGTGTATCTTGTAGAAGGGTAAACTTGGAGGCTCTCAGCCTAAGTTTCTTCACTTCAAGGGGATCAACTGGCTGTTTACCTTCCTAGAGGTACGCTCGTATGGGGGTCATCTAGTTTGCCCCGTCTGACGCACAGTTAATGTTCATAGTATCCACATCTAACTTGCTTGGCTCCAACTGGTGTCCGATGATCATCGGTTCTACAGATGTCGCCTCCAATGACGAGGCGAGTTTGGCGAGTGCGTCTGCAGCAATGTTATCCCCTCTAGGGATGTGATAGATTTGGAAGTGCTGGAACCGCCCTATCACTCTTTGCACCTTGCTGAGATACTGCTGCATTCGTGCCTCCTTTGCTTCGAACTCGCCATTTACTTGGTTGGCCACCAGTTGTGAATCACTGTAAGCAATGAGGTACTGGGCATCCATTTCCATTGCCAATTTTAGACCAGAGAGGAGGGCCTTATATTCAGCTTCATTGTTAGAGGCGATGAAGTGGAGCTTCATTGTATACTTGATGGGTGTCCCGTCAGGGCTGATTAGAATAAGGCCAGCTCCTCCTCCTTCACTGGTTGCAAAGCCATCAACATACAGCATCCACCTTATCTGTGGTGGAGGATCAGTGATCTCAGTGGGCACCTGGACATCAAGATGGGAGTCGCAAGCTGGAGGTGCTGGGGTGCCAAAGGGAGATGCCTGGCGGGCGTGTGGAAGGCTCTGGGGCCCCTGAAGGGCCTGGGCGCCCAAAGAGGTCGGGACGCCTGGGGGAGTTATGGCCTGGGCGCCCGGGGGAGCTTCGGAGCCCTGGGAAGCCTGGGCGCCCAGGGAGAGATGGGCACCCGAGGGAGTAAGGGCCTTGGCGCTCGGGGGAGCTTGGGCGCCCGAGGGAGCCTGGCGAGTCTGGGCGCCTTCTTGGATGCCCGCGTCGGGTGGAAAATTGACTTGGAGCTTGGTGGGCTCATTTGATACCCCCTCTGGGGCTGTAATTCGGCCACAAAGTCGGCCAGAGCTTGTGCTTTGGTAGCCGCTCTTGGCTGGTACTGGATATCGAACTCATCCAATTCGACTGCCCACTTAGCCAATCTTCCGGACACATCTGGCTTTCCCAAAACTCTCTTCAAAGGCTGATTAGTAATTACAACAATAGTATTGCTCTAAAAATAATGCCGTAGGCGCCTTGCCGTCGAGATGAGGGCGAGTGCCACCTTCTCCAGCTCTGAGTATTTGAATTTTGCCCCTCGGTATGCTCTGCTCACATAATAGATAGGTTTTTGCACTCCATCATGACTTCTGATGAGGATAGAGCTGACTGCTGAGGGGGAAGCAGAGAGATATAAATACAACACCTCCCCGGGTGCAGCATGCGAAAGAAGAGGGGGAGTGGCCAGGTAAGCTTTAAGCTTTTGGAAGGCCTCTTCGGCTTCGGGTCCCCACTCGAAAGTTTTGCGGAGGATTTTGAAGAAAGGCAAGCACTTGTCAGCAGACTTGGAAACAAATCTGTTAAGTGCTGCAACTCTTCCGTTGAGGCGCTGCAACTCTTTGGTGGAGATGGGCGACCGCATATCAAGTATGGCTTTGATCTTATCTGGGTTCGCCTCAATTCCTCTTCGGTTGACCATGAAGCCCAAGAATCTTCCTGATTCTATGCTAAAGGCGCATTTCTCAGGATTCAACTTCATGCGATAGGATCTGAGGACATTAAAAGTTTCCTGGAGGTGGTCGACATGATCGGCAATGGCGAGGCTCTTGACCAACATGTCATCTACATAAACCTCCATGGTTTGCCCAATCTGGAAGTGAAACATTTTGTTTACCAGACGCTGATAGGTTGCCCCTGCATTTTTTAGCCCGAAAGGCATGACTCTGTAGCAATAGGTCCCCTTCGGAGTGATGAAGGACGTCTTTTCTTGGTCTAGGGGATGCATGCTGATCTGGTTGTATCTAGAGTAAGCATCCAAGAAAGATAGCAACTCATGCCCAGCAGTGGCGTCGATGAGGAGGTCAATCCGCGGCAACGGATAGCTATCCTTTGGACATGCCATGTTGAGCTCCGAGAAATCGACGCATAGGTGCCACTTCCCATTTGCTTTGGTTACCATCACCACATTTGAGAGCCACTCAAGGTATGCTACTTCCCTGACTGCCCCATTGTCAATTAGTTTTCCGATCTCCTTGTCCATCGCTTGGGCCCTTTCAGTGGAGGCACCCCTTAGCTTTTGCCGGATAGGCTTGTGGAGAGGGTCGACATTGAGGTGGTGAGTGGCAACTCCGGAATCAATTCCTTCCAGATCCGCATGTGACCATGCAAAAATGGCCATATTACACCTCAAAATTTTTTTTAACTAATGGGTCAGATATTCAGGAAGGGAAGAGCCAATGTATACCTTTCTGTCAGGAAATTCTTCATTTAAGACCACTGGGGTGAGCTCTTCAATAGGTTCCCCTCTCTCTATAGTGGCATTATCCCTTGGGTCCAAGACCTCGACTTGCAACGCCTCTTGCGTTTTCTTGGCCTTCATTGAGGAGACGTAGCGTTCTCTTGCTGCTACCTGGTCCCCTCTCACTTCCTCGACTCCATTCGAGGTTGGAAAACGAATGATGAGATGATAAGTGGAGGGGACGGCTCTCAGTGCATTAAGAGTAGGTCGCCCTAGTATAATGTTATAGGCGGACGGACAGTCTATCACCAGGAAGTTCGCCATTGTAGTGGAACTTCGGGGGGCTACCCCGGCTGTGACTGGCAATGTAATTGCCCCTAGGGGGAACACTTTCTCCCTTGAAAACCCAATGAGGGGAGATTTGACAGGCTGCAGCCTCTCCCGACCCAGTTTCAGCTTGTCATAAGCGTCTACAAATAAGATATCTGCAGAGCTACCACTGTCGACCAGAATTCTGTGTACCTGAAAATTGGCGACGGTCATGGTAATCACCAGAGGGTCATCATGGGGGTACTGGATCCCCTCCAAATCCTTATCCGAAAAGGATATGATTTCATCAGCTCCAAGTCTGGGCGCCTTGGATGGGCGCGCTTCATCGGGATGCCTTGCCTTTCTGGCATGGGCCTTCATGGTAGAGAGTGACTCTTCCAGTCCTCCCGAGATGGTTCGGATTTCTCCAATGTGCTGCTGGTTCTCTGTATTATGAGGTGGTGGTGGCGGAGCTTGCCCCCTACCAGCAACATATTGGCGTCGGTGACCCCGCCGGATGAGGTCCTCAATCTGCCTCTTGAGGTCAAAACAATCATCCGTGTCATGGCTGTGGTGGAATCGACAATATTTGGTCTGGTTCCGGCGATTTGGAGGAGACTTCATCTTTCCTGGCCATTTTATGGCGGGGTCATCTTGTATCGGGAACAAGATATGCTCGACAGTGGCATTGAGAGGAGTGAATACATGCCCGTCTCTCTACGGAGCAGGACCGAGTCGATTTCTCTGTGGAACGGGACCGAGTCTATCTCTTGCAGGTATCCTCTCTGTCCTGCTCCGTTTGTTGCTCGTTTCTCTCCTTTCATCTCTTTCTCCCTCCTTCCCCTTGTCCCCTGTCCTGGAGGACTCTCCCCGCCTGGCCCTTGTGATGTCCTCTGCGTTCATGTATTTCTGGGCCTTTGCCAGTAGCTCTGGCATGCTCTTTGGTGGGCGCTTCATAACTGAGAAAAGGAAGCTCGATGAGTGGAGGCCTCCCATGAAGGCTGTCATGGACACCTAGTCGTCAGGCTCTTCGACTTGAAGTACCTCCTCGTTAAAACGAGTGAGGTAACTCCTGAGGCTCTCATTTGTATCCTGCTTTATGCTGAGCAAGTGTGTGGCTGGCTTCTGGTGGCGGCGTCCTCCGATAAAGTGTGACACGAAGGACTTGCTCAACTCGCCAAAGGTGGCGATGGAGGCTGGGGTGAGACTGGCAAACCACAGGCGGGCAGAACCCTTCATGGAACGCCCTGCGCATAATCTCATCAGGGATATTATACAGCTGCATTTTGGTTTTGTATGTCTCCAGGTGGTCCAATGGATCCTTTCTTCCATCAAAGGTCTCCATGGACGGCATCTTGAACTTCCGGGGAAGGGGGTAGTTCACCACATCAGGCTTGAACGGTGTGTCCGTTCGTCTGACTAGGTGATCCACTATCTCCGGTGCCTGCTCCTTCATGGCGTTGTAGACATCTCCTAGCTGGTTCTGCATCTCCTAGATCTTTTCGTCCTAGCGATTGAGAGCATCCCTGGATGGGTCACAAAAATAACTCCCCTCCTCCATGCTTTGGTTTTCACTCCCCTCCTCTTCGAAATGAGGATTCTCCCCATTAGAGGCAGAGCGAGGGGGTGGAATTCCACCATGATTTGGTCCCCCTCCTGGAGGCGGGGGCACTTGGTGGTGTGAGCGACCGTGAGGGTCTATCAGGAGTACTCCGTGAGGGGTGCCCTGGGGAACTCCCTGGGCGCCCTGGCGAATCCCAGCAGGGACATCCTGGGCGCCATGGAGGTGGACGCCCGGGCGAGGTGCTCCTCGATGTGGAGCAGTTGGATGCCCCAGGCGTGGTGCTCCTTGCGGTGCTCCTCCCTGGTGTGCTCCTTGCGGTGCTCCTCCAAACTGTGCTCCTCCCTGCCCCGCAAGCACGAGTTGTAAGATCTGCTAGTTTTGGGCTACCAGCTATTGCATGGTCTCCAACATCTGCTGAGGAGTGGGAACAGGAGCATTCGGGGTAGGATTGATTGGTGGAGGGTTACCCAAGCCCTCTCGCTGGGGGTTATCCTCCTGTCGTCTTGCTTATCTTGTGGTGATCACCACAATTTCTGAATAAGATGTGTGAAGTGAGAACTTTAGCTTTGTTCGTCCCCACAGACGGCGCCAAACTGATGATGTCAAAATGAGATTCGGACAACACCGGTCGAGTAATGGATAATAAATGCAATAATAAAAGAAGAGGGAGATTATAGTGGTTCGGTCAATATGACCTACGTCCACTTTAGAAAGGTAGTTTTGTATTGAGAGTCTAAAAGGATTACAATGTAAGAGGGCGTGTAGAAGGTATATACTTTCTCTCCTCCCAAGTGACAATGGGGTCTTCTATTTATAACCATCCCCTAACAAATGGGGAGGACCTTCCGCCAACGTTCACAAGGAGCCTTGAAATGCCCCCGATAGACGAGGCAGTTAAGATTCTCAGCTGGACTCGGAGAGAGCAGGTTGAGGGTGACTTTTTCTGCAGCGACGTGTTAGCCTTGACGTGGCCAAAGTATGTGGATTTGGACCCGGACCCAAACGGATCAATCGGACCTCCACAGATTTGGACCCTGACTCATTTCTCATTGGGTTATTCTGACCTGACTCATCCTCACGGGTTGGGTCATTTGGGCCTGACTCATCAGCATTGATAAACCAACTTGAAGTCAAAGATAATATTCAACTCAATATGAAATGCAATGGATTTAAGGAATCAAGATAATTACTAACCAACTCTAATCTATTTATTCATAGTCTCTCACCGTCCATTACAAGGTAGTTTTAGAAGGTCAACGTATTTTTATCATGCATTTGGTGCCACTAATTATAAGAAAATACATTGAATTTCTAAACCAACCCCCATGGCATAGTTTTAGACTAATGAATAAGATCTATGATTGTTCTCATCATCAAATGAACATTCATAGAGTTATAATTTCCCATTAGAAAAAAGAAAACGTTAAAGGTTCCATTCTAAAGTCATAAGGGTCCTTTTTAAATCTTACTCACCTATTGGTTTAGGGTGTGCACCATAATTCTCTTTAGGGGGGATTATGGAGGGTTATTATAGGGTAGTAGTACTATTGCCCCCTTTAATTGCGTCAAAAAGCTCAAACAAACAATCCCAGGTCTACTTGAGCGGATGCTGTCCAGTGGGGTGCGTGCTCGAGCGGCCCCTTGCACGCTCGAATGCCCATTCTAGAATCCCATATTTTTGAATTTCTCATCTGCTCGTGCCTTCTATGGAGTTGGTCCACTCGAGCGCCCACTCCAAAATTCTATTTCTGAAAGTTTCATCTACTCTCCTCCTCCTTACATCTTTCAGTCAATAAAACTGCATTAAAATGTGATTTACCAATCCTCTACTCCATCTAACAGTTCATTCATCTCATACCCACAATTCCTACTCTTAAGACCATCATTAGAACCATTTACATTCCAAAAATAATAAAGATTATAAAATTAGGCTGAAATTACAAGATCAGAATCTGAATATCAGAGTCAAGTGAGAGTAACATCATGCATTTCGAATTAAGACCTATACTTGCCTCAATCAAAGCTTTCCAAAGCCCTTCCACTAATCTTTAACTCAAATACCAAAATCCCCAAGTTCTCAAACCCTAATAAAGAAAACCATACCAAGTGATGATGAGAATGCATCCATGAATTGAAGATGAATTCTATAACTCCATTTGTAATCCATTCAAGGAAATCAGTCTCAAGATCTCACCTTTGCTGATGAAGGAAGGTTCTAAGAGGTTGTTCTTGTCAAACAAAAGATATGGGAATGGAGAGTAGGTGATGAAGTGTAATCTAGCTTCTAATCCCACATGCAAGCACCCATTCTGTCACGTCCCCAAAATAAGAATTGGGGAAAAACGTGAAAATTAAAATCTTAAATTCAAATTCCTGTGTTTAATACAACACAAGCTTCCAACAGTGGACCCACATAAAGTTTCAACCTGTGGTGAGTCAAAATAAATTTCATCAAATGCAATGGAAGCTTTATTCAATTGGTATTCAAAGTTCATAAATAAAATCCCACGCAAAAATCAAATAAACATTAATAGTTAATGTGGAAGAATAAATCCAAAAATTACTAAGGAATGGTTATCAATAAAAGAAAGTTCATCTAAAGAATTACTAAGATGACGTTCTCTCTAATGCAGGCTCAGACGGCTCCAAAACCGTCTCCGGCATTCCACTTGGGTTAGTCAGTTAGCTCAAACGTTTGAAACGTTTGATCCTCCTCCGTTTCCTCGGTAAAGTAGGGCTCGGTACCTATGCACCAAATATTACAAAGTAAATAGCAAGTACATAATCATAATTTGAAATTAAATACCATTCTGAGAAGAATAAAGATAAGTGTGATCATATAGAAGTAAAGGCAAAGATATAACACGAATGAACGTATGACATAAATTCAAATAAAACAAATGGAGCAATAAGATTCACACGAAGACAAGTGTCCCCGTTGTGGGTGGTCAACCCTACATAATCGGGAAAGCCCGTCCATAACATCGGTGGTCATAAACCGATCAATAAACAAATATCAGGATAACCTGTTCGCATTCATAGCGGATTATAAGTGATCCGGACACATCGGTGATCAACCGTCCATATACGATCTGCAGTCGTTCATAAATGACCCACATAAAGGAAAACATATATACATAATAGACCCGAATAATAATGCTCCGACACAAGAATCCTAAGTCAAAATAAAGTGCTGGCCATTCCACATTCATATCATAATACAGAATTTGCCAAGCCACTTTATAGTCCATAACACAATAGGGTGTGCATCTAAAGGAATAGATATCCTAAATCAACATATATATGCATGCGAAGGTCAAGAATAATCACAAACCAATCCTAAGGTTAAACATAAGGTCTCATACCTAACAACCACTGGAATCTCTAATAGATAAAAGATCAACGCATCCATTCTAAATTAATGGTGCATAAATCCAATTAAGGATTTTCCAATAGAGATGGGTTGAACTTAAATCCACTAGGGTTTTCTTGAGGTTATATGAAGCACTAAACCCCATGTTAGTAAGATACAGCATGCCCAGTCGGTACTTACTCAGGTCCAATGATTCAAATAATAGAGTTCAAAAATATAAATTTAACACATTCAAAATCAAATATATTATTTAATATTAATTTATAAATAATAATAAGAAATAACAATCTTAATTTATAATTTTAGAAAACCCAAGGTACCATCTAAAATACTTCCCATACTCAAAATAAGAAAAAGGGCCTAAATTGAGTTTATAAAATAACTAGGGCCCTTTTATTTTCAAAACAAATGCTCATGTGACCTGGACACTTTTTTCCAAAGACCAAGTCCAGGTCAACCATCCTATCCATATTCAACACAACACCCATTTTTTATTTCAACTCATGTTAAAGTTGAAAACCGTACCACACCTCTTCATTGTTTTAAATTCAATAAAATAACTATTGTGACATGTCTAATCCCCCACATGTCCACATCATTCTCTCTCCTTATCCCTTTACATCAACTTTCTCTCTCTTTCTCACAAATTATGTATATGCCATCCCCTTCCTTCCATTCTTTTCTCTCAACACAGAACCTGTGATGAAGCTCAACGCACAAAGGAGCTGGGCCACTCGGATAGTGGGTCCCGGAGGTCAAGAACCCATGATCAGTCCCACCAATAAGGTCGCCCAAAGCCCCTCTTTAAGATGTAGGGACCTGATCTGAAATTAATAGCTCACATGGGCCCCACGTCCCAAAAACAAAAATAACCCAAACCCATTTTAATACCGTCAGGCCTCTCTTTGGTTGCTGGATGGTGGACCAAACAGGGCCCACCTCAATGGGTCCGCCATCCCTATGGTCGCCCATGGGTCCACTATAAGATCTACGGTCTGGATCAATCATCAGTGGGGTCCACCTGGCCCCACAACCAACATATAGTAACAAGACCTCACGGTTTGAAAACCCGTGACAGGTCTGATCAACAGTGATGCTAAAAATAAGAAAATCAATGTATTAAATCCAATCTCAGATTTCTATCATTAAAACATTAAACAAAGGGCATCGAAAGGCTTCTACATGCATCATCACATGAATAAGGAAAAAACAAAATTATTAAATTTATAAATTATGTTTAGGTACTTGCCTTTTCCCGGGGTTGAAGAAAACGCAACAGATCTAACCAATACCCAACCCGAGATAACCGGGGCACTCGATCACAATCCTATCACCAATCTGACATAAGAGATGGGAAAGAAAGGCCCAGATCTATTATAACCCTACCCAAAACCTAACATTGGAAAGAAGAAGAAGATAACCCAAGAGTATAGATTTACTTCTCTAATGCCTTGAGGAGATGATTACCTGATATTAGAAAGTCGAACCAAGAATGATGGTATCTTCAGATCTTGATTCCAATGGTTGGATCCTTAAGTTGCAGTGGCTTGGGAAGTTGAAAAGAGGAAGAAGACAAAGAATGATCGGGAGATGTTGCAGAGATAAATGGGAAGAGATAAAGACTTGCGATTAAATGGATTAGGTTAAGAGAGTATTGGGCTTAAGTCATTGGGTCGGGTCAAACTGCGGGTTAGGTCATCTACCCATTAACCCAACTCACCAATCCACGCATCTAATCTAACGTGTGCCCCACTTAATCCTAACCACTTAAATAACTAATACATTTCAATTAAAATAATAATAATAATAATAATATCTAATAAATATATAATAGGGTGGGACCGGGATCTTACATTCCCCCCCCTTAGGACATTTGGTCCTCCAAATAAAAATCATACCTCTGGAAAAAGAAACGGATACAACTTCCTCACTTGGTCCTGAAGTTCCCAAGTGGCTTCTCGAGGACTATGGTGCTCCCACTGGACTTTCACCCAATGTATTGTCCGAGTCCTGAGAATTTGCTCCTTTGTGTCGATGATCTGAGACGGTCGCTCCACATAAGTAACATCTGGCTGCAATTCCAATGGCTCATAGTGCAACACGTGCAACGGGTCCTTGATATACTTTTTCAACATTGAGACATGAAAAACATTATGCACCGCTGACAACTCTGCTGGTAAAGCCAATCCATAGGCAACTTCTCCAATTCTTTCCAAGATCTCAAATGGACCGATAAATCTCCGAGATAACTTCCCTTTTTGCCCAAATCGCAATGTTCCTCGCGTCGGTGACACCTTTAAAAACACATGCTCCCAATCTCAAACTGAAGATCTCTTCTCTTCATGTCTGCATAACTCTTCTGCCGGCTTCTAGCAATTTTCAACCGATCATGAATTTGCTTCACTTGCTCACTGGTATCACTAACAATAGATGGGCCATGAAAACTTCTGACACCAATTTCCTCCCAACAAATTGGGGTTCTGCATCTACGGCCATACAACGCTTCGAATGGTGCCATACCAATACTAGAGTGATAACTATTATTGTATGCAAACTCGCATAATGGGAGACTCTTCTGTCAGTCCTTCCCAAACTCAAGGACGCAAGCTCGCAACATATCCTCCAGTGTCTGATTAGTCCTTTCAGTTTGATCGTCGGTCTGAGGATGATACGCTGTATTGAAATTCAACTTCGTGCCCAAAGCTGCCTGAAGTTCTGTTCAGAATTTGCCCAAAAATCTAGGATCTCTGTCTGATACAATCGATAGAGGGACACCATGAATTGTGACAACCTTCTCCATATACATTCGAGCTAATTCATATCGAGGTGTCTTCATGTTCATTGGTAAGAAATGTGCCACCTTTGTCAGCCTGTCAACTATCACCCAGATACTATCTCTATTATGAATCGATGGCAATCCAGAAATAAAATCCATCGTTATGTGTTCCCATTTCCAATCTGGCACTTCCAATTGTTTTAAAAGTCCTGGGGGTTGCTTCCGTTCTGCCTTTACTTGCTGACACACCAAGCATCTTGCTGTAAATCCTGCTACTTCTTTCTTCATGTTATTCCACCAATAATGATTATGCGGGTTCTGGTACATCTTTGTACTGCCTGGATGAATAGTATAACGGGAATGATGCGCCTCCGTCATAATCTCATTCTTCAACTCTTCTATGTCACATAACCGGTCTTGAAAATACAACACACCCTCTAATAATCTGAAATCTGGTCTGCTGTCAATCTGCTCAATCACTCGAGCTAGCTCAGGATCCTCTACCTGCCTGCTTTTGATCCTGTTCAAGATCTCTGGTTCCCAAACAAACATGTGAGCCAACATAACCTTGTCATCAATTGGCTGCAAAGCCACTCCCAAATCGAGGAAAATTTCTGCCCAAGACCATTCTGCTCTCAAACATGCATTATTTGCTACTCTTCGACTGAATGCATCAGCCACTACATTGGCTTTCCCGGGATGATATTTGATTGGAAAGTCGAAATCCTTCATGTATTCCATCCACCGGGTCTGTCTCATGTTCAATTCAGGCTGAGTAAACAAATATTGGAGACTTCTATGGTCTAAATGAATTTCAAACTTCTCACCATACAAGTAATGTCGCCACATCTTCAATGCCATGACTACTGCTGCAAGTTCCAAATCATGAGTTGCATACTTTTTCTCATGCTCTTTCAATTGTCTAGAGCCAGAAGCCACTACCTTCCCATCCTGCATAAGCACACAACCCAATCCAACCTTCGAAGCATCTGTGTAAATGACAAATCTACCATTCTCTGTAGGCAATGTGAGCACTGGAGCGGTAGTCAATCTATTCTTTAACTCTTGAAAACTTGCTTCACATTCGTCAGTCCACACGAAATGCACATCTTTTCGTGTTAATCTGGTCAATGGAGCAGCAATGGATGAAAATCCTCTCACAAATCTCCTGTAGTAACCTGCTAAACCCAAGAAACTACGAATCTCTGTTATTGACATGGGTCTCTGCCACTTGACCACTGCCTCAATCTTTCTTGGATCTACCACCAATCCCTCCTTGCTGATGATATGACCCAAGAAAATAACTTGATCAAGCCAAAATTCGCACTTACTCAACTTGGCATAGAGTTGATGACCTCTTAAAGTCTGCAATACTGATCTCAAATGCTGCTCGTGATCTTCTCGAGACCGAGAATACACTAATACGTCGTCTATAAAAACAACGATGAACTGGTCGAGAAATGGAGTAAATATCTTATTCATCAAGGCCATAAATACTCCTAGAGCATTAGTTAGGCCAAATGGCATTACCAAAAACTCATAGTGGCCATATTTGGTCCTGAATGCTGTCTTCTGAATATCCTGATCTCGAACTCTGAGTTGGTGGTATCCTGATCTCAAGTCTATCTTTGAGAAATATTCAGCTCCCTGAAGCTGGTCAAATAACTCATCGATCCTGGGAAGAGGGTATTTGTTCTTGATTGTGACCTGATTGAGTTGTCTATAATCTATGCACATCCTCATGGAACCATCCTTCTTCTTCACAAACAGGACCGGTGCACCCCAAGGTGATACACTTGGTCTCACAAATCCCTTGTCCAACAAATCCTGCCATTGGATTTTCAACTCTCTGAGTTCTGCTGGAGCCATTCTATATGGAGCTTTAGAAATAGAAGCTGTCCCTGGTACCAATTCAATTGAGAAATCTATCTCTCTGGCTGGAGGTAAGCCTGGAATCTCATCGGGAAAAACATCCGGAAACTCACAGACCACTGGAAAATCCTCCACCCCTTTGGACTGTTTATCCTCCGTGATAAACGCCAAGTATCCTTCGCATCCAGATTTCAACAATCTTTCTGCTTTCAGTGCCGAGATCCGGCATGTCTGAATCGATCTCCTTTGCCCAACGAATTCAACAGTGTCTGAATGCAGTGACAACTTGATGGTTTTGTTAAAACAGTCCATCACTGCTCTATTGGTCGCTAGCCAATCCATACCAAGTATGATATCGAAATCCTTCATCGTTAAAAGAATCAGGTCTGCAGGTAAAATGAAATCTCCGACCTGAACTCGGGTACTCGGAAAATATTGGTGACAACGGACCTGCGTGCCCACTGGGGTACCCACTACTAAAGCAACATCTAATCTCACTACAGCCTCATTGATATGTCTAGCAAAATCATGAGAAACAAATGAATGTGTAGAGCCAGGGTCAAAAATGGCCTTGGCTTCTACCTCAGAGATTAGAACAATACCTTCCACCACTTCTGCAGAAGCATCTACATCCTCATGTGTAACTGCATACACTTTGCCCATCTGATAGACTTGGTTCTGCTGCCCTTGGACTGGCCTTGGTGCTCTTGGTTGGCCCACTGGTTGCTGCTTGTTTTGCTAAAATGGCCTCTGTTGTCCCTGAACTAGCCTCTGTTGACCTAGCGCTGGTCTCTGCTGCTGTGGCGCTGCACCCCTATATTGCTGATACTGAGGAGTTGGTGCTCGATACTGTTGTTGTGGGGCTCGATAAATCTACTGTGGTCCCTGCGGAGGTGCTGTCCTCCAATCAATTAGGTTAGAAAGAAAGAGGAGGAAACGGGCAAAAAATGGGCGGGCTTCCAAAATGACTTCCCTTTCGTCACACATGCGAACCACACGCTCCAGCTTAGGGGAGCCTCCCTCATATATATATATAGATTTTTAGATTAACAAATCTGGCACTTAAAACACTAAAATCCGATTGTATGTTGTAATAGTCCTAAAGCCTTGCGTTCTTGAAAGCTCTACGGATGTTGGTATCAAATCAACCATTTCAAGTATTGTGTTACCACAACTGTTTATCGTATTTATATCAATGGTCTCCTTGTTGATCCCATTGTGGCCACAAGAGCTCTTCATCAGGGGGACCCTATCTTCCTTTATATTTTCCTGATCTATGGTAAAGCCCTCGTCAAAGAGTTTGCCAAGTTCAATCAAGGCAACGAAGCATTTTTCCTTCCTTTCTCCCAAGGGGGAACATATTAGCCTTCTACAATTTGTTGATGACCTTCTCATTTTATTTTCCCAAGCCAAAGCATCACACATTAGGAGAATTACTAATTTATTGCTCGAATATGCAAGTGAATCCGGTCAAGTTGTGAATCCAGATAAATCTTAGTTGGTCTTTAGCAAAGGGACTCCGAGAGCCAGCAAAACAACGAATAAAGAAATTCTCTTTATTTCTAAAGAAGATGATATTGTCTGTTTGTTGGAAGTAGGTGTGCCTATCCTATCGAATTTCAAAAACTTTGATCCTTTTGACGCAGGGATCAGACACCCAAAAGGCCAAGAACCCAATCTCAAGATCCAAAACCCTAATCTTATTGTATTAAGATCGAAGAGCTATTAATAATAAGATAGATTTGAACATGCACAAACACGCATAAAAGATCTACGAATATAACTATTGCAGATCTATACATGAGGAGCTCAATTATGCTCGAATCGAGACTTTTGATCATTGATTCTTGATTCTACAAAACCCTTTTGCAAACATGATCTCCCAGGCCTTGTGATCTTCCACCCTATGACCTCATCGCAGAGAACTTCTCAAAGAGAATGGTGGAATCTCAATTAAAAAGAAAACCCTAGGCACTCAAGTAGAGGAACCAAAGGAGAAAGGAGAGGAGAAACCCTTGGACGTTCTGGGGTGTTGGGCGTGCCAAGCATATGGGACGTCCAGCTCTTGTATCCTTTTATGCTTTCTTGAACAACCTTGCCTAATACACTTAGAAGTCTTGCTTCTAATTCTCTTATGTAACTTACTCCTCCTTCTCGTACGAGTACTATTGGATTATAATCTTGCTTCTTAGGGCTAGCATGGGGACCACTAGGGATTCCTTGTATCTGGCTCCAACTAAAGCATTTGGACCCCACATCTAACGCTAGAAATTTTACAAAAAGACCTTAACTTTCCAATTACTATAAGCAGGCCCCTCCATCAATTATATTCATGGATCCATTGAAATTAAACTATCTAACCAAATTGGATCCACCTCTTATCATCCTTATGACCCAATTAATCACACTAGTCATCGATACCATTTGATTAGCTCTTGATCAAAATGGGTGCGCACTTACCGATGATAAATTCCATTAATCAACACAAGGGGATATTTCTCTTTTAGATGGTAGATTCCATTTTGAGAAAATATTTTTTCACAGTCCCACCACCATCTACCCAAGATACCAAGGTGTTGACTTATAGTTGGCCTCACTCATTGGTAAGTTAAAGTAAATGCATAGCATAAACTTGAGTCCATTATTATTTTCAGGATTAGGAGCCTATTGCTTGGAAATTATGAGAGCATTCCTTGATTAAAGACAGTGTTTTGTATAAGGTGCTACTCGTGGTCCTTCAGTACATCCAATGTCACATTCCGGTCTCGAGATTCCCTGGCCAAGGTTAATCCTTGAGGTGACACGCGTACTCCCGTGGCTTCGCACCTGTCTCGGGTCAAGTGCGAGTCACGAAGGATAAAAACTCTACTTTAATATAGTGAGACATGCTCATGGACACCTATCCCTGTACCTTTTCAAAACGGAAGCATCTAAAATAATATAATAATTGATATCATACCATGAGCTGTCCATGACATTCAAGTTCATTATACAAAAGATGACTTCATTTGCAATTAAGAAGTAGAGATCATAAAACTTAATAGGGTGTTTATCTTCTTAATCTTGATGATTAGCTTAATTAATTGCTTTCTAGCTAATTAGGTGGGTTTAGTGCTTAAGCGAGTTTCTTTTATCATTAGAGAGATGTTTGTGAAGTTTCGTTCGATTCCAAGTGCGATTAGTCTTAATAGGGGGTTAGGTTGTGATTGTTAGGAAAATTGGGTATGTTCCCGAAAAATTTAATTTTCGCCGAATTTGGGTTCGTTGGAAAGATCTTGTTGCCCTCATCGTTTTCCATTCTTGACTCGTCAAGATTCGACACTTCGAAGTCCTTCAAATACTCACTTTTCTCTCATTTCACTCAAGAAGGGCATTTTCACCTTTTCCTATCCATCCCTCATTTTAACCCTATTCCAGCTATTTCATTCGTTCCTATTTACCTTCGAAGAAAGAGAACTGCTGAGAGAGTTCTTCTTCACCATCTTCTTCAGTTCCTCCTTCTTGCATGCTAACTTAGAGACCAATTCAAGTGGAACTTTGACCACCATCTTCTTCCTCTCATCTTCCTCATCTCATATACCTCAAATTGGTAAGTTTCTCCCCAACTCATCTTCTCCAAATTTCCTCCTTGTTGCTGTAAATGGTTTGCATGTTGATGAATTCTACTCCCTTCCTTTCCCTTGTAATTTTTGAGTGTAGGAGAAGGTTTTGGAGAGTTGGTTTTGGCTAGGGTGTGTGTGGAGAGCTCTTTCCTCTTCAATCTTCCTAATTTCTTTTCTTTTGGTTAAGGCAAGTGGATTAGCACTAAATATGAAGCATGCATGTGTGTTTAATTGTTCTTATTCATTACATTGTTTAGATTTCCCTAAATTCCAAGCCTGTCATGGTTAATTTGATTATATGTTAAATTGAGTATCATGGGTTGAATGAACTTTAATTGTGTTTGATTTGACGAATGGGTGGATGATTTGATGAATGGATGGAATGTGACTTGGAGGAGGGCATGGTGGTTTTTTTGTGCAGGTTATAGCATGCAGAAAGGCTTAGGAAGAGGTTAGGGAAGGAGCCACTAGAATGACTGAATTCCAAGCTCAAAACTCATGGTTCCGCCAAAAACCGATCTGCTCAGAATCCGGCCAGCTGAAGGCCATTCGGCTACCTTCGGCCACCTGTTCCATAAACCATGTTTTCACAGGGTTATTCGGTGTTACACCTTGATCCAATTTAATTGTGTTTAACCTTAATTAATTATGTTTTATTAAAATTAATTGTGCTTAGATACTAATTAATCTATTTTAGTGTAAATTAGTCTTGTTCTAGCATTTTAGTTAGACCTTGAGTCTTGGGTAAGTTGTTTGGAACCAAACCATATATAGAGCTGGGGACTTTTTCGTAAATTAGGATTTTCTCATTTTGCATCGTATGCACATCATCTTGACACCATCACGTGTATCTCGTTGAGCACGTCATCTTTCATATTGGACATTTCCTCATTTGACCTTAAACTAACCATGTAGACCTTCATCTGACTCAAAATGTAAAATATGGAATGAAGCTGGACTTTATTACAAAGACTGAAAAATATCCTTTTAAAACAACTAAACTCATTTTCATTTGGTTGTTCTTTTGGCTGAGCAGAGAATAGCTCCTCCTTCCTCCCTTCGTCTCTCTTTCTCTCTTCCAAAGCTCATGATAGCTTTTGCATGTGTAATTGGAGACTAGCTTTGGATCCACCTTCCTCATCTCTACACCCCCATAGCTTTATTGTGCTAAGATCGGTCTTCTCCTACCTCTCATCAATTCTTTTGGTAAGAATTCCATCTTGTTTCATAAGTTTGAGTTACAATTGAATCAAAGAATTCATTTATCTCAAATGCATGCATGTTATAGCTCATTTTGGTACTATCTTCTTCTAAAGTTTGTGTAAATTGGGGTTTCTCATTGTTTTGACTCAAGAGGAAGATTTAGAGTGAGAAAGCTTGAAATCAAGATAAGTATAAGCAAGATTTATCAATGCATGTTGTTATATTTTGATTCTTGAACGAAAACCTAGTCTAATGTTGGTATTTAGCCTCTTTAATTCAATTTGAGATAATTATTTAGATGGTTCTCTTATTATGTGTGTATCTATGAAATAGAAATAGTGGAATGGGTTGCATATGTGTAGAATGGAAGTTTGAATGGAAGTGTAATGGTTTGGAATGAACAGAACTAAAAAATTCAGTAAACAACACTTTCTACACTCGAACGTTCGAACTCTTGGCCTCTCGGGTGATTGGCTTGGAACGAACGTTCGAACTCTCACCCTGAATGTTCGAACTCTTGGTAATTCTGATGTTGACTGAACTTAGGTAGATTTTCGAACGGGCATAACTTTTGACCCGTTCGTCGGATTTTGGAGTTCTATATATCATTGGAAAGCTCTTGAAGCGTAGAATTCATTGGTTCACTTATCCTAATGATTAGAGGTTGGGTGAGGAAGTGAAAATGTGGATCAATGAACCAGGTCTATCTCTTTAGGAAAAGGGATTGTGAACCTAGTTCGGACCCCATTGGAGCCCATTAACTATTTAAAGAGTTAACTCCACTCCTCAAAGGCCTTAGACCTTTCATAATCAATCCATTAGGATGATTGTGAGACAAACACTAAACCAATAAGGTTGTAGGATAGGGAAAGGCCTTGTAAGACCTTAGGTTGGAACCTTAAACCTTTCATCATGACTAATGGAAACTATAGATCTCATGAATGTTCTTTAGAGGCTAAGATCAGTTCATGAACACTATGCACGAATCTATCACCACACCATGGGTGTTGGCTTAGGAATTCAATGTACCTTCTTCATACAATGTGGCACCAAATTCAGATAGCAGTACATTGACCTTCTAAAACTACATCGGATTGGATGGGGAAAGACGGTGGATAGATAGAATAGGATGGGCTGGTAATATACCTTGACTCTCTTAAATTATAATGCATGTGCATATTGATTACTATACTCATGACTTCACCTGCATAGATTGCACTCCCTTCGTATTATTATCTGAATTGTCGTTGCATTGTTTAAATATAATTGAGAAGTCTTGAGTAGATTGTGATTGGAAAATGACTGAATTGGTTTGTATTGAATTAATGCATAGTGGAGTCTACTCAAGTACTAATTGTTCATTGATTCGAATAAGTCGGTACTACTTTGCTTCGACCGGATGATCCCGACGAGGTTGACTCTTGGTTTAGATTGTTAAAGTCGTTGCGCAGTAGACAGTCTGGAGCACCAGAACTCCAAAACCAAACTAGCCAATTGACCCTTTGGCCGGGTCACTGGTGACATCCTAAAACGCGTGCCCTCATTGAGTGGATTTAGCTAATGTAGTTACCAACTAGATTGTACATGGTTTTCAATTATTATTGATTCTTTAAGCATGGCTTAAATCTAATACACAATTGCCTAGTTCTACTTCATATGATCTCTTTCAATCCTCCGTCATTAATTCTGAATTTGATATAACATGTGTAAATGAATTATTGCCTATACTCAGTTGAATCGTCGTATTCATTAGTTATTCTTGGTGTTACAGATGCAGGTCCTAATCCCGGTACTGAGGAGACCGAGGAGGGAGAGGAGGAGGCCGTCGAGGTACCTCCAGGCATAGAAGAGTGGACGGCTGAGGGAGCTGTCAAGCTCGTCTTCGAAGAGCGTCATATTTCCTCTTTGTTGATAGAATACTTTTGTAAAATTGAATTTTAGATATTACTTTTGGTATTGATGTATATAGATACTTTTGTATTTTTGAGGTAGAGTGGGTTTTAATTCTCTACTTCTTAATAGTAACGAAATCATCTTTTGTTTATTGAACTTGAATATTGGACAGCTCATGATATGATACCTACATATATATATTTAATGCTTCCGCTATTTAAATGTACGGGGACAGGTGTCTGTGAGCATGTCTCACGAGTGGAATTGGTGATTTTCTCCTTCGTGACTCGCACTTGACCCGAAACAGGTGCGATGAGCACTAGAGTACGCATGTCACACCTCGATATTTACCTTTGGCCAGGTGAATTCGGGACCGGGATGTGACATTCGGCCACCTGTTCGGCTAGCCGAATGTGGACAAATTTTCACAAATTTTGGCAGCTTTTCGAACGACCATAACTTTTGATCCGTGTGTCGGATTTTTGAAGTTCTATATACCGTTGAAAAGCTCTCGAAGCATAGAATTCATTGGTCCACTCATCTTAATGATCAAAGGTTGGAAAGGAAAGTGGATATTGTTAGATTGTATAACCTCAATCCAGTGGATAATCCGGATAAATTTATTTGTTTCATTAATTTATTTATATTTTCATGTTTTATTCATGAGATGAATGGTATTTTATTCTATGTTTGCACATGACCACTACAAAATGACATGGTGGTTCATGAGATGAACCGGAGCCCACAAGTATATTAGATGTGATATATGTCTGTGGATGGGATCCACATACAGGAGACATAGATCACAAATCTTATACTTAAGATGATTTACAACCAGTGATGAGATTGGGCATCTCATCTGATAAGGTTGCAGCACTGTGATCACCATGAGATAGAGTGATATGTCTCAATCATCAGAGTGTAAGACTCTAGATCATTGTGCTGGTACATTGGATGTACTAAAGGACCATGAGTAGCACCGTATATAAATCTATCTTTGATTAAAGGATTACTCTCATAATTCCCAAGCAATAGGCTCTTAATCCAAAGAGATTAATGGACTCTAGTTTTTACTATACATTTACTTAGAGTCATCAATGAGTGAGGCCAATTGTAGGTCAATACCTCGATGTCTTGGGTACGTGGTAGTGGGGCTGTGAGAATATATAATTCTCAAGATGGAATCTATCCTCATAAATATCCCCTTGTGCCAATTAATGGATTTTATCATTAGTGAGTGTGCACCCATCTCAATTAACAGTTAATTGGATGGTACTGATGATTACTATGATATATTGGGTCACAAGGATAATAAGAGATGGATCCATTTTGGTTGGACAGATTTATTCCAATAGATCCATGGATATAATTTTTAAAGGGGCCTACTTGTAGTAATTGAGAAGTTTAGGGTCTCCTTGTAATTATTCCTAAGACTGGAGTGTAATTGCATTTAATTAGTGGACTTATTTGTAATTAAATGTGGGTCTGGAGTTCACATGAGATGTGGGGTCCAGATTCCTAGTTGGAGCCGGAGTCTAAGGAATCCCTAGTGGTCTCCATGCTAGCCCTAATAAGAAAAGGTTATTAATCTCATCAGAACTCTTAAGGAAAGGAGGAGTAGGATACTTACCAAGAATAGAAGTGAAACTTCTAATCTTGGTCTAAGAGGAGGTGTGCCAAAAACTATAAATAAGAGGTGAGAGTTAGAGATCTCTATACACAATAATCTCTCAAGTTCCTCTCTCTCTCTTCCTCCTCTCTCCTCTGGTTTCCTACTAGAAATCTAGGGTGTTCTTTTACTTGGAGATCCCACCATTCTCCTTTAGTAGTTCTCTAAGAGGGTCATAGCGTAGAAGAACACAAAGGCAAGGGAGATCAAAGGCTTGCAAAAAGAGTTTTCGTAGAGATCAAGTTCTCGATTAGAGCACAGCCAAGCTCCAAAGGTATAGATCTATTATCTACTTGAATTAGTAGATCTAGTTATGCTTCTTGTTTCTTGATCTATCTTCTTGATGGATGTTTGATCTTAATGCATGAGATTAAGGTTTTAGATCTTGGGCTTGGGTTCTTGTCCTTATGAATATTTGATCCCTGCATCAAGTGGGTCAAGAGATTTGAATACCTATTCACGAGGCCCACCTACTTCCAACAGATATTTGGATCAATGAACCAAGCCCTTGTCTCTTTTGGAAAGGGGCTCTAAACCTAGTTGGACCCCTAGGTTGTGACCCATTGACCTTACCCTTGCATGCCCAACTCGTGCAAATGAAAATGGAGCACGATTGGCTTGGTGTGCTTCGTCGGTTGTCCGGGCTTCCGTGTATGGTTGTAACTTGGCCGAATGCATACGGAATTGAGTCAATAGGTGCCCAATAACTTTTGTATACCAAGGGCTCACCAAACTATGGCATCGTTGACTCCTTCTCCGTAAGCACTCCGCTGGGAATACGTGCGATACATGATGGACGACCCTTGACCTAAGATTAGCTCGTTCTTCAGTCTTGACTCGTAAATCTTGTATCTGTAGCTTAACATACCTTGGACACTCTACTTTCGACTTGTAACATAACTTATAGAACTAGGGTTTGACTGGACCTAGAGTGTACCCTTAGGTACCTTGTTATCTTGTATTTGATGGACACATGTGGATAGATTTGTTAAGAGGACTACTCGTGGAATTTGGAGACTTAACTTGGAGTAGCCCTCAACTTATTATCTTGTACTTTGAAATCTATCCCCGTGCTTGTCTTGGATCTTATGTCACGCGCTAAGCCATCATCATTATCATCTTGCATACATGGCCAGCTGCAGTCCGATGATTCTTGAGTGGCCCGGTTACTCGGACATTAGGGTGGATAGTCGGCTGGGACGACATCCATGGCGCAGGATAAGAGCAGTTGCAGCCTGCCATAAATAGGCAGTGCTACTTCCAAAAATCAAATCTTGTCAGAATGAAACAAAAACTGCAAGATCCTTCAAGACAACCAAAAGAGGAGCACACAAGAAGTTTCGGGCCATTTCAAAATCATTTGGCCTAACTTCGCTTCTCCAGCAGCTGAAAAGGAGCTCCCGGCGGCGAAAGCATCGGAGACACCAAATCTTCGATCAGAGCCGATGGATGGTCTCAAAATACATCCAAAAGGCTCCACGTCAAGTTCCGAGTCAAACCGACAACGTTTGACCCTACATCAACCCTCGAACAGCTAAATCAAGCCTTTCGGCGGCGAGAACCACCGAGTCTATCACTCATCAGATAGAGCACATGGACGGCTTCAAAATGCTTACAAAGGGCTACACGTCAAATTTCAGGTCATTTTGACAACATTTGACCAGACTTTGACGCTCGAAAGCCAAATCAGGCCTCTCGGCGGCGAAGCTCCCCGGGACCGTGGTTTCCAAGACAGAGCCTATGGATCATCTTAAAATGACTCCAATAAGTTCCTTGTCAAATTTCAAGTCAATCGGACATCGGTTGACCGCACATCAAGCCGCGACATCTTCATAGCGACAAAAAACAATTCTACTAGTGATAAAACCCCAAACGGCTTCAAAACTCAAACAAAAGCCTATGGTTGGTCTTATTTATTGCTCAGGAGGCTTCACCTCAAATTTCAGGTCATTCCGACATCGTTTGACCCAGTTTCAGCTTCTGACGGAAAATCGGCAGCTCTGCGCGGCAAAGTCTTCGTCTTTCTCGGAAAATTAGAAACTTTGCAAACCAAAATGCAAGGATTCTCATCAGGTTTTCTATAGAGAAATCAGGCCAATAAATGATCAAAAATGTCCAAAAAAAATCCAGAAGAAAAAAGAATAAAAAAACATCAAAAACGGATACAAAACGGGACAAAAGGGGGGAAAAACCCCCCAGGGTCGCCGGGAGGGCCCCGGAAACTCCGTTTTTCACCGTTTTTTCGCGATTTAAAGCGTCCAACTACTCTGATTTTCCAAAATTCATACTTTCGAGACACCAAATCCTTTGACATCTGTCAAAATCACGGGTCAATCATCAAAAGTATCAAGATCAACATTCATTCGCCAACCGGTCAACCAAAAAAGTGTGCTTTCTACCCGACCGATCGAGAAATCGACAGGACAGATGGCACCGACCCGCTGTTGGCAACCGATACCTGAAGTTACATGGTCATCCGATGTCGATCTACATGAAGATCCATCGATGATCATCGCCAGAAGAATCCCAAAAGACGCGGCGCGTGTTGACACCAAAAATGTCACTTTGCCTCTTCAAGATCCAAAGAGCTACATGAAGTCGCAACCTGCCATAAATAGGCAAGGCAACTTCCAAAAAATCAAATATTGTCAGAATCAAACAAAAACTGCAAGATCCTTCAAGACAGCCAAAAGAGGAGTACACAAGAAGTTTCGGGCCATTTCAAAATCATTTGGCCTAACTTCGCTTCTCCGGCAGCTGAAAAGGAGCTCCTGGCGGCGAAGCATCGGAGACACCAAATCTTCGATCAGAGCTGATGGATGGTCTCAAAATACATCCAAAAGGCTCCACGTCAAGTTCCGAGTCAAACCGACAACGTTTGACCCTACATCAACCCTCGAACAGCTAAATCAAGCCTCTCGGCGGCAAGAACCACCGAGGCCATCACTCATCAGATAGAGCACATGGACGGCTTCAAAATGCTTACAAAGGGCTACACGTCAAATTTCAGATCATTTCGACAACATTTGACCATAGTTTGACGCTCGGAAGCCAAATCAGGCCTCTCAATGGCGAAGCTCTCTGGGACCATGGTTTCCAAGACAGAGCCTATGGATCATCTTAAAATGACTCCAATGGGTTCCCTGTCAAATTTCAAGTTAATCGGATATCGGTTGACCGCACATCAAACCGCGACATCTTCATCGCGACAAGAGTGAGTCTACTGGTGATAGGACCCCAAACGGCTTCAAAACTCAAACAAAAGCCTATGGTTGGTCTTATTTATTGCTCAGGAGGCTTCACACCAAATTTCAGGTCATTCCGACATCGTTTGGCCCAGTTTCAGCTCCTGACGGAAAATCGGCAGCTCTGCGCGACAAAGTCTTCGGCTTTCTCAAGAAATTGGAAACTTTGCAAAATAAAATGCAAGGATTCTCATCAGGTTTCCTACAGGGAAATCAGGCCAATAAATGGTCAAAATGTCAAGGAAAAATACAGAAGAAAAAATAATCGAAAAAAAGCAAAAACGGACACAAAACAGGACAAAAGGGGAAAAAACCCCCCAGGGTCGCAGGCCCCTGCGACCCTGGAGCCCGAGATCGCCGGGAAGGCCCCGGAAACCCCCATTTTCGCCGTTTTTTCGCGATTCGAAGCGTCCAGCCTCTGGTAGTTTCCAAAACTCATACTTTTGAGACACCAAATCCTCTGACATCCGTCAAAAACACGGGTCAATCATCAAAAGTATCGAAAACAACATTGATCGCCACCCGGTCAACCAAAAAAAGTGTGCTTTCTACCCGACCGATCGAGAAATCGACAGGACAGATGGCACTGACCCGCTGTTGGCAACCAACACCTGAAGTCACATGGTCATCCGATGTCGATCTACATGAAGATCCATCGATGATCATTAGCAGAAGAATCCCAAAAGACGCGGCACGGCCCGCGACTCTTCAACTGCTCGACGACCACTTAATGCGATTAATTGACTAGCTTTATTACAGTCATTAATCCATTTCTTTGGATGGACCAATCAGAAGCAAGCATCCGAGAGTTACAAGTCAAGAGATTCATGGCATTTAACCCATGAAACTCCTCCCATCATGGTGATTAAAGGCGATTAAATGCCCTCAATCTCCTCCGGCCAATCAGAAGCCAAGAAAAAGGAGTTACAAAATACAGATTTAAATCCTGTAACTCCTCCCATTATGCGGCTTAATGACAATAAAAGCCCATAAACCCTCCAAAATGGCTACCTAAAAGCCTATAAATAGGAGAGCTCTCCAAGAAGAAAGAGATCGGAGAAAATCACAGACAGAGACACAGACAAAGCACAGAAATTCAGAGAAGGAAAAGAGAGAAAACTCTGCGGAAATCCTACACTGACCACCGCTACAAGGTGACAAAAGTCCCTTGAGGGTACCCCCCCCAAGGTCCTTGCCTTCTCCTTCTGCCTCCAATGGCTTAGATGTGGCTTTTTAGCCCGTCTACTCGGTTTTTTATTGGACATAGGACCTCCTTTTGGTCTTTGTCCTCTAAAAACCTGAGGTTATAGCCAAGCCAAGCGAATCAATAGCATCCTCTATTCTCATCTGCATGATGATGGGGAAGCCCACATATGGCTTGCAACCGTCAATCTGAACGGGTCCCCCACAATCTCCTGAGAAGTTAGATCCTCCTTTTCTTGCTTTTCATTGTAGTTTGTATTTTTTCAAAAGAGACAAAAATCACAACTCTTGTCTTTCATTATTGATAAGGATTGTAAATCGGCTATAAACGCGAAAATCGGCTATAAACGCCAGAAACCGGCTATAAATGCCAAAATCGGCTATAAATGTCAAAAAATCGCCTTTCACGGCAAACCAAGAAAAATGTCTCTTTTCTTAAATATATGTGCAATGGAAAAACTTGAAAGAAGTTGATTTCTTTTTTACTTGCTGTGTGGGGAGATTTCCAGAGCTACAGGATTAAGCTAATCACAGCCATCAGATGGGTTTAAGCATCCTCACGTGCCATCCGCGTGCCGTCTACGTGGCACCGATCTCATCCCGGCTACCAGGACAGAGGCCTTGGCCGACATCAAGCATCTCCGGGCAACAAGTGCCGAATTGGCCCACCTCGGGCGTCATCTCGGCAAGGAGTCCACCTCGGCTGGGCCACCTCAGTGCCATCTCGGCAGAAGACTCTACCTCGGCTGAAGAAGCCAGGACAGTAGACGAAGCAAGAAAGAACCTTCACTTGCGCCACGTCATCAGGCGCGTGGAGAGACAGGGCCCTCATTCCCCACGTCATCAGGCACGTGGAGAGATAGGGTCACGATCTAGTGGGACAGACACGACATCCAGCCGCCCACTATCTTCACCAGATCGCCACATGGCAGCATCCAGCGGCTGAGGCCACATCAGGGCAAGGCCCGAGGGCAGATCCGCTGGTACTCCTACCGCCAAAGGCGCCCAACACAATCTGGCCCAACAAGACACGCATTTAATGCAATGAGGGCTGACCCGACTGGCATTAAATGCTGAGTGGGCCGGATTAGACTGCATTTATTACTTTGTGGGCTGATCATGACTTCCCAGTCAGATCATGGGACCCACACCAAGATATTCTCTGAGAGATACGATCCAAACCTCTATAAATAGACCTTCATGCACCATGCAAGGTACGCACAATATTATTCACAGAGCCCTTACTCTGTCTCTCTTCTCCCTCTCTTCCATCGTTCCAGTTCACATACTGACTTTGGCATCGGAGAGCCTTGCGCCGCTCAGGCCAGGGTCCTCTGACCGTTTGCTTCTCCCTTTCAGGCTCTCGGACGGCATCCAGACATTCCAGACACCATCATCTTCCTGGATAAGTCCTGTAAGGCACCCTCTTATTGTGGGTCATAATTTTCTGCACCTACACTTGCGAAGGTTGATCTCCGGATCACCACATGCAATTCCAAGTAAAATAGAAAATCTGGCACACCCACACAACAAAAATGTTGATGCGCGCCTCTGCCCCACGGTTACGAAAGGGTCGGACCCAACGGACTCCCACGTCCGCCGACCTTGGTAGAACCGAGCAGGAGCGCGGTCCATCAAGCTGGCACACCCAGTGGGACCCATTTATTTGAGAACACGATGCTAGAAATGAAATATTTGCATATCATATATTTTGCTCTATGCTTATATTTCTTTTCTCGATTCCTTCGCTACTTTATAATTGGTGGCCTATGTTGGATTCCGCATCTAAAAAAAAATGAGATGAGATTTTTTGGAAATTTCTAATTCTTTGAATTTATTTCCGCTCTTTCTCTTTTAAAAAAAAAAAAAAACAAAAAATCAGATTTTTCATTTTGGATTCAAAATTGAGAAACCTTGATCCGTTCCTATCGTTCATCGCGCTTGCAGAAATGTTGAGCCTGTTCGACTAAGGTTTTGGGCCATCGTTTATCTTCGATGAGTTCATTAAAGATCTAAAAAAAATATATAATAAAAAAATAAAAAAAAAATCAGATGTCTCATTTTGGATTCAAAATTGAGAAACCTTGATCCGTTCCTATCGTTCATCGCGCTTGCAGAAATGTTGAGCCTGTTCGACTAAGGTTTTGGGCCATCGTTTCTCTTCGATGAGTTCATTAAAAATAAAAAAAAATATATATATATATAAATTAGATTTTTCATTTTGGATTCAAAATTGAGAAACCTTGATCCGTTCCTATCGTTCATCGCGCTTGCAGAAATGTTGAGCCTGTTCGACTAAGGTTTTGGGCCATCGTTTCTTTTTGATGAGTTCATTAAAAATAAAAATATATATATATATATATAAAAAGGCATAGACCACTAAGGTTAAACCAACTGTGTTCTTTGATCATGGTTGATTCAAAGAAAAGCCTTGTCCAGAGTGTGGAGATAGCTTGACTGTTCTAGGCAAGGGTCCTCCAAACGGGTTCATTAAGTAATCCTACCCTTACCTAGGGGCAATTCTATCAATCAAGATTTCATAAGACCGGGTTAGGAGGCCTATGTGTACTCTCTCGTCTTTTAAATAAATTTTTTAAAAAAAAATAATTTTTTTTAAAAAATAAAAAAGTTAAAAATTTTAAAATAAAAAATAAAAAATAAAAAAAAATTCAAAAAAAAAATCTTAAAAAAAAAAAAGATTTTAAAAAAAATCTTAAAAAAAAAAAACTTCCGTCATTTTGGGTTTAGATTGGAGAAATTTTGGTCTTCTCCTTTCTGAGCACTGGCGCTCGCGGAAATCGTTGAGCCCGTGTTCAGATTGGAGTGCCTTTTGCTCTCTTTGATGAACCCGATATTGGCCTTTCAAAAAAAAAACTCGTCATTTTTAGATTCAGATTCGAGAAATTATGGTTCATTTCTTTCTGAGCACTGGCGCTCGCGAAAATCGCTGAGCCCGTGTTCAGATTGGAATACCATCTGCTCTCTTTGATGAATCCAATTTTGACCTTTCAAAACAGAGAATCTCATCTCATGGATGCGGTCTCAAAACATTTGTGTCTAGCGGAACTAGTACGCCCTTTCAGGGTCTACTGTATTGCGACCGGCACATCTGTAACTCCAAACTTTATATTCTTCTTATCTCGAGCAAGCTTTGCTTCTCGATAAGTCGAATTTAAGTTCACAATTGCTTCTAGCAGTCACTGGGACGCTCATTCTGGGCTTACCATACCTACGATCAGAACAATTGTACCCTCTATGGCATTTACCTTCCTCATATTACTTGGGTCATCTCCCTCGAGCAATTTGAAAAGACGAAACCATAGAACTTCCCATTTATGATCATTATATTCTTGTGATCACTAATGGATGTAGTCTTGTTTCAGAAACTTTTCGAAAACTAACAATGGCAGCTTCACTAACCATTACTTTCGATGAAAGCAAACACCAACTCATGCTTTAACAGAAGCAAACTGCGCGCACCTACAAGCGCCCCATCAGCTGCCGAAGTGTCAACTCCATCGGCAACTCTCTGAACTCCGGGTCGACCTCGACTCCCCGGACTATCGTCTTTGGGACGCTGTGACCATTCCCACTTCCCGAGGAACAAGCTGCTCCCTCCAAGAAGCAGAAACTCGCCTCTCAACGTGTCACTACCGTGACACCAAAGGCGAGCACCAGAAGGCCTGAAGCCCGTGGCACCCCCACGAAGCCTCGACCTGCAAGCAACCAGGTCTATCCCAAGACTTGGTCCCCAAGACCTTCACCAAAACAAAGAAGGTCCCAAACATCCACTAAGCCAGCATTCCTGGCCCCACTCAAGGAGAACCAGTTCTACCCTCTTGCTTACATGAAAGAGGAGAGACCCATCTCCAACCTGACTTCCAAGTCATCCCAGCATGAGCCGGCTTGTTCCTACAAGCCCAAAATCAGATCATGCATCACAAGGCCTCTACAAGCACCTGCTAAGGCCTAAAAACCTGCAGTTCGACCCTTCATCTCTACAGGGGCCGAACTCCAAAAATTCAAAGCTTCGCTGCAATAGGCGAAGGACAGGGTTCGCATCCTGTCCTTGCCCAGCTGCAAAGAAGACAGGCTCGGCTGCTGCGCCAGAGGGAGCACATCCTTCATCGTCAAAGCCCAGCCAGAGCTGACCGAAGCTCAAATTGCTCGTCGTATACGCCGCCACGCGTCATATCGGCAAAAGAGACTAGAGAAGCAAAGGACCCAGCCTCCTACACTTCAAGTCTCTCCCAAATGGGTCGAAAAAGAAAGACCCAACCAAGTTGCTGCCATCCATATGGTTGGAAAAACCAGAAGGCGCCAAAAATCAGCAACAAAAATCCATGTCCGACGTCCGATGACCCGCAGCGTCTCCAGGACAAGAAGACATTTAGAAGAATCCCCTGCTCCTTCAAGCAAAGGACAACAGAGTGATCCTTCCTCAAGCTCTTCTTCAAAAAGAATGAGCCCCAGCTCAGTCACCAGGACAGTTTCTTCGTTCGAATCACGAAGGATGAATGTCTTGGCTACAAATTCTAAGCCACCACCCCGCAATCCACCTCTAGAAGATACGATCACCCGCATCCAGCAGTTGGAACAGGGCCAGCAGAGGATTGAAACTCTGATGGAAAGCCTTCTCCTCGCCTTCCAAAATCAGGCGAACAATGAACCTCCTCCGAATCATCAAAACGACGAGGTAAATGGAGAAGAAAATGAGTCACGCGCCCTTACCAAAAAGGACGTAGACAGTATCCTCGCCAAAGCAAAAGAAGAGGATATACTCAAGGAGCATGGGATCAAGCCACCATATCCCTTATGGATGGACTCGGTCCCGTTCCCCACCAAATTCAAGCATCCTACTCTCCAAACATATACGGGGAAAGGATCAGCCAGACAGCACGTCATCCACTTCAAGATCCTGACGGGAGCTATCGGGGATCAAGATGCACTCAAGATCCACCTCTTTGCAAGTACCCTAAAAGGTACGCCTTCGATTGGTACTCCACTCTGCCGGAGGACTCAATCCAAAACTGGGCCATGCTAGAGACACGCTTCCTGACTCACTTCAAAGGTGAGGATCATCCCGCTACTATGGCTCAGCTGTGCAGCCTAAAACAGGGGGAGAATGAATCAACATATGACTTCATTTACAAGTGGAAAGCAATGGCATACAAATGCTCTGATGTATTGCCACAAATGCTCTGATGTATTGCCGAAACAACATGAGAGCCAGAATCCGCTCCATGATCATCGGCAACAAATCAAAAAACCTGGGAGAACTCCTAGAAGCTTCCATGGAAGCTGAAACGGTGATTAAAGACCTCAACAGTCAGAAATCATCAAGAAAAGAGCCAACCACCATTGCAACCTCTAAACCAAAGAAAAAAGAGGTCCTCAATGTGCAGACCAAGTCAGCTCCTCAGCCACCAAAGAAAGCTGAAAATAAAGTTGCTGGTAGGAGACCTGAACTCTCAGATGCCTTCAAAGAACGAGTAGAGAAGAAATACCCGTTTGATGAAGATGTTGATGAAATCTTCGGGGCTCTTGTGGCAAACGGCAAGCTCACCTTGCCTGAACCAAAAAGACCGGGTGATGTTGGCAAAACCAACGATCCTCGGTACTGTCCATACCACCAGATGATCTCGCATCCTCTCAATCAATGCTTCGTTGTGAGGGAGAAAATAAACGAGATGTGGAAAAATGGAGTCATCACCTTTGACAAAAACTATGGGCCTGCCTCCGTCAACATGGTGACATGTGGACAGACATCAAAATCACCGAAGAAGAAAATCACTACTTCCTTCAAGGTAATAAACTCAATCCAAGCGTCCGAGGAACTGGTTCCTTACCCGACACCAGATGGACAACCGATATGGGTACATCCCGATCTCCTGGAAGATGAAAATTGGGAGGTCGTGAAAACAAAGCCTACAGCTCAACAGCGAAGGCAGGCTAGGAAACATCTCCTCAAGCTCAAACGGCAAGAGAAGACCCAGCCAAAACTAGAGGTCAAAGAAAAGGCAGAGGCTTCCTCTACCGTTTCACTGGAGGCAACAAAAATATCCCTTCCAAAGACTTCAAAGGGGGTAAGAAAATTCACTCTCAGTGATTTCATGCCACCTCGATTCAAAGAAGCCATGCAGGAGGCATCATACTCTTGCAATTCGGCAGTTGGATTCTCCATTGATGGATACGAGTCCAGCAACACCGATGATGGATTCGAATCCAACTACATAGATGAGTGGGAGGAGTCCCTTGAAACAGGAGAATATCTCTCCGATGAAGAATGGGTTCCTGAGTCTCATCTTATGCCAGTAATCTGGTATAACCCCCTACAGCCACAAGGATCCTGGTCTGATGATGAAGAAGACCAAGAGGTTGTACAAGAAAATGCTGCTGACTCAGCACCTCTCATTACTCCAGTGGAAATCAACCATGTTGAGCCACAAAGAGTTGATGAAGAAGAAGATCCGGCTCCCATGCCTGATCTTGAAGAATATGCAAGGATCTTGCAGCGACTCGCTCTAGAACAAGAGCAAGACCGCGTCAATGAGCCTCCTCGCAACCCAGAGCCTGAAGTCCCTGAAGACCACCAGGTACATCCTCCCTTAACTCCTGAAAATGGAGAAAATTGCTGGATAGACGATCCTCTTACATCCGAGGATGAGTCTGACTCCAATCAGGCAACGTCTCCCGTCAGAGCTTCCTGTAATATGATAATTCGGGATTATAGCTCTTCCGAAGCATCGTCTGATGAGAGCACTTACACTCCGGCGACGCCTAGCAATGTATCTTCTGGAGCCACCTCGTCTCACGTGACTTTCACTAAGATGACACCCTCTCAGGTTTCTTCTCCTGAGACTGTGACTTCAAAGTTCACACCGTTCCTGACTGAAGAATTCCCAGCTATTGATGCTTGGGATGATGAATTAGTCAACGAAGAAGAAAGGTTGTTGGATGCTGTTCAGGACTTGTTCCCAGAAAATGCTTCGTGCAACACAATCACTGAGGATGGCAACTCTGCTACTGATACATCCTCAACAAATGAAAACGACAGCCTCTTGATCCTGAAGATAATCTTCCAAATGAAGACCCTTCTCAAGAAGCTCTCGAAGTTGGTAGAGGCACCCGCTCTGGCCGGGACTACCACAAAAATTACAACCAATCTTCCTTTACATATGTAAATCCTTCGGGAAAAGATGTTGTAAGCGCCCCTAGTGGCAACAATGATGAACATGCAAGCCTCCTTAAAAGGAGAAAAGAAGAAAACTAAAGGATCATGCATTGAATGCCTCTCGGTTAAAAAAAAGCAGCCAGTGCAACCATCGCCTTCACAAAGGACGACCTCCTACTTAGCAAAACCAGGCATAACCGACCCCTGTACTTCACAGGGTATATCAAGGAAATGCCTATGCACAGAGTTCAGATCGACCCAGGTTCTGCACTCAACCTCATCTCCACATCGGCTCTTGAAGAGTTGGGCATCCCAACCAGCAAGCTTAGCCACACATCTGTATCTATCTTTGGATACGATGGGAGTACTCAAAGGCCTATCGGCAAAATTAGGTTCAAGTTGCAGATCGGTGATCTTATCTCTGAGGTCACTGTGTATGCAATAAAAACCCCTTCATGCTACAACATCCTTCTCGGACGCCCTTGGATCCACGAGAATGGTGTTGTCCCTTCAACTCTACATCAATGCATCAAGATTGTTGGCGAGGACGGCATGATACATCGAGTCTTTGCGGACAGAAAACCCTTCAAAGGTAAAGAAGTCCACTTCGCAGACTCACAGATGTATGAAGGTGAAAAAGAAGAAGAGGATTAGCACACAGCATCCTTTGCCGAAAATCTCTAGAAAGATAAAGGTAAAGCTCCTCAACAATCACCGGAAGAAAACAAATCATCCGGTAAATCCAAAGAGAGCATTCAAACTCCCTTCATCATCTCCCTCAAACCTTCAAAGCCTTTGGTCGTCACAACTAAAGTGAAGAAAGCAAAGCAAAAACCTGGGGGCAAATTTGTTGTCTCTTTCGTGTCTATCATGCAAGACACGGACTCGGATTCAGAGCCAGAAGACGACGCATCGTCAAGCCAAGCTGACACTCAGCAAGTTCAGCCTGCTCTCACTCCAAGGGAGACAACTTCTGACATAGAAGATCCTACGTCAGCTTCCTTCGTTGTTCCAGCAACTTCAGCAAAGGAAAAGCCGATCTTCTTCCATAGATCGGATGCTTCTTCATCAAACTCCATGCTTGAACCTTTCCAAAATAAAGGTATGCCTCAACTATCCTTATACAGTTCTGTGGCACAAGCTATTATGAAGAAAATGGGCTATGATGCTCAAAACCTAGTCGGTTTGGGAGAAGGACGCGGTATTCTCACACCATTGGGGCCCGTCTTGACCAAAAGCCAGCATGGAAGATTGGAGACTCTATGGCTATGTAGAAAAGTCTTCACACGGGTTAGGGTATGATCCTGACACTCCCTTGAGACAGTTGACACAAAGGCTTAAAAGTCAATATACTGACCAAGCCTCAACATCTCAAGTCCGTGAAGACATCGATCTCCCTGGATATCTCTTTGATGAGTCACCTGACAAAGATCCAGGAAGCTCTTCCAATTGGCATGATTTCTCCGAAAATGAAGAGGAGTTGTCCGATGGCACAGACGTGTGGTCTTCTGACCCAGAAGAACCCTCATCTCCAAAAGAAGTAGTCTACTTCGACCCGGTTTCAACAGGCGATTGGGATCATCTCATAGCAAGCCTGGGGAAAATTACCGATCAAGAAGACCCGTGGAAAGGAACAAAACCTTGGTCTGGAAATGCCTTTGAAACCCCAGAAGGTTTCGTTGAGCTGGAAGCCTCCAAAAATATTGTGGAGGAACCACCTTCGAACCTTCCAACAGAAGATCCTGTTCAAAAGATAGACTTAGGAACACCAGATAACCCACGTCCTGTATTCATAAGCAAGAATATAAAGGATGATGAGTTACCCGAGTATATTGCCTTTCTTCGTGAGTTCGTTGATTGCTTTGCATGGTCTTACGCTGAAATGCCAGGCTTAGACCCCAAAATAGCGGTTCACAAACTCAATCCTTCAAGAAGACATCAAGCCTGTCAAACAAAGCCAAAGAAGATTTCGTCCAGATGTGATGGATAAAATTGAACAAGATGTTCAAAAACTCAAAAGCGTCGGCTTCATCCGTGAGGAACAACATCCTGAATGGTTGGCCAACATTGTCCCCGTGACAAAGAAAAACGGGCAGATCAGGGTCTGTATTGACTATAGAGACCTGAACGGTGCATGCCCTAAAGATGAATTTCCGCTCCCCATACCAGAGGTAATGATCGATAATACCTGTGGATTCGAGCGAATGACATTCATGGATGGTTTTTCTGGCTACAATCAGATAAAGATGCATCCTGAAGATGAAAAACATACTTCTTTTCGGACCCCATTTGGCGTATATTGCTACACTGTCATGCCATTTGGTCTGAAAAATGCTGGTGCCACATATCAGAGGGCTATGATGAAAATATTCCAAGATATGCAGTACAAGACGGTTGAATGTTACGTTGATGACCTCGCCATCAAAAGCAAAAGAAAAGAAGATCATCACGAAAACCTTCGAGAAGTCTTCCTCCGGCTCCGCAAACACAAAGTGCGAATGAATCCTTTGAAATGTTTCTTCGGCGTCTCGTCGGGTAAGTTCCTCGGATTCTTAGTTCGGAAAGCTGGAATAGAGCTTGACCCCCATAAAAGTCAAAGCCATTCTAGAAATGCCCTCTCCAAGAACCTTGAGAGAACTCAAAGGGCTTCAAGGGAGATTGGCCTACATCAGACGTTTCATCTCCAATCTTTCGGGGAAATGCCGTCCATTCTCCCGGTTGATGAAAAAAGGTGTAAACTTTGTCTGGGATGCTGACTGTGAAGCTGCTTTCCAAGACATCAAGTCATACCTGACAAAACCTCCAGTGTTAGCTGCTCCTACCACTGGAAAACCATTCATCTTGTACACAAGAGCCCTTGATCACTCTTTGGGAGCTCTACTTGCACAAGAAAATGATAAAAGAAAAGAAGTTGCTCTATATTACCTCAGCCGCATGCTAGTAGGTGCAGAGCATCGCTACTCTCCAGTCGAAAAAGAATGCCTTGCAGTGATGTTCGCCGTACAAAAGCTGCGTCACTACTTGCTTTCCAACACAGTATACCTGGTCTCGAGGGTCAACCTCTTGAAGGTCCTTGTCACAAAGGCAGGTTCTCTCAACGCTCGACTGGCAAAATGGTCCATCCTTCTGTCACAATTTGATATTAGGTATGTACCACAAAAGGCAATTAAAAGGCAAGCTCTAGCGGACTTCCTCGCAGAGCATCCATTGCCTAAAGATTCTCCACTCAGAGATGATTTCCCAGACGAACCAGTCTACAATGTGGAGACTTTCTCACAAAGTGCCTCCTGGGATATGTACTTTGACGGTGCAACCAGGACGAATGAAAAAAGACAGCTGATCTCGGGAGTTGGCATCCTCTTTGTTAGCCCCGACAAATACATGATTCCACACGCTTTCTCGCTACTGGAACCATGCACAAACAATGCAGCTGAATATCAAGCTCTGATCTTAGGATTGGAACTCGCCATCGAATCCGGTATCACCATGCTGGAACTCTTTGGAGACTCTCAACTAATTGTCAACCAGATGAATCAGAAATTTGAAGTCATGAAGCCAGATTTGCTGCCTTACTACAACAAAGCACAATCGCTTCAGCAAAAGTTTGACATCTGCACATCACCCACATTCGTAGAGGTGAAAACATACGTGCAGATGCCCTAGCTGGACTTGCCGCATCCATGGCAATTCAGGAAGGGGAAAACATGCAAATCACAGTGTGCGAAAGAAGAATCCTTCCTCCTCTTAACACACACCAAGCTGTTGCTGAATGCCACCAAGTGGTTGGAAGTAGGATTTCAATCCTTCAAACTTCAATCGGCGACTGGAGGGATCCGTTCATTGATTACATTATGTTCGGAATCCTACCTGAAGATCCAAAAGAACGGGTAAGCTTCAAAAGGCGAACCCCAAGCTTTCATTTGGATATTCCTTCAAAAATCCTTTACAGGAAATCCTTCAACGGAGTACTTCTACGCTGCTTGTCACAACAAGAGGCTGAAGAAACACTCAAAGAAGTTCATGCTGGTCTTTGTGGAGCTCATCAGGCTGGTCCCAAACTCTATGATCAGATAAAAAGGTTAGGATATTACTGGCCTACCATGGTAGCTGACGCAATGCAATTTGCTAAGCGCTGCCAACAATGCCAAATTCATGGAGATTACATTCACATGCCTCCAGAATGGCTGCATCCTACAACGATCTCATGGCCTTTCGAAGCCTGGGGTATGGACATCATAGGTCCTATTTCTTCCCCTTCGAGCAAAGGTCATCGCTTCATCTTCACCGCTATGGATTATTTCTCCAAGTGGTCAGAAGCATTTGCGTTCAACGAAATGAAGACCTCATCAGTCCTTCAGTTCCTGCACACCAACATCATTTGTCATTTCGGCATACCCAAAAGACTCGTCCATGATAACGGACCACAATTCCGGGATCATCGATTCTACAGGTTCTGCGACAAATACAAAATCCAAAGCTGTCCTTCGACTCCATACAATCCGGCAGCAAACGGGTTAGCAGAAGCTTTCAATAAGACACTCTGCAAAATCCTCAAAAAAATGGTCTCTAGTCATAAAAGAGACTGGAGCGACAAAATGTCTGAAGCTTTGTGGGCCTATCGAACCACCGTTCGAGGACCAACCCATAGCACACCATTCTCCTTGGTCTATGGATGCGAAGCTGTCGTACCCTTGGAAGTACAAATTCCTTCCTTGAGGGTATCCTTGCAAAATGACATGACTCAAGAAAGCAATGTCAAATTGCGACTCCATGAGCTGGACAATCTCGATGAGAGACGGCTCGAAGCTCAACAAAGCATTGAACTTTACCAAGCACGCATGGCAGGATCTTTCGATAAAAAGGTCAGGCAACGCGCCTACAAAAAGGGTGACTTGGTTCTTGCGGTAAAAAGACCAATGGTCTTCGCTCACAAGTCCAAAGGCAAATTTGAGCCAAAATGGGAGGGACCCTACGTCATCGACAAGGTTTTCTCCAACGGCGCATATGCACTCCTAAACATGGAAGGCGACAGATGTATGCTGCCCATCAACGGCAAGTTCTTAAAGCGGTACTACCCTTGAAGACTTACCCAACTGGGTAAGAGCAATGCCTGTACGGCCAAAACCGGTTTCCCCCAGGTACACGCTCGCTAAACCCACCCTTTTTTAGAATTTTCATGTCAAATGTTGAAATTTCTAGAAATTTAAACAATGCTTACTTCCATCGTTTCATTGTTCAAAAAACCCAAGTTTAGGAACCTTTCCCTAACTTGACCAAAATTTTCAACCCTTGCACCCAAAATTCATGGTTTGAAACAAAATCCGGATTCAGGGATTTCTACCCTAGTCCACCCTGCCTTTTACCGCCAAAATGGTTTTAGGTCAAAGCTTATGACCCTCGTGTCTTTAAAAAAAAAAATGATTTTTCAAAAAACCTCGAGGAAGCGACGCTTAGTCGATACTCGCACAAATCGGAAGCATATGAACCATGTTCGACACTTCCAAAATCGCAGGGAAGCGACATTTCGTCAATACTTGCAAAATCCAAAACCGTGGAAATGCAACATTTCAGTTGATATCCACAACCCAAATTTCAAGGGTTCGAAAAAACCTAAAAAACCATGGAGACGCAACATTTCAGTTGATATCCATAACCCAAAGGTTCGAGAAAACCACAAATTTCAAAAATCATGGGGAAACGACATCAAGTCAGTACCCGCAAAACCAAAATTTTTGAAAAGCAAGGATGCGACATTCCATCGATACTTGCACCCAAATCCGCGAGGATGCGACATTCCATCGATACTCGTAACCGAATGAGCAAGGAGGCGACATTCCATCGATACTTGCAAGAACATTCAGCAGGGAGGCGACTTTTAGTCGATACTTGCATTTTTGAAAACCAAACCGGCTATCAATGCCACAAACTCGGCTATAGATGCCACAAAACAAACCGGCTATAGATGCCACAAAACAAACCGGCTATAGAAGCCACAAAACAAACCGGCTATCAATGCCACCAAAACAAAACCGGCTATCACTGCCACAAACAAAAAATTGGCTTTCAAAAACCCCGGCTATCAATGCCACAAACTTGGCTATCAATGCCACAAACCAAAAACCGGCTATCAATGCCACAAATTCGGCTATCAATGCCACCAAAACTGGCTATAGATGCCACAAAAAAAACTCGGCTATCAATGCCACAAAAAAAGCTGGCTCTCATGCCAAAATTGGCTTCCATGCCACAAGCAAAAAACTGGCTTCCATGCCAAAATAATCATTTGACAAAAGATTTTCAGCAATTACTTTTATCACAAAAAGATTCAAGTAAGCGTAGGGATAACAAAAAAAAAAAGAGTACCAAAAAGAATACATGTGGTACCAAAAAAAAAGAAAGTGTTCTCAAGCACTACAAAAAAAAAGAGTACAAAAAAAAATACATGTGGTATCAAAAAAAAGGAAAGTGTTCATAAGCACTAAAAAAAAGTACCAAAAAAATACAAGTGGTACTAAAAAAAAAAGAAAAAAAAGAGAGAAGGATAGTTTTGATGGAAACCGCGATTCAGATCTGAAACTTTTCATAAAGAGACTACCATGGCTGAAGCAAAGCATGACAGATTTTAAAAAATCTGATTTCTGCACTATGCAGCGGAAATCAGCCATAAAGAATCGCATAGAAACTCCATTAAATCATGATCAACAAGTGTATAATTAAAGGAGAATGAAGAAGACTCATACCTCAAAGACTTGTAGACTTCAAATCTCTGAAAAAATAGATCCAAAGGCCCGAACTCAGACTTGCAATTTTCAAACAAGTTGCTGGAATTTTCTTGCACTAGTATTGCCTTTGATCTTCTCCTCTATCTCACTTCCAAATCTGATTGGCTAAGATGGTGGGATCTTAATCTAGGAATTAGGAAGTATTTCTCCAAGGGAAAATCTCAGACCTCAAGCTTTCTTCTCTCAAGAAGAGAACCTCCAAAGGGCTGGGCGTGTGACTCTCTTAGTGTGCTACAAAGTGTTGTGTACGTCCAAGGGGTGCTTGTATTCTTTTATAGAAACTTCTTGGAAACCTTTCCCATAAAGTTATCTCTTCTTATTCTAATTGATGTCCAAAAAGGAAAGACTTATTTCCTTTAAGAAACACTCTAATTAGAAAAGGAAACAAAAAGGAACTTTCCATACAATTAGTAATACTAGTTGTAGAACACTTACTAATTTTAAGTTCCTAGTCCAAAAAGGAAACTAACTCATAGGAATACTAATCCAAAGAGGAGTCCAACTTTCCAAGTAGAGAGTCCTACTCAAAGTTGGAAACCTTACCCATGGAAAACCTATTATGGACGTCCCACATATCAATGCACACCATGGCCCACATATAATTTATCTAGAGTTGAATTCATGTATGCCATCAAAGGCCTATTTGAATTTAAACTCAAAATTATTTTTCCACTAAAATAATTCATCCTTATGTTATCTAAACATCTTAGGAAACCATGCCAATCTTGGTAAGTGACTAGAGAAGGGACCAAAAGACACATTTGCCATTGGCTCCCAAAATGACCAAAATGTCCATGCTAAACCCATAGCAACATTAAGACCATTTTAACCTTAACTCATTCCACTAAAGAGTTATGGTTGAACTCCAAGGACAAATATATAATATAATAAGCTCGTCATAAAATGACGGTTGTCTTCGACCTACTAAGTGTAATGACCTGAATGCCCCTCTATGTAACATCCATAATCGAGTCAGGTTATCACATGTACTATCAACCTTCCCGATTACATCTAAACCTTAGAACTTCATATCCTTAAACATAATCATCATTCGAATATCATTCTCTTGATCCAGGGAGCGACCCACAAGTTCAATATCCATATGGAACATCCATATACTAAGATCTTAGATTTTGATGATTAATCGGATAATTCTAAGGGGACGATTATTCCATCATCAGATGGCATAGATTCTATATTGCATCTGCACGTCCCAACTGATCAAGTCCGAGTACCCAAAACACAGAGCTGTTGACCCATGAAAAGAATCTCACCCATAGTGAATCAAAGCACAAGAACTTGACTTCGTCAGTTCATCCACAAATGCTCAAGATTAAGAGCACCGGTTACTTAGTAGCATGAGGTGACTTGATCTCTTTTCTGTGATAGTACTATTTTAGAGATCACACCTACAATGGTCCTGTTCAATGCATGACACATGCACTAATGAGATAGATCCGGGAAAGCCCTCCCGTGACTTAGGTATGTCACCCTATATAGGAGAGTATCTCATTATAACTTCTACCAAGATGAAGTGCCCAGCTCCATCTTTCAGTTATGAACAAATATGATGTTTCCAGTTGTCCATGAATTAGACCTATCTGTGCGTAGACACTACACACCTAATTCATTTACTAGAAACAATGGGCCTTACGCAACCATACATATATACATGTTTAAGCATAAAAGAGTCTTTCCATTAAATAACCAGTTAAATATCCAGTAACAAAAAAATGAGAATGCAGCTAGTGGGCTTTAGGGCATACACCAATCCCAACAAGTTTTTGCTACAAAATCAGGAGCTCAATAAAAAATGGTCTCCAGCCAAGAGTTCAGCTCCTTAAGCAAACTTTTGGCCTCAACCGTCAAGGATTCCAAGGCACGCTTCTTCAGGAATTTGCCATGAGATGCTGGAGTGGGCTGTACCCCTTCTTTCGCACCAGGAAGCTTATCTAGAGCAGTTCTCCATTGTTTGTTCTCATCAAACTTCCTTTTAAGAACTCGATTGGCATCTGCAACCCGGTGAATCAGAGCAGTCTCCCTTTCACGAGCCTCTGTTATTGCAGTCCACTTGGCAGCGACTTGTGCCTGCAGATGCTCAAGACATCTCCTGGCCTCATCGACCTCCCTATCAAGGATGTTAAGGTCATGTGTCAGCCCAATGGTGTTTAGCTCTTCTAAGTTCTTCTCTCGGATTACCTGCTTCCTGCTTTCTGTAGCCTCATCCAGGTTAGACTGAGCCTTATCCGCAGGGTCCAGGAATATCTCCTTGAAGAACTGGTCATCAGGAAAACCAATGGTCTCAAACCACCTGTCACCCAGCTCAATGATCCTATCAACGATCGCCCTGGCACTTGTGACATCTAGACCAGCCTCTTCAGCATCACCGAGAATCTCACGCACATGCTGGATCATCCCAAATCCGGCATCTAAGTGCCCAGAAAGCAGAGTCTCAATCCAAGAGCTCAGAACTCGCACCACCACCTTCTTCGCAAAAAGAAGAGATGGCCCAGCTGAAGATTCGCCCAACTCCATTGGTCAGCTGCTCATGTCATCATCTGTTGGAAGAGTAACAAAAGAACTCTTTCCAGTTGAAGCTGCTCCTGCTCGGGAAGGAATATCAGCACGAGGTATCTCCTCAACATTGTCAGAATTGGTCCCAGGAGTCTCTACCTCTGGATCAACCTCTGGCATCCCTTGCTCTGGTTCTGAAGGAAGCGACGGACCCTCCTCTGTCACTTCAAAACCTGCCAAAGAAACACAAAAATGAATATGATCCTGTTTGAAAATCATTATCAGGGTTATAACTACAAAATACCTTTTTCGACGACTGGCATAACACTTTCTTCCTCCATGAACACATCGGAAGCATCATCAACATTTGCATCCATCGATGGTTCAAAGTCATCGGAATCCTGTGGTAAGTCAGCTGGCAAGAAATGTGTTAGGAAACCAAGTCACAGACAAAAAAAAAAAAAGAAAGCAAAAAAAGTCGCACCAATTGGAGATTCTGGATTCACTCCAGAGTCCCTTTGTTCTTCTTCAGGTGCCCCGACAGGATCCGTCACCACCTCATCGGTTGGAACCTCAGGCATCGCCAAGTCTTCCTTTGCTAAAAAAAAAAGGAAAAAGGAAAAAAGAAAAAAAGAAGGAAGAGAAAAGCAGAAACAAGAAGCAAATCAGAACATGGAAAATCCCATGAAAACAAATGGAAAGAGAAAAAAGGAAGAATCATACCTTCACCGACGGCCTCTTCTTCTCGGCTTCCCTTCTCTGGAGGCTCGTCAGCATCCACTGGCACGTCCTCATTGATAGTAAGAGGAACTTCCAAGTCAGGAGAGTCCTCATGCTGCCCCTTGCTGCGATGATGACTCCTCCTCCTCTTACTCCTGCGGGCTCGCTTCTTGGAGGAACCTGCCCCGCTTGTTAATTTTATGGACTCAATCCAGTAGATGATATAATAAATTGATTAATTTCTTTATTTATCAGTATATTCATGCTTTCCTTTCATGAGATGAATGGTAATTTATTATATACTTGCACATAACCAATACGAATGACATTATGGTTCATAAGATGAACCGGGGTCCACAAGTATATTAGATGTAATACATGTGTATGGATGAGATCCACATACGGGAGACATATATGACAAATCTTATACTTAAAATATATTCACAACCAGTGATGAGACTGGACATCTCATACTGATAAGGTTGCAGTACTTTGATCACTATGAGATAGTGTGATTTGTCTCGATCATCAGAATGGAAGATTCTGGATCATAGTGCTGGTACATTGGATGTATTGAAGGACCATGAGAAGCACCTTATAAACACTGTCTTTATTTTAAGGTCTGCTCTCATAATTCCCTAGCAATAGGCTCTCAATCCTGAGACATTAATGAACTCAAGTTTCTATCTATTCATTTGCTTTGAGTCACCAATGAGTGAGGCCAACTGTAGGTCAACACCTCGGTGATTTGGGTACATGGTAGTAGAGCTGTGGGAACATTCAATAGTCAAGAAGGAATCTATCTCTAATATCCCCTTGTGCCAATTAATGGATTTATCATTGGTAAGTGCGCACCCATTCCGATTAAGAGTTAATTGGAAAGGTACCTATGATCATTATAATTAATTGGGGCTCAAGGATAATAAGATATGGATCAAGTTTGGAAGACAGGTCCAATTGATCCATGGATATTGATAGAGGGGTCTACTTGTGGTAATGTGGAAGTTTAGGGTCTTCTATGTAATATTCCTAAGACTGGAGTTCAATTGCATTTATATAGTGGAGTTATTTGCAATTAACTGTGGGCCCGGATTACACATGAGATGTGGGGTCGCGTGTCCCAGTTGGAGCCAGCTTTCTAAGGAATCCCTAGTGGTCCCCACGCTAGCCCAATTATTAGAAAGTATCTAATTCTAGTTGAACTCTAAAAGGAAAGTTACTATTTCTATTTGAAGTGAGACTTCTAATAGTGGTAATAGTAGACTTACTAATTTTAGTAGAAGTGAGACTTCTATTTTAATTAGAAAGGAATTGGAAAGTTACTAATCATATTTGAAGTGAGACTTCTAATTATGATATGGTAAGTTACTAATTAATTAATGGAAGTAAGACTTCTATTTTAATTAAGAAGAGATAGTTACTAATTTTTGGAAGTAAGACTTCTAATGGAAATTAGTAAGTTGGGCTTGCAAAAGCTATAAATAAGAGGAGAAGAGGGCCTTGGACGTCCCATGCATAAATCCACCTAGGGATTCACGCCCAAGCCCCCTTTGGTGCAAGTGTTGCACGAGCTCTTCTCCTCTTCCCTCTTCTAGTTCTCTTTCTAGTTCCTCCCTAGAGTTCCTAGTAGTTTTCTCTTGGAGATCCCACCATCTTCTTGAGAAAAGGAGAATCTGATACGGGTCATAGCGTGGAAGATCAAGAGGTCTTGGAGATCCCTATTTGATTAGTGAAAGCGTTTCATCATCAAAGAAAGACGCAACTCCTCCGTTAGAGCACAACCGAGCTCCAAAGGTATAATCTACTTCCTTGCATGTTGTAGATTTATTAGTTGCTGTTTTTATCTTCTAGATAAATTGTTTTACTGATCATGATGACTGAGATTGAGGACATAGATCTTGGATTGGGTTTTATAGTCTTATGGATAGTTGATCCCTGCGTCAAGTGGGTCAAAAGTTTTGAAACCTATCCTAGAGGCCCACCCTATTTCCAACACCGCTGTCAGAGTCAGGTTTCCCACTTGACTCCTCACTGGATGGTCTACTCTTGCCAGTAGACTCCACGGAAGCTTGCCTCTGTGCCACTTGCATCCAAGCACCAAGTTCGGCTTCCTCCTGTTCTAGCTGCTCTAAAGCCTCATCAGGTGTTTCTCGAACAGCTTCAGAACCAATGACGCCCTGGTCACCGAGAAAGCCTATCTTGTGCTTCTCTCCAGAAAGGAAGGCCCAAACTTCCTCTCACCGGACGCCATCCGACTTTCCAAGGCCCTTTCCAGATGCCAGCTTCACATCAAGCTCCTTCTTGGAAAGCCCCCGATATGCCGAAAAGCTCTCCGCGAACCACTTCGCAAAGCCGGCAGTCCGGGAAGTCAGCAACACAGGATAAGAAATCATGGCTGTAGTATCTTCAGCACTATAGAAAGCCCATGCATTTCTCCCGTCCTGTAAGCCTCCAAAGCGCTTCACCATGCTTGAAGGCGCTCCATTGAGAAAAGCCCAGCTGCAAAGCAAAGCGAGAGGGTACATACGGCTGGATGTCAACGAAAAGATGTCTACGGTACACCATCGTGCCGACATGTATGCTGAAAAGCCACTCTCTCTCTGCATTCGTCAAGGAATAATGCCTTCCCGACCCCGCCCTGGTAGAGTCTCGGGAGGCACCAAAATCAAAAGCCTTCTTCCGCAACTCCGGAGAAAGCTTCACTGAAGACTGCCCCATCTCGACGTCCCTGAACCGTCAGATCCTCATGCGGGCAAACAAAAGTGATTCGGACACGGCTTTGCCCTTAGCCAGTCGAATCATCAGAGGATCATCATCCTGTGCAGCACCCAGCCGGTGGAACCCAGGACAGTGGTACACGTACCACGAATAAAAGATGTGGGCTGAAAATACCCTATTCATGGGAAGCCCAAGCCGAACCAAAAATGCAGCAGCCTGTAGTTCGGTACACAGGTAGGAGTAAAGAGCTGGCACCAAAGCAAGCTGCTCTCCAAACGCCATCTGACAAGCCGGAAAAATACAATGCGGCCTGATGTGCGTTCCATCTCCTCCAGCAAAAAGAGCCTCACCAAGCCAATAAGTGAGGTAAACAGCGAGATCTCTCCGCAGTGCAATGTCAGCACATATGGCGTTTGTACTGGCACAGAAATCTCTCAACTCTTCTTGCATGGCCAAGATCTTCTTTGAACTTGGATCCTGAGCTCCGGCTTCTTAGGTCACGCTATCAGAAGACTCCCTGCTATCAAAAAAGTTGGGGAATGAAGAGCTAGAACTCTTCCAACTGCTGGATCTAACTTTCAAACCTTCTTTCTCCTTCAAAAAATCATAGAAGGCGACGAGCTGAAAGTACAGAAGCCTGAACTCCTCAGACTGCCCCTCAAGGACGCTGTCAATCGGCATAAACTCCTCATAGAGTTTGCCGAGGATAGGCAATCCAGTAATGGCGCTCAGCTCCTTCAAAGAAAAACCAATCTCGCCATTCGTCACAACGAAGGTATTGGTTTGTGGGAGGAATGATTCCAGCATAGCCATGAAGGCCTAGTCGGAAAAGATCACGGTCCCCCTAAAGGCACGGACCGCATCAAAAATCCCGGCTTCCTTCAAAACGGCGCCACCAATCAGCAGGACGCGATCAGTCCACGACTTCCACTCGGAGTCAGCATTGAAACGGCCATGGAGTCGAAAAGGCTTGATCCAATTGCTGCCGTCACCGCTAAAAATACCAAGGCCCAGCGGTCTCAAATCGACCGACGGATAATCAGAACCCTGGTAGCCGCTGGATGGCATCAACAGGTCCATGTCAACAGGCGACCTCTCCGTATATCCAGGAGAACCGCCAACAAAAACCCCAGTCTTGATTACATTTGTCCTTCTCACCCAGCTTGGAGGATCTTCCCTGTTAGAGCACGTGGGGACAAGGCTCATGATCGAGACGGTGCGATCAAACGTCGACCGGGTAGCAACAGTCTTCTTCTCACCATCTGCTGTGAAAGAGAACTGAAAACATCTCCTCTGGTATGTCATGTGATCAGGGACGGCATCACCAAAGAAGTAGGTAGGCTTGGGTAAAACACTCTGATCTTCCATCACCCATGGACGACTGCTTACCATGATCTTATAGAATTCCTCTCCCTTGAGAGTGATCAGTCGCTGTCTCATCTCATCTCTGTTGAGGGAGTCGCACTCTTCCAGATTTCTCTCAACATACTGGACCTTCTCAAAGGCCTGCTGAACGGCCGGATTAGAAGTTCTAGAAGATCGACGAGGTACGCTTATAGCAGGCTCTTTACCCTTGTTCGTTCTGGAGGAACCACCTGCAAAGGATGGAAAAGAAAAAGATCAAACATCAAAATGACAGAATCCCGCTAAAAAAAATCTGGCGAAATTTTGACATGATGACGGGGCAATTCCGAAGAAAAGGAACTATCCCGAAAGAAATAGAAAGCTTGAAGATGGGCTCAACATCGCTGCGAGCTCCGAAACTCCAAACTTTCGAAACCTCAAAGTCTCCGCAAAATCAGGAAGGGCTCAACATCGCTGCGAGCTCCAAATTCCCAAATTTACGAAAACTTTCAGGTATGCTATCACATCATGCTACAAATTTAATTTACAATTGAATGCATGCATGAACATCTAGGTTTGCCAAAAAAGGGGCATTATCATGATGAGCAAAAGAAAACAAAAAAAAAAAAGAAAGAAACTTTCTCGAAAAAAAAAAAGAGAAAAAAAAGGGATGGCCCACAGGCCACGTGGCCGTACGGCCAGATCCGTACGGATCTGTCCGTACGGCCCACAAAAAAAAAAAAAAAAACAAATCATGAAAAAAAAAAAGAAAGAAGAAAAGAAAGCAAAAAAAAAAAACGTGTAAAAAAAAAGAAGCAAACACGTGGAAAAGAAAAAAAGAAGAAGAAAAGAAAAGAAAGAAACAAAAAAAAGAAAGAACTTTTTTTTCCTACAATGGGGTTTTCTTGAAAAAGGGAACTTACTTGAAGCCATTGTTGGAAAAGAAGAAGAAAAGTCTTGAAGAAGAAGAACTCTTAGTCTTGAAGCCCTCTTGAGATTATTGCAAAAGAAAGTAATAAGAGCAAGAGATCCAACCTCCTCCTTGCTTTTAAAGAAGAGAGCAAACTAAAAAAGGAAAGAAGAAAGTGGTAAGTGTTACTAATTAGTAACCTTACCAAAAGAAAGAGATTAGAAAGATTCTTTCCCAAAAGAAAGATATCTTGAGGGATTCTCTCCCAAAAAGAAATCAATGAGAGATTTTCTCCTAAAAGATAGGATCAATGAAGGATTCTTTCCTAAAAGAAAGATATCTTGAGATATCCCATCCCAAAATAAAGGGAACATGAGAGATTCTCTCCAAGTAAAGATATTCTTAGATATTCTCTATCCAAATGAGATATTTTTGGATATTCTTTACAAAAATGACACCATATGAGATCTAAGCCATTTCAAAAGCTTAAGGTCCCATGGGTTAGCCCATATGAGCCAGGTTTGACCACCTAGGCACAAAAAAAAAAAAAATTTGGGCTTTTAGTCAAAGAGAAATCCCTCTTACCAAGAGCATACAAAAATGGTTCCATGCCTCTTTTGAGTTGATTCAACCATACAAAGAGAATTCCAAGCCCCATGAGCTTCCAAAAATCAAACCATCCAGCCTCATATACCAAATTGAGCCAAAATCTTGAAATTGACATTCCACAAAAATCAAACCAAATCCTGGTCCCCTAACTTGCCACATACAGCTTGTTGGGTCTAAGACCAAAACCAAAAACCAAAACCTGATCCCCTAACTTGCCAGATATAGCCTGTTAGGTCACAAGATCAAAACCAAAATTGATCCCCCAACATTCCACATACAGCTTGTTGGGTCACACGATCAAAACCAAACCCGACCCCCTAACCTGCCACATACAGCCTGTTAGGTCACAAGGTCAAAACCCAAATCCACATCCCTGATGTCATCTTCAAAACTTTGCCTCGAGATGGTACGTGATCCCTTTCACTACCATAAAATTCCCCTAGAAGCTCAAAAGGCTACAAATACCAAAAAGAAAGACTGCTCAAAGACTCTTGGTCAAGTCACAGGCTCTCCGTCAAAAATCTCTTCGAGGCACATCGACTACAAAAGTTAAGCAACTCGTCGCTGCACCTCGAAGGGGCATTTGTTGACACCAAAAATGTCACTTTGCCTCTTCTAGATCCAAAAAGATACATGAAGTCGCAACCTGCCATAAATAGGCAATGTTACTTCCAAAAAATCAAATCTTGTCAGAATCAAACAAAAACTGGAAGATCCTTCAAGACAGCCAAAAGAGGAGTACACAAGAAGTTTCGGGCCATTTCAAAATCATTTGGCCTAACTTCGCTTCTCCGGCAGCTGAAAAGGAGCTCCCGGCGGTGAAAGCATCGGAGACACCAAATCTTCGATCAGAGCCGATGGATGGTCTCAAAATACATCCAAAAGGCTCCACGTCAAGTTCCGAGTCAAACCGACAACGTTTGACCCAACATCAACCCTCGAACAGCTAAATCAAGCCTCTCGGTGGCAAGAACCACCGAGGCCATCACTCATCAGATAGAGCACATGGACGGCTTCAAAATGCTTACAAAGGGCTACACGTCAAATTTCAGATCATTTCGACAACATTTGACCATAGTTTGACGCTCGGAAGCCAAATCAGGCCTCTCAATGGCGAAGCTCTCTGGGACCATGGTTTCCAAGACAGAGCCTATGGATCATCTTAAAATGACTCCAATGGGTTCCCTGTCAAATTTCAAGTTAATCGGATATCGGTTGACCGCACATCAAACCGCGACATCTTCATCGCGACAAGAGTGAGTCTACTGGTGATAGGACCCCAAACGGCTTCAAAACTCAAACAAAAGCTTATGGTTGGTCTTATTTATTGCTCAGGAGGCTTCACACCAAATTTCAGGTCATTCCGACATCGTTTGACCCAGTTTCAGCTTCTGACGGAAAATCGGCAACTCTGCGCGACAAAGTCTTCGGCTTTCTCAAGAAATTGGAAACTTTGCAAAATAAAATGCAAGGATTCTCATCAGGTTTCCTATAGGGAAATCAGGCCAATAAATGGTCAAAAATGTCAAGGAAAAATACAGAAGAAAAAAGAATCGAAAAACAGCAAAAACGGACACAAAACGGGACAAAAAGGGGAAAAAAACCCCCCAGGGTCGCAGGCCCCTACGACCCTGGAGCCCGGGATCACCGGGAAGGCCCCGGAAACCCCGGTTTTCACCATTTTTTCGCGATTCGAAGCGTCCAGCCTCTGGTAGTTTCCAAAACTCATACTTTTGAGACACCAAATCCTCTGACATCCATCAAAAACACGGATCAATCATCAAAAGTATCGAAAATAACATTGATCGCCACCCGGTCAACCAAAAAAAGTGTGCTTTCTACCCGACCGATCGAGAAATCGACAGGACAGATGGCACTGACCCGCTATTGGCAACCAACACCTGAAGTCACATGGTCATCCGATGTCGATCTACATGAAGATCCATCGATGATCATTAGCAGAAGAATCCCAAAAGACGCGGCACGACCCGCGACTCTTCAACTGCTCGGCGACCACTTAATGCGATTAATTGACTAGCTTTATTACAGTCATTAATCCATTTCTTTGGATGGACCAATCAGAAGCAAGCATCCGAGAGTTACAAGTCAAGAGATTCATGGCATTTAACCCATGAAACTCCTCCCATCATGGCGATTAAAGGCGATTAAATGCCCTCAATCTCCTCCGGCCAATCAGAAGCCAAGAAAAAGGAGTTACAAAATAAAGATTTAAATCCTGTAACTCCTCCCATTATGCAGCTTAATGACAATAAAAGCCCATAAACCCTCCTAAATGGCTACCTAAAAGCCTATAAATAGGAGAGCTCTCCAAGAAGAAAGAGATCAGAGAAAATCACAGACAGAGACACAGACAAAGCACAGAAATTCAGAGAAGGAAAAGAGAGAAAACTCTGCGGAAATCCTACACCGACCACCGCTACAAGGTGACAAAAGTCCCTTGGGGGTACCCCCCCTCAAGGTCCTTGCCTTCTCCTTCTGCCTCCAATGGCTTAGATGTGGCTTTTCAGCCCGTCTACTCGGGCTTTTTTTTTGGACATAGGACCTCCTTTTGGTCTTTGTCTTCTAAAAACCTGAGGTTATAACCAAGCCAAGCGAATCAATAGCATCCTCTGTTCTCATCTGCATGGATGATGGCGAAGCCCACATATGGCTTGCGACCGTCAATCTGAACGGGTCCCCCACAATCTCCTGAGAAGTTAGATCCTCCTTTTCTTGCTTTTCATTGTAGTTTGTATTTTTTCAAAAGAGACAAAAATCACAACTCTTGTCTTTCATTATTGATAAGGATTGTAAATCGGCTATAAGCGCCAAAATCGGCTATAAACACCAGAAACCGGCTATAAACGCCAAAATCGGCTATAAATGCCAAAAAATCGCCTTTCACGGCAAACCAAGAAAAATGTCTCTTCTCTTAAATATATGTGCAATGGAAAACTTGAAAGAAGTTGATTTCTTTTTTACTTGTGAAGGTTGATCTCCGGATCACCACTTGCAATTCCAAGTAAAATAGAAAATCTGGCACACCCACACAACAAAAATGTTTATGCGCACCTCTGCCCCACGGTTACGAAAGGGTCGGACCCAACGGACTCCCACGTCCGCCGACCTCGGTAGAACCGAGCAGGAGCGCGGTCCATCAGCGCGGCCCGCGACTCTTCAACTGCTCGGCGACCACTTAATGCGATTAATTGATTAGCTTTATTACATTCATTAATCCATTTCTTTGGATGGCCCAATCAGAAGCAAGCATCCGGGAGTTACAAGTCAAGAGATTCATGACATTTAAAACATGAAACTCCTCCCATCATGGCGATTAAATGCCCTCAATCTCCTCCGGCCAATCAGAAGCCAAGAAAAAGGAGTTACAAAATAAAGGAATTAAATCATGTAACTCCTCCCATTATGCGGCTTAATGGCAATAAAAGCCCATAAACTCTCCTAAATGGCTACCTAAAAGCCTATAAATAGGAGAGCATTCCAAAGGATTCCAGATCGGAAAAACAAGACAGATCCCAGATCATAAAAAAGCACAGAAATCCAGAGAAAGAAAAAGAGAAAACTCTGCGGAAGTTCTACACTGACCACCGCTACAAGGTGACAAAAGTCCATTGGGGGGTACCCCCCCTAAGGTCCTTGCCTTCTCCTTCTACCTCCAATGGCTTAGACGTGGCTTTTCAGCCCGTCTACTTGGTTTTTTATTGGATATAGGACCTCCTTTTGGTCTTTGTCCTCTAAAAACCTGAGGTTATAGCCAAGCCAAGCGAATCAAGAGCATCTTCTATTCTCATCTGCATGGATGATGGCGAAGCCCACATATGGCTTGCGACCGTCAATCTGAACGAGTCCCCCACAATCTCCTAAGAAGTTAGATCCTCATTTTCTTGCTTTTCATTGTAGTTTGTATTTTTCCAAAAGAGACAAAAATCACAACTCCTGTCTTTCATTATTGATAAGAATTGTAAATCGGCTATAAATGCCAAAAAAATCGCCTTTCACGGCAAATCAAGAAAAATGTCTATTTTCTTAAATATATATGCAATGGAAAACTCGAAAGAAGTTGATTTCCATTTTACTTGCGAAGGTTGATCTCCGGATCACCACTTGCAATTTCAAGTAAAATAGAAAATCTGGCATACCCACACAAATAAATGTTGATGCATACCTCTGCCCCCCGGTTACGAAAAGGTCGGACCCAAACGGACTCCCACGTCTGCCAACCTCGGTAGAACCGAGCAGAAGCGCTGTCCATCAAGCTGGCACACCCGGTGGGACCCTCTCATTTGAGAACACGATGCTAGAAATGAAATATTTGCATATCATATCTTTTGCTCTATGCTCATATTTGTTTTCTCGATTCCTTGGCTACTTTCTAATTGGTGGCCTATGTTGGATTCCGCATCTAAAAAAAAAATGAGATGATATTTTTTGGAAATTTCTAATTCTTTGAGTTTATTTCCACTCTTTCTCTTTTCAAAAAAAAAATCAAAAAATCAGATTTCTTAGTTTGGATTCAAAATTGAGAAACTTTGATCCTTTCCATTTCGTCTTTGTGCTCGCGAAAATCGTTGAGCCGGTTCGAATTGTGGAAATGGCCATTGTTTCTCTTTGATGAGTTCATTAGATATTAGAAAAAAAAATAGATTTCTCATTTTGGATTCAAAATTGAGAAACTTTGATCCTTTCCGTTTCGTCTCTGTACTCGCGGAAATCGTTGAGCCGGTTCGAATTGTGGAAAGGGCCATCATTTCTCTTCGATGAGTTCATTAAATATAAAAAAAAATAAATATAAAAAAAAGACATAGACCACTAAGGTTAAACCAACTGCGTTCTTTGATCACGGTTGATTCAAGAAAAGCCTCGTCAAGAGTTTGGAGACAGCTTGACTGTTCTAGGCAAGGGTCCTCCAAACAAGTTCATTAAGTAATCCTACCCTTACCTGGGGGCAATTCTATTAATCGAGATTTCATAAGACCTGGTTACAACGCCTGTGTACTCTCTCGTCTTTTAAATAATTTTTTTTTCAAAATAAAAAATTTTAAAATAAAAAATAAAAAATAAAAAATTTTCAAAAAAAATCTTAAAAAAAATAATAAATAAAAAAATGAAAAAAAATTTCAAAAAAAAAATCTTTTAAAAAAAAAAACCTTCTCAAAAAAAAAAACTTTCGTCATTTTGGGTTCAGATCGGAGAAATTTTGGTCTCCTCCTTTCTGAGCACTGGCGCTCGCGAAAATCGCTGAGCCCGTGTTCAGATTGGAATGCCTTTTGCTCTCTTTGATGAATCCGATCTTGGCCTTTCAAAAAAAAATCGTCATTTTTGGATTCAGATCTGAGAAATTATGGTTCATTTCCTTCTGAGTACCGGCGCTCACGGAAATCGCTGAGACCGTATTTGGATCGGAATACCATCTGCTCTCTTTGATGAATCCAATCTTGACCTTTCAAAACAGAGAATCTCATCTCATGGATGCGGTCTCAAAACATTTGTGTCTAGCGGTACTTGTACGCCCTTTCAGGGTCTACTGTATTCGCGACCAGCACATTTGTAACTCCAAACTTATATTCTTCTTACCTCGAGCAAGCTCTGCTTCTCGATAAGTCGAATTTAGGTTCACAATTGTTTCTAGCAGTCATTGGAACGCTCATTCTGGGCTTACCATACCTGCGATCAGAACAATTGTACCCTCTATAGCTTTTTGCCTTCTTCATATTGCTTGGGTCATATCCCTCGAGTGATTTGAAAAGACAAAACCATAGAACTTCCCATTTATGATCATTATATTCTTGTGATTACTAATGGATGTGGTCTTGTTTCAGAAACTTTTCGAAAAAAACTAACAATGGCAGCATCGCTTACCATTACTTTCGATGAGAGCAAGCACCAACTCATGCTTCAACAGAAGCAAACCACGCGCACCTACAAGCGCCCCATCAGCTGCCGAAGCGTCAACTCCCTCGGCAACTCTCTGAACTCCGGGTCGACCTTGACTCCCTGGACTATTATCTTTGGGACGCTGGGACCATTCCCACTTCCCGAGGAACAAACTGCTCCTTCTAAGAAGCAGAAACTCGCCTCTCAACGTGTCACTACCGTGACACCAAAGGCGAGCACCAGAAGGCCCGAAGCTCGTGGCACCCCCACGAAGCCTCGACCGGTGTCACGTCCCCCGAACCCGATTAAAGAAATAACCGGATCTGGAGAGTGAATTTTAGGACTAATTAAAAATTTTGTCCTTTGGGCCCACGGATCGTAGTCCGCGGTGAGGATTTAATATTTCAAACCTCAAACCTCATGTGGTACAATACAAATAGAGTCCAAACAACTCTAGACATATGGAATCTCAAGCAATGGATAATAATCTCATTAAATTAAAGTTTGCAATAAAGAGAAACATAACTAAAAAGTTAAGTAATTTATTACAATGGCCAACCCACTAAACATGGCCAATCAAAGAAACAGAGTCAATGTAATAAAAGGTCCAACGAGAGAATCAATAAAAGAATATAATCTATAAGAATCCCAATGTATCTCTCATGTGCCCGGAAGTGATGACGCTACTCTATGTCATCGGCACGCCACTCTCGTTCCTCCTCTGCTGGTTGGAGATCCTCTGGGATCTCCTCACCTGCCTGCTCCTCGTAGTAATACTCACCTGATGTGTCTGCACACCAAGGAACAAAGTCAACGACATGTTGAGGAATAGATATACAAAACATAATAAACACAACATGCATCAAGTGTAGAGTAATGACAAGTATAAAATCATATGAATACAAGAATATGAAGCTAGGCATAAAGCGAGATTAATTTGTAGAAACAATAATAGGAATCCTAGCAATCATCTAACAATAACCACTATCCATGCAAATGCAAGCAAGACAAGCAAGAGGGAGACTCCGAGGATGTCCTATGCCACCTCCCGGGGTACCAGTAACAATCCTCTTGGACTACTGATACCATAGTCCGGCTCCAGTGGGATCCTAGCTCCCTGTCCTGGGAATAGCAGCACAGTCCTAGCCCGCTCCTAGCTATTCAACGCCATGGACGCCGTCCTACGCCGACTGCCCACCCCGACAACTGGAGTAACCGATTCGTCATTAAATCCCAAACTGCAGATGGCCATGATATGCAAACAATAATAAAGTGGTTTTGACTCAAGAACAGACAAGACAAGCAAGTCTGGATAGTTCCAAGTACAAGACAAGTTCTTGGGGATTATCTTATTCAAGACGATACAAGACAAGCGAACCACGTGATAATCCCCTTCCATTACTAGCCAGTCATGTTCATCAATACAAGACACGGGTTCCTATGGTACACTCTAAGTCAAGTCCAAGTCCTAAATTCTATAAGAATTTATGTTTCATAATTGATTACGTGTTTTATGTCAAGAGAGTGTACAAGGAACATAATCAACGGATACAAGTCAAAGTCAAGGGAAATTTACAATCCAATCCTAAGTAAGTGGTGTCATCCCTGTATCCCACGTATTCTGACAGAGTACATGTGGAAATTGGATCAATGATGCTTTTAGGATAATTCCTTGGTGTGCAATCATGTTGAGCATCATTAATTTCAACTCCATGTGCATTCGGTTACACTACGTATAATACACGAATACCTAGACAACCCATCGAATTCACACCAAGCCACGTGATTCGATTTCAATCTCATTTATGGTCATGTGATAGTAGGTTAGTGGTTTCCAGCATCTAAGTCCCAAATCCTAGGTTACAGGTCTTATTTCCAATAAAACATGAGCTGGGTTAATAATCCAAGTATTTACATCACTTCCCGACCTCTGATTGTGATGAGACTAGAACCATTGGATTCTACGTTTCAAGGGCTTTCCAATGGTATATTATACGTAGAATTCCAACGGGCAGATTAAAAGTTATGGTCATTCCAAAATGATAATTCGGCTGACCCTCATGCAATTTCGGCTAACTGAAATTCTGACCGAAATTCTGTACAAAATCACTGTAAAACATGCTCTCGGGTTTTCTAACCGAAATGGGGTTTCGGCTGACCGAAATCACGGAATTTGCACAGTTTCGGGCCATTTCTGAAACTGTTTCGTCCCCATTCATTCTCTTCCATTCCTAAGCCTTTTCAGAGGCTATAACCTGCATAAAATAGAGCCTCCTGCTCTCCCCAACAATTCATTCCATTCCATTCCATTCCATTAAGAAATTCTAAAACAACCTATTATCATCCATTTTCCAAAATCTAACCTAACATATAATTTCCAATTAAAATCACAACAGGCTTGGAATTAAAAGAGAAATCTACAGAAAACATAGCCAATCAATGGAAAACAAACATACATGCATATATATATGAATTGTAGATCGACTTGCCTCAATGTCAGAAGATGAAGTAATTGGGGAAAACTCGAGGAGAAGCTTTTCTACCCCAAAATCAATAATCTAACCCGAACAAATACAACCTATAACGCAAAGGAGAAGAAAGAAAGAGAAAGAATCAAGATCGGACCTAAATCTAACCAAAGGAAAAATGAATGAAAAGATGAAAGTATGAGAATGTTTACCAATTTGATACCGGAAGCAAGAGAAGATCGCAAGGATGAATCCTAGCGAATCGGATCTCCGAATAGAGTTTCCTAGGGCCGAGATCTGGCTTGAGAAAGGAAGAAGAAGAAAAGATGGCTGCTGGTTACTTTCGTTCGTTGCAGAGAAAGAAAGAAGATTAGGGTTAGACTCTGCTTAAGAAGAAGATTAAGGAGGAAAAGACCGAATCACCCTTTAAGTGGGTCCGGTCAAAGAATAGACCACTTGAAAGGTTTTTGATCACTGGATCGCGATGAGTCAAGAGACAAAAGTTATCAGAACGACGAGGCCTTTCCAACGAACCCAAAATCACGGCGTTTGGAATATTTCGGAAAAACACTCAATTTTTCCTAAATTGCAAACTACCCCCCTGCTATGATCAAACGAACTCGGAATCGAACGAAACTTCGCAGATACTATTCTAATGCTAAAAGAAACTCGCTCATGATCTAAACCCACTTAAATATCTAAAAATACAATTAAATAAAATAATAACAATTAAACGGGTCAACGGGCCGGGTTTTGGGCCCAACTGACCCAGTAAGGTCACAGACTTTACAACCGGCAAACGACCAGGTCTATCCCAATACTTGGTCCCCAAGACCTTCACCAAAACAAAGAAGGTCCCAAACATCCACCAAGCCAGCATTCCTGGCCCCACTCAAGGAGAACCAGTTCTACCCTCTTGCCTACATGAAAGAGGAGAGACCCATCTCCAACCTGACTCCCAAGTCAACCTAGCATGAGCCGGCTTGTTCCTGACAAGCCCAAAATCAAGTCATGCATCACAAGGCCTCTGCAGACATCTGGTAAGGCCTACAAGCCTTCGATTCGACCCTTTATATCTACAGGGGCCGAACTCGAAAAATTCAAAGCTTCGCTGCAATAGGCGTAGGATCAGGTTCGCATCCTGTCCTTGCCTAGTTACAAAGAAGACAGGCTCGGCTGCTGCGCTCGAGGGAGCACATCCTTCGTCGTCAAAGCCCAGCCAGAGCTGACCGAAGCTCAAATTGCTTGTCGTATACGCCGCCGCGCGTCGTATCGACAAAAGAGACTAGAGAAGCAAAGGACCCAGCCTCCTACACTTTAAGTCTCTCCCAAATGGGTCGAAAAAGATAGACCCAACCAAGTTGCTGCTGTCCATATGGTTGGAAAAACCAGAAGACGCCAATAGTCAGCAACAAAAATCCATGTCTGACGTCCGATGACCCGCAGCGTCTCCAGGACAAGAAGACATTCATAAGAATCCCCTGCTCCTTCAAGCAAAGGACGGCAGAGTGATCCTTCCTCAAGCTCTTCTTAAAAAAGAATGAGCCCTAGCTCAGTCACCAGGACAGTTTCCTCGTTCGAATCCCGAAGGATGAACGTCCTGGCTACAAATTCTGAGCTACCACCCCGCAATCCACCTCAAGATGATGGGATCACACGCATCCAGTAGTTGGAGCAGGGCCAACAGAGGATTGAAACTCTGATGGAAAACCTTCTCATCACCTTCCAAAATCAGACGAACAATGAACCTCCTCCAAATCATCAAGACGATGAGGTAAATAGAGAAGAAAATGAGTCACGCGCCCTTACCAAAAAGGATATAGACGGTATCCTCGCCAAAGCAAAAGAAGAGGATATACTCAAGGAACATGGGATCAAGCCACCATATCCCTTATGGATGGGCTCGGTCCCGTTCCCCACAAAATTCAAGCATCCTACTCTCCAAACATATACGAGGAAAGGATCAGCCAGACAGCACATCATCCACTTCAAGATCTTGATGGGAGCTATCGCGGATCAAGATGCACTTAAGATCTGCCTCTTTGCAAGTACCCTAAATGGTACAACCTTCGATTGGTGCTCCACTCTACCGGAGGACTTCATCCAAAACTGGGCCATGCTAGACACACACTTCCTGACTCACTTCAAAGGTGAGGATCATCCCACTACTATGGCTCAGCTGTGCAGCCTAAAACAGGGGGAGAATGAGTCAACATATGACTTCATTCACAAGTGGAAAGCAATAGCATACAAATGCTCTGATGTATTGCCACAAGCGTCGCTAGTCGACATCTGCTAAAACAACATGAGAGCTAGAATCCGCTCCATGATCATCGGCAACAAATCAAAAAACCTGGGAGAACTCCTAGAAGCTTCTATGGAAGCTGAAATGGTGATTAAAGACCTCAACAGTCAGAAATCATCAAGAAAAGAGCCAACCGCCATTGCAACCTCTAAACCAAAGAAGAAAGAGGTCCTCAATGTGCAGACCAAGTCAGCTCCTCAGCCACCAAAGAAAGCTGAAAATAAAGCTGCTGGTAAGAGACCTGAACTCTCAGATGCCTTCAAAGAGCGAGTAGAAAAGAAATACCCATTCGATGAAGATGTTGATGAAATCTTCGGGGCTCTTGTGGCAAACGACAAGCTCACTTTGCCCGAACCCAAAAGACCGAGTGATTTTGTCAAAACCAATGATCCTCCGTACTGTCCATACCACCAGATGATCTCGCATCCTCTCAATCAATGCTTCATTGTGAGAGAGAAGATAAACGAGATGTGGAAGAACGGAGTCATCACCTTTGACAAAAACTATGGGTCTGCCTCCGTCAACATGGTGACATGTGGACAAACATCAAAATCACCGAAGAAAAAGATCACTACTTCCTTCAAGGTGATAAACACAATCCAAGCGTCTGAGTAGCTGGTTCCTTACCCGACACCAAATGGACAACCCATATGGGTACATCCCGATCTCCTAGAAGATGAAAATTGGGAGGTCGTGAAAACAAAGCCTATAGCACAACAGCGAAGGTAGGCTAGGAAACATCTCCTCAAGCTCAAACGGTAAGAGAAGACCCAGCCAAAGCAAGAAGTCTGAGAAAAGGCAGAGGCTTCCTCTACCGCTTCCCTGGAGGCAACAAAAACGTCCCTTCCAGAGACTTCAAAGGGGGTAAGAAAATTCACTCTCAGTGATTCCATGCCACCTCAATTCAAAGAAGCCACGCAGGAGGCATCATACTCTTGTAATTCGATAGTTGGATTCTCCATTGATGGATACGAGTCTAGGAACACCGATGATGGATTCGAATTCAACTACACCGACGAGTGGGAGGAGTCCCTTGAAATAGGAAAATATCTCTCTGATGAAGAATGGGTTCCTGAGACTCATCTTATGCCGGTAATCTGGTATAACCCCCTACAGCCACAAGGATCCTGGTCCGATGATGAAGAAGACCAAGAGGCTGTACAAGAAAATGGTGTTGAACCAGCACCCCTCATTGCTCCAGTGGAAATCAACAATGTTGAGCCACAAAGAGTTGATGAAGAAGAAGATTTGGCTCCCATGCCTGATCTTGAAGAATATGCAAGGATCTTGCAGCGTCTCGCTCTAGAACAAGAGCAAGACCGCGTCAACGAGCCTCCTCGCAATCCAGAGCCGAAAGTCCCTGAAGACCATCAGGTATATCCTCCCTTAACTCTTGAAAATGGAGAAAATTGCTGGATAGACGTTCCTCTTACATCCGAGGATGAGTCTGACTCCGATCGGACAACGTCTCCTCTCAGAGCTTCCTGTAATGTGATAATTCGGGATTATAACTCTTCCGAAGAATCGTCTGATGAGATCACTTACACTCCGACGACTCCTAGCAATGTATCTTCTGGAGCCACCTCATCTCACGTGACTTTCACTGAGACGACACCCTCTCAGGTTTCTTCTCCTGAGACTGTGACTTCAAAGTTCACACCCTTCCTGACTGAAGAATTCCCAACTATTGATGCTTGGGACGGTGAATTGGTCAATGAAGAAGAAAGGTTGCTAGATGCTGTTCAGGACTTGTTCCAAGAAAATGCTCCGTTCAACACAATCACTGAGGATGGCAACTCTGCTGCTGATACATCCTCAGCAAATGAAAAATGACAGCCTCTTGATCCTGAAGACAATCTTCCAAACGAAGACCCTTCTCAAGAAGCTCTCGAAGTTGGTAGAGGCACCCGCTCTGGCCGGGACTACCACAAAAATTATAACCAATCTTCCTTTACATATGTAAATCCTTCGGGAAAAGATGTTGTAACCGCCCCTAGTGGCAACAATGATGAACATGCAGGCCCTAAGGAGGCTTTCAAGTATGACTTGATTGAACACTTCATCCACATACCTGCACGTCTGCACATCCTAGATTTATTGTGAATGTCTCCACACACTCCTGATAATCTCATTTCAGAATTACAAAAGCTGAATGAGGATGTCGACAAACATGGCCTGCAAGTCCTCCAAATTGAAAAGGACTACCAAGTCAAAAACTCAGAAGCTTCCTCAAAGGGAGAAAAGAAGAAAACTGAGGGATCATGCATTGAATGCCTCTTGGTTCAAAAGGCGGCTAGTGCAACCATCGCATTCACTAAGGATGACCTCCCACTTGGCGAAACAAGGCACAACCGACCCCTGTACTTCATAGGGTACATCAAGGAACTATAGCACACCATTCTCCTTGGTCTATGGATGCGAAGCTGTCGTGCCCTTGGAAGTACAAATTCCTTCCTTGAGGGTATCCTTACAAAATGACATGACTCAAGAAAGCAATGTCAAATTGCGACTCCATGAGCTGGACAATCTCGATGAGAGACGGCTCGAAGCTCGACAAAGCATTGAACTTTACCAAGCACGCATGGCAGGATCTTTCGTCAAAAAGGTCAGGCAATGCACCCACAAAAAGGGTGACTTGGTTCTTGTGGTAAAAAGACCAATGGTCTTCGCTCACAAGTCCAAAGGCAAGTTTGAGCCAAAATGGGAGGGACTCTACGTCATCGACAAGGTTTTCTCCAACGGCGCATACGCACTCCTAAACATGGAAGGTGACAGATGTATGCTACCTATCAACGGCAAGTTCTTAAAGCAGTACTACCCTTGAAGACTTACCCAACTGGGTAAGAGCAATGCCTGTACGGCTAAAACCGGTTTCCAGGTATTCGCTCGCTAAACCCACTCTTTTTAGAATTTTCATCACAAATGTTGAAATTTCTAGAAATTTAAACAATGCTTACTTTCATCGTTTCATTGTTCAAAAATCCAAGTTTAGGAACCTTTCCCTAACTTGACCAAAATTTTTTGCCCTTGAACCCAAAATTCATGGTTTGAAACAAAATCCGGATTCAGGGATTTCCACCCTAGTCCACCCTACCTTTTACCGCCTAAATAGTTTTAGGTCAAAACTTATGACCCTCGTGTCTTTAAACAAAAAAAATATTTTTTCAAAAACTACGGGGAAGCGACACTTAGTCGATACTCGCACAAATCGGAAACATGCGAACCATGTTCAACACTTCCAAAATCGCAGGGAAGTGACATTTCGTCGATACTTGCAAAATCTAAAACCGTGGAGATGCAACATTTCAGTTGATATCCACAACCCAAATTTCAAAGGTTCGAAAAAACCTAAAAATCATGGAGACGCAACATTTTAGTTGATATCCATAACCCAAAGGTTCGAGAAAACCACAAATCTCAAAAATCATGGGGAAATGACATCAAGTCAGTACCCGCAAAACCAAAATTTTTGAAAAGCAAGGATGCGGTATTCCATCGATACTTGCACCCAAATCCGCGAGGATGCAACATTCCATCGATACTCGCAACCGAATGAGCAAGGATGCGACATTCCATCGATACTTGTAAGACCATTCAGCAGGGAGGCGACTTTTAGTCGATACTTGCATTTTTGAAAACCAAAATCGGCTATAGATGCCACCAAAACAGGCTATAAATGCCACCAAAACCGACTATAGATGCCGCCAAAACAGGCTATAAATGTCACCAAAACCGGCTATAGATGCCACCAAAACAGGCTATAAATGCCACCAAAACCGGCTATAGATGCCACCAAAACAAGCTATCAATGCCACAAACCGGCTATTAATGCCACAAAACAAAACCGATTATCAATGCCACAAATCAAAACTTGGTTTTCGAAAAAAAAAAAAAAACTCGGCTATAGATGCCGCCAAAACCGGCAATAGATGCCACCAAAACCGGCTATAGATGCCACAAAATCGGCTTTCATGCCACAAACAAAAATCTGGCTCTCATTGATGGACCGCGCTCCTGCTCGGTTCCTACCGAGGCCGGCGGACGTGGGAGTCCGTTTGGTTCCGACCCTTTCGTAACCGGGGGGCAGGGGCGTGCATCAACATTTCTTTTTTTGTGGGTGTGCCAGATTTTCTATTTTTACTTGGAATTGCAAGTGATGATCCGGGGATCAACCTTCGCAAGTAAAAAGGAAATCAACTTCTTTCAAGTTTTCCATTGCACATATATTTAAGAAAAGAGACATTTTTCTTGATTTGCCGTGAAAGGTGATTTTTTTGGCATTTATAGCCGATTTTGGCGTTTATAGCCGATTTTTGGCGTTTATAGCCAACTTTGGCGTTTATAGCCGATTTTGGCGTTTATAGCCGATTTACAATCCTTATCAACAATGAAAGACAAGAATTGTGATTTTTGTCTCTTTTGAAAAAATACAAACTACAATGAAAAGCAAGAAAAGGAGGATCTAACTTCTCAGGAGATTGTGGGGGACTCGTTTAGATTGACGGTCGCAAGCCATATGTGGGCTTCGCCATCATCCATGCAGATGAGAACAGAGGATGCTATTGATTCGCTTGGCTTGGCTATAACCTCGGGTTTTTAGAGGACAAAGACCAAAGGAAGGTCCTATGTCCAATAAAAAGCCGAGTAGACGGGCTGAAAAGCCATATCTAAGCCGTTGGAGGCAGGAGGAGAAGGCAAGGACCTTGGGGGGGGGTACCCCCCAAGGGACTTTTATCACCTTGTTGCGGTGGCCGGTGTAGAATTTCCGCAGAGTTTTCTCTCTTTTCTTCTTTCTCTGGATTTCTGTGCTTCTCTCTGTCTGTGTGTCTGTCTCTTTTTTCCGATCTGGATTCCTTTGGAGTGCTCTCCTATTTATAGGCTCTTGGTAGCCATTTAGGAGAGTTTATGGGCTTTTAATGTCATTAAGCCGCATAATGGGAGGAGTTACAAAATTGAATTGTTTATTTTGTAACTCCTTTTTCTTGGCTTCTGATTGGCCGGAGGAGATTGAGGGCATTTAATCGCCTTTAACCGCCATGATGGGAGGAGTTTCATGGGTTAAATGCCATGAATCTCTTGACTTGTAACTCCCAAATGCTTGCTTCTGATTGGGCCGTCCAAAGAAATGGATTAATGACTGTAATAAAGCTAGTCAATTAATCGCATTAAGTGGTCGCCGAGCAGCTGAAGAGTCGCGGGCCGTGCCACGTCTTTTGAGATTCTTCTGTTGATGATCATCGATGGATCTTCATGTAGATCGACATCAGATGACCATGTAATTTCAGGTGTTTGTTGCCAACAGCGGGTCTGGTGCCATCTGTCCTGTCGATTTCTCGATCGGTCGGGTGGAAAGCACACTTTTTTTGGTTGACCGGGTGGCGATCAATACTGTCTTCGATACTCTTGATGATTTACCCGTGTTTTGGACGGATATCAGAGGACTTGGTGTCTCAAAAGCATGAATTTTGGAAAGTACCAGAGGCTGGGCTCCTCGAATCGCAAAAAACCGGCGAAAACCGGGGTTTCCGGGGCTTTCCCGGCGACCCCGGGGTCCATGGTCGCCGGCGACCCTGGCCCAGGGTCGCAGGGGTCTGCGACCCTGGGGGGGTTTTCCCCCTTTCTGGTCCCGTTTTGCGTCCGTTTTTGCTCTTTTTTTATTCTTTTTCTTCTGTACTTTTCTTTGACATTTTGATCATTTATTGGCCTGATTTCTTTGTAGGAAACCTGATGAGAATCCTTGCATTTTATTTTGCAAAGTTTCCAATTTCCTGAGAAAGCCGAAGACTTTGTCGCGCAGACTTGCCGATTTCCCGTCAGAAGCTGAAACTGGGTCAAACGATGTCGGAATGACCTGAAATTTGGTGTGAAGCCTCTTGAGCAATAAATAAGACCAACCATAGGCTTTTGTTTGAGTTTCGAAGCCGTTTGGGGTCCTATCACCTGCAGACTTTCTTTTTGTCGCGATGAAGATGTCGCGGTTTGACGTGTGGTCAACCGATGTCCGATTGACTTGAAATTTGACAGGGAACCTATTGGAGTCATTTTAAGATGATCCATAGGTTCTGTCTTAGGAAATCATGGTCCCGGAGAGCTTTACCGCCGAGAGGCTTGATTTGGCTGTCGGAGAAGCGAAGTTAGGCCAAATGATCTTGAAATGGCTTGAAACTTCTTGTGTACTCCTCTTTTGGCTGTCTGGAAGAATCTTGCAGTTTTTGTTTGATTCTGACAAGATTTGATTTTTGGAAGCAGCATTGCCTATTTATGGCAGGTTGCGACTTCATGTAGCTATTTGGATCTTGAAAAGGCAAAGTGACATTTTTGGTGTCAACAAATGCCCCCTCGAGGTACAGCGGCGAGTTGCTTAACTTTTGTAGTCGATGTGCCTCGAAGAGATTTTTGAAGGAGAGCCTGTGACTTGACCAAGAGTCTTTGAGCAGTCTTTCTTTTTGGTATTTGTAGCCTTTTGAGCTTCCAGGGGAATTTTATGGTAGTGAAAGGGATCACGTACCATCTCGAGGCAAAGTTTTGAAGATGACATCAGGGATGTGGATTTTGGGTTTTGACCTTGTGACCTAACAGGCTATATATGGCAGGTTAGGGGGTCGGGTTTGGTTTTGATCGTGTGACCCAACAAGCTGTATGTGGAATGTAGGGGGATCAATTTTGGTTTTGATCTTGTGACCTAACAGGCTGTATGTGGCAAGTTAGGGGATCAGGTTTTGGTTTTTGGTTTTGGTCTTGTGACCTAACAGGCTGTATGTGGCAAGTTAGGGGACCAGGATTTGGTTTGATTTTTGTGGAATGTCAATTTCAAGATTTTGGCTCAATTTGGTAGATGAGGCTGGATGGCTTGATTTTTGGAAGCTCATGGGGCTTGGAATTTTCTTTTGTATGGTCTATTCAACTCAAAAGAGGCATGGAACCATTTTTGTATGCTCTTGGTAAGAGGGATTTCTCTTTGACTAAAAGCCCAAATTTTATTTCTTTTTTTTTTTTTTTTTAGTGCCTAGGTGGTCAAACCTGGCTCATATGGGCTAACCCATGGGACCTTAAGCTTTTGAAATGGCTTAGATCTCATATGGTGTCATTTTTGTAAAGAATATCCAAAAATATCTCATTTGGATAGAGAATATCCAAGAATATCTTTACTTGGAGAGAATCTCTCATGATCCCTTTATTTTGGGATAGAATATCTCAAGATATCTTTCTTTTGGGAAAGAATCCGTCATAGATTGATTTTAGGAGAAAATCTCTCAAGATCCCTTTATTTTGGGATGGGATATCTCAAGATATCTTTCTTTTTGGGAAAGAATCCGTCATAGATTGATTTTAGGAGAAAATCTCTCAAGATTCCTTTCTTTTGGAAAGAATCTTTCTAATCTCTTTCTTTTGGTAAGGTTACTAATTAGTAACACTTACCTCTTTCTTCTTTCCTTCTTTGGTTTGCTCTCCTCTATAAAAGCAAGGAGAAGGTTGGATCTCTTGCTCTTATTACTTTCTTTTGCAATAATCTCAAGATGGCTTCAAGACCAAGAGCTTTTCTTCTTCAAGATCTTCAAGAGTTTTCTTCTTCTTCTCCATCAATGGCTTCAAGTAAGTTCTTCTTTTTCAAGAAAACTCCATTGTAGGAAAAATAAAGTTCTTCTTTCTTCTTCTTCTTTCTTCTCTTTTTTTTGTTTCTTTCTTTTTCTTTTCTTCTCTTTCTTTTTCTTTTTTTTTTCCACGTGTTTTCCCCTTTTTTTTTTTACACGTGTTTTTTTTTTCTTTCTTTCTTTTTTTTTCATGTTTGTTTTTTTTTTTTTTTGTGGGCCGTACGGACAGATCCGTACGGATCTGGCCGTACGGCCACGTGGCCTGTGGGCCACGGCCTGTGGCAAGCCCGTTTTTTTTTTTTTTTTTTTTTTTTTTTTTTTTTTTTTTTTTTTTTCTTTCCTTTTTTTTTTGAGAGAGTTTCGTTTCCTTTTTCGTTTTCTTTCTCCTCCTTTTTTTTTTAGAGAAAGTTTCTTTTCTTTTTTTTTTGCTCATCATGATAATGCATTTTTTTTCGCAAATCTAGATGTTCATGCATGCCTTTAATTTGTAAATTAAATTTGTAGCATGATGTGATTGCATACCTGAAAGTTTTTGCAAATTTGGGAACTTGGAGCTCGCAGTGATGTTGAGCCCTTCCTGATTTTGCGGAGACTTTTAGGTTTCGAAAGTTTGGAGTTTCGGAGCTCGCAGCGATGTTGAGCCCATCTTCAAGCTTTCTATTTCTTTCGGGATAGTTCCTTTTCTTCGGAATTGCCCCGTCATCATGTCAAAATTTCGCCAGATTTTTTTTTAGCGAGATTCTGTCATTTTGATGTTTGATCTTTTTCTTTTCCATCCTTTTCAGGTGGTTCCTCCAGAGCGAACAAGGGTAAAGAGCCTGCTACAAGCGTACCTCGTCGATCTTCTAGATCCTCTAATCCGGCCGTTCAGCAGGCTTTTGAGAAGGTCCAGTATGTTGAGAGAAATCTGGAAGAGTGCGACTCCCTCAACAGAGATGAGATGAGGCAGCGACTGATCACTCTCAAGGGAGAGGAATTCTATAAGATCATGGTAAGCAGTCGTCCATGGCTGATGGAAGATCAGAGCGTTTTGCCCAAGCCTACCTTCTTCTTTGGTGATGCAGTCCCTGACGACATTACATACCAGAGGAGATCTTTTCAGTTTTCCTTCACAGCAGATGGTGAGAAGAAGACTGTTACTACCCGGTCGATGTTTGATCGCACCGTCTCGATTCTGAGCCTTGCCCCCACGTGCCCTAAGAGGGAAGATCCTCCAAGTTGGGTGAGAAGGACAAATGTAATCAAGACCGGGGTTTTTGTCGGCGGTTCTCCTGGATATACGGAGAGGTCGCCTGTTGACATGGACTTGTTGATGCCATCCAGCGGCTACCAGGGCTCTGATTATCCGTCGGTCGATTTGAGACCGGTGGGCCTTGGTATTTTCAGTGGTGACGGCAGCAATTGGATCAAGCCTTTTCGACTTCGAGGTCGTTTCAATGCTGACTCCGAGTGGAAGTCGTGGACTGATCGCGTCCTGCTGATTGGTGGCGCCGTTTTGAAGGAAGCCGGGATTTTTGATGCGGTCCGCGCTTTTAGGGAGACCGTGATCTTTTCCGACGAGGCCTTCATGGCTATGCTGGAGTCGTTCCTCCCTCAAACCAATACCTTCGTTGTGACGAATGGTGAGATTGGTTTTTCTTTGAAGGAGTTGAGCGCCATTACCGGATTGCCCATCCTCGGCAAACTCTATGAGGAGTTTATGCCGATTGACAGCGTCCTCGAGGGGCAGTCTGAGGAGTTCAGGCTTCTATACTTTCAGCTCGTCGCCTTCTATGATTTTTTGAAGGAGAAGGGGGGTTCGAAAGTTAGATCCAGCAGTTGGAAGAGTTTTTGCTCTTCATTCCCCAACTTTTTTGATAGTAGGGAGCCTTCTGATAGCATGACCCAGGAAGCCGGAGCTCAGGATCCAAAGAAGATCTTGGCCATGCAAGAAGAGTTGAGAGATTTCTGTGCAAGTACAAACGCCATATGTCCTGACATTGCACTGCGGAGAGATCTCGCTGTTTACCTCACTTATTGGCTTGGTGAGGCTGTTTTTGCTGGAGGAGATGGAACGCACATCAGGCCGCATTGTATTTTCCCGGCTTGTCAGATGGCGTTTGGAGAGCAGCTTGCTTTGGTGCCAGCTCTTTACTCCTACCTGTGTACCGAACTGCAGGCTGCTGCTTTTCTGGTTTGGCTTGGGCTTCCCATGAATAGGGTATTTTCAGCCCATATCTTTTATTCGTGGTATGTATACCACTGTCCTGGCTTCCATCGGCTGGGTGCTGCACAGGATGATGATCCTCTGATGATTCGACTGGCTAAGGGCAAAGCCGTGTCCGAATCACTTTTGTTTGCCCGCATGAGGATCCGACGGTTCAGGGACGTCGAGATGGGGCAATCTTCAGTGAAGCTTTCTCCGGAGTTGCGGAAGAAGGCTTTTGATTTTGGTGCTTCCCGAGACTCTACCAGGGCGGGGTCGGGAAGGCATTATTCCTTGACAAATGCAGAGAGAGAGTGGCTTTTCAGCATACGTGTCGGCACAATGGTGTACCGCAGACATCTTTTCGTCGATATCCAGCCGTATGTACCTTCTCGCTTTGCTTTGCAGCTTGGCTTTTCTCAAGGCGTTGTTGGAGCGCCTTCAAGCATGGTGAAGCGCTTTGGAGGCTTACAGGACGGGAGAAATGCATGGGCTTTCTATAGTGCTGAAGACACTACAGCCATGATTTCTTATCCTGTGTTGCTGACTTCCCGTACTGCCGGCTTTGCGAAGTGGTTCGCGGAGAGCTTCTCGGCATATCGGGGACTTTCCAGGAAGGAGCTTGATGTGAAGCTGGCATCTGGAAAAGGCCTTGGAAAGTCGGATGGCATCCGGCGAGAGGAAGTTTGGTCCTTCCTTTCTGGAGAGAAGCACAAGATAGGCTTTCTCGGTGACCAGGGCGTCATCGGTTCTGAAGCTGTTCGAGAAATACCTGACGAGGCTTTGGAGCAGCTAGAACAGGAGGAAGCCGAACTTGGCGCTTGGATGCAGGCGGCACAGAGGCAAGCTTCCGTGGAGTCTACTGGCAAGAGCAGACCATCCAGTGATGAGTCAAGTGGGAAACCTGACTCTGACGGCGGGGCAGGTTCCTCTAAGAAGCGAGCCCGCAGAAGTAAGAGGAGGAGGAGTCATCATAGTAGCAAGGGGCAGCATGAGGACTCTCCTAACTTGGAAGTTCCTCTTACTATCGATGAGGATGTGCCAGTGGATGCTGACGAGCCTCCGGAGAAGAGAAGCCGAGAAGAAGAGACCGTCGGTGAAGGTATGATTCTTCCTTTTTCTCTTTCCATTTCTTTTCATGGGATTTTTCCATGTTATGATTTGCTTCTTGTTTCTGCTTTTCTTCTCTTTTTTTTTTTAGCAGAGGAAGACTTGGTGATGCCTGAGGTCCCAACCGATGAGGTGGTGATGGATCCTGTTGAGGCACCTGAAGAAGAACCGAGGGACTCTGGAGTAAATCCAAAATCTCCAATTGGTACGACTTCTTTTGCTCCCTTTTTTTTTTTTGTTTGTGACTTGGTTTGCTAACACATTTTTTTTTTTTTGTCAGCTGACTTGCCACAGGATTCCGATGACTTTGAACCATCGATAGACGCAAATGTTGATGATGCTTCCGATGAGTTCATGGAGGAGGAAAGTGTTCCACCAGTCGTCGAAGAAGGTATTTTGTAGTTATAACTCTGATAATGATTTTCAAACAGGGTCATATTCATACCTTTTTGTGTTTCCTTTGCAGGTTTTGAAGTGGCAGAGGAGGATCCGTTGCTTCCAGAGCAAGAGATGCCAGAGGTTGATCCAGAGGTAGAGATTCCTGGGACCAGCTCTGACAATATTGAGGAGATTCCTCGCGCTGAGATTCCTTCCCGAGCAGGAGCAGCTTCAACTGGAAAGAGTTCTTTTGTTACTCTTTCAACAGATGATGATATGAGTAACCGACCAACGGAGTTGGGCGAATCTTCAGCTGGGCCATCTCTTCTTTTTGCGAAGAAGGTGGTGGTGCGAGTTGTGAGCTCTTGGATTGAGACTCTCTTTTCTGGGCACTTGGAAGTCGGATTTGGCATGATCCAGCATGTGCAGGAGATTCTCAGTGATGCTGAAGAGGCTGGTCTGGATGTCACAGGTGCCAGGGCGATCGTTGATAGGATCATTGCACTGGGTGACAAGTGGTTTGAGACCGTGAGTTTGGCTGATGACCAGTTCTTCAAGGAGATGTTCCTGGACCCTGCTGATAAGGCTAAGTCTGACCTGGATGAGGCTACAGAAAGCAGGAAGGTGGCAGTCCGAAAGAGGAATAAAGAAGAGCTAACCATCATCGGGCTGACACATGACCTTAACATCCTTGATAGGGAGGTCGATGAGGCCAGGAAACGTCTTGAGCATTTGCAGGCACAAGTCGCTGCCAAGTGGACTGCCATAATAGAAGCTCGCGACAGGGAGAGTGCCCTGATTCACCAGGTTGCAGATGCCGAACGGGTTCTCAAAAGGAAGTCTGATGAGGATGAACAATGGCAAGCTGCTCGAGGTAAGCTTCCTGGTGTGAGAGAAGGGGTACAGCCCACTCCAGCATCTCATGGCAAGTTCCTGAAGAAGCGTGCCTTGGAATCCTTGACGGCTGAAGCTAAAAGTCTGCTTGGGGAGCTGAACTCTTGGCTGGAGATCATTTTTGATTGAGCTCCTGTATACAGAAACCATCCTTCTTTCTTTTCTTTTTTTGGTACCACTTGTATTTTTTTTTTGGTACTTATTTTTTGTAGTGCTTGTGAACACTTTTTTTTTGGTACCACATGTATTTTTTTGGTACTCTTTTTTTTTGTAGTGCTTGTGAACACTTTCTCTTTTTTTTTTTTTTTTGTTATCCCTACGCTCACTTTAATCTTTTTGTGATAAAAGTAATTGCTAAATGGGATTTGATCAAAAGGTTGTCATTTTGTGAAAATCTTTTGTCAAATGATTGTTTTGGCATGAAAGCCAGGTTTTTGTTTGTGGCATGGAAGCCAATTTTGGCATGAGAGCCAGCTTTTCTTGTGGCATTGATAGCCGAGTTTTTTTTGTTTGTGGCATCTATAGCCAATTTTGGTGGCATTGATAGCCGGTTTGTTTTGTGGCATCTATAGCCGATTTTTGGTGGCATTGATAGCCATTTTTTTTTTGAAATCCAAGTTTTTTGTTTGTGTGGCATTGATAGCCGGTTTTGTTTTTGGTGGCATTGATAGCCGGTTGTGGCATTATAGCCGGTTTGTGGCATTTATAGCCTGTTTTGATGGCATTTATAGCCGGTTTGGTTTTCAAAAAATGCAAGTATCGACTAAAAGTCGCCTCCCTGCTGAATGTTCTTGCAAGTATCGATGGAATGTCGCATCCTTGCTCATTCGGTTGCGAGTATCGATGGAATGTCGCATCCTCGCGGATTTGGGTGCAAGTATCGATGGAATGTCGCATTCTTGCTTTTCAAAAATTTTGGTTTTGCGGGTACTGACTTGATGTCGTTTCCCCACGATTTTTGAAATTTGTGGTTTTCTCGAACCTTTGGGTTATGGATATCAACTGAAATGTTGCGTCTCCATGGTTTTTTAGGTTTTTTCGAACCTTTGAAATTTGGGTTGTGGATATCAACTGAAATGTTGCATCTCCACAGTTTTGGATTTTGCAAGTATCGACGAAATGTCGCTTCCTTGCGATTTTGGAAGTGTCGAACGTGGTTCGCTTGCTTCCGATTTGTGCGAGTATCGACTAAGCGTCGCTTCCTCGCGGTTTTTGAAAAACCATTTTTTTTTTTTGTTTAAAGACACGAGGGTCATAAGTTTTGACCTAAAACCATTTTGGCGGTAAAAGGTAGGGTGGACTAGGGTGGAAATCCCTGAATCCGGATTTTGTTTCAAACCATGAATTTTGGGTTCAAGGGTTGAAAATTTTGGTCAAGTTAGGAAAGGTTCCTGAACTTGGATATATATATATATATATTTTTTTTGAAACGATAAAAGTAAGCATTGTTTTAGATTTCTAGAAATTTCAACATTTGATATGAAAATTCTAAAAAAGGGTGGGTTTAGCGAGCGTGTACCTGGAAACCGGTTTTGGCCGTACAGGCATTGCTCTTACCCAGTTAGGTAAGTCTTCAAGGGTAGTACCGCTTTAAGAACTTGCCATTGATGGGCAGCATACATCTGTCACCTTCCATGTTTAGGAGTGCGTATGCGCCATTGGAGAAAACTTTGTCGATGACGTAGGGTCCCTCCCATTTTGGCTCGAATTTGCCTTTGGATTTGTGAGCGAAGACCATTGGTCTTTTTACCGCAAGAACCAAGTCATTCTTTTTGTAGGCGCGTTGCCTGACCTTTTTATCGAAAGATCCTGCCATACGTGCTTGGTAAAGTTCAATGCTTTGTTGAGCTTCGAGCCGTCTCTCATCGAGATTGTCCAGCTCATGGAGCCGCAATTTGACATTGCTTTCTTGAGTCATGTCATTTTGCAAGGATACCCTCAAGGAAGGAATTTGTACTTCCAAGGGTATGACAGCTTCGCATCCATAGACCAAGGAGAATGGTGTGCTATGGGTTGGTCCTCGAACGGTGGTTCGATAGGCCCACAAAGCTTCAGACATTTTGTCGCTCCAGTCTCTTTTGTGACTAGAGACCATTTTTTTGAGGATTTTGCAGAGTGTCTTGTTGAAAGCTTCTGCTAACCCGTTTGCTGCCGGATTGTATGGAGTTGAAGGACAGCTTTGGATTTTGTATTTGTCGCAGAACCTGTAGAATCGATGATCCCGGAACTGTGGTCCGTTATCATGGACGAATCTTTTGGGTATGCCGAAACGACAAATGATGTTGGTGCGTAGGAACTGAAGGACTGATGAGGTCTTCATTTCGTTAAACGCAAATGCTTCTGACCACTTGGAGAAGTAATCCGTAGCGGCGAAGATGAAGCGATGACCTTTGCTTGAAGGGGGAGAAATAGGACCTATGATGTCCATACCCCAGGCTTCGAAAGGCCATGAGATCGCTGTAGGATGTAGCCATTCTGGAGGCATGTGAATGTAATCTCCATGAACTTGGCATTGTTGGCAGCGCTTAGCAAATTGCATTGCGTCAGCTACCATGGTAGGCCAGTAATATCCTAACCTTTTTATCTGATCATAGAGCTTAGGTCCAGCCTGATGAGCTCCACAAAGACCAGCATGAACTTCTTTGAGTGTTTCTTCAGCCTCTTGTTGTGACAAGCAGCGTAGAAGTACTCCGTTGAAGGATTTCCTGTAAAGGATTTTTGAAGGAATATCCAAATGGAAGCTTGGGGTTCGCCTTTGGATGCTTACTCGTTCTTTTGGATCTTCCGGTAGGATTCCGAACATAATGTAATCAATGAACGGATCCCTCCAGTCGCCAATTGAAGTTTGAAGGATTGAAATCCGACTTCCGACCACTTGGTGGCATTCAGCAACTGCTTGGTGTGTGTTAAGAGGAGGAAGGATTCTCCTTTCGCACACTGTGACTTGCATGTTTTCCCCTTCCTGGATTGCCATGGATGCGGCAAGTCCGGCTAGGGCATCTGCACGTATGTTTTCACCTCTACGAATGTGGGTGATATGACAGATGTCAAACTTTTGCAGAAGTGATTGTGCCTTGTTGTAGTAGGGCAACAAATTTGGCTTCCTGACTTCAAATTTCTGATTCATCTGGTTGACGATCAGTTGAGAGTCTCCAAAGACTTCCAGCATGGTGATACCGGATTCGATGGCGAGTTCCAATCCTAAGATCAGAGCTTGGTATTCAGCTGCATTGTTTGTGCATGGTTCCAGTAGCGAGAAAGCGTGTGGAATCATGTATTTGTCGGGGCTAACAAAGAGGATGCCAACTCCCGAGATCAGCTGTCTTTTTTCATTTGTCCTGGTTGCACCGTCAAAGTACATGTCCCAGGAGGCACTTTGTGAGAAAGTCTCCACATTGTAGACTGGTTCGTCTGGGAGATCATCTCTGAGTGGAGAATCTTTAGGCAATGGATGCTCTGCGAGGAAGTCCGCTAGAGCTTGCCCTTTGATTGCTTTTTATGGTACATACCTAATATCAAATTGTGACAGAAGGATGGACCATTTTGCCAGTCGAGCATTGAGAGAACCTGCCTTTGTGACAAGGACCTTCAAGAGGTTGACCCTCGAGACCAGGTAGACTGTGTTGGAAAGCAAGTAGTGACGCAGCTTTTGTACTGCGAACATCACTGCAAGACATTCTTTTTCGACTGGAGAGTAGCGATGCTCTGCACCTACTAGCATGCGGCTGAGGTAATATAGAGCAGCTTCTTTTCTCTGATCATTTTCTTGCGCAAGCAGAGCTCCCAGAGAGTGATCAAGGGCTCTTGTGTACAAGATGAATGGTTTTCCAGTGGTAGGAGCAGCTAACACTGGAGGTTTTGTCAGGTATGACTTGATGTCTTGGAAAGCAGCTTCACAGTCAGCATCCCAAACAAAGTTTACACCTTTTTTCATCAACCGGGAGAATGGACGGCATTTCCCCGAAAGATTGGAGATGAACCGTCTGATGTAGGCCAATCTCCCTTGAAGCCCTTTGAGTTCTCTCAAGGTTCTTGGAGAGGGCATTTCTAGAATGGCTTTGACTTTTATGGGGTCAAGCTCTATTCCAGCTTTCCGAACTAAGAATCCGAGGAACTTACCCGACGAGACGCCGAAGAAGCATTTCAATGGATTCATTCGCAGTTTGTGTTTGCGAAGCCGGAGGAAGACTTCTCGAAGGTCTTCGAGATGATCTTCTTTTCTTTTGCTTTTGACGGCGAGATCATCAACGTAACATTCAACCGTCTTGTGCTGCATATCTTGGAATATTTTCATCATAGCCCTCTGATATGTGGCACCAGCATTCTTCAAACCGAATGGCATGACAGTGTAGCAATACACGCCAAATGGGGTTCGAAAGGATGTATGTTTTTCATCCTCAGGATGCATCTTTATCTGATTGTAGCCAGAGAAACCATCCATAAATGTCATTCGCTCGAATCCACAGGTATTATCAATCATTACCTCTGGTATGGGGAGCGGAAATTCATCTTTTGGGCATGCGCCATTCAGGTCTCTATAGTCAATACAGACCCTGATCTGCCCATTTTTCTTTGTCACGGGGACAATGTTGGCCAACCATTCAGGATGTTGTTCCTCATGGATGAAGCCGACGCTTTTGAGTTTTTGAACTTCTTGTTCAATTTTATCCATCACATCTGGACGGAATCTTCTTTGGCCTTGCTTGACAGGCTTGATGTCTTCTTGAAGATTGAGTTTGTGAACTGCTATTTTGGGGTCTAAGCCTGGCATTTCAGCATAAGACCATGCAAAGCAATCAACGAACTCACGAAGAAAAGATACTCGGGTAACTCATCATCCTTTATATTCTTGCTTATGAATACAGGACGTGGGTTATCTGGTGTTCCCAAGTCTATCTTTTGAACAGGATCTTCTGTTGGAAGGTTCGAAGGTGGTTCCTCCACAATATTTTCGGAGGCTTCCAGGTCAACGAAACCTTCTGGGGTTTCAAGGGCATTTCCAGACCAAGGTTTTGTTCCTTTCCACGGGTCTTCTTGATCGGTAATTTTCCCAAGGCTTGCTATGAGATGATCCCAATCGCCTGTTGAAACCGAGTCGAAGTAGGCTACTTCTTTTGGAGATGAGGGTTCTTCTGGGTCAGAAGTCCACACGTCTGTGCCATCGGACAACTCCTCTTCATTTTCGGAGAAATCGTGCCAATTGGATGAGCTTCCTGGATCTTTGTCAGGTGACTCATCAAAGAGATATCCAGGGAGATTGATGTCTTCATGGATTTGAGATGTTGAGGCTTAGTCAGTATACTGACTTCTAAGCCTTTGTGTCAACTGTCTCAAGGGAGTGTCAGGATCGTACCCTAACCCGTGTGAAGACTTTTCTACATAGCCGTAGAGTCTCCAATCTTCCAGCTGGCTTTTGGTCAAGACGGGCCCCAATGGCGTGAGAATACCGCGTCCTTCTCCCAAACCGACTGGGTTTTGAGCGTCATAGCCCATTTTCTTCATGATAGCTTGTGCCACAGAACTGTATAAGGATAGTTGAGGCGTACCTTTATTTTGGAAAGGTTCAAGCATGGAGTTTGATGAAGAAGCATCCGATCTATGAAAAAAGATCGGTTTTTCCTTTGCTGAAGTTGCTGGAACAACGAAGGAAGCTGACGTAGGATCTTCTATGTCAGAAGTTGTCTCCATTGGAGTGAGAGCAGGCTGAACTTGCTGAGTGTCAGCTTGGCTTGACGATGTGTCATCTTCTGGCTCTGAATCCGAGTCCGTGTCTTGCATGATAGACACGAAAGAGACAACAAATTTGCCCCCAGGCTTTTGTTTTGCCTTCTTCACTTTAGTTGTGATGACCAAAGGCTTTGAAGTTTTGAGGGAGATGATGAAGGGAGTTTGCATGCTCTCTTCAGATTTACCGGATGGTTTGTTTTCTTCCGGTGATTGTTGAGGAGCTTTGCCTTTATCTTTCTGGAGATTTTCGGCAAAGGATGCTGTATGCTTTTCCTCTTCTTCTTTTTCACCTTCATACATCTGTGAGTCTGCGAAGTGGATTTCTTTACCTTTGAAGGGTTTTCTGTCCGCAAAGACTCGATGTATCATCCCGTCGTCGCCAACAAACTTGATGCATTGATGTAGAGTTGAAGGGACAACACCATTCTCATGGATCCAAGGGCGTCCGAGAAGGATGTTGTAGCATGAAGGGGTCTTTATTGCATACATTGTGACCTCAGAGATAAGATCACCGATCTGCAATTTGAACCTGATTTTGCCGATAGGCCTTTGAGTACTCCCATCGTATCCAAAGATAGATACAGATGTATGGCTCAGTTTGCTGGGTGGGATGCCCAACTCTTCAAGAGCCGATGTGGAGATAAGGTTGAGTGCAGAACCTGGGTCGATATGAACTCTATGCATAGGCATTTCCTTGATATACCCTGTGAAGTACAGGGGTCGGTTATGCCTGGTTTCGCCAAGTAGGAGGTCATCCTTTGTGAAGGCGATGGTTGCACTGGCTGCTTTTTTAACCGAGAGGCATTCAATGCATGATCCCCAGTTTTCTTCTTTTCTCCCTTTGAGGAGGCTTCTGAGTTTTTGACCCGGTAATCCATTTCAATTTGGAGGACTTGCGGGGCATGTTTGTCGACATCCTCATTCAGTTTTTGTATCTCTGAGATGAGATTATCACGAGTGTGCGAAGACATTCGCAACAAATCTAGGATGTGCAGACGTGCAGGTATGTGCTTGAAGTGTTCAATCAAGTCATACTTGAAAGCCTCCTTAGGGCCTGCATGTTCATCATTGTTGCCACTAGGGGCGCTTACAACATCTTTTCCCGAAGGATTTACATATGTAAAGGAAGATTGGTTGTAATTTTTGTGGTAGTCCCGGCCAGAGCGGGTGCCTCTACCAACTTCGAGAGCTTCTTGAGAAGGGTCTTCGTTTGGAAGATTGTCTTCAGGATCAAGAGGCTGTCGTTTTTCATTTGCTGAGGATGCATCAGCAGCAGAGTTACCATCCTCAGTGATTGTGTTGCATGGAGCATTTTCCGGGAACAAGTCCTGAACAGCATCCAGCAATCTTTCTTCTTCGTTGACTAATTCATCGTCCCAAGCATCAATAGCTGGGAATTCTTCAGTCAGGAAGGGTGTGAACTTTGAAGTCACAGTCTCAGGAGAAGAAACCTGAGAGGGTGTCATCTCAGTGAAAGTCACGTGAGACGAGGTGGCTCCAGAAGATACATTGCTAGGCGTCGCCGGAGTGTAAGTGCTCTCATCAGACGATGCTTCGGAAGAGCTATAATCCCGAATTATCACATTACAGGAAGCTCTGACGGGAGACGTTGCCTGATCGGAGTCAGACTCATCCTCGGATGTGAGAGGATCGTCTATCCAGCAATTTTCTCCATTTTCAGGAGTTAAGGGAGGATGTACCTAATGGTCTTCAGGGACTTCAGGCTCTGGATTGCGAGGAGGCTCGTTGACGCGTTCTTGCTCCTGTTCTAGAGCGAGTCGCTGCAAGATCCTTGCATATTCTTCAAGATCAGGCATGGGAGCCGGATCTTCTTCTTCATCATCTCTTTGTGGCTCAACATTGTTGATTTCCACTGGAGTGATGAGAGGTGCTGGGTCAGCAGCATTTTCTTGTACAGCCTCTTGGTCTTCTTCATCATCAGACCAGGATCCTTGTGGCTGTAGGGGGTTATACCAGATTACTGGCATAAGATGAGACTCAGGAACCCATTCTTCATCGGAGAGATATTCTCCTGTTTCAAGGGACTCCTCCCACTCATCTGTGTAGTTGGATTCGAATCCATCATCGGTGTCACTGGATTCGTATCCATCAATGGAGAATCCAACTACCGAATTGCAAGAGTATGATGCCTCCTGCATGGCTTCTTTAAATTGAGGTGGCATGAAATCACTCAGAAATCACTGAGAGTGAATTTCCTTACCCCCTTTGAAGTCTCTGGAAGGGATGTTTTTGTTACCTCCGGTGAAGCGGTAGAGGAAGCCTCTGCCTTTTCTTTGACCTCTGGTTTTGGCTGGATCTTCTCTTGCCGTTTGAGCTTGAGGAGATGTTTCCTAGCCTGCCTTCGCTGTTGAGCTGTAGGCTTTATTTTCACGACCTCCCAATTTTCATCTTCCAGGAGATCGGGATGTACCCATATCGGTTGTCCGTCTGGTGTCGGATAAGGAACCAGTTCCTCGGACGCTTCGATTGAGTTTATCACCTTGAAGGAAGTAGTGATCTTCTTCTTTGGTGATCTTGATGTTTGTCCACATGTCACCATGTTGACGGAGGCAGACCCATAGTTTTTGTCAAAGGTGATGACTCCGTTTTTCCACATCTCATTTATTTTCTCTCTCACAACGAAGCATTGATTGAGAGGATGCGAGATCATCTGGTGGTATGGACAGTACCGAGGATCGTTGGTTTTGCCAACATCACCCGGTCTTTTTGGTTCAGGCAAGGTGAGCTTGCCGTTTGCCACAAGAGCCCCGAAGATTTCATCAACATCTTCATCAAACGGGTATTTCTTCTCTACTCGTTCTTTGAAGGCATCAGAGAGTTCAGGTCTCTTACCAGCAGCTTTGTTTTCAGCTTTCTTTGGTGGCTGAGGAGCTGACTTGGTCTGCACATTGAGGACCTCTTTCTTCTTTGGTTTAGAGGTTGCAATGGCGGTTGGCTCTTTTCTTGATGATTTCTGACTGTTGAGGTCTTTAATCACCGTTTCAACTTCCATGGAAGCTTTTAGGAGTTCTCCCAGGTTTTTTGATTTGTTGCCGATGATCATGGAGCGGATTCTGGCTCTCATGTTGTTTCGGCAGATGTCGACTAGCGACGCTTGTGGCAATACATCAGAGCATTTGTATGCCATTGCTTTCCACTTGTCAATGAAGTCATATGTTGACTCATTCTCCCCCTGTTTTAGGCTGCACAGCTGAGCCATAGTAGCGGGATGATCTTCACCTTTGAAGTGAGTGAGGAAGCGTGTCTCTAGCATGGCCCAGTTTTGGATTGAGTCCTCCGGCAGAGTGGAGTACCAATCGAAGGCCGTACCTTTAGGGTACTTGCAAAGAGGCGGATCTTGAGTGCATCTTGATCCGCGATAGCTCCCGTCAGGATCTTGAAGTGGATGACGTGCTGTCTGGCTGATCCTTTCCCCGTATATGTTTGGAGAGTAGGATGCTTGAATTTGGTGGGGAACGGGACCGAGTCCATACATAAGGGATATGGTGGCTTGATCCCATGCTCTTTGAGTATATCCTCTTCTTTTGCTTTGGCGAGGATACCGTCTACGTCCTTTTTGGTAAGGGCGCGTGACTCATTTTCTTCTCTATTAACCTCGTCGTCTTGATGATTCGGAGGAGGTTCATTGTTCGCCTGATTTTGGAAGGCGAGGAGAAGGTTTTCCATCAGAGTTTCAATCCTCTGCTGGCCCTGTTCCAACTGCTGGATGCGGGTGATTGCATCTTCTGGAGGTGGATTGCGGGGTGGTGGCTCAGAATTTGTAGCCAAGACATTCATCCTTCGTGATTCGAACGAAGAAACTGTCCTGGTGACTGAGCTGGGGCTCATTCTTTTTGAAGAAGAGCTTGAGGAAGGATCACTCTGCTGTCCTTTGCTTGAAGGAGCAGGGGATTCTTCTGAATGTCTTCTTGTCCTGGAGACGCTGCGGGTCATTGGACGTCGGACATGGATTTTTGTTGCTGATTTTTGGCGCCTTCTGGTTTTTCCCACCATATGGACGGCAGCAACTTGGTTGGGTCTTTCTTTTTCGACCCATTTGGGAGAGACTTGAAGTGTAGGAGGCTGGGTCCTTTGCTTCTGTAGTCTCTTTTGTCGGTACGACGCGCGGCGGCGTATACGACGAGCAATTTGAGCTTCGGTCAGCTCTGACTGGGCTTTGACAATGAAGGATGTGCTCCCTCGGGCGCAGCAGCCGAGCCTGTCTTCTCTGTAGCTGGGCAAGGACAGGATGCGAACCCTGTCCTTCGCCTGTTGCAGCGAAGCTTTGAATTTGTGAAGTTCGGCCCCTGTAGAGATAAAGGGTCGAACTGCAGATTTGTAGGCCTTAGCAGGTGCTTGTGGAGGCCTTGTGATGCATGACTTGATTTTGGGCTTGTAGGAACAAGCCGGCCCATGCTGGGTTGACTTTGAAGTCGGGTTGGAGATGGGTCTCTCCTCTTTCATGTAGGCAAGAGGATAGAACTGGTTCTCCTTGAGTGGGGCCAGGAATGCTGGCTTAGTGGATGTCTGGGACCTTCTCTGTTTTGGTGAAGGTCTTGGGGACCAAGTCTTGGGGTAGACCTGGTTGTTTGCAGGTTGAGGCTTCGTGGGGGTGCCACGGGCTTCAGACCTTCTTGTGCTCGCCTTTGGTGTCACGGTAGTGACACGTTGAGAGGCGAGTTTCTGCTTCTTGGAGGGAGCAGCTTGTTCCTCAGGAAGTGGGAATGGTCCCAGCGTCCCGAAGACGATAGTCCGGGGAGTCGAGGTCGACCCGGAGTTCACAGAGTTGCCGAGGGAGTTGACACTTCGGCAGCTGATGGGGCGCTTGTAGGTGCGCGTGGTTTGCTTCTGTTGAAGCATGAGTTGGTGCTTGCTTTCGTCGAAAGTAATGGTTAGTGAAGCTGCCATTGTTAGTTTTTTTCGAAAATTTCTGAAACAAGACCACATCCATTAGTAATCACAAGAATATAATGATCATAAATGGGAAGTTCTATGGTTTCGTCTTTTCAAATTGCTCGAGGTAGATGACCCAAGCAATATGAGGAAGACAAAATGCCATAGAAGGTACAATTGTTCTGATCGCAGGTATGGTAAGCCCAGAATGAGCATCCCAGTGACTGTTAGAAGCAACTGTGAACTTAAATTCGACTTATCGAGAAGCAGAGCTTGCTCGAGGTAAGAAGAATATAAAGTTGGAGTTACAAATGTGCCGGTCGCAATACAGTAGACCCTGAAAGGGCGTACTAGTACCGCTAGACACAAATGTTTTGAGACCGCATCTATGAGATGAGATTCTCTGTTTTGAAAGGTCAAGATTGGATTCATCAAAGAGAGCAGATGGTATTCCAATCTGAACACGGCTCAGCGATTTCCGCGAGCGCCAGTGCTCAGAAAGAAATGAACCATGATTTCTCGGATCTGAATCTAAAAATGACGAGTTTTTTTTTGAAAGGCCAATATCGGGTTCATCAAAGAGAGCAAAAGGCACTCTAATCTGAACACGGGCTCAGCGATTTCCGCGAGCGCCAGTGCTCAGAAAGGAGAAGACCAAGATTTCTCTAATCTAAACCCAAAATGACGCAGCGGTCTCCAGGACAAGAAGACATTCAGAAGAATCCCCTGCTCCTTCAAGCAAAGGACGGCAAAGTGATCCTTCCTCAAGCTCTTCTTCAAAAAGAATGAGCCCCAGCTCAGTCACCAGGACAGTTTCTTCGTTCGAATCACGAAGGATGAACCTCTTGGCTACAAATTTTGAGCCACCACCCCGCAATCCACCTCAAGATGATGCGATCACCCACATCCAGCAGTTGGAATAAGGCCAACAGAGGATTGAAACTCTGACGAAAAACCTTCTCCTCGCCTTCCAAAATCAGGCGAACAATGAACCTCCTCCGAATCATCAAGACGATGAGGTAAATGGAGAAGAAAATGAGTCACGCGCCCTTACCAAAAAGGACGTAGACAGTATCCTCGCCAAAGCCAAAGAAGAGGATATACTCAAGGAGCATAGGATCAAGCCACCATATCCCTTATGGATGGACTCGGTCCCGTTCCCCACAAAATTCAAGCATCCTACTCTCCAAATATATACGGGGAAAGGAACAACCAGATAGCACGTCATCCACTTCAAGATCCTGACGGGAGCTATCGCGGCAAAAGATGCACTCAAGATCCGCCTCTTTGCAAGTATCCTAAAAGGTACGGTCTTCGATTGGTACTCCACTCTGCCGGAGGACTCCATCCAAAACTGGGCCATGCTAGAGACACGCTTCCTGACTCACTTCAAAGGTGAGGATCATCCCGCCACTATGGCTCAGTTGTGCAGCCTAAAACAGGGGGAGAATGAATCAACATATGACTTCATTCATAAGTGGAAAGCAATGGCGTACAAATGCTCTGATGTACTGCCACAAGCGTCGCTAGTCGACACCTGCCGAAATAACATGAGAGCTAGAATCCGATCCATGATCATCGGCAACAAATCAAAAAACCTGGGAGAACTCCTAGAAGCTTCCATGGAAGGTGAAATGGTGATTAAAGACCTCAACAGTCAGAAATCATAAAAAAAAGAGCCAACCGCCATTGCAACCTCTAAACCAAAGAAGAAAAGGTCCTTAATGTGCAGACCAAGTCAGCTCCTCAGCCACCAAAGAAAGCTGAAAACAAAGCTGCTGGTAATAGACCTGAACTCTCAGATGCCTTCAAAGAAGAAATACCCGTTTGATGGAGATGTTGATGAAATCTTCGGGGCTTTGTGGCAAACGGCAAGCTCACCTTGCCTGAACCAAAAAGACCGGGTGATGTTGGCAAAACCAACGATCCTCGGTACTGTCCATACCATCAGATGATCTCGCATCCTCTCAATCAAAGCTTCGTTGTGAGAGAGAAAATAAACGAGATGTGGAAAAACGGAGTCATCACCTTTGACAAAAACTATGGGTCTGCCTCCGTCAACATGGTGACATGTGGACAAACATCAAAATCACCGAAGAAGAAGATCACCACTTCCTTCAAGGTGATAAACTCAATCCAAGCGTCCGAGGAACTGGTTCCTTACCCGACACCAGACGGACAACCCATATGGGTACATCCCGATCTCCTGGAAGATGAAAATTGGGAGGTCGTGAAAACAAAGCCTACCGCTCAACAGCGAAGGCAGGCTAGGAAATATCTCCTCAAGCTCAAACAGCAAGAGAAGACCCAGCCAAAACAAGAAGTCAAAGAAAAGGCAGAGGCTTCCTCTACCGCTTCACTGGAGGCAACAAAAACATCCCTTCCAGAGACTTCAAAGGGGGTAAGAAAATTCACTCTCAGTGATTTCATGCCACCTCAATTCAAAGAAGCCACGTAGGAGGCATCATACTCTTGCAATTCGGTAGTTGGATTCTCCATTGATGGATACGAGTCCAGCGACACCGATAATGGATTCGAATCCAACTACACAGACGAGTGGGAGGAGTCCCTTGAAATAGGAGAATATCTCTCCGATGAAGAATGGGTTCCTGAGAATCATCTTATGCCTGTAATCTGGTATAACCCCCTACAGCCACAAGGATCCTGGTCTGATGATGAAGAAGACCAAGAGGCTGTACAAGAAAATGCTGTTGAACCAGCACCCCTCATTGCTCCATTGGAAATCAACAATGTTGAGCCACAAAGAGTTGATGAAGAAGAAGATTTGGCTCCCATGCCTGATCTTGAAGAATATGCAAGCATCTTGCAGCGTCTCGCTCTAGAACAAGAGCAAGACCGCGTCAACGAGCCTCCTCGCAATCCAGAGCCTGAAGTCCCTGAAGACCATCAGAATTACAAAAGCTGAATGAGGATGTCGACAAACATGCCCCGTAAGTCCTCCAAATTGAAATGAATTACCGGGTCAAAAACTCAGAAGCTTCCTCAAAGGGAGAAAAGAAGAAAACTGAGGGATCATGCATTGAATGCCTCTCGATTAAAAAAGCAGCCAGTGCAACCATCGCCTTCACAAAGGACGACCTCCTACTTGGCGAAACAAGGCATAACCGATGTAACGCCCCACCCCTTACCCATGCATGATATTGTCCGCTTTGGCCCACTGGCCTCACGGTTTTGCTTCTGATGGGCCTCAACCCATCAAAAGGCCTCATGCTAGGTAAGGGTGTAAGCTCTACATATAATCCCAATCACTTTCCTCTCTATAGTCGATGTGGGACTCCGGGGCGTCACATTCCACCCCCCTTAAGGCTGCACGTCCCTGTGCAGTAGCCTGCCAGCCCCTGTAGCCTGCCAGCCCTCTTGGCCCGCCCACATGGAAACCCGCCCACTTACACCAGACCACGTCAGGGGACCCACACTCGAACTAGTCGAGAGTCGGCTCTGATACCATTTGTAACGCCCCACCCCTTACCCATGCATGATATTGTCCGCTTTGGCCCACTGGCCTCACGGTTTTGCTTCTGATGGGCCTCAACCCATCAAAAGGCCTCATGCTAGGTAAGGGTGTAAGCTCTACATATAATCCCAATCACTTTCCTCTCTATAGTCGATGTGGGACTCCGGGGCGTCACAACCGACCCCTGTACTTCACAGGGTACATCAAGGAAATGCCTATGCACAGAGTTCAGATCGACCCAGGTTCTGCACTCAACCTCATCTCCACTTCGGCTCTCGAAGAGTTGGACATCCCACCCAGCAAGCTGAGCCACACATCTATATCCATCTTTGGATACGATGGGAGTACTCAAAGGCCTATCGGCAAAATCAGGTTCAAGTTGCAGATTGGTGATCTTATCTCTGAGGCCACAGTGTATGCAATAAAAACCCCTTCATGCTATAACATCCTTCTCGGACGCCCTTGGATCCACGAGAATGGTGTTGTCCCTTCAACTTTACATCAATGCATAAAGTTCGTTGGCGACGACGGCATGATACATCGAGTCTTTGTGGACAGAAAACCCTTCAAAGGTAAAGAAGTCTACTTTGCAGACTCACAAATGTATGAAGGTGAAAAAGAAAAGAGGAGAAACACACAACACCCTTTGCCGAAAATCTCCAGAAAGATAAAGGCAAGGCTCCTCAATAATCACCGGAAGAAAACAAACCATCTGGTAAATATGAAGAGAGCATTCAACTCCCTTCATCATCTCCCTCAAACCTTCAAAGCCTTTGGTCATCACAACTAAAGTGTAGAAGGCAAAGCAAAAACCTGGGGGCAAATTTGTTGTCTCTTTCGTGTCTATCATGCAAGACACGGATTCGGATTCAGAGCCAGAAGACGACATATCATCAAGCCAAGCTGACACTCAGCAAGTTCAGCCTGCTCTTACTCCAATGGAGACAACTTCTGACATAGAAGATCTTACGTCAGCTTCCTTTGTTGTCCCAGCAACTTCAGTAAAGGAAAAATCGATCTTCTTCCATAGATCGGATGCTTCTTCATCAAACTCCATACTTGAACCTTCCAAAATGAAGGTATGCCTTAACTATCCTTATATAGTTCTGTGGCGCAAGCTATTATGAAGAAAATGGGCTATGACGCTCAAAACCCAGTCGGTTTAGGAGAAGGACGCGGTATTCTCACGCCATTGGGGCCCGTCTTGACCAAAAGCCAGTTGGAAGATTGGAGACTCTACGGCTATGTAAAAAAGTCTTCACACGGGTTAGGGTATGATCCCGACACTCCCCTGAGATAGTTGACACAAAGGCTTAAAAGTCAATATACTGACCAAGCCTCAACATCTCAAGTCCATGAAGACATCGATCTCCCTGGATATCTCTTCGATGAGTCACCTGACAAAGATCTAGGAAGCTCATCCAATTGGCACGATTTCTCTGAGAATGAAGAGGAGTTGTTCGATGGTACAGACATGTGGTCTTCTGACCTAGAAGAACCCTCATCTCCAAAAGAAGTAGCCTACTTCGACCCGGTTTCAATAGGAGATTGGGATCATCTCATAGCAAGCCTTGGGAAAATTGCCGATCAAGAAGACCCGTGGAAAGGAACAAAATATAGACTTGGGAACACCAGATAACCCACGTCCTGTATTCATAAACAAGAATATAAAGGATGATGAGTTACCCGAGTATATCGCCTTTCTTTGTGAGTTCGTTGACTGCTTTGCATGGTCTTTCGCTGAAATGCCTGGCTTAGACCACAAAATAGTGGTCCACAAGCTCAATCTTCAAGAAGACATCAAGCCTGTCAAGCAAGGCCAAAGAAGATTCCGTCCAGATGTGATGGATTAAATTGAACTAGAAGTTCAAAAACTCAAAAGTGTCGGCTTCATCCGTGAGGAACAACATCCTTAATGGTTGGCCAACATTGTCCCCGTGACAAAGAAAAACGGGCAGATCAGGGTCTGTATTGACTATAGAGACCTGAATGGCGCATGCCCAAGGACGAATTTCCGCTACCCATACCAGAGGTAATGATTGATAATGCCTATGGATTCGAGCGAATGACATTCATGGATGGTTTCTCTGGCTACAATCAGATAAAGATGCATCCTGAAGATGAAAAACATACATCTTTTCGGACCCCATTTGGCGTGTATTGCTACACTGTCATGCCATTTGGTCTGAAAAATGTTGGTGCCACATATCAGAGGGCTATGATGAAGATATTCCAAGATATGCAGCACAAGGCGGTTGAATGTTACGTTGATGACCTCGCCATCAAAAGTAAAAGAAAAGAAGATCATCTCGAAGACCTTCGAGAAGTTTTCCTCTGGCTTCACAAACACAAACTGCGAATGAATCCTTTGAAATGCTTCTTCGGCGTCTCATCGGGTAAGTTCCTCGGATTCTTAGTTTGGAAAGCTGGAATAGAGCTTGACCCCATAAAAGTCAAAGCCATTCTAGAAATGCCCTCTCCAATAAGCTTAAGAGAACTCAAGGGGCTTCAAGGGAGATTGGCCTACATCAGACGGTTCATCTCCAATCTTTCGGAGAAATGCCGTCCATTCTCCCGGTTGATGAAAAAAGGTGTAAACTTTGTCTGGGATGCTGACTGCGAAGCTGCTTTCCAAGATATCAATTCATATCTGACAAAACCTCCAGTGTTAGCTGCTCCTACCACTGGAAAATCATTCATCTTGTACAAAAGAGCCCTTGATCACTCTTTGGGAGCTCTGCTTGCGCAAGAAAATGATCAATGAAAAGAAGCTGCTCTATATTACCTCAGCCGCATGCTAGTAGGTGCAGAGTATCCCTACTCTCCAGTCGAAAAAGAATGTCTTACAGTAATGTTTGCCGTACAAAAGCTGCGTCACTACTTGCTTTCAACACGGTCTACCTGGTCTCGAGGGTCAACCTCTTGAAGGTCCTTGTCACAAAGGCAGGTTCTCTCAATGCTCGACTGGCAAAATGGTCCATCCTTCTGTCACAATTTGATATTAGGTATGTACCACAAAAGGCAATCAAAGGGCACGCTGTAGCGAACTTCCTCGCAGAGCATCCATTGCCTAAAGATTCTCCACTCAGAGATGATCTCCCAGACGAACCAGTCTACAATGTGGAGACTTTCTCACAAAATGCTTATTGGGACATGTACTTTGACGGTGCAACCAGGACAAATGAAAAAAGACAGCTGATCTCGGGAGTTGACATCCTCTTTGTTAGCCCCGACAAATACATGATTCCACACGCTTTCTCGCTACTGGAACCATGCACAAACAATGCAGCTGAATATCAAGCTCTGATCCTAGGATTGGAACTCGTCATCGAATCCGGTATCACCATGCTGGAATTCTTTGGAGACTCTCAACTGATCGTCAACCAGATGAATCAGAAGTTTGAAGTTAGGAAGCCAGATTTGTTGCCTTACTACAACAAAGCACCATCGCTTCTGTAAAAGTTTGACATCTGTCACATCACCGACATTTGTAGAGGTGAAAACATACGTGTAGATGCCCTGGCCGAACTTGCGGCATATATGGCAGTCCCGGAAGGGGAAAACATGCAAATCACAGTGTGCGAAAGAAGAATCCTTCCTCCTCTTAACACCCATCAAGCAGTTACTGAATGCCACCAAGTAGTTGGAAGTCGGATTTCAATCCTTCAAACTTCTATCGGCGACTGGAGGGATCCGTTCATTGATTACATTATGTTCGGAATCCTACCTGAAGATCCAAAAGAACGGGTAAGCATCCAAAGGCGAACCCCAAGCTTTCATTTGGATATTCCTTCAAAAATCCTTTACAGGAAATCCTTCAACGGAGTACTTCTACGCTGCTTGTCACAACAAGAGGCTGAAGAAACACTCAAAGAAGTTCATGCTGGTCTTTGCGGAGCTCATCAGGCTGGTCCCAAACTCTATGATCAGATAAAAAGGTTAGGATATTACTGGCCTACCATGGTAGCTGACGCAATGCAATTTGCTAAGCGCTGCCAACAATGCCAAATTCATGGAGATTACATTCACATGCCTCCAGAATGGCTGCATCCTACAGCGATCTCATGGCCTTTCGAAACCTGGGGTATGGACATCATAGGTCCTATTTCTTCCCCTTCGAGCAAAGGTCATCGCTTCATCTTCGCCGCTATGGATTATTTCTCCAAGTGGTCAGAAGCATTTGCGTTCAATGAAATGAAGACCTCATCGGTCCTTCAGTTCCTACGTACCAACATCATTTATCGTTTCGGCATACCCAAAAGATTCGTCCATGGTAACGGACCACAATTCCGGGATCATCGATTATACAGGTTCTGCAACAAATACAAATTCCAAAGCTGTCCTTCGACTCCATACAATCCGGCAACAAACGGATTAGCAGAAGCATTCAACAAGACACTCTGCAAAATCCTCAAAAAAATGGTCTCTAGTCACAAAAGAGACTGGAGCAACAAAATGTCTGAAGCTTTGTGGGCCTATCGAACCACCGTTCAAGGACCAACCCATAGCACACCATTCTCCTTGGTCTATGGATGCGAAGCTGTCGTGCCCTTGGAAGTACAAATTCCTTCCTTGAGGGTATCTTTGCGAAATGACATGACTCAAGAAAGCAATGTCAAATTGCGACTCCATGAGCTGGACAATCTCAATGATAGACAGTTCGAAGCTCAACAAAGCATTGAACTTTACCAAGCACGCATGGCAGGATCTTTCGACAAAAAGGTCAGGCAACGTGCCTACAAAAAGGGTGACTTAGTTCTTGCAGGAAAAAGACCAATGGTCTTCGCTCACAAGTCCAAAGGCAAATTTGAACCAAAATGGGAAGGACCCTACGTCATCGATCAAGGTTTTCTCCAACGGCGCATACGCACTCCTAAACATGGAAGGTAACAGATGTATGCTGCCCATCAAACGGCAAGTTCTTAAAGCGGTACTACCCTTGAAGACTTACCCAACTGGGTAAAGAACAATGCCTGTACGGCGAAAACCGGTTTCCAGGTACACGCTCGCTAAGCCCACCTTTTTAGAATTTTCATGTCAAATGTTGAAATTTCTAGAAATTTAAACAATGCTTACTTTCATCATTTCATTGTTCAAAAAAATCCAAGTTTAGGAGCCTTTCCCTAACTTGACCAAAATTTTCAACCCTTGAACCCAAATTTCATGGTTTGAAACAAAATCCGGATTCGGGGATTTCCACCCTAGTCCACCCTACCTTTTACCGCCTAAATGGTTTTAGGTCAAAACTTATGACCCTAGTGTCTTTAAACAAAAAAAAATTGGTTTTTCAAAAAGCCGCGGGGAAGCGACACTTAGTCGATACTCGCACAAATTGGAAGCATACAAACCACGTTCGACACCTTCAAAATCGCAGGGAAGCGACATTTCGTCGATACTTGCAAAATCCAAAGCTGTGGAGATGCAACATTTCAGTTGATATCCATAACCCAAATTTCAAAGGTTCGAAGAAACCTAAAAAACCATGGAGACGCAACATTTCAGTTGATATCCATAACCCAAAGGTTCGAGAAAATCACAAGTTTCAAAAATCATGGGGAAACGACATCAAGTCAGTACCCGCAAAACCAAATTTTTTGAAAAGCAAGGATGTGACATTCCATCGATACTTGCACCTAAATTCGCAAGGATGCGACATTCCATCGATACTCGCAACCGAACGAGCAAGGATGCGACATTCCATCGATACTTGCAAGAACATTCAGCAGGGAGGCGACTTTTAGTCGATACTTGCATTTTTGAAAACCAAACCGGCTATAAATGCCATAAAACGACTATAGATGCCACCAAAACAAGCCGGCTATAGATGCCACCAAAACAAACCGGCTATCAATGTTGGGATTGGTGTATGCCCTAAAGCCCACTAGCTGCACTCTCATCTTTTGTTACTGGATATTTACTGGTTATTTAATGGAATGACTATTTTATGCTTAAACATGTATATATGTATGGTTGTGTAAGGCCCATTGTTTCTAGTAAATGAATTAGGTGTGTAGTGTCTACACACAAATAGGTCTAATTCATGGACACTGGAAACATCATATTTGTTCATAACTGAGAGATGGAGCTGGGCACTTCATCTTGGTATAAGTTATAATGAGAGATTCTCCTGTATTTAGGGTGACTTACCTAAGTCGTGGGAGGGCTTTCCCGGATTCATCTCATTAGTGCATATGCAATGCATTGAACAGGACCATGGTAGGTGTGATCTCTAAAATAGTACTATCACAGAGAGAGATCAAGTCACCTCATGCTACTGAGTGACCAGTGCTCTTAATCTTGAGCATTTGTGGATGAACTGACGACGTCAAGTTCTTGTGCTTTAATTCACTATGGGTGAGATTCTTTTCATGGGTCAACAGCTCTGTGTTTTGGGTACTCGGACTTGATTAGTTGGGACGTGCAGATGCAATATAGAATCTATGCCATCTGATGATGGAATGATCGTCCCCTTAGAATTATCCGATTAATCATCAAAATCTAAGATCTTAGTATATGGATGTTCCATATGGATATTGAACTTGTGGGTCGCTCCCTGGATCAAGAGAATGATATCCGAATGATGATTATGTTAAGGATATGAAGTTCTAAGGTTTAGATGTAATCGGGAAGGTTGATAGTACATGTGATAACCTGACTCGATTATGGATGTTACATAGAGGGGCATTCAGGTCATTACACTTAGTAGGTCGAAGACAACCGTCATTTTATGACGAGCTTATTATATTATATATTTGTCCTTGGAGTTCAACCATAACTCTTTAGTGGAATGAGTTAAGGTTAAAATGGTCTTAATGTTGCTATGGGCTTAGCATGGACATTTTGGTCATTTTGGGAGCCAATGGCAAATATGTCTTTTGGTCCCTTCTCTAGTCACTTTCCAAGGTTGGCATGGTTTCCTAAAATGTTTAGATAACATTTGGATGAATTATTTTAGTGGAAAAATAATTTTGAGTTTAAATTCAAATAGGCCTTTGATGGCATACATGAATTTAATTCTAGATAAATTGTATGTGGGCCTTGGTGTGCATTAATATGTGGGACGTCCATAATAGGATTTCCATGGGCAAGGTTTCCAATTTTGAGTAGGTCTCTCTACTTGGAAGGTTGGACTCCTCTTTGGATTAGTATTCCTATGAGAAAGTTTCCTTTTTGGATTAGGAACTTAAAATTAGTAAGTGTTCTACAACTAGGATTACTAATTGCATGGGAAGTTCCTTTAGTTTCATTTTCTAATTGGAGTGTTTCTTAAAGGAAATAAATCTTTAGATTATAGTTTCCTTTTAGGACATCTTTGAGAATTAGGAGAGATAACTTTATGGGAAAGGTTTCCTCAAAGTTTCTATAAAAGAAACTTCATAGCTCTTGGACGTCCACTACAATAAGAGAGAGCAAGGAGTCTCCCTCACGTCTAGCCTTGGATAGGTTCTCTTCTTGATAGATGAGAGCTTAAGGTCTGAGATTTTCCATTAGAGAAATAGTTCTCAACTCCTAGATTAAGATCCCACCATCTTAGCCAATCAGATTTGGAAGTGAGATAGAGGAGAAGATCAAAGGCAATACTAGTGCAGAAAATTCCAGCAACTTGTTTGCTAATTGCAAGTCTGAGTTCGGGCCTTTGGATCTATTTTTTCAGAGATTTGAAGTCTACAAATCTTCGAGGTAATAGTCTTCTTCTTTCTCCTTTAATTATACACTTGTTGGTCATGAATTCATGGAGTTCTCATGCGATCTCTATGGCTGATTTATGCTGCCCAAATCAGATTTTTTAAAATCTGTCATGTTACAAATTAGCCATGAATGTCTTCCGCGAATTCAGATCTGAATTGCAGTTTCTTTCGGTGGTATCAGAGCCACTCCATGTGAAATCATGATCCCATGTTGTGTATAATTAATCCTAGATTGATTATGGGCATGGTGGCACCCTATTAAAGTTATGTTGTGATGCGTGTTGTGTGCAAGTTTCATTAACATTGCTGGAATTTATTTTCCAGATTTGTTTAAAGATGCACATAGTGTGTTTGCATGCACTAACCTCTTTGTTTGCAGCCACGTATTACATCCTTGATAGTTCGCATGATTGTTATGTGGATTTGGATGTTTTTTCATTAGTTGGAAAGTGTACGATTGCGCGTTTAGCAATCATAGGAAGTTGTAATTCTTTCTTTACTTTTATTCCAACTAATCTTGATGTAAGCTTTCTTGAAAAGCATAGGTATCTCCAATGTAATTTGGGGTTTTGTTTTTTATGGGTTTGCTTGTATAAATTTAATTTATTGGAACAAGCAAGAAGAAGAAAGTTTCAAGAAAGGTTGCAAGTAACCGGATTCCTTAGTGGTGGAGGAGACAAGACTTCTTGGTGCAAGATGAGATCTATTTTTGATGTCCTAGTTCGATAAGGACTACAAGTCCGAAGAGCAGGGAGCCATCAAGGATTGCATACTTTTATTTGCTTTTATATATGGAATGCATGGATGAATGTTTTATATAATTGCTATAATTGTCACCTAGAAACATGGCCACCATTAGGTTCTAAAATTGGCATCTTTTGTATTAGATTGTTTTTAGTTTGGCAAATTGTTTTAAACGGGACTTAGACCAGCACCTTCTATTTTGTCTAAGGTTTAAAATTGGATAGGGTTTAGTTTATCTTGGTACCCTTGGTTTTCAAAGAAGGCTAAACTAAAATCTAATTAGATGCTACCTATGGGTTTTCATAACCCAAGATAGGTTTTTGATTCTTTAAAGGGATTTTCTCAAATGTTTTAAAGCAAAGGTTATTTAATTTTAAAGATGACTTAAGTCATAAATTTAAATAACCAAGTTTGCTAGATTTAAAAAGAGCTTTTGAGTAAAACAATGTAAAGGTCAAAAAGTATAAACCCTAGTGATAAATAATCAAGTGGGAGAGGGGTTTAGGAAAGACCCCACGGCCTTCCATTTTCGGTTCATGTTATCTCATTAAAGTGTTAGTAGGAGCGGCCATCCCTTCGGTGGAGTTCTTTGCTAAAGACCGCTTTGATGGGTTAATGGGTGAACTAATGTGAATATTCGTAATGAGGTGTTAGTAGGAGCGGCCATCCCTTCGGTGGAGTTCTTTACTAAAGATCACTTCTAGAAAGGATAAAAGTCTCTTCCCTTCGGAAGACTTAATCATAGACATTCTGGCAAATTTCATAAGAGATGGTTATACACTTGACATAAGACGGTAATGACCTCTCCTTAGGAGTTAAAGGGTTATTTGTCATATGAGGCCAAACCAATCAGTGATTGGACTACCACTGGATATGTGTCTAGATAGTGATAATCCAAATAAGTCTGCCCTAATTCAACGTGACTGTAGGCTCGGCCATCCCTTCGATGGAGGGTCTATGAGGAGGTTGAAACACTGATACATTATGATTGGGGTTGAATAATGTAAAAAGTTTTTGTGCTTTGTTTTTCCTTTTGTAACAAGCACCATATGCATATTACATATATACTGCATGTCTAATTATAATCCGTTTTATATCCAGAAAGAGATGGGTAAAGACTCTTTTAGTCCGTTGATGTGCATTCTTCGTGAGAATAAACTGACTGGCCCTAACTACGTAGATTGGAAGAGAAATCTTGACATAGTACTCACTGCTGAGGAGTACAAGTATGTCTTGCTGGAAAACTGTCCCGATATTGATCCTAATGCTACTGATGACCAGCGAGAGGCTGAGAGGAAATGGAAGAAAGCGAATAGCATGGCCAAATGCTACATGCTCGCTTCCATGTCCAACGTGTTGCAAACACAGCATGAGCAAATGGACACAGCCTATGAAATCATGATGTCCTTGTCTGAGATGTTCGCAGACAAGAGCAGGCCAGCTAGGCAAGCTACTATGAGGACTATCATGAATGCTAGGATGGCTGAGGGAACACCTGTCAGAGAGCATATGCTCAAGCTGATGGATTGTTTCAATGAAGCTGAGATTCTAGGGGCTGAGATTGATGCAGGGAGTCAAACTGACATGATTCTCGAAACTCTGCCGGACTCTTTCAATCAGTTCAAGCTCAATTTCAATATGAGCAAGATGGACATGACTCTACCTGAGTTAATGAAAGAACTCCAGGCGGCAGAGGCCATCATGAAGCCCAAAGCCCAAGCTCATTTTTTCCAGTCTTCCTCTAAACTAAACCCGAAAGGAAAGAAGTTCAAGAAGAAGCAGAATAAGGGAAAAGGGCAGAAAAAGGACAATGCTGGAAATAAGAAGGACAAGGGTACAGATGAAAAGCCCAAAGGGAAATGCTTCAAGTGTGGCCTCAAAGGTCATTGGAAGAAAGATTGTCCCAAGTTCCTGGCCTCAGTAAAGAAAGGTACATATTTTTCATACTACATTGAAACTTGTCTGGTGGTTGATTCTACTGCCTCATGGATAGTAGACTTAGGAGCCACTAATCATATCTGCAATTCATTGCAGGGGTTTCAGATAATGCAGAGAATTGAGAAATGAGAGTTTGCCTTTAGAGTCGGAACTGGAGCTAAAGTTTGGGCAGTTGCAGTAGGAGTTGTTACCTTACATTTTCCATGTAATAGGATATTAGTTTTACATAATGTTTTCTATGTATCGGACATGAGGAAGAATTTAATTTCAGTTTCCAGATTAACTGAATTTAATTATTCAGTTTCTTTCCATTCTGGTATTGATATCGGTAGAGATGGAAATATTATATGTTCCGGTAGAATACATGACAACTTATTTTATATATATCCTATTGCTCCCACACTGCATATTGTACAACAACAAGAAAACTCAACTTCCCTTAAAAGGAAGGTATCTTCAATCAATGACACATATCTTTGGCACTTACGTTTGGGTCACATTAACCTAAAATGGATTCAGAGGTTGGTAGAAGATGGGCCGTTAAGCTCATTAGATTTCGAACCTTTTCCTCAGTGCGAATCTTGTCTCAAGGGAAAGATGACCAAACGGTCATTCTCTGGAAAGGGACTAAGGTCAAAGGAGTTGTTAGAATTGATTCACACTGATGTGTGTGGTCCTATGAACAAACCAGCTCGAGGAGGATATGAGTATTACATCACCTTCACCGATGATTGCTCTAGATATGGATATGTATACTTAATGCGACGCAAGTCTGAGGCGTTTGATAAGTTCAAACAATTCAAGGCTGAGGCGGAGCTACAACTAGGGAAACATATCAAAGCCCTTCGATCTGATCGAGGTGGCGAGTACCTCCTGGGTGAGTTCAAGAAGTACCTCACACAACATGGGATTGTGTCTCAGTTGTCTGCACCGGGTACACCCCAGCAAAATGGTGTAGCAGAGAGAAGAAACCGTACCCTTCTTGATATGGTAAGGTCCATGATGAGTCATGCAACCCTACCTATATCTTTTTGGGGACATGCCCTAGAAGCAGCAACATACATTTTAAATCTGGTAGCTTTTAAATCAGTACCTAGGACACAGCAAGAAATGTGGACAGGTCGAAAACCTAGTTTAAGACATATCCACATTTGGGGTTGTCCAGCCTATGTACTGAATGATAAAGCTACCAAGCTGGAACCCAGATCAGAAATGTGCTACTTCATTGGGTATCCTAAGGGAACCAGAGGTGGCATCTTTCATCATCCAAAGGAGCAAAAAGTGCTCATCAGCACTCATGCTAGGTACTTGGAGGATGATTGTATGATGCACCAAGAGCTTAGTTGTAAAGAAACCCTTGAGGAGATTCTTCCGGGATCTCCTATAACATCTGTACCAGATCCTGAGACAATAGATGAACAAGATATTCCTTTAAATACTCCGGAGCCTCGTCGTAGTGGGAGAATTTCTAGACAGCCAGAAAGATATCTAGGAGTGTCTTTTAAGACAGACTCTGAAGATCTGGTTGAGGATCCTACTAGTTATGATGAAGCAGTAATGGATATAGATGCTGACATGTGGCAGCAAGCGATGAAATCTGAAATGGATTCTTTGTATTCCAATCAAGTCTGGGAGCTTGTAGATGCACCTGAAGGGATTAAACCCATAGGGTGCAAGTGGATCTACAAGAGGAAGAGAGGAGTGGATGGGAAAGTGGAAACCTTCAAAGCAAGACTGGTGGCGAAAGGATATACTCAGAAAGAGGGTATCGATTATGAGGAAACCTTTTCACCAGTGGCTATGCTTAAATCCATAAGGATTCTCTTGGTCATCGCATGTCATTATGACTACGAAATATGGCAGATGGATGTCAAGACAGCTTTTCTTAGTGGAAGTCTTGACGAATGCATCTATATGATGCAACCAGAGGGTTTCATTGCTAGTGGGCAAGATAACATGGTTTGTAAACTTAAGAAGTCCATTTATGGACTTAAGCAAGCATCTAGAACATGGAACATCAAGTTTAATCAGGCAGTCAAATCCTTTGGCTTTGATCAAAACATTGATGAACCATGTGTGTATAAGAAAGGAAGTGGAAAAGCAGTTGCATTTTTGGTTCTGTATGTAGATGACATATTACTCATAGGAAATGATGTAGGTTTATTGTCATCCACAAAGGTTTGGTTATCCTCTTAATTTCAGATGAAGGATTTGGGTGAGGCCAGCTATATCTTAAGGATCAAGCTTTTGCGTGATCGCAAGAATAAGATGTTAGCCCTATCCCAATCTTCATACATTGAGAAGATATTGGTCAAGTTTAACATGCATGACTCCAAGAAAGGCGTCCTACCTTCTAGACATGGAGTACCACTGTCTCGAGATCAATGTCCAAAGACATCTGAAGAGATAGAGAGCATGAAGGAGAGTTCCATATGCATCCGCTGTTGGAAGTCTCATGTATGCAATGTTATGTACTAGACCAGATATTTGCTTTGCCATTGGCATGGTTAGCGATATCAGTCAAACCCTGGACCTATGCATTGGACAGCTGTTAAGCATATATTCAAGTATCTTCGGAGAACGAAAGATTATATGCTAACCTTTCGAGCAGATGATCTAACGCCATTGGCGTATACAGACTCTGATTTCCAATCTGATAGTGATGTCAGAAAGTCTACCTCAGGGTACGTCTTTACTTTGTCAGGAGGGGCCATATAATGGAGAAGTGTCAAGCAATCCTGTACTGCTGATTCTACCATGGAAGCAGAGTATGTGGCGGCATTGGAAGCTGCGAAGGAAGCGGTATGGCTCAGAAAATTCCTGTTGGAATTGGGAGTTGTTCCTGCAGTGCAAAAACCGATTGTCATGTACTGCGATAACACTGGTGCTGTAGCACAGTGCAAAGAGCCCAGGAATCACAAGAAAGGCAAGCACATTCAGAGAAAGTACCACTTGATCCGGGAATTCATTCAGGATGGAGAGATAGTGGTGGAGCATATTGCTTCCGTAAATAACTTAGCTGACCCATTCACTAAGACTCTTACTGAGAAAGTCTTCACTTCTCATGTTGAGTCTATGGGTGTTAGGTTAGGAAGTAGTGATCTTTAGTGCAAGTGGGAGTTTGTTGGGATTGGTGTATGCCCTAAAGCCCACTAGCTGCACTCTCATCTTTTGTTACTGGATATTTACTGGTTATTTAATGGAATGACTATTTTATGCTTAAACATGTATATATGTATGGTTGTGTAAGGCCCATTGTTTCTAGTAAATGAATTAGGTGTGTAGTGTCTACACACAGATAGGTCTAATTCATGGACACTGGAAACATCATATTTGTTCATAACTGAGAGATGGAGCTGGGCACTTCATCTTGGTATAAGTTATAATGAGAGATTCTCCTGTATTCAGGGTGACTTACCTAAGTCGTGGGAGGGCTTTCCCGGATTCATCTCATTAGTGCATATGCAATGCATTGAACAGGACCATGGTAGGTGTGATCTCTAAAATAGTACTATCACAGAGAGAGATCAAGTCACCTCATGCTACTGAGTGACCAGTGCTCTTAATCTTGAGCATTTGTGGATGAACTGACGAAGTCAAGTTCTTGTGCTTTAATTCACTATGGGTGAGATTCTTTTCATGGGTCAACAGCTCTGTGTTTTGGGTACTCGGACTTGATTAGTTGGGACGTGCAGATGCAATATAGAATCTATGCCATCTGATGATGGAATGATCGTCCCCTTAGAATTATCCGATTAATCATCAAAATCTAAGATCTTAGTATATGGATGTTCCATATGGATATTGAACTTGTGGGTCGCTCCCTGGATCAAGAGAATGATATCCGAATGATGATTATGTTAAGGATATGAAGTTCTAAGGTTTAGATGTAATCGGGAAGGTTGATAGTACATGTGATAACCTGACTCGATTATGGATGTTACATAGAGGGGCATTCAGGTCATTACACTTAGTAGGTCGAAGACAACCGTCATTTTATGACGAGCTTATTATATTATATATTTGTCCTTGGAGTTCAACCATAACTCTTTAGTGGAATGAGTTAAGGTTAAAATGGTCTTAATGTTGCTATGGGCTTAGCATGGACATTTTGGTCATTTTGGGAGCCAATGGCAAATATGTCTTTTGGTCCCTTCTCTAGTCACTTTCCAAGATTGGCATGGTTTCCTAAAATGTTTAGATAACATTTGGATGAATTATTTTAGTGGAAAAATAATTTTGATTTTAAATTCAAATAGGCCTTTGATGGCATACATGAATTTAATTCTAGATAAATTGTATGTGGGCCTTGGTGTGCATTAATATGTGGGACGTCCATAATAGGATTTCCATGGGCAAGGTTTCCAATTTTGAGTAGGTCTCTCTACTTGGAAGGTTGGACTCCTCTTTGGATTAGTATTCCTATGAGAAAGTTTCCTTTTTGGATTAGGAACTTAAAATTAGTAAGTGTTCTACAACTAGGATTACTAATTGCATGGGAAGTTCCTTTAGTTTCCTTTTCTAATTGGAGTGTTTCTTAAAGGAAATAAATCTTTAGATTATAGTTTCCTTTTAGGACATCTTTGAGAATTAGGAGAGATAACTTTATGGGAAAGGTTTCCTCAAAGTTTCTATAAAAGAAACTTCATAGCTCTTGGACGTCCACTACAATAAGAGAGAGCAAGGAGTCTCCCTCACGTCCAGCCTTGGATAGGTTCTCTTCTTGATAGATGAGAGCTTAAGGTCTGAGATTTTCCATTAGAGAAATAGTTCTCAACTCCTAGATTAAGATCCCACCATCTTAGCCAATCAGATTTGGAAGTGAGATAGAGGAGAAGATCAAAGACAATACTAGTGCAGAAAATTCCAGCAACTTGTTTGCTAATTGCAAGTCTGAGTTCGGGCCTTTGGATCTATTTTTTCAGAGATTTGAAGTCTACAAATCTTCGAGGTAATAGTCTTCTTCTTTCTCCTTTAATTATACACTTGTTGGTCATGAATTCATGGAGTTCTCATGCGATCTCTATGGCTGATTTATGCTGCCCAAATCAGATTTTTTAAAATCTGTCATGTTACAAATTAGCCATGAATGCCTTCCGCGAATTCAGATCTGAATCGCAGTTTCTTTCAGTATCAATGCCACAAAACAAAACCGGCTATCAATGCCACAAAACAATGCCACAAAACAAAACCGACTATCAATGCCACAAAACAAAAAATAAAAATTTGGCTTTAAAAAAACCCGGCTATCAATGCCACAAACTCGGCTATCAATACCACCAAAACCGGCAATAGATGCCACCAAAACCGGCTATCAATGCCACAAAATCAGCTTCCATGCCACAAACAAAAATCTGTCTTTCATGCCAAAACAATCATTTGACAAAGGATTTTCACAAAATGACAAGCTTTTGATCAAATCCCATTTAGCAATTACTTTTGTCACAAAAAGATTTTAGTGAGCGTAGGGAAAACAAAAAAAAAGCATCCCATTTAGCAATTACTTTTATCACAAAAAGATTTAAGTGAGCGTAGTGAAAACAAAAAAAAAGCATCCCATTTAGCAATTACTTTTATCACAAAAAGATTTAAGTAAGCGTAGGGAAAACAAAAAAAAAAGCATCCCATTTAGCAATTACTTTCATCACAAAAAGATTTAAGTGAGTGTAGGGAAAACAAAAAAAAAAGTACCAAAAAAATACATGTGGTACCAAAAAAAGGGTGTTCACAAGCACTATAAAAAAAAGTACCAAAAAAAATACAAGTGGTACCAAAAAAAAGAGAAGGATAGTTTCTGTTACAAAAAAAAAAAAAAAACAGGAGCTCAACCAAAAATGGTCTCCAGCCAAGAGTTCAGCTCCTCAAGCAAACTTTTGGCCTCAGCTGTCAGGGATTCCAGGGCACGCTTCTTCAGGAACTTGCCATGAGATGCTGGGGTGGACTGTAACCCTTCTTTTACACCGGGAAGCTTATCCCGAGCAGTTTGCCATCGTTTGCACTCTTGAGATTTCCTTTCAAGAACTCGATCGGCATCTGCAACCCGGCGAATCAGAGCACTCTCCCTATCATGAGCATTCTCACCATCTGCTGTTAAAGAGAACTGAAAACATCTCATCTGGTATGTCATGTCATCAGGGACGGCATCACCAAAGAAGAAGGTAGGCTTGGGTAAAACACTCTGATCTTCCATCACCCATGGACGACTGCTTACCATGATCTTATAGAATTCCTCTCCCTTGAGAGCGATTAGTCGCTGCCTCATCTCATCTCTGTTGAGGGAGTCGTACTCTTCTAGATTTCTCTCAACATACTAGACCTTCTCAAAGGCCTGCTGAACGGCCGGATTAGAAGATCTAGCAGATCGACGAGGTACGCTTGTAGCAGGCTCTTTACCCTTGTTCATTCTAGAAGAACCACCTGCAAATGATGGAAAAGAAAAAGATCGAATATCAAAATGACAGAATCTCGCTAAAAAAATCTGGCGAAATTTTGACATGATGGCGGGGCAATTCCGAAGAAAATGAACTATCCCGAAAGAAATAGAAAGCTTGAAGATGGGCTCAACATTGCTGCGAGCTCCGAAACTCCAAACTTTCGAAACCTCAAAGTCTCCGCAAAACCAGGAAGGGCTCAACATCGCTGCGAGCTCCAAATTCCCAAATTTACGAAAACTTTCAGGTATGCTATCACATCATGCTACAATTCAATTTACAAAAAAATATACATGCATTGAACATCTTGGTTTGCAAAAAAAAAAAAAAGCATTATCATGATGAGCAAAAAAAAAAAAAAGGAAGAAAAGAAACTTTCTCGAAAAAAAAAGAGAAAGAAAACAAAAAAAACAGAGAGAAAGAAGAGGGCTGGCCCATAGGCCACGTGGCCGTACGGCCAGATCCGTACGGATCTGTCCGTACGGCCCACAAAAAAAACATGCAAAAAAAAGGGGAAGAAAACAAAAAAAAACATGTAAAAAAAAGAGCAAACACGTGGAAAAAAAAAGAAAAGAAAAGAAAAAAACAAAAAAAAAGAAAAGAACGTTTTTTCTACAATGGGGTTTTCTTGAAAAAGGGAACTTACTTGAAGCCATTGATGGAGAAGAAGAAGAAAAGTCTTGAAGATCTTAAAGAAGAAAAACTCTTGGTCTTGAAGCCCTCTTGGGATTGTTACAAAAGAAAGCAATAAGAGCAAGAGATCCAACCTCCTCCTTGCTTTTATAGAAGAGAGCAAACCAAAGAAGGAAAGAAGAAAGAGGTAAGTGTTACTAATTAGTAACCTTACCAAAAGAAAGAAATTAGAAAGATTATTTCCCAAAAGAAAGATATCTTGAGGGATTCTCTCCCAAAAAGAAATCAATGAGAGATTTTCTCCCAAAAGATAGGATCAATAAAAGATTCTTTCCCAAATGAAGATATCTTGAGATATTCTCTCCCAAAATAAAGGGAACATGAGAGATTCTCTCCAAGTAAAGATATTCTTAGATATTCTCTACCCAAAGGAGATGTTTTTCGATATTCTTTACAAAAATGAAACCATATGAGATCTAAGCCATTTCAAAAGCTTAAGGTCCCATGGGTTAGCCCATATGAGCCAGGTTTGACCACCTAGGCACTAAAAAAAAATAAATTGGGCTTTTAGTCAAAGAGAAATCCCTCTTACCAAGAGCTTACAAAAATGGTTCCATGCCTCTTTTGAGTTGATTGGACCATACAAAGAGAATTCCAAGCCCCATGAGCTTCCAAAAATCAAACCATCCAGCCTCATCTACCAAATTGAGCCAAAATCTTGAAATTGACATTCTGCAAAAATCCAAACCAAAACCTGGTCCCCTAACTTGCCGCATACAGCTTGTTAGGTCACAAGACCAAAACCAAAAACCAAAACCTGATCCCCTAACTTGCCACATACAGCCTGTTAGGTCACAAGATCAAAACCAAAATTGATCCCCCAACATTCCACATGCAGCTTGTTGGGTCACACGGTCAAAACCAAACCCGACCCCCTAACCCCTAACCTACCACATACAGCCTTTTAGGTCACAAGGTCAAAACCCAAATCCACATCCTTGATGTCATCTTCAAAACTTTGCCTCGAGATGGTACGTGCCTTTCACTACCATAAAACTCCCCTAGAAGCTCAAAAGGCTACAAATACCAAAAAGAAAAACTGCTCAAAGACACTTGGTCAAGTCACAAGCTCTCCTTCACAAAATCTCTTCGAGGCACATCGACTACAAAAGTTAAGCAACTCATCGCTGCACCTCGAAGGGGCATTTGTTGACACCAAAAATGTCACCTTACTTCTTCTAGATCCAAAAAGATACATGAAGTCGCAACCTGCCATAAATAGGCAATGTTACTTCCAAAAAATCAAATCTTGTCAGAATCAAACAAAAACTGCAAGATCCTTCAAGACAGCCAAAAGAGGAGTACACAAGAAGTTTCGGGCCATTTCAAAATCATTTGGCCTAACTTCGCTTCTCCGGCAGCTGAAAAGGAGCTCTCGGCGGTGAAAGCATCGGAGACACCAAATCTTCGATCAGAGCCGATGGATGGTCTCAAAATACATCCAAAAGGCTCCACGTCAAGTTCCGAGTCAAACCGACAACGTTTGACCCAACATCAACCCTCGAACAGCTAAATCAAGCCTCTCGGTGGCAAGAACCACCGAGGCCATCACTCATCAGATAGAGCACATGGACGGCTTCAAAATGCTTACAAAGGGCTACACGTCAAATTTCAGGTCATTTCGACAACATTTGACCAGACTTTGACGCTCGGAAGCCAAATCAGGCCTCTCGGCGGCAAAGCTCCCCGGGACCGTGGTTTCCAAGATAGAGCCTATGGATCATCTTAAAATGACTCCAATAGGTTCCCTGTCAAATTTCAAGTCAATCGGACATCGGTTGACCGCACATCAAGCCGCGATGTCCTTATCGCGATAAAAGCAAGTCTACTGGTGATAGGACCCCCAAATGGCTTCAAAACTCAAACAAAAGTCTATGGTTGGTCTTATTTATTGCTCAGGAGGCTTCACACCAAATTTCAGGTCATTCCGACATCATTTGACCCAGTTTCAGCTTCTGATGAAAAATCAGCAGCTCTGCGCGACAAAGTCTTCGGCTTTCTTAGAAAATTAGAAACTCTGCAAAATAAAATGCAAGGATTCTCATCAGGTTTTCTACAGAGAAATCAGGCCAACAAATGATCAAAAATGTCAAGGAAAAATGCAGAAGAAAAAAGAATCGAAAAACAGCAAAAACGGACACAAAACGGGACAAAAGGGGGGAAAACCCCCCTAGGGTCGCAGGCCCTTGCGACCCTGGAGCCCGGGATCACTGGGAGGGCCCCGGAAACTGCATTTTTCGCCATTTCTTCGCGATTCGAAGCGTCCGACTCCCCTGATTTTCCAAAATTCATACTTTTGAGACACCAAATCCTCTAACATCCATCAAAAACACGGGTCAATCATCAAGAGTATCGCAATCAACATTGATCGCCAACCGGTCAACCAAAAAAAGTGTGCTTTCTACCCGACTGATCGAGAAATTGACAGGATCGATGGCACCAACCCGCTGTTGGCAACCAATACCTGAAGTTACATAGTCATCTGATGCCGATCTACATGAAGATCCATCATTGATCATCACCAGAAGAATCCCAAAAGACGCGGCATGGCCCGCGACTCTTCAACTGCTCGGCGACCACTTAATGCGATTAATTGACTAGCTTTATTACAGTCATTAATCCATTTCTTTGGATGGCCCAATCAGAAGCAAGCATCCGGGAGTTGCAGGTCAAGAGATTCATGACATTAAAACAATGAAACTCCTCCCATCATGGCGATTAAAGGCGATTAAATGCCCTCAATCTCCTCCGGCCAATCAGAAGCCAAATAAAAGGAGTTACAAAATAAAGGAATTAAATCCTGTAACTCCTCCTATTATGCGGCTTAATGACAATAAAAGCCCATAAACCCTCCTAAATGGCTACCAAAAAGCCTATAAATAGGATAGCACTCCAAGAAGAAAGAACAACACAGAAAAAAACACACAGAAAACACACAACAGACTGCAGAAAATCCGGAAACTCAGACAGAAAACGACATCAAAAATTGAGAGAAAGAAAGAGAGAAAACTATGCGGAAGTTCTACACCGACCACCGCTACAAGGTGACAAAAGTCCCTTGGGGGGTACCCCCCCCCAAGGTCCTTGCCTTCTCCTTCTGCCTCCAATGGCTTAGACGTGGCTTTTCAGCCCGTCTACTTAGTTTTTTATTGGACATAGGACCTCCTTTTGGTCTTTGTCCTCTGAAAACCTGAGGTTATAGCCAAGCCAAGCGAATCAATAGCATCCTCTGTTCTCATCTGTATGGATGATGGCGAAGTTCACATATGGCTTGCGGCCGTCAATCTGAACGGGTCCCCCACAATCTCCAAAGAAGTTAGATCCTCTTTTTCTTGCTTTTCATTGTAGTTTGTATTTTTTCAAAAGAGACAAAAATCACAACTCTTGTCTTTCATTATTGATAAGGATTATAAATCGGCTATAAACGCCAAAATCGGCTATAAATGCAAAAAAAAAATTGCCCTTTCACGACAAATGAAGAAAATGTCTCTTTTCTTAAATATATGTGCAATGGAAAACTTGAAAGAAGTTGATTTCCTTTTTACTTGCGAAGGTTGGTCTCCAGATCACCACTTGCAATTCCAAGTAAAATAGAAAATCTGGCACACCCACACAAAAGAAATGTTGATGCGCGCATCTGCCCCCCTCCGGTTATGAAAGGGTAGGACCCAAACAGACTCCCACGTCCGCCGGCCTCGGTAGAACCGAGCGAGCAGAATGTGCCAGTCCATCACTCTCCAAACGCCATCTGACAAGCCGAAAACATACAATGCGGCCTGATGTGCGTTCCATCTCCTCCAGTAAAAACGGCCTCACCAAGCCAATAAGTGAGGTAAACAGTGAGATCTCTCCGCAGTACAATGTCAGGGCATATGGCATTTGTACTCGCACAGAAATCTCTCAAATCTTCTTACATAGCCAAGATCTTCTTCGAACTTGGATCCTGAACCTTGGCTTCCCGGGTCACGCTATCAGAAGACTCCCCGCTTTCAAAGAAGTTAGGAGAAGAAGAGTTAAAACTCTTCCAACTGCTGGATCTAACTTTTAAGCCTTCCTTCTCCTTCAAAAAATCATAGAAGGCAACAAGCTGAAAGTACAGAAGCCTGAACTCCTCAGACTGCTCCTTAAGGACGCTGTCGATCGGCATAAACTCCTCATAGAGTTTGCCAAGGATGGGCAATCCAGTAATGGCGCTCAGCTCCTTCAAAGATAAACCAATCTCACCATTTGTCACAACGAAGGTATTGGTTTGTGGAAGGAATGACTCCAGCATAGCCATGAAGGCCTCATCGAAAAAGATCACGGTCTCCCTAAAGGCATAGACCGCATCAAAAATCCCGGCTTCCTTCAAAACTGCACCACCAATCAGCAGGACGCGATCAGTCCACGACTTCCACTCGGAGTTAGCATTGAAACGGCCACGAAGTCGAAAAGGTTTTATCCAATTGTTGTTGTCACTGCTGAAAATACCAAGGCCCACCGGTCTCAAATCGACTGACAGATAATCAGAGCCCTGGTAGCCGCTGGCTGGCATCAACATGTCCATGTCAGTAGGCGACTTCTCCGCATATCCAGGAGAACCGCCAACAAAAACCCCGGTCTTGATTACATTTGTCCTTCTCACCCAGCTTGGAGGATCTTCCCTCTTAGAGCACGTGGGGGCAAGGCTCATGATCGAGACGGTGCGATAAAACGTCGACCGGGTAACAATAGTCTTCTTCTCACCATCTACTGTGAAAGAGAACTGAAAACATCTCCTCTGGTATGTCATGTCATCAGGGACAGCATCACCAAAGAAGAAGGTAGGCTTGGGTAAAATACTCTGATCTTCCATCAGCCATGAACGACTGCTTACCATGATCTTATAAAATTCCTTTCCCTTGAGAGCGATCAGTCGCTGCCTCATCTCATCTCTATTGAGGGAGTTGCACTCTTCCAGATTTCTCTCACAATACTGAACCTTGTCCCAAGCCTGCTGAACGGCCGGATTAGAAGATCTAGCAGATCGACGAGGTGCGCTGGTAGCAAGCTCTTTACCCTTGTTCGTTCTGGAGGAACTACCTGCAAAGGATGGAAAAGAAAAAGATCAAACATCAAAATGACAGAATTTCGCTAAAAAATCTGCGAAATTTTGACATGACTCCGGGGCAATTCCGAAGAAAAGGAACTACTCCGAAAGAAATAGAAAGCTTGAAGATGGGCTCAACATTTCTACGAGCTCCGAAACTCCAAACTTTCGAAACCTAAAAGTCTCCGCAAAATCAGGAAGGGCTCAACATCGCTGCGAGCTCCAAATTCCGAAATTTGCAAAAACTTTCAGGTATGCTATTACATCAAGCTACAATTCATTTACAAAAATATACATGCATGAACATCTTGGTTTGCCAAAAAAAATGCATTATCATGATGAGCAAAAAAAAAGAAACTTTCTAAAAAAAAAAAAAGAGGATAAAGGAGAAAGAAAAAGAACAAAAAAGAAGGAAGAAAAATAAAACTTTCTTAAAAAAAAGAGAAAAAAAACAAAAACAAAAAAAAAGAAAGGAAAGAGGGCTGGCCCACAGGCCACGTGGCTGTACGGCCAAATCCGTACGGATCTGTCGTACGGCCCACAAAAGAGACAAAAAAAAGTGCAAAAAAAAGAAAAAAGAGAAAGCACAAAAACAAAAAGAGAGGAAAAACACGTGTAAAAAAAGTGAAAACATGTGGAAAAGAAAAGAAAAAAAAAAGAAAGAAAAGAAAGAAACAAAAAAAAAAGAAAAGAAGAACATTTTTTCTATTATCCTATTTCCTACAATGAAGTTTTCTTGAAAAAGGAAACTTACTTGAAGCCATTGATGGAAAAGAAGAAGAAAAGTCTTGAAGATCTTGAAGAAGAAAAAAACTCTTGGTCTTGAAGCCCTCTTGGGACTGTTGCAAAAGAAAGCAATAAGAGCAAGAGACCCAACCTCTTCCTTGCTTTTATAGAAGAGAGCAAACCAAAGAAGGAAAGAAGAAAGAGGTAAGTGTTACTAATTAGTAACCTGACCAAAAGAAAGAAATGAGAAAGATTATTTCCCAAAAGAAAGATATCTTGAGGGATTCTCTCTCAAAAAGAAATCAATGAGAGATTTTCTCCCAAAAGATAGGATCAATGAAAGATTTTTTCCCAAAAGAAAAATATCTTGAGATATTCTATCCCAAAATAAAGGGAACATGAGAGATTCTCTCCAAATAAAGATATTCTTAGATATTCTCTATCCAAAGGAGATATTTTTAGATATTCTTTACAAAAATGACACCATATGAGATCTAAGCCATTTCAAAAGCTTAAGGTCCCATGGGTAGCCCATATGAGCCAGGTTTGACCACCTAGGCACTAAAAAAAAAAATTTTTTTGGGCTTTTAGTCAAAGAGAAATCCCTCTTACCAAGAGCATACAAAAATGGTTCCATGCCTCTTTTGAGTTGATTGGACCATAGAAAAAAAAAAAGAATTCCAAGCCCCATGAGCTTCCAAAAATCAAACCATCCAGCCTCATTTACCAAATTGAGCCAAAATCTTGAAATTGACATTCCACAAAAAATCAAACCAAACCCCGGTCCACTAACTTACCACATACAGCTTGTTAGGTCACAAGACCAAAACCAAAAACCAAAACCTGATCCACTAACTTGCCACATATAGCCTGTTAGGTCACAAGATCAAAACCAAAATCGACCCCCCCCCAACATTCCACATACAGCTTGTTGGGTCACACGGTCAAAACCAAACCCGACCCCCTAACCTGCCACATACAGCTTGTTAGGTCACAAGGTCAAAACCCAAATCCACATCCCTGATGTCATCTTCAAAACTTTGCCTCGAGATGGTATGTGATCCCTTTCACTATCATAAAATTCCCCTGGAAGCTCAAAAGGCTACAAATACCAAAAGAAAGACTGCTCAAAGACTCTTGGTCAAGTCACAAGCTCTCCTTCGAAAAATCTCTTCGAGGCACATCGACTACAAAAGTTAAGCAACTCGTCGCTGCGCCTCGAAGGGGGCATTTGTTGACACCAAAAAAATGTGTCACTTTGCTTCTTCAAAATCTAGAAAGCTACATGAAGTTGCAGCCTGCCATAAATAGGCAGTGCTACTTCCAAAAATCAAATCTTGTCAGAATCAAACAAAAATTGCAAGATCCTTCAAGACAGCCAAAAGAGGAGTACACAAGAAGTTTCGGGTCATTTCAAAATCATTTGGCCTAACTTTGCATCTCCGGCAGCTGAGAAGGAGCTCCCGGCGGCGAAAGCATCGGAGACACCAAATCTTCGATCAGAGTCGATGGATGGTCTCAAAATACATCCAAAAGGCTCCACGTCAAGTTCCGAGTCAAACCGATAACGTTTGACCCTACATCAACCCTCGAACAGCTAAATCAAGCCTCTCGGTGGAGAGAACCACCGAATCCATCACTCGTCAGATAGAGCACATGGACGGCTTCAAAATGCTTACAAATGGCTACACGTCAAATTTCAGGTCATTTCGACAACATTTGACCAGACTTTGACGCTCGGAAGCCAAATCAGGGCTCTCGGCGGCGAAGCTCCCCTGGACCATGGTTTCCACGACAGAGCCTATGGATCACTTAAAATGACTCCAATAAGTTCCCTATCAAATTTCAAGTCAATCGGACATCGGTTGACAGCACATCAAGCCGCGACATCTTCATCGCGACAAAAACAAGTCTACTAGTGATAAAACCCCAAATGGCTTCAAAACTCAAACAAAAGCCTATAGTTGGTCTTATTTATTGCTCAGGAGGTTTCACCCCAAATTTCAGGTCATTCCGACATCGTTTGACCCAGTTTCAGCTTCTGACGGAAAATCGACAGCTCTGCGCGGCAAAGTCTTCGGCTTTCTCGGAAAATTAGAAACTTTGCAAACCAAAATGCAAGGATTCTCATCAGGTTTCCTACAGAGAAATCAGGCCAATAAATGATAAAAAATGTCCAAAAAAAATATAGAAGAAAAAAGAATAAAAAAATATAAAAAACGGACACAAAACGGGACAAAAGGAGGGAATACCCCCCCAGGGACCCTGGAGCCCGGGATCGCCGGGAGGGCCCCGGAAACTCTATTTTTCTCCATTTCCCTCTGATTTTCCAAAATTCATACTTTTGAGACACCAAATCTTTTGACATTCGTCAAAATCACGGGTCAATCATCAAAAGTATCGAAATCAACATTCATTCGCCAACCGGTCAACCAAAAAAGTGTGCTTTCTACCCGACCGATCGAGAAATCGACAAGACAGATGGCACCGACCCGCTACTGGCAACCAATACGTGAAGTTACATGGTCATCCGATGTCGATCTACATGAAGATCCATCGATGATCATCGCCAGAAGAATCCCAAAAGATGCGGCACGGCCTGCGACTCGTCAACTGCTCGGCGACCACTTAATGCGATTAATTGACTAGCTTTATTACAGTCATTAATCCATTTCTTTGGACGGCCCAATCAGAAGCAAGCATCCGGGAGTTACATGTCATGAGATTCATGACATTTAAAACATGAAACTCCTGCCATCATGGCGATTAAAGGCGATTAAATGCCCTCAATCTCCTCCTGCTAATCAGAAGCCAAGAAAAAGGAGTTACAAAATAAAGGAATTAAATCTTGTAACTCCTCCCATTATGCAGCTTAATGGCAATAAAAGCCCATAAACTCTCCTAAATGGCTACCTAAAAGCCTATAAATAGGAGAGCATTCCAAAGGATTCCAGATCGGAAAAACAAGACAGATCCCATATAAGAAAAAAGCACAGAAATCCAGAAAAAGAAAGAGAGAAAACTATGCGGAAGTTCTACACCGACCACCGCTACAAGGTGACAAAGTCCCTTGGGGGGTACCCCCCAAGGTCCTTGCCTTCTCCTTTTGCCTCCAATGGCTTAGACGTGGCTTTTCAGCCCATCTACTTGATTTTTTATTGGACATAGGACCTTCTTTTGGTCTTTGTCCTCTAAAAACCTGAGGTTATAGCCAAGCCAAGCGAATCAAGAGCATCCTCTGTTCTCATCTGCATGGATGATGGCGAAGCCCACATATGGCTTACGACCGTCAATCTGAACGAGTCCCCCACAATCTCCGGAGAAGTTAGATCCTCATTTTCTTGCTTATCATTGTAGTTTGTATTTTTTCAAAAGATACAAAAATCACAACTCTTGTCTTTCATTATTGATAAGAATTGTAAATCGGCTATAAACGCTAAAAATCGGCTATAAACGCCAAAATCGACTATAAATGCAAAAAAAAATCGCCTTTCACGGCAAATCAAGAAAAATGTCTCTTTTCTTAAATATATGTGCAATGGAAAACTCGAAAAAAGTTGATTTCCGTTTTACTTGCGAAGGTTGATCTCCGGATCACCACTTGCAATTCCAAGTAAAATAGAAAATCTGGCACACCCACACAAAAAAATGTTGATGCACGCCTCTGCCCCCCGGTTACGAAAGGGTCGAACCCAAACGGACTCCCACGTCTGCCGACCTCGGTAGAACCGAGCAGAAGCGTTGTCCATCAGAGGACAAGCTACTTGAGTGGGGTGCCGATGATGTAGCTTAGCGTCATCATTCCCGGTATCTGTGCGCGATACATGGGGACGCCTGTTATCTTACCACTTAGATTTCATCTTTTCGATTTTGATCTTTTGGACTTGTCTATTCCTACCTTGTATATCTTTTGTTCCAGGACCTAGGTTTTTGGGATGGTCCTGATGTCTATATAAACTATATATTTCTTTTGTCTTTTGAAACTTAAATATATATGGGATGAAATGCAAACTTGTTTTGATATTTATACATGTTTAATGAATGTGTTTACTGGATAAGTCCCGTAGGTTATTTGGTTAATGAGGTTCAAATACACAATCCTCATAGCGGACTTTGATCTTCAGGTAGAGAGGGCAAAATTTTTTAATTAGCCCTAAATTCCACACCCCGGATCTGGTTTATTCACTAATCAAGTTCGGGGTCATGACAAGAAGTGATGAAGATGCTCAATTTCTCTGTCAAACCCCCATGCATAAACCTTCTTGAAAACTTTAGAAGAAGAATGGAGAATGAAAGGGTGAAATTAGAGAAAGAGAAGTCTTTTCTCTGAGTTGAGGAAACAATCAATGGGCTGGAGTTGAGATTGTTTTGTTTGTAAGTTTTGCCCATTTTAAAAGGAAACCTGCCTAATTCAAGTATTTACATTTAGGGTCAATTAGAAGTCAACTTGATTAATTTGAAGTCCTATGGGGAGGAGTTCAATATGAAAAGTGACTTGCTCGTTGAGAAACACACGATGATGCTAAGATGACTTGCATATATTGTAAAATAAAAAATATGCATTTACGAAAAAGTCACTGGCTTTACTTAATGAGCTAAATCGGGTTCAAACTACCTACCCAAAGCCCATGGTCCAAATCCAAAAGCTAAAATAAAGCTAATTTACTCTAAAGTAACTTAGTTGGCATCTAACTATATTTAATTTAAATAAACATAATTAATTAGAGTTAAACATGATTAAATTGGATCGGGGTGTAACATTCAACGCACTAGCACAGCAATCCAAAATCTTCCACTCTGATAATCGAGAAAAACCATATTATCTCATAGTAATTGCAGTGGTACAACCTTTTCAGATGAGATGCCCAGTGTCTTCACTGGTTGTGAAATGCTTCAAGTATAAGAGTTGTGATCTATGTCTCTTGCATGTGAATCTCATCTGCATATAAGGGTTATATTTAATATACTTAAGGGCTCATGTTCATCTCATGAACAAACATGTCATTTTGCATTAATTATGTGCAACCATTAATCAAATTCAATTCATCTCATGAATAAAAGCAAGAATTTATAAATCAATTAAGATAATAAAATAATTAATTTACATCATCCACTGGATTGAGGACATACATTCTTACACCATTATCTTGGCTTGGATCTTGCCATAAACTCACGCCGAGGTTCTTAAGTGAATAAATCAGTATCAAAAGTTGAGAAACACATTTCTAATTGGAGGGCTTCCAGTTTACTTCATGTAGAGAAATATTTTGATACAATCTATTGAATCAACTATCCCTCTTTATGCTATGGATTACCAATCTCTATATCGCAACTCACTCCATCACTACAAGAAAAACTACATTTAGCGGCGACCAGCTAAATGGCCGTCGGTAGGTGTCCAAACAGTAAAGGTTTGGGCGGCAGCCGCTATTGTTTTTTTTTTTTTTTTGCGCTGGTAAAAAAAATCTGTAGGTTAGTTGGACGACAAAGAAAACTTTTAGCGGTGCCCATTGGCCGCCGGTAAAAGTAAAAATGGCCGCTGCTAAAAATCATTTTTTTAGCGGTGGCCCTGTGAGCTGTTGACACCAAAAATGTCACTTTGCCTCTTCAAGATCCAAAGAGCTACATGAAGTCGCAACCTGCCATAAATAGGCAATGCTACTTCCAAAATATCAAATCTTGTCAGAATCAAACAAAAACTGCAAGATCCTTCAAGACAGCCAAAAGTGGAGTACACAAGAAGTTTCGGGCCATTTCAAAATCATTTGGCCTAACTTCGCTTCGACAGCCGAGAAGGAGCTCTCGGCGGCGAAAGCATCGGAGACACCTGTTAGGATTCTGTATTGCAATTTGATGGATGCATCATTCAACTTATTCATTCATTTGAATCTTCGCACATGCATTGATTTTAGAAATCTTGAAATCTTGATTTATACATACATTTTTTTAAATCTTGTAAACCTTATGATTTATGCATGTTTTGGTTTTAAACATTGGATGCATTTTTAGTTTGAAAAAGATTTTATAAATCAAGCTAGCCATTGGTTTTAAATGTTTCAAGTTTTGTTTGGCCTTTTATGTTACATGATTTTTAAGCACTTGGATTGGTTTAAATCATATTTCCATGCTTGGTTTATTGGCCCAAAGTCCCCCCAAGAAAATCACTTTGAAAATCTGATTTTTGAGAATTCTGGACTTTTACCGGCGGCCAAACGGGACTTTTACCGGCGCTTTATGGCCGCCGCTAAAAGCAGTTTTTCAAAAATTAAAGCCGTTGGGTTTCTAACCGTTGAGGTGTCGGTTGACCGACAACAACCTGTGGGTCGACCGACAAGGAGCCGTTGGACCACTTTTTCTATAAAAAGAAACTCATTCCTTAAGCATTAGGGATGATCTTTGAAGCCCTTCTTGAGGCATTTTGAAGCAAAAGAAAGGGGATCAAGCTAAGGAAGGCTAATAGTCATTAAGGAAAGCTAAAGCTTGGATTAATGAAGTTAAACCACCAAGTAAGCTTTGCCTTTTCTTAATCATATGTTTTTATGCTTTGTCTAAATTATTGGTAAATGATTTTAAGCATATTAACTATAATGTGTTGAATCCTCTACTTCCTTTAATCTTTGATTTTAAGTCATAGGATTCTTCACTTAGATTCAAACAAAGTTTTGTTTTAAAACTTTACAAATCATGTTTTATGAAAATCTTTGATTTCCTCTTTAGCATCATTCTATTTCTTGTTTGAATCTTCCTTGTTGTTTTCATACATTTAAACCTTAGTTAAATTAGTTTTTGAAAACAACATTGCACATGCATCACTTGATTAGTCTTAATCATTTTCATACAACTTGTGATATTTAGATTTTCATATCTTTCACAAGTTTGTATTTGTTCAAGTGATTTGCATTTGACTTCAATCAAATTCTTTTATGTGCATTAAACTTTTGAATTGCTTTAAGCATATAATTTGATTGAGCTTTAATTTTAAACTTGATTGAAGTTTTCACACACACTTCATAAGCATTCATCTTTGTAATTCTTAGTGTGTTTGTGTGAGTTGATTTTCACTTTAATATTCACCTATTTAGAGGCAAATTTGTTTGAGCCTAAATTGTAATCTCTTAGAGTGTTTTGTGAAGACACTTTCTTTGAGAAAAATCTATTTGTAAGGTTATTGCTTAGCCATTGAAAAGCATCTTGTATAGGTTGTTGTTAAACCTTGAAAAACAACATTGTAAGGTTATTGCTTATCCTTGGAAAGCATATTGTTGAGGTTATTGCTTAGCCTTTTGCAAAAGCATAAATAGTGGAAATCCGGTGGGGTGTTGGAGACACAAGCCGGTAGTGGATATAGGCATTGAGGCCGAACCACTATAAATGATGGTGTTATGGTGATTGCATTGTGGTGATTGTTTTGTTTAGCTTCCGCATTATGTATGTTAATCATCACATGTGACTAGTTTGTTTTAAAGAAATTAAAATTGGTCATAATTAGTCACTAAGTGTAGCTCACCCTATTCACCCCCCCTCTAGGGTTAGGATCCCCAGGACTTTCAACACCAAATCTTCGATCAGAGCCGATGGACGGTCTCAAAATACATCCAAAAGGCTCCACGTCAAGTTCCGAGTCAAACTGACAACGTTTGACCCTACATCAACCCTCGAACAACTAAATCAAGCCTCTCGGCAGCAAGAACCGCCGAGGCCATCACTCATCAGATAGAGCACATGACGGCTTCAAAATGCTTACAAAGGGCTGCACGTCAAATTTCAGGTCATTTCGACAACATTTGACCATAGTTTGACGCTCGGAAGCCAAATCAGGCCTCTCGGCGGCAAAGCTCTCAGGGACCATGGTTTTCAAGACAGAGCCTATGGATCATCTTAAAATGACTCCAATGGGTTCCCTGTCAAATTTCAAGTTAATCGGACATCGGTTGACCGCACATCAAACCGCGACATCTTCATCGCGACAAAAATGAGTCTACTGGTGATAGGACGCCAAACGGCTTCAAAACTCAAACAAAAAGCCTATGATTGGTCTTATTTATTGCTCAGGAGGCTTCACACAAAATTTCAGGTCATTCCGACATCGTTTGACCCAGTTTCAGCTTCTGACAGAAAATCGGCAGCTCTGCGCGACAAAGTCTTCGGCTTTCTCAGGAAATTAGAAACTTTGCAAACCAAAATGTAAGGATTCTTATCAGGTTTCCTACAGGGAAATCAAGCCAATAAATGGTCAAAAATGTCAAGGAAAAATACAGAAGAAAAAAGAATTGAAAAACAGCAAAAACGGACACAAAACGGGACAAAAAGGGGGAAAACCCCCCAGGGTCGCCGCCGGCGACCCTGGAGCCCGGGATCGCCGGGAAGGCCCCGGAAACCCCGGTTTTCGCCGTTTTTTCGCGATTCAAAGTGTCCGGCCTCTGGTAGTTTCCAAAACTCATACTTTTGAGACACCAAATCCTCTGACATCCGTCAAAAACACGGGTCAATCATCAAAAGTATCGAAAACAACATTGATTGCCACCCGGTCAACCAAAAAAAGTGTGCTTTCTACCCGTCCGATCGAGAAATCGATAGGATAGATGGCACTGACCCGCTGTTGGCAACCAACACCTGAAGTCACATGGTCATCCGATGTCGATCTACATGAAGATCCATCGATGATCATTGCCAGAAGAATCCCAAAAGACGCGGCACGGCCCGCGACTCTTCAACTGCTCGGCGACCACTTAATGCGATTAATTGACTAGCTTTATTACAGTCATTAATCCATTTCTTTGGATGGACCAATCAGAAGCAAGCATCCGGGAGTTACAAGTCAAGAGATTCATGGCATTTAACCCACGAAACTCCACCCATCATGGCGATTAAAGGTGATTAAATGCCTTCAATCTCCTCCGGCCAATCAGAAGCCAAGAAAAAGGAGTTACAAAATAAAGAATTCAATCTTGTAACTCCTCCCTTTATGTAGCTTTATGACAATTAAGGCTCATAAACCCTCCTAAATGGCTACCTAAAAGGCTATAAATAGGAGAGCATTCCAAAGAAATCCAGATCGGAAAAAACGAGACAGATCCCATATCAGAAAAAAGCACAGAAATTCAGAAAAGGAAAAGAGAGAAAACTTTGCGGAAGTTCTACACCGACCACCGCTACAAGGTGACAAAAGTCCCTTGGGGGGTACCCCCCAAGGTCCTTGCCTTCTCCTTCTGCCTCCAAATGGCTTAGATGTGGCTTTTCAGCCCGTCTACTCGGTTTTTTATTGGACATAGGACCTCCTTTTGGTCTTTGTCCTCTAAAAACCTGAGGTTATAGCCAAGCCAAGCGAATCAATAGAATCCTCTGTTCTCATCTGCATGGATGATGGCGAAGCCCACATATGGCTTGCGACCGTCAATCTGAACGGGTCCCCCACAATCTCCTGAGAAGTTAGATCCTCATTTTCTTGCTTTTCATTGTAGTTTGTATTTTTTCAGAAGAGACAAAAATCACAACTCTTGTCTTTCATTATTGATAAGGATTGTAAATCGGCTATAAACGCCAAAATCGGCTATAAACGCCAAAATCGGCTATAAATGCCAAAAAAATCGCCTTTTACGGCAAACCAAGAAAAATGTCTCTTTTCTTAAATATATGTGCAATGAAAAACTTGAAAGAAGTTGATTTCTTTTTTACTTGCGAAGGTTGATCTCCGGATCACCACTTGCAATTCCGAGTAAAATAGAAAATCTGGCACACCCACACAACAAAAATGTTGATGCGCGCCTCTGCCCCCCGGTTACGAAAGGGTCGGACCCAACGGACTCCCACGTCCGCCGACCTCGGTAGAACCGAGCAGAAGCACGGTCCATCAAGCTGGCACACCCGGTGGGACCCATTCATTTGAGAACACGATGCTAGAAATAAAATATTTGCATATCATATATTTTGCTCTATGCTTATATTTCTTTTCTCGATTCCTTGGTTACTTTCTAACTGGTGGCCTATGTTGGATTCCGCATTTAAAAAAAATGAGATGAGATTTTTTGGAAATTTCTAATTCTTTGAATTTATTTCCACTCTTTCACTTTTCAAAAAAAAAACAAAAAAAAATTAGATTTCTCATTTTGGATTCAAAATTGAGAAACCTTGATCCTTTCCTATCGTTCATCGCGCTTGCAGAAATGTTGAGCCTGTTCGACTAAGATTTTGGGCCATCGTTTCTTTTCGACGAGTTCATTAAAGATCTAAAAAAAAAAACAGATTTCTCATTTTGAATTCAAAATTGAGAAACCTTGATCCGTTCCTATCGTTCATTGCGCTTGCAGAAATGTTGAGCCTGTTCGACTAAGGTTTTGGGCCATCGTTTCTCTTCGATGAGTTCATTAAAGATCTAAAAAAAAAGAGATGAGATTTTTTTTGGAAATTTCTAATTCTTTGAATTTATTTCCACTCTCTCTTTTCAAAAAAAAATCAGATTTTTCAGTTTGGATTCAAAATTGAGAAACCTTGATCCGTTCCTATCGTTCATCGCGCTTGCAGAAATGTTGAGCCTGTTCGACTAAGGTTTTGGGCCATCGTTTCTATTCGATGAGTTCATTAAATAAAATATATATATATAAAAACAAAAAAATTAGATCTTTCATTTTGGATTCAAAATTGAGAAACCTTGATCCGTTCCTATCGTTCATCGCGCTTGCAGAAATGTTGAGCCTGTTCGACTTAGGTTTTGGGCCATCGTTTCTCTTCGATGAGTTCATTAAAGATCTGAAAAAAAAAACAGATTTCTCATTTTGAATTCAAAATTGAGAAACCTTGATCTATTCCTATTGTTCATTGCGCTTGCAGAAATGTTGAGCCTGTTCGACTAAGGTTTTGGGCCATCGTTTCTCTTCGATGAGTTCATTAAAGATCTAAAAAAAATGAGATGAGATTTTTTTTGGAAGTTTCTAATTCTTTGAATTTATTTCCACTCTTTCTCTTTTCAAAAAAAATCAGATTTTTCAGTTTGGATTCAAAATTGAAAAACCTTGATCCATTCCTATCGTTCATCGCGCTTGCAGAAATGTTGAGCCTGTTCGACTAAGATTTTGGGCCATCGTTTCTATTCGATGAGTTCATTAAAAATAATATATATATATATAAAAACAAAAAAATTAGATCTTTCATTTTGGATTCAAAATTGAGAAACCTTGATCCGTTCCTATCGTTCATCGCGCTTGTAGAAATGTTGAGCCTGTTCGACTAAGGTTTTGGGCCATCGTTTCTCTTCGATGAGTTCATTAAAAATAAAAAAACATATATATATAAAAAAAGACATAGGCCACAAAGGTTAAACCAACTGTGTTATTTGATCATGGTTGATTCAAAGAAAAGCCTTGTCCAGAGTGTGGAGACAGCTTGACTGTTCTAGGCAAGGGTCCTCCAAACGGGTTCATTAAGTAATCCTACCCTTACCTAGGGGCAATTCTATCAATCAAGATTTCATAAGACCGGGTTAGGAGGCCTATGTGTACTCTCTCGTCTTTTAAATAATTTTTTTTTTAAAAAATAATTTTTTTAAAAAAAATAAAAAAATAAAAATTTTAAAATAAAAAATAAAAAATAAAAAAAATCTCAAACAAAAATCTTAAAAAAAATAAAAAAAAATAAAAAATAAAAAAAAGATTAAAAAAAAATCTTCAAAATCTTCAAAAAGAAAAAAACTTCCGTCATTTTGGGTTTAGATTGGAGAAATCTTGGTCTTCTCCTTTCTGAGCACTGGCGCTCGCGGAAATCGCTGAGCCCATGTTCAGATTGGAGTGCCTTTTGCTCTCTTTGATGAACCCGATATTGGCCTTTCAAAAAAAAAAAACTCGTCATTTTTAGATTCAGATTCGAGAAATTATGGTTCATTTCTTTCTAAGCACTGGCGCTCGCGGAAATCGCTGAGCCCGTGTTCAGATTGGAATACCATCTGCTCTCTTTGATGAATCCAATCTTGACCTTTCAAAATAGAGAATCTCATCTCATGGATGCGGTCTCAAAACATTTGTGTCTAGCGGTACTAGTACGCCCTTTCAGGGTCTACTGTATTGCGACCGGCACATCTGTAACTCCAAACTTTATATTCTTCTTATCTCGAGCAAGCTTTGCTTCTCGATAAGTCGAATTTAAGTTCACAATTGCTTCTAGCAGTCACTGGGACGCTCATTCTGGGCTTACCATACCTGCGATCAGAACAATTGTACCCTCTATGGCATTTTGCCTTCCTCATATTGCTTGGGTCATCTCCCTCGAGCAATTTGAAAAGACGAAACCATAGAACTTCCCATTTATGATCATTATATTCTTGTGATTACTAATGGATGTAGTCTTGTTTCAGAAATTTTCGAAAAAAACTAACAATGGCAGCATCTCTTACCATTACCTTCGATGAGAACAAGCACCAAATCATGCTTCAACAGAAGCAAACTACGCGCACCTACAAGCGCCCCATCAGCTGCCGAAGTGTCAACTCCCTCGGCAACTCTCTGAACTCCGGGTCAACCTCGACTCCCTGGACTATCGTCTTTGGGATGCTGGGACCATTCCCACTTCCCGAGGAACAAACTGCTCCCTCCAAGAAGCAGAAACTCGCCTCTCAACGTGTCACTACCGTGACACCAAAGGCGAGCACCAGAAGGCCTGAAGCCCGTGGCACCCCCACGAAGCCTCGACCTGCAAGCAACCAGGTCTATCCCAAGACTTGGTCCCCAAGACCTTCACCAAAACAAAGAAGGTCCCAAACATCCACTAAGCCAGCATTCCTGGCCCCACTCAAGGAGAACCAGTTCTACCCTCTTGCTTACATGAAAGAGGAGAGACCCATCTCCAACCTGACTCTCAAATCAACCCAGCATGAGCCGGCTTGTTCCTACAAGCCCAAAATCAAGTCATGCATCACAAGGCCTCTACAAGCACCTGCTAAGGCCTACAAACCTGTAGTTCGACCCTTCATCTCTACAGGGGTCAAACTCCAAAAATTCAAAGCTTCGCTGCAACAGGCGAAGGACAGGGTTCGCATCCTGTCCTTGCCCAGCTGCAAAGAAGACAGGCTCGGCTGCTGCGCCCGAGGGAGCACATCCTTCATCGTCAAAGCCCAGCCAGATCTGACCGAAGCTCAAATTGCTCGTCGTATACACCGCCGCGCGTCATACCGACAAAAGAGACTAGAGAAGCAAAGGACCCAGCCTCCTACACTTCAAGTCTCTCCCAAATGGGTCGAAAAAGAAAGACCCAACCAAGTTGCTGCCATCCATATGGTTGGAAAAACCAGAAGACGCCAAAAGTCAGCAATAAAAATCCATGTCCGACGACCCGCAGTGTCTCAAGGACAAGAAGACATTCAGAAGAATCCCCTGCTCCTTCAAGCAAAAGACAGCAGAGTGATCCTTCCTCAAGCTCTTCTTCAAAAAGAATGAGCCCCAGCTCATGATGGACAGCGCTCCTGCTCGGTTCTACCGAGGTCGGCGGACGTGGGAGTCCGTTGGGTCCGACCCTTTCATAACCGGGGGGTAGAGGCACGCATCAACATTTTTGTTGTGTGGGTGTGCCAGATTTTTTATTTTACTCAGAATTGCAAGTGGTGATCCGGAGATCAACCTTCGCAAGTAAAAAGAAATCAACTTCTTTCAAGTTTTCCATTGCACATATATTTAAGAAAAGAGACATTTTTCTTGGTTTGCCATGAAAGGCGATTTTTTGGCATTTATAGCCGATTTTGGCGTTTATAGCCAGTTTCTGGCGTTTATAGCCGATTTTGGCGTTTATAGCCGATTTACAATCCTTATCAATAATGAAAGACAAGAGTTGTGATTTTTGTCTCTTTAGAAAAAATACAAACTACAATGAAAAGCAAGAAAAGGAGGATCTAACTTCTCAGGAGATTGTGGGGGACCCGTTTAGATTGACGGTCGCAAGCCATATGTGGGCTTCGCCATCATCCATGCAGATGAGAATAGAGGATGCTATTGATTCGCTTGGCTTGGCTATAACCTCAGGTTTTTAGAGGACAAAGACCAAAAGGAGGTCCTATGTCCAATAAAAAACCGAGTAGACGGGCTTAAAAGCCACATCTAAGCCATTGGAGGCAGAAGGAGAAGGCAAGGACCTTGGGGGGGGGGGTACCCCCAAGGGACTTTTGTCACCTTGTAGCGGTGGTCCGTGTAGAACTTCCGCAGAGTTTTCTCTCTTTTCCTTCTCTGAATTTCTGTGCTTTGTCTGTGTCTCTGTCTGTGATTTTTCTTCGATCTCTTTTTTCTTGGAGAGCTCTCATATTTATAGGCTTTTAGGTAGCCATTTAGGAGGGTTTATGGGCTTTTATTGTCATTAAGCCGCATAATGGGAGGAGTTACAGGATTTAAATCTTTATTTTGTAACTCCTTTTTCTTGGCTTTTGATTGGCCGGAGGAGATTGAGGGCATTTAATCGCCTTTAATCGCCATGATGGGAGGAGTTTCATGGGTTAAATGCCATGAATCTCTTGACTTGTAACTCTCGGATGCTTGCTTCTGATTGGTCCATCCAAAGAAATGGATTAATGACTGTAATAAAGCTAGTCAATTAATTGCATTAAGTGGTCGCCGAGCAGTTGAAGAGTCGCGGGCCGTGCCGCGTCTTTTGGGATTCTTCTGGTAATGATCATCAATGGATCTTCATGTAGATCGACATCGGATGACCATGTGACTTCAGGTGTTGGTTGCCAACAGCGGGTAAGTGCCATCTGTCCTGTCGATTTCTCGATCGGTCGGGTAGAAAGCACACTTTTTTTGATTGACCGGGTGGCGATCAATGTTCTTTTTGATACTCTTGATGATTAACCCATGTTTTTGATGGATGTCAGAGGATTTGGTGTCTCAAAAGTATGAATTTTGGAAACTACCAGAGGCTGGACGCTTTGAATCACGAAAAAAACGGCGAAAACCGGGGTTTCCGGGGCCTTCCCGGCGATCACGGGCTCCAGGGTCGCAGGGGCCTGCGACCCTGGGGGGGTTTTCCCCCTTTTTGTCCCGTTTTGTGTCCGTTTTTGCTGTTTTTCGATTCTTTTTTCTTCTGTATTTTTTCTTGACATTTTTGACCATTTATTGGCTTGATTTCCCTGTAGGAAACCTGATAAGAATCCTTGCATTTTGGTTTGCAAAGTTTCTAATTTCCCGAGAAAGCCGAAGACTTTGTCGCGCAGAGCTGCCGATTTTCCGTCAGAAGCTGAAACTGGGTCAAACGATGTCGGAATGACCTGAAATTTCGTGTGAAGCCTCCTGAGCAATAAATAAGACCAACCATAGGCTTTTGTTTGAGTTTTGAAGCCGTTTGGGGTCCTATCACCAGTAGACTCGCTTTTGTCGCGATGAAGATGTCGCGGTTTGATGTGCGGTCAACCGATGTCCGATTAACTTGAAATTTGACAGGGAATCCATTGGAGTCATTTTAAGATGATCCATAGGCTCTGTCTTGGAAACCATGGTCCCGGAGAGCTTTGCCGCCGAGAGGCCTGATTTGGCTTCCGAGCGTCAAACTATGGTCAAATGTTGTCGAAATGACCTGAAATTTGACGTGCATGTTAGATCTCGTGATCACTGAGAGGGGGGGGGGTGAATCAGTGATCTCTTTTAAACAGGTCCTTGCTAACAACAATTCAAATCAAACCACACAATTTGACACCAGATTTTACGTGGTTCACCAAAAGGCTACGTCCACGGTTCAATCCCGTCCGAACAACAATCCGGTACAGGTCTGAATCTTATTTAGTCGCACCGACGACAAAGAGCACCAACCCTTAAATTCAGATAGCACCAACTATCTAGGAAGCACCGACTCCCTTAGGTTTCAGATAGCACCAACTATCTAGGAAGCACCGACTCCCTTAGGTTTCAGATAGCACCAACTATCTAGGAAGCTACAACTCCCTTTACAATTTGTCTGCACCCACAGACAGGATCACCAAACCCCAAAACACCAAGCACCAACTTGATGATTACAGCAAAGAAGATAAACTGATCTACAGCCCTTTCCCCTCTACAATTCTCTCTCTCTCAATCCCTTACAAATAGAAATCTAAAGCATAAAAGAGAGACTTATCTTATGAACGAAAATACCATCTTCATGAGGCTTCAAATTCGTCCACACTTGCTGTAGAAAACGTCAGCACATCAGCACAACAGCACCACAACAGCAAGACACAGCCACAACACTCTATTCTCTCCAAACTCTCTCTTTTTCTCTCTTCTTTCTCTCTTTCTGTTGTGTTCATAAAAACGAGCCTAACATGCCCTTATATAGGTTTTAGCAACCCTTAAGAGTCTTCAAAATAGGCTACAATTCGTTTAGAAAGAGTCCCAAACGAAATACAAAAAGTTCCTGAATTTTCGTGCAAGTCTTCTGTTTCTGCGCAACTCTGATCCCGTGCTCGGTCGACATCATACTGTGCTCGGTCGACATCATACACTGACTGGAAATCAGTCACTTATCGAGCTCGGTCGACATCCTGAGGGCTCGGTCGACCGAAGACACACTGTGTCACGAAAATAACTGAGAGCTACCAAAATCTGTTTTCTGCAGGTTTCTTCTTGCTCGGTCGACCGCATGAAGAGCCCGGTCGACCGCGTGCTCTGCTTCAGGAATGCTGAATTCCTGAACTGTGTCAACTCTTATTTTTCTTTTTAAGCTCTATCAATTCCACTCTTTCAACACATGATTGAGACATAGTGTTGACAATAATTCCAATACAATTTGATGCTTGAGACACCAAACACACCAATGCTTCAAGATTCAACTCAATGCATCTCAAATTCCAACAATCTCCCCCTTTGGAATTGTTGGCAACACTTGGAACTTCAACACAGACAATTGGAACATGTTGACATCATAGAGCCTTTTTAGAACAATAAACTCCCCTTGGAACATGATCTTCTCATTCACTATCTTGATACCAATTTTCATTCCAATCTTCCATCTTCCTCATGCTATCATATTTCCATCTTCTTAGCATAAGACTAACTTCAACATGCATATAGTCTTTCCTTGCATAATCTTCTCAGCATAACTTGATACCAATCTCCAGATAACCTTCTCAAGATGACATGCATATCAACCTTTCCATGCATAATCTTCTCCCCCTTTGACAATAATTCCAAAGGGACCAATCTAGGAGCAAATAAGATATTCAACGAATTCATTGCTCCCCCTTTCTGGCACATCTCCTAAGGTGTAGGAGAATGAGTAACTCCTAATTTCTTTCGGAGATACTCGAAGACTTCCTTTGGCAAAGGTTTTGTGAAGATATCAGCCACTTGCTCAGTAGTAGGAACGTATTCCAACTTTACCTCACCATCTGCAACTTTATCCTTGAGAAAGTGATAGCGGATTGCAACATGCTTAGTCCTTGAATGCTGAACTGGATTCTTGGAGATATGAATTGCACTAGTGTTATCACAGAGGATCGGCGTAGGAATCTGTTGTTGGAACTCCTAAATCAGAGAGCATTTGCCGCATCCATAACACTTGCGTACAACAAGTTGCCGCTGCAATATATTCTGCTTCCGCTGTCGAAAGTGAGACGGAGTCTTGCTTCTTGCTGTGCCAAGCTACCAATCTATCACCAAGATAGAATGCACCACCACTTGTACTCTTGCGATCATCTACGCAACCAGCCCAATCGGCGTCTGAGTATGCGACAAGAGTAAAGGATTTACCTTTAGGATACCATATTCCAAGCTCCATAGTACCTTTTAGATATCGAAATATCCTTTTCACTGCTGTAAGGTGCGTCTCAGTTGGTGATGCTTGAAATCGAGCCACCATACATACTGCTTGTAGAAGATCTGGTCTTGTAGCAGTCAAGTAAAGCAAGCTTCCTATCATAGAACGATAGGTGGTGTGATCAACGGACGAAGCCTTATCATCTTTGCTAAGTTTCGTGTTCGTTGTCATTGGCGTGCTCACGGGCTTGCTGTCTTCCATGTTAAAACGCTTCAGCATTTCCTTTATATATTTCATCTGAGATATAAAAATACCATTTTTCAGCTGCTGAACTTGTAATCCTAGGAAGAACTTTAGCTCTCCAAGCATAGACATCTCAAATTCTTTCGTCATATCTTCAGCAAAAATCCTGCACATATTCTCATCATTGCCTCCAAATATTATGTCATCAACATAAACAATAACCACCAGCTGTTTGCTTGAATCAGATTTGACATACAGATTGCTATCAACTAGTCCTTTTCCAAAACCAATCTTGCGAAGATAAAGATCCAGCCTTGCATACCATGCCCTTGGCGCCTGTTTCAGTCCATATAGAGCCTTCTTCAGTTTGCAAACTAAGTCTGAATTTTTGCTAATTAGAAAGCCATCAGGTTGCTCAATGTAGACCTCTTCTTCAAGTAAACCATTCAAGAAAGCTGACTTAACATCCATCTGAAATACCTTGAAGGTTTTATAGGCAGCCAATGCAAGAAACATACGAATGGCTTCCAGACGAGCCACCGGTGCAAAGGTCTCTTCAAAATCTATGCCTTCAACTTGTGCATAGCCTTTACAAACCAACCTTGCCTTGTTTCGTATGACCTGACCATCTTCATTCAGCTTGTTTCGAAAGACCCATTTTGTACCAATCACATTCTTATTAGTAGGTCTAGGGACTAGTTCCCATGTGGAGTTTTTCTCAATCTGCTCTAACTCCTCATGCATAGCTTTTAACCAGCTTTCATCTAGACTAGCTTCAGCTACTGTCTTGGGCTCAATGGTGGACACAAGTGAGTAATTGCTAACTACACTTTGTCTAGTTTTTACACCGGCCTCAGGATCTCCAATGATTTGATCCTTAGGATGTTGCTCTACCCAAGTACTTTTCTTTCTAGGAGAAGTATCCTCTGAATCATCTTTTGCCTTTTCAGAATCAGGTTCAGCCACTTCATCATCAATCTCACTCGAGTCCTCATACACTGGACTGTCATAATGAGTTACCTTCTTTGACTCATGGTTTTCATCAATTCTAACATCAGCACTTTCAATAATTTTTCTGGTCCTTTTGTTAAGGCATCTGTAAGCTTTACTAGAGGATGAGTAACCCAGAAAAATACCTTCATCGGCTCTTTCTTCAAATTTGCCCGGATTTTGTTCGAGCCGCTTGATGTAACACTTGCTACCGAAGACTCTGAAGTGCTTGACTGTAGCTTTTCTTCCAAACCATAGCTCATAAGGTGTTTTATCTTCATGTGGCCTGATCAAGCAACGATTCTGAATATAAACAGCCGTATGAATCGCCTCTTTCCAATACTTATCAGCCATCTTACTTTCAATCAGCATGGTGCGTGCCATTTCTTGCACAGTGCGGTTCTTGCGCTCAACAACTCCATTCTGCTGTGGAGTTCTAGGGGCTGAGTATTGTCTTTGGATGCCATGATGTTCACAATACTTAGTGAATTCATCAGATGTGAATTCGCCTCCACGATCAGACCTTAGCGTCTTGATCTGCTTCCCTAGCATGTTTTCAACCTGTGCTTTAAACACTTTGAACCGATCAAGTGCTTGATGTTTATGCTTAAGAAATAATACCCATGTCATGCGAGTAAAATCATCAATACAAAGCATAAAATACTTATCTCCATTGGTGCTTTGAGTCCGCATCGGTCCACAGAGATCAGTGTGTACCAGCTCAAGAGGTTTCTTCGTATGATGCTCCTTCGTCTTGAACATTACCCTCGTTTGCTTTCCCTTTTGACAAGAGTCACAAATGGGGTTTGAAGGCTTTTCAACTGTAGCCATACCTCTAACAGCCTTTGAATTGCAAATCTTTGACATGTTGCCAAAGTTTAGATGCCCAAGGCGTTTGTGCCACAACCAACTCTCTTCTGACCGACTCAATAAGCATGTCTTTTCAGCTCCATCTGACAAGGTGTAAAGATTTCCAGCTGTCCTTGACCCAGTAGCCACTGTTTTGCCGTTGCTACTCTTCTTGATAGCAAACCCATTCTTTGTAAAAACAATTTCGTGGCCCTTATCACAGATCTGGCTCACACTCAACAGATTGTGTCTCAATCCAGACACATATAAGACCTCTTCAGATCTGATCTTGTTTGCCATCAGCTGAACAACACCTTTTCCAACAATTTTGGCACCATCATTGTTACCAAACTTTACCGAACCACCTTCATAGTGCTGTAACTTGATGAATTTTTCTTTATCACCAGTCATATGACTCGAACAGCCACTATCAAGGACCCATGGTGTTGTCTTCTTTTGTGCATTGAAAGCGGTTTGCACAATGAGAGATTTCTTGCCTTTTTCTGCACTTTTCTTTGCCCTCCAAGTTTTGACTAACTTGGGTTTCTTTTCAACCTGAATTGGTTTAGCAGTAGGCAGTCTACAATCCCTAGCCATGTGTCCAAAATTATGACATTTGTAGCACTCAATATTGTGGCTATTTAGGATTGAGAAAGGGTTCCTTCTCACAACTGGGCTGTTTCTCACATAGAATTTACAATCTGCCCTTCTATGTCCATACCTATTGCAATGATAACAATAGCCATAAAATTTGTATCTTTTATATGGCTGGTTAGGCTTCATGTCCTTTCTCACTTGAATGGGCTCTTTTCTAGGCAGTTTGGGCTTCACAGAATTGGAAGGTGTAGTAACTTGCTTTACAAACACCGTCTCTACAGAAGGTGTAACCTTAGAAGATTCTCCATTCTCAAATCCTATTCCAAATCTGAAGTGAGGGGGTCTTTGAACTTTCAAAATTTCATTCAGCTTCAATGTACCATTGATAGCTTGAAACTCCTTGAGCTTTTGTTTCATTTGCATATTTTCAGTCCTTGCTCCAAGGATTTCATTCTCAAGTTTCATCACTTCCTCAGTTTTGGTACAGATTTGTATTTCTAGGACATCTACCATTCTTTTATACTCTTCTAATTCAGTTTTCAAAGCAATAACTGAAATTTCAGATTCATGAAGAAGTTTCAGATTTTTCTTACTTGATCTTCGCTCCTTGCTAAGCTCCTCAAGTGCAGCAATGAGCTCTTCTTCAAGATTCACTTCAGCCTCCTCTTCGTTTTCCAGCTCTTGCTCATCGTCTTCTTCAATAGTAACCATGAAGAGTGCTTCAGTCGCCTCGACTGATTCATCATCGTCCGAAGATTCAGACGTGCTGTCATTATGCTGACTGATGAAGCTCTTTGCTTTGCCCTTCTTTCTGAAATTCTTCTTCCATTTACTCTTATCAACATAAGAGTCATTATCATTGTCTTCTTTCAGCGGGCACTTCGCAGCAAAGTGGCCAACACCGCCACAATTGAAGCATTTAAAGGGTAGCTTCCCTTTATACTTGCCATTGCTTCCTTTCTTCAGCCTTCTAATAAATTGAGCCTCAAGCTCATCATCATCAGAATCATGACCAGCAATCTCTTTTGCCTTTTTCTGAACTTTGAAGGCCGCTTCTCTATCCGATGAAGACGTCTTACCTATGCGCATCTCATAGGCAGTGAGAGAACCATGCAGCTCATCCATTGAAAACTCGTTCAGATCTTTGGCTTCTTCTATGGCTGAGACTTTAGAATCAAACCGGGGAAGGAGAGATCTTAGAACCTTTTTGACGATGACTGGTTCTTTAATCTCTTCTCCTAGTCCACGAATGTCATTCGTGACTTCATTCACCCGTTGCATGTAAGAATCAACATTCTCGTTATCCTCCATGCGAAGAGACTCAAATTGGGAGCGATGAGTTTGCAATTTCGCTTCTTTGATCTTCTCATCTCCCTCATGGATGCTTTTCAGCTTATCCCAGATTTCCTTGGCTGTCTTGCATGCTATAACTTTGATCAGCTCGCTGTCAACAAGGCCGCTAAAGAGTGCATTCTGCGCCTTAGAGTCGTTGTCTGCTAACTTCTTCGTTGCAGCATCAGTGGGTACAATGGCAGAATTGTAACCGACTCTGACAGTCTCCCAGACATCATAGCCAAGAGATTTGATGAAGGCCTGCATTCTAATCTTCCAAAAGGAGTAATTAGAACCATCAAACAACGGTGCTTTCATATTCGCTGTGCTGGTTGCCATGTGATTTGACAAAGATCACCCTTAGCGTGTTAAGCTTATCAAGGGAAACCTTACGCTCTGATACCAATTGTTAGATCTCGTGATCACTGAGAGGGGGGGGGTGAATCAGTGATCTCTTTTAAACAGGTCCTTGCTAACAACAATTCAAATCAAACCACACAATTTGACACCAGATTTTACGTGGTTCACCAAAAGGCTACGTCCACGGTTCAATCCCGTCCGAACAACAATCCGGTACAGGTCTGAATCTTATTTAGTCGCACCGACGACAAAGAGCACCAACCCTTAAATTCAGATAGCACCAACTATCTAGGAAGCACCGACTCCCTTAGGTTTCAGATAGCACCAACTATCTAGGAAGCACCGACTCCCTTAGGTTTCAGATAGCACCAACTATCTAGGAAGCTACAACTCCCTTTACAATTTGTCTGCACCCACAGACAGGATCACCAAACCCCAAAACACCAAGCACCAACTTGATGATTACAGCAAAGAAGATAAACTGATCTACAGCCCTTTCCCCTCTACAATTCTCTCTCTCTCAATCCCTTACAAATAGAAATCTAAAGCATAAAAGAGAGACTTATCTTATGAACGAAAATACCATCTTCATGAGGCTTCAAATTCGTCCACACTTGCTGTAGAAAACGTCAGCACATCAGCACAACAGCACCACAACAGCAAGACACAGCCACAACACTCTATTCTCTCCAAACTCTCTCTTTTTCTCTCTTCTTTCTCTCTTTCTGTTGTGTTCATAAAAACGAGCCTAACATGCCCTTATATAGGTTTTAGCAACCCTTAAGAGTCTTCAAAATAGGCTACAATTCGTTTAGAAAGAGTCCCAAACGAAATACAAAAAGTTCCTGAATTTTCGTGCAAGTCTTCTGTTTCTGCGCAACTCTGATCCCGTGCTCGGTCGACATCATACTGTGCTCGGTCGACATCATACACTGACTGGAAATCAGTCACTTATCGAGCTCGGTCGACATCCTGAGGGCTCGGTCGACCGAAGACACACTGTGTCACGAAAATAACTGAGAGCTACCAAAATCTGTTTTCTGCAGGTTTCTTCTTGCTCGGTCGACCGCATGAAGAGCCCGGTCGACCGCGTGCTCTGCTTCAGGAATGCTGAATTCCTGAACTGTGTCAACTCTTATTTTCTTTTTAAGCTCTATCAATTCCACTCTTTCAACACATGATTGAGACATAGTGTTGACAATAATTCCAATACAATTTGATGCTTGAGACACCAAACACACCAATGCTTCAAGATTCAACTCAATGCATCTCAAATTCCAACAGTGCAGCCCCTTGTAAGCATTTTGAAGCCATCCATGTGCTCTATCTGATGAGTGATGGCCTCGGCGGTTCTTGCTGCCGAGAGGCTTGATTTAGCTGTTCGGGGGTTGATGTAGGGTCAAACGTTGTCGGTTTGACTCGGAACTTGACGTGGAGACTTTTGGATGTATTTTGAGACCATCCATCGGCTCTGATCGAAGATTTGGTGTCTCCGATGCTTTCACCGCCGAGAGCTCCTTTTCGGCTGTCGGAGAAGCGAAGTTAGGCCAAATGATTTTGAAATGGCCCGAAACTTCTTGTGTACTCCTCTTTTGGCTGTCTTGAAGGATCTTACAGTTTTTGTTTGATTCTGACAAGATTTGATTTTTTTTGGAAGTAGCCTTGCCTATTTATGGCAGGTTGCGACTTCATGTAGCTCTTTGGATCTTGAAGAGGCAAAGTGACATTTTTGGTGTCAACAAATGCCCCCTCGAGGTACAGCGACGAGTTGCTTAACTTTTGTAGTCGATGTGCCTAGAAGAGATTTTTGAAGGAGAGCCTGTGACTTGACCAAGAGTCTTTGAGCAGTCTTTCTTTTTGGTATTTGTAGCCTTTGAGCTTCCAGGGGAATTTTATGGTAGTGAAAGAGATCACGTAGCATCTCGAGGCAAAGTTTTGAAGATGACATCAGGGATGTGGATTTGGGTTTTGACCTTGTGACCTAACAGGCTATATGTGGCAGGTTAGGGGGTCGGGTTTGGTTTTGATCGTGTGACCCAACAAGCTGTATGTGGAATGTTGGGGGATCAGTTTTTGGTTTTGGTCTTGTGACCCAACAAGCTGTATGTGGCAAGTTAGGGGACCAGGATTTGGTTTGATTTTTATGGAATGTCAATTTCAAGATTTTGGCTCAATTTGGTATATGAGGCTGGATGGTTTGGTTTTTGGAAGCTCATGGGGCTTGGAATTCTCTTTGTATGGTTGAATCAACTCAAAAGAGGCATGGAACCATTTTTGTATGCTCTTGGTAAGAGGGATTTCTCTTTGACTAAAAGCCCAATTTTTTTTTTTTTTTGTGCCTAGGTGGTCAAACCTGGCTCATGTGGGCTAACCCATGGGACCTTAAGCTTTTGAAATGGCTTAGATCTCATATGGTGTCATTTTTGTAAAGAATATCCAAAAATATCTCATTTGGATAGAGAATATCTAAGAATATCTTTACTTGGAGAGAATCTCTCATGTTCCCTTTATTTTGGGATGGGATATCTCAAGATATCTTTCTTTTGGGAAAGAATCCTTCATTGATCCTATCTTTTAGGAGAAAATCTCTCATTGATTTCTTTTTGGGAGAGAATCCCTCAAGATATCTTTCTTTTGGGAAAGAATCTTTCTAATCTCTTTCTTTTGGTAAGGTTACTAATTAGTAACACTTACCTCTTTCTTCTTTCCTTCTTTGGTTTGTTCTTTTCTATAAAAGCAAGGAGGAGGTTGGATCTCTTGCTCTTATTACTTTCTTTTGCAATAATCTCAAGAGGGCTTCAAGACCAAGAGTTCTTCTTCTTCAAGATCCTCAAGACTTTTCTTCTTCTTCTTCATCAATGGCTTCAAGTAAGTTCCCTTTTTCAAGAAAACCCCATTGTAGGAAAAAAAGTTCTTTCCTTTTTTTTTGTTTCTTTCTTTTCTTTTCTTCTTTTTTTTTCTTTTCCACGTGTTTGCTTCTTTTTTTTTCACACGTTTTTTTTTCTTTTCTTCTTTTTTTTTTTTTCATGTTTTGTTTTTTTTTTGTTTGTGGGCCGTACGGACACGTGGCCTGTGGGCCATCCCCCTCTTTTTTTTTTCTTTCCCTCCCCTTTTTTTTCGAGAAAGTTTCTTTTCTCTTTTTTTTGTTTTCTTTCCCCTCTTTTTTTTTGAGAAAGTTTCTTTTCTTTTTTTTTCTTTTTTTTTGTTTTCTTTCGCTCATCATGATAATGCCCCTTTTTTTTTGGCAAACCTAGATGTTCATGCATGCATTCAATTGTAAATTAGATTTGTAGCATGATGTGATAGCATACCTGAAAGTTTTCGCAAATTTGGGAATTTGGAGCTTGCAGCGATGTTGAGCCCTTCCTGATTTTGCGGAGACTTTGAGGTTTCGAAAGTTTGGAGTTTCAGAGCTCGCAGCGATGTTGAGCCCATCTTCAAGCTATCTATTTCTTTCAGGATAGTTCCTTTTCTTCGGAATTGCCCCGTCATCATGTCAATATTTCGCCAGATTTTTTTTAGCGAGATTCTGTCATTTTGATGTTTGATCTTTTTCTTTTCCATCCTTTTCAGGTGGTTCCTCCAGAACGAACAAGGGTAAAGAGCCTGCTACAAGCGTACCTCGTCGATCTGCTAGATCTTCTAATCCAGCCGTTCAGCAGGCCTTTGAGAAGGTCCAGTATGTTGAGAGAAATCTGGAAGAATGTGACTCCCTCAACAGAGATGAGATGAGGCAGCGACTGATCACTCTCAAGGGAGAGGAATTCTATAAGATCATGGTAAGCAGTCGTCCATGGGTGAAGGAAGATCAGAGGGTTTTGCCCAAGCTTACCTTCTTCTTTGGTGATGCCGTCCCTGATGACATGACATACCAGAGGAGATGTTTTCAGTTTTCTTTCACAGTAGATGGTGAGAAGAAGACTGTTGCTACCCGGTCGACGTTTGATCGCACTGTCTCGATCATGAGCCTTGCCCCCACGTGCTCTAAGAGGGAAGATCCTCCAAGCTGGGTGAGAAGGACAAATGTAATCAAGATCGGGGTTTTTATTGGCGGTTCTCCTGGATATACGGAGAGGTCGCCAGTTGACATGGACCTGTTGATGCCATCCAGCGGCTACCAGGGTTTTGATTATCCGTCGGTCGATTTGAGACCGGTGGGCCTTGGTATTTTTAGCGGTGACGGCAGCAATTGGATCAAGCCTTTTCGACTCCGTGGCCGTTTCAATGCTGACTCCGAGTGGAAGTCATGGACTGATCGCATCCTGCTGATTGGAGGCGCCGTTTTGAAGGAAGCCGAGATTTTTGATGCGGTCCGTGCCTTTAGGGAGACCGTGATCTTTTCTTACGAGGCCTTCATGGCTATGCTGGAATCATTCCTCCCACAAACCAATACCTTCGTTGTGACGAATGGCGAGATTGGTATTTCTTTGAAGGAGCTGAGCGCCATTACTGGATTGCCCATCCTCGGCAAACTCTATGAGGAGTTTATGCCGATTGACAGCGTCCTTGAGGGGCAGTCTGAGGAGTTTAGGCTTCTGTACTTTCAGCTCGTCGCCTTCTATGATTTTTTGAAGGAGAAAGAAGGTTTGAAAGTTAGATCCAGCAGTTGGAAGAGTTCTAGCTCTTCATTCCCCAACTTTTTTGATAGCAGGGAGTCTTCTGATAGCGTGACCCAAGAAGCCGGAGCTCAGGATCCAAGTTCAAAGAAGATCTTGGCCATGCAAGAAGAGTTGAGAGATTTTTGTGCAAGTACAAACGCCATATGTCCTGACATTGCACTGCGGAGAGATCTCACTGTTTACCTCACTTATTGGCTTGGTGAGGCTCTTTTTGCTGGAGGAGATGGAATGCACATCAGGCCGCATTGTATTTTTCCGGCTTGTCAGATGGCATTTGGAGAGCAGCGTGCTTTGGTGCCAGCTCTTTACTCCATCCTGTGTACCGAACTGCAGGCTGCTGCTTTTTTGGGTCGGCTTGGGCTTCCCATGAATAGGGTATTTTCGGCCCACATCTTTTATTCGTGGTACGTGTACCACTGTCCTGGCTTCCACCGGCTGGGTGCTGCACAGGATGATGATCCTCTGATGATTCGACTGGCTACGGGCAAAGCCGTGTCCGAATCACTTTTGTTTGCCCGCATGAGGATCCGACGGTTCAGGGACGTCGAGATGGGGCAGTCTTCAGTGAAGCTTTCTCCGGACTTGCGGAGGAAGGCTTTTGATTTTGGTGCCTCCCGAGACTCTACCAGGGCAGGGTCGGGAAGGCATTATTCCTTGATGAATGCAAAAAGAGAGTGGCTTTTCAGCATACGTGTCGGCACGATGGTGTACCGTAGACATCTTTTCATCGACATCCAGCCGTATGTACCCTCTCGCTTTGGTTTGCAGCTGGGCTTTTCTCAAGGCGTTGTTGGAGCGCCTTCAAGCATGGTGAAGCGCTTTGGAGGTTTACTGGACGGGAGAAATGCATGGGCTTTCTATAGTGCTGAAGATACTACAGCCATGATTTCTTATCCTGTGTTGCTGACTTCCCGGACTGCCGGCTTTGTGAAGTGGTTCGCGGAGAGCTTTTCGGCATATCGGGGGCTTTCCAAGAAGGAGCTTGATGTGAAGCTGGCATCTGGAAAGGGCCTTGGAAAGTCGGATGGTGTCCGGCGAGAGGAAGTTTGGGCCTTCCTTTCTGGAGAGAAGCGCAAGATAGGCTTTCTCAGTGACCAGGGCATCATTGGTTCTGAAGCTGTTTGAGAAATACCTGATGAGGCTTTAGAGCAGCTAGAACAGGAGGAAGCCGAACTTGGTGCTTGGATGCAAGCGGCACATAGGCAAGGTTCCGTGGAGTCTACTGGCAAGAGTAGACCATCCAGTGAGGAGTCAAGTGGGAAACCTGACTCTGACAGCGGGGCGGGTTCCTCCAAGAAGCGAGCCCGCAGGAGTAAGAGGAGGAGGAGGAGTCATCGCAGCAAGGGGCAGCATGAGGACTCTCCTGACTTGGAAGTTCCTCTTTCTATCAATGAGGATGTGCCAGTGGATGCTGACGAGCCTCCAGAGAAGAGAAGCCGAGAAGAAGAGACCGTCGGTGAAGGTATGATTCTTCCTTTTTCTCTTTCCATTTGTTTTCATGGGATTTTTCCATGTTCTGATTTGCTTCTTGTTTCTTCTTTTTTTTTTAGCAGAGGAAGACTTGGTGATGCCTGAGGTTTCAGTCGATGAGGTGGTGACGGATCATGTCGAGGCACCTGAAGAAGAACCGAGGGACTTTGGAGTGAATCCAGAATCTCCAATTAGTACGACTTCTTTTGCTTTCTTTTTTTTTTGTCTGTGACTTGGTTTGCTAACACATTTCTTGCCAGCTGACTTGCCACAGGATTCCGATGACTTTGAACCATCGATGGATGCAAATGTTGATGATGCTTCCGATGAGTTCATGGAGGAAGAAAGTGTTCCGCCAGTCGTCGAAGAAGGTATTTTGTAGTTATAACCCTGATAATGATTTTCAAATAGGATCATATTCATACCTTTTTGTGTTTTTTTTGGCAGGTTTTGAAGTGACAGAGGAGGGTCCGTCGCTTCCTTCAGAACCAGAGCATGGGATGCCAGAGGTTGATTCAGAGGTAGAGACTCCTGGTACCAGTTCTGAGAATGTTGAGGAGATACCTCGTGCTGAGATTCCTTCCCGAGCAGGAGCAGCTTCAACTGGAAAGAGTTCTTTTGTTACTCTTCCAACAGATGATGACATGAGCAGCCGACCAACGGAGTTGGGCGAATCTTCAGTTGGGCCATCTCTTCTTTTTGCGAAGAAGGTGGTGGTGCGAGTTCTGAGCTCTTGGATTGAGACTCTACTTTCTGGGCACTTAGATGTCGGATTTGGGATGATCCAGCATGTGCGTGAGATTCTCGGTGATGCTGAAGAGGCTGGTCTAGATGTCACAAGTGCCAGGGCGATCGTTGATAGGATCATTGAGCTGGGTGACAGGTGGTTTGAGACCATTGGTTTTCCTGATGACCAGTTCTTCAAGGAGATGTTCCTGGACCCTGCGGATAAGGCTCAGTCTAACCTAGATGAGGCTACAGAAAGCAGGAAGCAGGTAGTCCGAGAGAAGAACTTAGAAGAGCTAAACATCATTGGGCTGACACATGACCTTAACATCCCTGATAGGGAGGTCGATGAGGCCAGGAGACGTCTTGAGCATCTGCAGGCACAAGTCGCTGCCAAGTGGACTGCAATAACAGAGGCTCGTGAAAGGGAGACTGCTCTGATTCACCGGGTTGCAGATGCCAATCAAGTTCTTAAAAGGAAGTCTGATGAGAACAAATAATGGCGAACTGCTCGAGATAAGCTTCCTGGTGTGAAAGAAGGGGTGCAGCCCACTCCAGCATCTCATGGCAAATTCCTGAAGAAGCGTGCCTTGGAATCCTTGACGGCTGAGGCCAAAAGTTTGCTTAAGGAGCTGAACTCTTGGCTGGAGACCATTTTTGATTGAGCTCCTGATTTTGTAGCAGAAACTATCCTTCTCTCTTTTTTTTTCTTTTTTTTAGTACCACTTGTATTTTTTTTTGGTACTTTTGTTTAGTGCTTGTGAACACTTTCCTTTTCTTTGGTACCACATGTATTTTTTTTTGGTACTCTTTTTTTTTTGTTATCCCTACGCTTACTTGAATCTTTTTGTGATAAAAGTAATTGCTAAATGGGATTTGATCAAAAGCTTGTCATTTTGTGAAAATCTTTTGTCAAATGATTGTTTTGGCATGGAAGCCAGATTTTTGCTTGTGGCATGGAAGCCAATTTTGGCATGAGAGCCAACTTTTTTTGTGGCATTGATAGCCGAGTTTTTCTTTGAAGGAGCTGAGCGCCATTACTGGATTGCCCATCCTCGACAAACTTTATGAGGAGTTTATGCCGATTGACAGCGTCCTTAAGGGGCAGTCTGAGGAGTTCAGGCTTCTGTACTTTCAGCTCGTCGCCTTATATGATTTTTTAAAGGAGAAGGAGGGTTTGAAAGTTAGATCCAGCAGTTGGAAGAGTTCTAGCTCTTCATTCCCCAACTTTTCTGATAGCAGGGAGTCTTCTGATAGCGTGACCCAAGAAGCCGGAGCTCAGGATCCAAGTTCAAAGAAGATCTTGGCCATGCAAGAAGAGTTGAGAGATTTCTGTGCAAGTACAAATGCCATATGTCCTGACATTGCACTGCGGAGAGATCTCGCTGTTTACCTCACTTATTGGCTTGGTGAGGCTCTTTTTGCTGGAGGAGATGGAATGCACATCAGGCCGCATTGTATTTTTCCGGCTTGTCAGATGGCGTTTGGAGAGCAGCGTGCTTTGGTGCCGCTCTTTACTCCTACCTGTGTACCGAACTGCAGGCTGCTGCTTTTTTGGGTCGGCTTGGGCTTCCCATGAATAGGGTATTTTCAGCCCACATCTTTTATTCGTGGTACGTGTACCACTGTCCTGGCTTCCACCGGCTGGGTGCTGCACAGGATGATGATCCTCTGATGATTCGACTAGCTAAGGGCAAAGCCATGTCCGAATCACTTTTGTTTGCCCGCATGAGGATCCGACGGTTCAGGGACGTCGAGATGGGGCAGTCTTCAGTGAAGCTTTCTCCGGAGTTGCGGAAGAAGGCTTTTGATTTTGGTGCCTCCCGAGACTCTACCAGGGCGGGGTCGGGAAGGCATTATTCCTTGACGAATGCAGAGAGAGAGTGGCTTTTCAGCATACGTGTCGACACGATGGTGTACCGTAGACATCTTTTCGTCGACATCCAGCCGTATGTACCCTCAGCTGGGCTTTTCTCAAGGCGTTGTTGGAGCGCCTTCAAGCATGGTGAAGCACTTTGGAGGTTTACAGGACGGGAGAAATGCTTGGGCTTTCTATAGTGCTGAAGATACTATAGCCATGATTTCTTATCCTGTGTTGCTGACTTCCCGGACTGCCGGCTTTGCGAAGTTGTTCGCGGAGAGCTTTTCGGCATATCGGGGGCTTTCCAAGAAGGAGCTTGATGTGAAGCTGGCATCTGGAAAGGGCCTTGGAAAGTCGGATGGCGTCCGGCGAGAGGAAGTTTGGGCCTTCCTTTCTGGAGAGAAGCGCAAGATAGGCTTTCTCAGTGACCAGGGCATCATTGGTTCTGAAGCTGTTCGAGAAATACCTGATGAGGCTTTAGAGCAGCTAGAACAGGAGAAAGCCAAACTTGGTGCTTGGATGCAAGCGGCACAGAGGCAAGCTTCTGTGGAGTCTACTGGCAAGAGTAGACCATCCAGTGAAGAGTCAAGTGGGAAACCTGACTCTGACAGCGGGGCGGGTTCCTCCAAGAAGCGAGCCCGCAGGAGTAAGAGGAGGAGGAGTCATCATCGCAGCAAGGGGCAGCATGAGGAATCTCCTGACTTGGAAGTTCCTCTTTCTATCAATGAGGATGTGCCAGTGGATGCTGACGAGCCTCCAGAGAAGAGAAGCCGAGAAGAAGAGACAGTCGGTGAAGGTATGATTCTTCCTTTTTCTCTTTCCATTTGTTTTCATGGGATTTTTCCATGTTCTGATTTGCTTCTTGTTTCTGCTTTTCTTATTTTTATTTAGCAGAGGAAGACTTGGCGATGCCTGAGGTTCCAGTCGATGAGGTGGTGACGGATCCTGTCGAGGCACCTAAAGAAGAACCGAGGGACTCTGGAGTGAATCCAGAATCTCCAATTGGTACGACTTCTTTTGCTTTCTTTTTTTTGTCTGTGACTTGGTTTGCTAACACATTTCTTGCCAGCTGACTTGCCACAAGATTCTGATGACTTTGAACCATCGATGGATGCAAATGTTGATGATGCTTCCGATGAGTTCATGGAGGAAGAAATTGTTCCGCCAGTCGTCGAAGAAGGTATTTTGTAGTTATAACCCTGATAATGATTTTCAAACAGGATCATATTCATACCTTTTTGTGTTTCTTTGGCAGGTTTTGAAGTGACAGAGGAGGGTCCGTCGCTTCCTTCAGAACCAGAGCAAGGGATGCCAGAGGTTGATCCAGAGGTAGAGACTCCTGGGACCAGTTCTGACAATGTTGAGGAGATACCTCGTGCTGAGATTCCTTCCCGAGCAGGAGCAGCTTCAACTGGAAAGAGTTCTTTTGTTACTCTTCCAGCAGATGATGACATGAGCAGCCGACCAACGGAGTTGGGCGAATCTTCAGTTGGGCCATCTCTTCTTTTTGCGAAGAAGGTGGTGGTGCGAGTTCTGAGCTCTTGGATTGAGACTCTGCTTTCTGGGCACTTAGATGTTGGATTTGGGATGATCCAGCATGTGCGTGAGATTCTCGGTGATGCTGAAGAGGCTGGTCTAGATGTCACAAAACCAGGGCGATCGTTGATAGGATCATTGAGCTGGGTGACAGGTGGTTTGAGACCATTGGTTTTCCTGATGACCAGTTCTTCAAGGAGATGTTCCTGGACCCTGCGGATAAGGCTCAGTCTAACCTAGATGAGGCTACAGAAAGCAGGAAGCAGGTAGTCCGAGAGAAGAACTTAGAAGAGCTAAACATCATTGGGCTGACACATGACCTTAACATCCTTGATAGGGAGGTCGATGAGGCCAGGAGACGTCTTGAGCATCTGTAGGCACAAGTCGCTGCCAAGTGGACTGCAATAACAGAGGCTCGTGAAAGGGAGACTGCTCTGATTCACCGGGTTGCAGATGCCAATCAAGTTCTTAAAAGGAAGTCTGATGAGAACAAACAATGGCGAACTGCTCGAGATAAGCTTCCTGGTGCGAGAGAAGGCGTACAGCCCACTCCAGCATCTCATGGCAAATTCCTGAAGAAGCGTGCCTTGGAGTCCTTGACGGCTGAGGCCAAAAGTTTGCTTAAGGAGTTGAACTCTTGGCTGGAGACCATTTTTGATTGAGCTCCTGATTTTGTAGCAGAAACTATCCTTCTCTCTATTTTCTTTTCTTTTTTTTTTAGTACCACTTGTATTTTTTTTGTACTTTTTTTAGTGCTTGTGAACACTTTCCTTTTTTTTGGTACCACATGTATTTTTTTTTGGTACTCTTTTTTTTTTTTGTTATCCCTACACTTACTTGAATCTTTTTGTGATAAAAGTAATTGCTAAATGGGATTTGATCAAAAGCTTGTCATTTTGTGAAAATCTTTTGTCAAATGATTATTTTGGCATGGAAGCCAGATTTTTGCTTGTGGCATGGAAGCCAATTTTGGCATGAGAGCCAGCTTTTTTTGTGGCATTGATTGCCGAGTTTTTCTTTGAAGGAGCTGAGCGCCATTACTCGATTGCCCATCCTCGGCAAACTCTATGAGGAGTTTATGCCGATTGACAGCGTCCTTGAGGGGCAGTCTGAGGAGTTGAGGCTTCTGTACTTTCAGCTCGTCGCCTTATATGATTTTTTGAAGGAGAAGGAGGGTTTGAAAGTTAGATCCAGCAGTTGGAAGAGTTCTAGCTCTTCATTCCCCAACTTTTCTGATAGCAGGGAGTCTTCTGATAGCGTGACCCAAGAAGCCGGAGCTCAGGATCCAAGTTCAAAGAAGATCTTGGCCATGCAAGAAGAGTTGAGAGATTTCTGTGCAAGTACAAACGCCATATGTCCTGACATTGCACTGCGGAGAGATCTCGCTGTTTACCTCACTTATTGGCTTGGTGAGGCTCTTTTTGCTGGAGGAGATGGAACGCACATCCGGCCGCATTGTATTTTTCCGACTTGTCAGATGGCATTTGGAGAGCAGCTTGCTTTGGTGCCAGCTCTTTACTCCTACCTGTGTACCGAACTGCAGGCTGCTGCTTTTTTGGTTCGGCTTGGGCTTCCCATGAATAGGGTATTTTCAGCCCACATCTTTTATTCGTGGTACGTGTACCACTGTCCTGGCTTCCACTGGCTGGGTGCTGCACAGGATGATGATCCTCTGATGATTCGACTGGCTAAGGGCAAAGCTGTGTCCGAATCACTTTTGTTTGCCCGCATGAGGATCCGACGGTTCAGGGACGTCGAGATGGGGCAGTCTTTAGTGAAGCTTTCTCCGGAGTTGCGGAAGAAGGCTTTTGATTTTGGTGCCTCCCGAGACTCTACCAGGGCGGGGTTGGGAAGGCATTATTCCTTGACGAATGCAGAGAGAGAGTGGCTTTTCAGCATACGTGTCAGCACGATGGTGTACCGTAGACATCTTTTCGTCGACATCCAGCCGTATGTACCCCCTCGCTTTGCTTTGCAGCTGGGCTTTTCTCAAGGCGTTGTTGGAGCGCCTTCAAGCATGGTGAAGCGCTTTTGAGGTTTACAGGACGGGAGAAATGCATGGGCCTTCTATAGTGCTAAAGACACTACAGCCATGATTTCTTATCCTGTGTTGTTGACTTCCCAGACTGCCGGCTTTGCGAAGTGGTTCGCGGAGAGCTTTTCGGCATATCGGGGGCTTTCCAAGAAGGAGCTTGATGTGAAGCTGGCATCTGGAAAGGGCCTTGGAAAGTCGGATGGCGTCCGGCGAGAGGAAGTTTGGGCCTTCCTTTCTGGAGAGAAGCGCAAGATAGGCTTTCTCAGTGACCAGGGCATCATTGGTTCTGAAGCTGTTCGAGAAATACCTGATGAGGCTTTAGAACAGCTAGAATAGGAGAAAGCCAAACTTGGTGCTTGGATGCAAGCGGCACAGAGGCAAGCTTCCGTGGAGTCTACTGGCAAGAGTAGACCATCCAGTGAAGAGTCAAGTGGGAAACCTGACTCTGACAGCGGGGCGGGTTCCTCCAAGAAGCGAGCCCGCAGGAGTAAGAGGAGGAGGAGTCATCATCGCAGCAAGGGGCAGCATGAGGAATCTCCTGACTTGGAAGTTCCTCTTTCTATCAATGAGGATGTGCCAGTGGATGCTGACGAGCCTCCAGAGAAGAGAAGCCGAGAAGAAGAGACAGTCGGTGAAGGTATGATTCTTCCTTTTTCTCTTTCCATTTGTTTTCATGGGATTTTTCCATGTTCTGATTTGCTTCTTGTTTCTGCTTTTCTTATTTTTATTTAGCAGAGGAAGACTTGGCGATGCCTGAGGTTCCAGTCGATGAGGTGGTGACGGATCCTGTCGAGGCACCTAAAGAAGAACCGAGGGACTCTGGAGTGAATCCAGAATCTCCAATTGGTACGACTTCTTTTGCTTTCTTTTTTTTGTCTGTGACTTGGTTTGCTAACACATTTCTTGCCAGCTGACTTGCCACAAGATTCTGATGACTTTGAACCATCGATGGATGCAAATGTTGATGATGCTTCCGATGAGTTCATGGAGGAAGAAAGTGTTCCGCCAGTCGTCGAAGAAGGTATTTTGTAGTTATAACCCTGATAATGATTTTCAAACAGGATCATATTCATACCTTTTTGTGTTTCTTTGGCAGGTTTTGAAGTGACAGAGGAGGGTCCGTCGCTTCCTTCAGAACCAGAGCAAGGGATGCCAGAGGTTGATCCAGAGGTAGAGACTCCTGGGACCAGTTCTGACAATGTTGAGGAGATACCTCGTGCTGAGATTCCTTCCCGAGCAGGAGCAGCTTCAACTGGAAAGAGTTCTTTTGTTACTCTTCCAACAGATGATGACATGAGCAGCCGACCAATGGAGTTGGGCGAATCTTCAGCTGGGCCATCTCTTCTTTTTGCGAAGAAGGTGGTGGTGCGAGTTCTGAGCTCTTGGATTGAGACTCTGCTTTCTGGGCACTTAGATGCCGAATTTGGGATGATCCAGCATGTGCGTAAGATTCTCGGTGATGCTGAAGAGGCTGGTCTAGATGTCACAAGTGCCAGGGCGATCGTTGATAGGATCATTGAGCTGGGTGACAGGTGGTTTGAGACCATTGGTTTTCCTGATGATCAGTTCTTCAAGGAGATGTTCCTGGACCCTGCGAATAAGGCTCAGTCTAACCTGAATGAGGCTACAGAAAGCAGGAAGCAGGTTGTCCGAGAGAAGAACTTAGAAGAGCTAAACATCATTGGGCTGACACATGACCTGAACATCCTTGATAGGGAGGTCGATGAGGCCAGGAGACGTCTTGAGCATCTGCAGGCACAAGTCGCTGCCAAGTGGACTGCAATAACAGAGGCTCGTGAAAGGGAGACTGCTCTAATTCACCGGGTTGTAGATGCCAATCAAGTTCTTAAAAGGAAGTCTGATGAGAACAAACAATGGCGAACTGCTCGAGATAAGCTTCCTGGTGTGAAAGAAGGGGTGCAGCCCACTCCAGCATCTCATGGCAAATTCCTGAAGAAGCGTGCCTTGGAATCCTTGACGGCTGAGGCCAAAAGTTTGCTTAAGGAGCTGAACTCTTGGCTGGAGACCATTTTTGATTGAGCTCCTGATTTTGTAGCAGAAACTATCCTTCTCTCTTTTTTTCTTTTTTTTTAGTACCACTTGTATTTTTTTGGTACTTTTTTTTTGTAGTGCTTATGAACACTTTCTTTTTTTTTGGTACCACATGTATTCTTTTTGGTACTCTTTTTTTTTGTTATCCCTATGCTTACTTGAATCTTTTTGTGATAAAAGTAATTGCTAAATGGGATTTGATCAAAAGCTTGTCATTTTGTGAAAATCTTTTGTCAAGTGATTGTTTTGGCATGGAAGCCAGATTTTTGCTTGTGGCATGGAAGCCAATTTTGGCATGAGAGCCAGCTCTTTTTTTTTTTGTGTGGCATTGATAGCCGAGTTTTTTTTTTTTGTGGCATCTATAGCCAGTTTTGGTGGCATTGATAACCGAATTTGTGGCATTGATAGCCGGGGTTTTTGAAAGCCAATTTTTTGTTTGTGGCATTGATAGCCGGTTTTGTTTTGGTGGCATTGATAGCCGGTTTGTGGTATTTATAGCCTGTTTTGGTGGCATTGATAGTCAGTTTTGGTGGCATATATAGCCGGTTTTGGTTTGGTGGCATCTATAGCCTGTTTGGTTTTCAAAAATGCAAGTATCGACTAAAAGTCGCCTCCCTGCTGAATGTTCTTGCAAGTATCGATGGAATGTCGCCTCCTTGCTCATTCGGTTGCGAGTATCGATGGAATGTCTCATCCTCGCGGATTTGGGTGCAAGTATCGATGGAATGTCGCATCCTTGCTTTTCAAAAATTTTGGTTTTGCGGGTACTGACTTGATGTCGTTTCCCCATGATTTTTGAAATTTGTGGTTTTCTCGAACCTTTGGGTTATGGATATCAACTGAAATGTTGCGTCTCCATGGTTTTTTAGGTTTTTTCGAACCTTTGAAATTTGGGTTGTGGATATCAACTGAAATGTTGCATTTCCACGGTTTTGGATTATGCAAGTATTGACGAAATGTCGCTTCCCTGCGATTTTGGAAGTGTCGAACATGGTTCGTATGCTTCCGATTTGTGCGAGTATCGACTAAGCGTCGCTTCCTCGCGGTTTTTTTGAAAAACCTTTTTTTTTTGTTTAAAGACACGAGGGTCATAAGCTTTGACCTAAAACCATTTTGGCGGTAAAAGGCAGGGTGGACTAGGGTAGAAATCCCAGAATCCGGATTTTGTTTCAAACCATGAATTTTGGGTTCAAGGGTTGAAAATTTTGGTCAAGTTAGGGAAAGGTTCCTAAACTTGGTTTTTTTTTTTTTTTTGAACAATGAAACGATGGAAGTAAGCATTGTTTTAATTTCTAGAAATTTCAACATTTGACATGAAAATTCTAAAAAAGGGTGGGTTTAGCGAGCGTGTACCTGGAAACCGATTTTGGCCGTACAGGCATTGCTCTTACCCAGTTGGGTAAGTCTTCAAGGGTAGTACCGCTTTAAGAACTTGCCGTTGATGGGCAGCATACTTCTGTCACCTTCCATGTTTAGGAGTGCATATGCGCCGTTGGAGAAAACCTTGTCGATGACGTAGGGTCCCTCCCATTTTGGCTCAAATTTGCCTTTGGACTTGTGAGCGAAGACCATTGGTCTTTTTACCGCAAGAACCAAGTCACTCTTTTTGTAGGCGCGTTGCCTGACCTTTTTATCGAAAGATCCTGCCATGCGTGCTTGGTAAAGTTCAATGCTTTGTTGAGCTTCGAGCCGTCTCTCATCGAGATTGTCCAGCTCATGGAGTCACAATTTGACATTGCTTTCTTGAGTCATGTCATTTTGCAAGGATACCCTCAAGGAAGGAATTTGTACTTCCAAGGGTACGACAGCTTCGCATCCATAGACCAAGGAGAATGGTGTGCTATGGGTTGGTCCTCGAACGGTGGTTCGATAGGCCCACAAAGCTTCAGACATTTTGTCGCTCCAGTCTCTTTTATGACTAGAGACCATTTTTTTGAGGATTTTGCAGAGTGTCTTGTTGAAAGCTTCAGCTAACCTGTTTGCTGCCGGATTGTATGGAGTCGAAGGACAGCTCTGGATTTTGTATTTGTCGCAGAACCTGTAGAATCGATGATCCCGGAATTGTGGTCCGTTATCATGGACGAATCTTTTGGGTATGCTGAAGCGACAAATGATGTTGGTGCGCAGGAACTGAAGGCTTGATGAGTTCTTCATTTCGTTGAACGCAAATGCTTCTGACCACTTGGAGAAATAATCCGTAGCGGCGAAGATGAAGCGATGACCTTTGCTCGAAGGGGGAGAAATAGGACCTATGATGTCCATACCCCAGGCTTCGAAATGCCATGAGATCGCTGTAGGATGCAGCCATTCTGGAGGCATGTGAATGTAATCTCCATGAATTTGGCATTGTTGGCAGCGCTTAGCAAATTGCATTGCGTCAGCTACCATGGTAGGCCATTAATATCCGAACCTTTTTATCTGATCATAGAGCTTGGGACCAGCCTGATGAGCTCCGCAAAGACCAACATGAACTTCTTTGAGTGTTTCTTCAGCCTCTTGTTGTGACAAGCAGCGTAGAAGTACTCCGTTGAAGGATTTCCTATAAAGGATTTTTGAAGGAATATCCAAATGAAAGCTTGGGGTTCGCTTTTGGGTGCTTACCCGTTCTTTTGGATCTTCAGGTAGGATTCCGAACATAATGTAATCAATGAACGGATCCCTCCAGTCGTCGATTGAAGTTTGAAGGATTGAAATCCTACTTCCAACCACTTGGTGGCATTCAACAACAGCTTGGTGTGTGTTAAGAGGAGGAAGGATTCTTCTTTCACACACTGTGATTTGCATGTTTTCTCCTTCCTGGATTGCCATGGATGCGGCAAGTCCAGCTAGGGCATCTGCACGTATGTTTTCACCTCTGTGAATGTGGGTGATGTGACAGATGTCAAACTTTTCCAGAAGCGATTGTGCCTTGTTGTAGTAAGGCAGTAGATCTGGCTTCCTGACTTCAAATTTCTGATTCATCTGGTTGACGATCAGTTGAGAGTCTCCAAAGACTTCCAGCATGGTGATACCGGATTTGATGGCAAGTTCCAATCCTAGGATTAGAGCTTGATATTCAGCTGCATTGTTTGTGCATGGTTTCAGTAGCGAGAAAGTGTGTGGAATCATGTATTTGTCGGGGCTAACAAAGAGGATGCCAACTCCCGAGATCAGCTGTCTTTTTTCATTCGTCCTGGTTGCACCGTCAAAGTACATGTCCCAGGAGGCACTTTGCGAGAAAGTCTCCACATTGTAGACTGGTTCGTCTGGGAGATCATCTCTGAGTGGAGAATCTTTAGGCAATGGATGCTCTGCGAGGAAGTCCGCTAGAGCTTGCCCTTTGATTGCCTTTTGTGGTACATACCTAATATCAAATTGTGACAGAAGGATGGACCATTTTGCCAGTCGAGCGTTGAGAGAACCTGCCCTTATGACAAGGACCTTTCAAGAGGTTGACCTTCGAGATCAGGTATACTGTGTTGGAAAGCAAGTAGTGACGCAGCTTTTGTACGGCGAACATCACTGCAAGGCATTCTTTTTCGATTGGAGAGTAGCGATGCTCTGCACCTACTAGCATGCGGCTGAGGTAATATAGAGCAGCTTCTTTTCTTTGATCATTTTCTTGTGCAAGCAGAGCTCCCAAAGAGTGATCAACGGCTCTTGTGTACAAGATAAATGGTTTTCCAGTGGTAGGAGCAGCTAACACTGGAGGTTTTGTCAGGTATGACTTGATGTCTTGGAAAGCAGCTTCACAGTCAGCATCCCAGACAAAGTTTACACCTTTTTTCATCAACCGGGAGAATGGACGGCATTTCCCCGAAAGATTGGAGATGAACCGTCTGATGTAAGCCAATCTCCCTTGAAGCCCTTTGAGTTCTCTCAAGGTTCTTGGAGAGGGCATTTCTAGAATGGCTTTGACTTTTATGGGGTCAAGCTCTATTCCAGCTTTCCGAACTAAGAATCCGAGGAACTTACCCGACGAGACGCCGAAGAAGCATTTCAAAGGATTCATTCGCAGTTTGTGTTTGCGAAGCCGGAGGAAGACTTCTCTAAGGTTTTCGAGATGATCTTCTTTTCTTTTGCTTTTGACGGCGAGGTCATCAACGTAACATTCAACCGTCTTGTGTTGCATATCTTGGAATATTTTCATCATAGCCCTCTGATATGTGGCACCAGCATTTTTCAGACCAAATGGCATGACAGTGTAACAATACACGCCAAATGGGGTCCGAAAAGATGTATGTTTTTCATCTTCAGGATGCATCTTTATCTGATTGTAGCCAGAGAAACCATCCATGAATGTCATTCGCTCAAATCCACAGGTATTATCGATCATTACCTCTGGTATGGGGAGCGGAAATTCATCTTTAGGGCATGCGCCGTTCATGTCTCTATAGTCAATACAGACCCTGATCTACCCGTTTTTCTTTGTCACGGGGACAATGTTGGCCAACCATTCAGGATGTTGTTCCTCACGGATGAAGCCGACGCTTTTGAGTTTTTGAACTTCTTGTTCAATTTTATCCATCACATCTGGATGGAATCTTCTTTGGCTTTGTTTGACAGGCTTGATGTCTTCTTGAAGATTGAGTTTGTGAACCGCTATTTTGGGGTCTAAGCCTGGCATTTCAGCGTAAGACCATGCAAAGCAATCAACGAACTCACGAAGAAAGGCGATGTACTCGGGTAACTCATCATCCTTTATATTCTTGCTTATGAATACAGGACGTGGGTTATCTGGTGTTCCCAAGTCTATCTTTTGAACAGGATCTTCTGTTAGAAGGTTCGAAGGTGGTTCCTCCACAATATTTTCGGAGGCTTCCAGCTTAACGAAACCTTCTGGGGTTTCAAAGGCATTTCCAGACCAAGGTTTTGTTCCTTTCCACGGGTCTTCTTGATCGGTAATTTTCCCAAGGCTTGCTATGAGATGATCCCAATCGCCTGTTGAAACCGGGTTGAAGTAGGCTACTTCTTTTGGAGATGAGGGTTCTTCTGGTTTAGAAGTCCACACGTCCGTGCCATCGGACAACTCCTCTTCATTTTCGGAGAAATCGTGCCAATTGGATGAGCTTCCTGGATCTTTGTCAGGTGACTCATCAAAGAGATATCCAGGGAGATCGATGTCTTCTTGGACTTGAGATGTTGAGGCTTGGTCAGTATATTGACTTTTAAGCCTTTGTGTCAACTGTCTCAAGGGAGTGTCAGGATCATACCCTAACCCGTGTGAAGACTTTTCTACATAGCCATAGAGTCTCCAATCTTCTAGCTGGCTTTTGGTCAAGATGGGCCCCAATGGCGTGAGAATACCGCGTCCTTCTCCCAAACCGACTGGGTTTTGAGCTTCATAGCCCATTTTCTTCATAAAATAGCTTGTGCCATAGAACTGTATAAGGATAGTTGAGGCATACCTTTATTTTGGAAAGGTTCAAGCATGGAGTTTGATGAAGAAGCATCCGATCTATGGAAGAAGATCGGCTTTTCCTTTGCTGAAGTTGCTGGAACAACGAAGGAAGCTGACGTAGGATCTTCTATGTCAGAAGTTGTCTCCATTGGAGTAAGAGCAGGCTAAACTTGTTGAGTGTCAGCTTGGCTTGGCGATGCGTCGTCTTCTGGCTCTGAATCCGAGTCCGTATCTTGCATGATAGACACGAAAGAGACAACAAATTTGCCCCCAGGCTTTTGCTTTGCCTTCTTCACTTTAGTTGTGACGACCAAAGGCTTTGAAGGTTTGAGGGAAATGATGAAGGGAGTTTGAATGCTCTCTTCGGATTTACCGGATGATTTGTTTTCTTCCGGTGATTGTTGAGGAGCTTTACCTTTATCTTTCTGGAGATTTTCGGCAAAGAATGCTGTGTGCTTATCCTCTTCTTCTTTTTCACCTTCATACATCTGTGAGTCTGTGAAGTGGACTTCTTTACCTTTAAAGGGTTTTCTGTCCGCAAAGACTCGATGTATCATGCCGTCGTCGCCAACAAACTTGATGCATTGATGTAGAGTTGAAGGGACAACACCATTCTCATGGATCCAAGGGCGTTCGAGAAGGATGTTGTAGCATGAATGGGATTTTATTGCATACACAGTGACCTCAGAGATAAGATCACCGATCTGCAACTTGAACCTGATTTTGCCAATAGGCCTTTGAGTACTCCCATCGTATCCAAAGATAGATACAGATGTGTGGCTCAGCTTGCTGGGTGGGATGCCCAACTCTTCGAGAGCCGATGTGGAGATGAGGTTGAGTGCAGAACCTGGGTCGATCTGAACTCTGTGCATAGGCATTTCCTTGATATACCCTGTGAAGTACAGGGGTCGGTTATGCCTGGTTTCGCTAAGTAGGAGGTCGTCCTTTGTGAAGGCGATGGTTGCACTGGCTGCTTTTTTAACCGAGAGGCATTCAATGCATGATCCCTCAGTTTTCTTCTTTTCTCCCTTTGAGGAGGCTTCTGAGTTTTTGACCCGGTAATCCATTTCAATTTGGAGGACTTGCGGGGCATGTTTGTCGACATCCTCATTCAGCTTTTGTAATTCCGAGATGAGATTATCACGAGCGTGCGGAGACATTCGCAACAAATCTAGGATGTGCAGACGTGCAGGTATGTGCTTGAAGTGTTCAATCAAGTCATACTTGAAAGCCTCCTTAGGGCCTGCATGTTCATCATTGTTGCCACTAGGGGCGCTTACAACATCTTTTCCCGAAGGATTTACATATGTAAAGGAAGATTGGTTGTAATTTTTGTGGTAGTCCCGGCCAGAGCGGGTGCCTCTACCAACTTCGAGAGCTTCTTGAGAAGGGTCTTCGTTTGGAAGATTATCTTCAGGATCAAGAGGCTGTCGTTTTTCATTTGCTGAGGATGAATCAGCAGCAGAGTTGCCATCCTCAGTGATTGTGTTGCACGGAGCATTTTCCGGGAACAAGTCCTGAACAACATCCAGCAACCTTTCTTCTTCGTTGACTAATTCATCGTCCCAAGCATCAATAGCTGGGAATTCTTCGTTCAGGAAGGGTGTGAACTTTGAAGTCACAGTCTCAGGAGAAGAAACCTGAGAGGGTGTCATCTCAGTGAAAGTCACGTGAGACGAGGTGGCTTTAGAAGATATATTGCTAGGCGTCGCCGGAGTGTAAGTGCTCTCATCAGAGGATGCTTCAGAAGAGCTATAATCCCGAATTATCACATTACAGGAAGCTCTGACGGGAGACGTTGCCTGATCGGAGTCAGACTCATCCTCGGATGTAAGAGGATCGTCTATCCAGCAATTTTCTCCATTTTCAGGAGTTAAGGGAGGATGTACCTAGTGGTCTTCAAGGACTTCAGGCTCTGGGTTGCGAGGAGGCTCGTTGACGCGGTCTTGCTCTTGTTCTAGAGCGAGTCGCTGCAAGATCCTTGCATATTCTTCAAGATCAGGCATGGGAGCTGGATCTTCTTCTTCATCAACTCTTTGTGGCTCAACATGGTTGATTTCCACTGGAGTAATGAGAGGTGCTGAGTCAGCAGCATTTTCTTGTACAGCCTCTTGGTCTTCTTCATCATCAGACCAGGATCCTTGTGGCTGTAGGGGGTTATACCAGATTACTGGCATAAGATGAGACTCAGGAACCCATTCTTCATCGGAGAGATATTCTCCTATTTCAAGGGACTCCTCCCACTCGTCTGTGTAGTTGGATTCGAATCCATCATCGGTGTCGCTGGACTCGTATCCATCAATGGAGAATCCAACTACCGAATTGCAAGAGTATGATGCCTCCTGCATGGCTTCTTTGAATTGAGGTGGCATGAAATCACTGAGAGTGAATTTTCTTACCCCCTTTGAAGTCTCTGGAAGGGATATTTTTGTTGCCTCCAGTGAAACGGTAGAGGAAGCCTCTGCCTTTTCTTTGGCCTCTAGTTTTGGCTGGGTCTTCTCTTGCCGTTTGAGCTTGAGGAGATGCTTCCTAGCCTGCCTTCGCTGTTGAGCTGTAGACTTTGTTTTCACGACCTCCCAATTTTCATCTTCCAGGAGATCGGGATGTACCCATATCGGTTGTCCGTCTGGTGTCGGGTAAGGAACCAGTTCCTCGGACGCTTGGATTGAGTTTATCACCTTGAAGGAAGTAGTGGTCTTTTTCTTCGGTGATTTTGATGTTTGTCCACATGTCACCATGTTGACGGAGGCAGACCCATAGTTTTTGTCAAAGGTGATGACTCCGTTTTTCCACATCTCGTTTGTTTTCTCCCTTACAACGAAGCATTGATTGAGAGGATGCGAGATCATCTGGTGGTATGGGCAGTACCGAGGATCGTTGGTTTTGCCAACATCACCCGGTCTTTTTGGTTCAGGCAAGGTGAGCTTGCCGTTTGCACAAGAGCCCCGAAGATTTCATCAACATCTTCATCAAATGGGTATTTCTTCTCTACTCGTTCTTTGAAGGCATCTGAGAGTTCAAGTCTCTTACCAGCAACTTTATTTTCAGCTTTCTTTGGTGGCTGAGGAGCTGACTTGGTCTACACATTGAGGACCTCTTTTTTCTTTGGTTTAGAGGTTGTAATGGTGGTTGGCTCTTTTCTTGATGATTTCTGACTGTTGAGGTCTTTAATCACCGTTTCAGCTTCCATGGAAGCTTCTAGGAGTTCTCCCAGGTTTTTTGATTTGTTGCCGATGATCATGGAGCGGATTCTGGCTCTCATGTTGTTTCGGCAGATGTCGACTAGCGACGCTTGTGGCAATACATCAGAGCATTTGTATGCCATTGCTTTCCACTTGTGAATGAAGTCATATGTTGATTCATTCTCCCCCTATTTTAGGCTGCACAGCTGAGCCATAGTAGCGGGATGATCCTCACCTTTGAAGTGAGTCAGGAAGCGTGTCTCTAGCATGGCCCAGTTTTGGATTGAGTCATCTGGCAGAGTGGAGTACCAATCGAAGGCCGTACCTTTTAGGGTACTTGCAAAGAGGCGGATCTTGAGTGCATCTTGATCCGCGATAGCTCCCGTCAGGATCTTGAAGTGGATGACGTGCTGTCTGGCTGATCCTTTCTCCGTATATGTTTGGAGAGTAGGATGCTTGAATTTGGTGGGGAACGGGACCGAGTCCATCCATAAGGGATATGGTGGCTTGATCCCATGCTCCTTGAGTATATCCTCTTCTTTTGCTTTGGCGAGGATACTGTCTACGTCCTTTTTGGTAAGGGTGCGTGACTCATTTTCTTCTCCATTTACCCCATCATCTTGATGATTCGGAGGAGGTTCATTGTTCGCCTGATTTTGGAAGGCGAGGAGAAGGTTTTCCATCAGAGTTTCAATCCTCTGCTGGCCCTGTTCCAACTGCTGGATGCGGGTGATCGCATCTTCTGGAGGTGGATTGCGGGGTGGTGGCTCAGAATTTGTAGCCAAGACATTCATCCTTCGTGATTCGAACGAAGAAACTGTCCTGGTGACTGAGCTGGGGCTCATTCTTTTTGAAGAAGAGCTTGAGGAAGGATCACTCTGCTGTCCTTTGCTTGAAGGAGCAGGGGATTCTTCTAAATGTCTTCTTGTCCTGGAGACGCTGCGGGTCATTGGACGTCAGACATGGATTTTTGTTGCTGATTTTTGGCACCTTCTGGTTTTTTCCAACCATATGGACGGCAGCAACTTGGTTGGGTCTTCTTTTTCGACCCATTTGGGAGAGACTTGAAGTGTAGGAGGCTGGGTCCTTTGCTTCTCCAGTCTCTTTTGCCGGTATGACGCGCAGCGGCGTATATGACGAGCAATTTGAGCTTCGGTCAGCTCTGGCTGGGCTTTGACGATGAAGGATGTGCTCCCTCTGGCGCAGCAGCCGAGCATGTCTTCTTTGCAGCTGGGCAAGGACAGGATGCGAACCCTGTCCTTCGCCTGTTGCAGCGAAGCTTTGAATTTTTGAAGTTCGGCCCCCGTAGAGATGAAGGGTCGAACTGTAGGTTTGTAGGCCTTAGCAGGTGCTTGTAGAGGCCTTGTGATGCATGACTTGATTTTGGTCTTATAGGAACAAACCGGCTCATGCTGGGATGACTTGGAAGTCAGGTTAGAGATGGGTCTCTCCTCTTTCATGTAAGCAAGAGGGTAGAACTGGTTCTCCTTGAGTGGGGCCAGGAATGCTGGCTTAGTTGATGTTTGGGACCTTCTTTGTTTTGGTGAAGGTCTTGGGGACCAAGTCTTGGGATAGACCTGGTTGCTTACAGGTTGAGGCTTCGTGGGGGTGCCACGGGCTTCAGGCCTTCTGCTGCTCGCCTTTGGTGTCACGGTAGTGAAAGTTGAGAGGCGAGTTTCTGCTTCTTGGAGGGAGCAGTTTGTTCCTCGGGAAGTGGGAATGGTCCCAGCTGTTGGGATTGGTGTATGCCCTAAAGCCCACTAGCTGCATTCTCATCTTTTGTTACTGGATATTTACTGGTTATTTAATGGAAAGACTCTTTTATGCTTAAACATGTATATATGTATGGTTGTGTAAGGCCCATTGTTTCTAGTAAATGAATTAGGTGTGTAGTGTCTACACACAGATAGGTCTAATTCATGGACAACTAGAAACATCATATTTGTTCATAACTGAAAGATGGAGTTGGGCACTTCATCTTGGTATAAGTTATAATGAGATACTCTCCTATATAGGGTGACATACCTAAGTCACGGGAGGGCTTTCCCGGATCTATCTCATTAGTGCATGTGTCATGCATTGAACAGGACCATTGTAGGTGTGATCTCTAAAATAGTACTATCACAAAAAAGAGATCAAGTCACCTCATGCTACTGAGTAACCGGTGCTCTTAATCTTGAGCATTTGTGGATGAACTGACGAAGACAAATTCTTGTGCTTTGATTCACTATGGGTGAGATTCTTTTCATGGGTCAACAGCTCTGTGTTGGATACCGCGATCACTGAGAGGGGGGGGTGAATCAGTGATCTCTAAAAACAGGTCCAATTCAACAACAAAACAAGTCAAACCACACAATGACACCAGATTTAACGTGGTTCACCGAAAGGCTACGTCCACGGTTCAAAGACTGTCCGAACACCAATCCGGGACAGATCTGAATCTTATTTAGTCGCACCAACGACAAAGAGCACCAACCCTTAGTTTCAGATAGCACCAACTATCTAGGAAGCACCTACTCCCTTGAGTTTCAGATAGCACCAACTATCTAGGAAGCACCGACTCCCTTTACAATTTATCTGCACCCACAGATAGGATCACCAAACCCCAAACACCAAGCACCAACTTGATGTAAAAACAGAATATAAGATCAACTCTGTCTACAGCCCTTCCCCTCTACAATTCTCTCTCTCTCAATCCCTTACAAATTGAAATTAAAGCATAAACAGAGAGACACTTAACTCATGGACGAATCACCATCTTCTAGAGCATAATCTCGTCCACAATTGCTGTAGAAAGATGCAGCACAACAGCAACACAGCAACAGCACCAGCACACAGCACACTCTTCTCTCTTCTCTTCTCTCTTTTCTCTTCTCTTCTGATGTGTTTATGAACGACCCAAGCATGCCTTTATATAGGTTTTAATAACCCTTAATTGTATTCAAAACGGGCTACAATTCGTTTAGAAAGATTCCCAAACGAAATAGATAACTGTGCTGAATTTTCGTGCAAAACTTCTAATTCTGCGCAACTCTGGTTCCCGTGCTCGGTCGACATCATACTGTGCTCGGTCGACATCATACACTATCTGGAAATAGTCACTTATCGAGCTCGGTCGACAGCCTGAGGGCTCGGTCGACCGAAGACACACTGTGTCACGAAAATAACTGAGAGGTGCCTTTTTGCAGGTTTCTTCTTGCTCGGTCGACCGCATGAAGAGCCCGGTCGACCGCGTGCTCTGCATCAGGAATTCTTAATTCCTGACTATTTCAATTCTGTTTCTTCTTTTCAGCTCTATCAATACCAGCTTATTAACATCATGTTTGTGACAATGTGTTGACAAGAATTCCAACTCAAATCAATACTTGAGATACTGATTCTTCAAATCATCAAAAACTACTCAAGTCATCTCAAATTCCAACAATCTCCCCCTTTGGAATTGTTGGCAACACTATTGGAACTTCAACACTTTCAACTCCAGCTTGCAGCTCTTCCAAGTTTTTTTCAATACTCACTTGGAACCAATTCTGAAATTCGGAAATATCAACCATGCACTGTCACAATCTCCCCCTAGCTTTCATAGCATAACATCTCTCCTTGCTATCATAGCATAACATCTCTCCCCCTTTGACAACAAGTCCAAAGGGACCAAACCGAGGAGCGAATAGGATATTCAATGAATGCATTGCTCCCCCTTTCAAGCACAACTCCTACGGTTTAGGAGAGTGAGTAACTCCTAACTTTTTCCGGAGATACTCGAAGACTTCCTTTGGCAGAGGTTTCGTGAAAATATCAGCCACTTGCTCAGTTGTTGGAACATATTCCAACTTGACCTCTCCATCAGCAACTTTATCTTTAAGAAAATGATAACGAATTGCTACATGCTTTGTTCGAGAGTGTTGAACAGGATTCTTGGAGATGTGAATTGCACTCGTGTTGTCACATAGGATCGGCGTAGGATCCGTTGTAGGAACTCCTAGAGCAGAGAGCATTTGCCGCATCCATAACACTTGCGTACAACAAGTTGCCGCTGCAATATATTCCGCTTCCGCTGTCGAAAGGGATACTGAGTCTTGCTTCTTACTATGCCAAGCAACTAATCTTTCTCCAAGATAAAATGCGCCGCCGCTAGTACTCTTGCGATCATCTACGCATCCAGCCCAATCGGCATCAGAATATGCAACTAGAGTGAAGGATTTGCCTTTGGGATACCAGATACCAAGCTCCATAGTACCTTTCAGATATCGAAAGATTCTTTTCACTGCTGTAAGGTGCGTTTCAGTTGGTGCTGCTTGAAAACGTGCAACCATACATACTGCTTGTAGAAGATCTGGTCTTGTTGCAGTCAAGTAGAGCAAGCTTCCTATCATAGAGCGATAGGTGGTATGATCAACGGACGAGGCCTTATCATCTTTGCTAAGCTTCGTGTTCGTTGACATTGGTGTGCTCACTGGCTTGCTGTCTTCCATATTGAACCGTTTCAGCATTTCCTTATTCAATTGTGATATGAAGATGCCATGTTTCAGCTGCTGAACTTGTAAACCCAGAAAGAACTTTAGTTCTCCAAGCATTGACATCTCAAATTCTTTCTTCATCTCTTCTGCAAAATTCCTGCACATCTCCTCATCATTGCCTCCAAAGATTATGTCATCAACATAAACAATGACAACCAGCTGTTTGCTTAACTCAGTTTTGACATATAGATTGCTATCAACAAGTCCTTTTCCAAAACCGATCTTGCGGAGATATAGGTCCAGCCTTGCATACCACGCCCTTGGCGCTTGTTTCAGTCCATAAAGAGCCTTTTTCAACTTGCATACTAGATCTGAATTTTTGCTGATGAGAAAACCATCAGGTTGCTCAATGTAGACCTCTTCTTCAAGTAAACCATTCAAGAAAGCTGACTTTACGTCCATCTGAAATACCTTGAAGGTTTTGTATGCTGCCAATGCAAGGAACATACGAATAGCTTCCAGACGAGCCACCGGTGCAAAGGTCTCTTCAAAATCTATGCCTTCAACTTGAGCATAGCCTTTACAAACCAACCTTGCTTTGTTTCTAATGACTTGACCATCTTCATTCAGCTTATTCCGAAAGACCCATTTAGTACCAATAACATTCTTATCAGTAGGTCTAGGAACAAGTTCCCATGTGGAGTTCTTCTCAATTTGCTCCAACTCCTCATGCATAGCTTTTAACCAACTATCATCGAGACTGGCTTCAGCCACAGTCTTGGGTTCAATGGTGGACACAAGTGAGTAATTACTAACTACACTTTGTCTAGTTTGAACGCCTGCCTTAGGATCTCCAATGATTTGATCCTTAGGGTGTTGCTCTACCCAAGTGCTGTGCTTCTTAGGTGAAGTATCTTCTGAGTCATCTTTTGATTTCTCAGAATCATTAGATTCAGCCATCTCATCATCAATCTCACTCGAGTCCTCATAAACTGGACTGTCATTATGAGTTCCACTCTTTGCTTCATAGTTTTCATCAATTCTAACATCAGCACTTTCTATGATTTTTCTGGTTCTTTTGTTAAGACACCTATATGCCTTGCTAGTAGAGGAGTAACCCAGAAATATACCTTCGTCAGCTCTTTCTTCAAATTTGCCCGGATTTTGTTCGAGCCGCTTGATGTAACACTTGCTGCCGAAGACTCTGAAGTGCTTGATTGTTGCTTTTCTTCCAAACCATAGCTCATAGGGAGTTTTGACTTCATGTGGCCTGATCAAGCATCGATTTTGAATGTATACAGCCGTATGAATTGCCTCTTTCCAATACTTGTCAGCCATCTTGCTTTCACTTAGCATCGTACGAGCCATCTCTTGTACGGTGCGATTCTTCCGTTCCACAACTCCATTTTGCTGTGGAGTTCTAGGGGCTGAGTACTGTCTTTGAATGCCATGATGTTCACAATATTTAGTGAACTCTTCAGATGTGAACTCACCTCCACGATCAGACCTTAAGATCTTGATACGTTTTTCCAATTGATTTTCAACCTGTGCTTTAAACACTTTAAAACAATCAAGTGCTTGATGCTTATGCTTAAGAAACAATACCCATGTCATACGAGTATAATCATCAATGCATAACATGAAATACTTATCTCCATTGGTGCTTTGAGTTCGCATCGGTCCACAGAGATCAGTGTGCACTAGCTCAAGAGGTTTCTTGGAATGATGCTCCTTTGACTTAAACATAACCCTCGTTTGCTTTCCCTTTTGGCAAGAGTCGCAAATGGGATTGGAAGGCTTTTCAACTTTAGACATGCCTCTCACAGCCTTTGAATTGCAAATCTTTGACATGTTGTCAAAGCTTAGATGCCCAAGGCGTTTGTGCCACAATCAACTTTCCTCTGTCCGACTCATCAAGCAGGTCTTTTCAGCTCCATCTGACAATGTATAGAGATTTCCAGCAGTTCTTGATCCAGTTGCCACTGTTTTCCCGTTGCTACTCTTCTTGATGGCAAACCCATTCTTTGTGAAGATAACTTCATGACCCTTGTCACAGATCTGGCTCACACTAAGCAGGTTGTGTCTCAATCCAGACACATATAAGACTTCTTCAGATCTGATCTTGTTTGCCATAAGCTGAATAACACCTTTTCCGCAGATTTTGGCACCATCATTGTTGCCAAACTTCACTGAACCGCCTTCATAGTGCTGTAATTTGATGAATTTCTCTTTATCACCAGTCATATGGCTTGAACAACCACTATCAAGGACCCATGGTGCTGTCTTCTTTTGTGCATTGAATGCCGTTTGCACAATGAGAGATTCTTTGGGATTACCTTCCCTTTTCTTTGCCCTCCATGCCTTAACTAACTTGGGTTTCTTTTCAACCTGAAATTGGTTAGCAATAGGCAACCTACAATCCCTAGCCAAGTGTCCATAATTATGACATATATAACACTCAATTTTGTGGCTACTTAGGATTGAAAAAGGATTCCTAGTCACAAATGGACTGTTTCTTACATAGAATTTGCAATCAGCTCTTTTATGTCCAAACGTATTACAATGAAAGCAATAACCATAGAATTTGTATCTTCTTTGTGGCTGGTTAGTCTTCATTACCTTTCTAACAGGAATGGACTCCTTTCTAGGTTGAGTGGGCTTCATGGAGTTAGAGGGTGCAGTGACTTGCTTCACAAACTCTTTCCTTTTAGGAGGTGCAATCTTAGAGGATTCACCTTTCTCAAATCCTAGACCAAATCTGAAGTGGGCTGGTCTTTGAACTTTCAGTAGTTCATTGAGTTTCATAGTCCCTTCAATCGCTTGGAGCGCTTTGAGTTTCTTGCTATTTTCCAAATTTTCAGCCTTTGCTCTAGCGATCTCAGTTTCAAGTTTCATAGCCTCTTCCTTTTTGATACTTATTTGGTTTTCAAGGACTTCTACCATTCTTTTATATTCTTCTACTTGAGTTTTCAAAGAAATAATAGAACTTTCAGACTCATGGAGAAGTTTCAGATTTTTCTTACTTGATTTGCGTTCCATGCTTAGCTCCTCAAGTGCGGCTATGAGTTCCTCTTCAAGATTGACTTCAGCCTCCTCATCCTCTTCTGGATCTTGCTCTTCTTCTTCTTCAACAGTGACCATGAAGAGAGCTTCGGTTGATTCATCATCGTCTGAAGTTTCAGACGTGCTGTCATCTTGTTGACATAGAAATTTTTGAGCTTTGCCCCTTTTTCTAAAATTTCTCTTTCCTTTACTCTTTTCAGCATAAGAGTCATTATCATTGTCTTCTTTTAGGGGACACTTCGCAGCAAAGTGACCAACACCGCCACAATTGAAGCATTTAAAGGGTAGCTTCCCTTTGTACTTGCCAATGCTTCCTTTCTTCAACTTTCTAACAAATTGAGCCTCAAGCTCATCATCATCAGAATCAACATCATGACCAGCAGTCTCTTTTGCCTTTTTCTGAACTTTGAAAGCGGCTTCTTTATCAGATGAAGACGTCTTTCCTATGCGCATCTCATAGGCAGTTAGAGAACCATGTAATTCATCCATGGAAAATGCGTTCAGATCTTTGGCTTCTTCGATGGCTGAGACTTTTGAATCAAACCGGGGAAGAAGGGATCTTAGAACCTTTTTGACGATGACCGGCTCTTTAATCTCCTCCCCTAGTCCACGAATGTCATTCGTGACTTCATTCACTCGTTGCATATACGAGTCAACATTCTTGCTTTCCTCCATGCGAAGAGATTCAAATTGAGAGCGATGAGTTTGCAATTTGGCTTCTTTAATCTTCTCATCACCTTCATGTATGCTTTGCAACTTGTCCCAAATTTCCTTGGCTGTTTTGCATGCAATTACTTTGACAAGCTCGCTGTCCACAAGGCCACTAAAGAGTGCATTCTGCGCCTTGGAGTCGTTGTCTGCCAACTTCTTCGATGCTGTATCATTGGGTACGGTGGCAGCATTGTAACCGGCTCTGACAGCCTCCCAAACATCATAGCCAAGAGATTTGATGAAGGCTTGCATCCTAATCTTCCAAAAGGAGTAATTAGAACCATCAAACAGAGGTGCTTTCATATTCCCTGTATTGACTGCCATGTGATTTGACAAGAGATCACCCTTAGCGTATTAAACTGATCAAGGGAACCTCGCTCTGATACCAATTGTTGGATACCGCGATCACTGAGAGGGGGGGGTGAATCAGTGATCTCTAAAAACAGGTCCAATTCAACAACAAAACAAGTCAAACCACACAATGACACCAGATTTAACGTGGTTCACCGAAAGGCTACGTCCACGGTTCAAAGACTGTCCGAACACCAATCCGGGACAGATCTGAATCTTATTTAGTCGCACCAACGACAAAGAGCACCAACCCTTAGTTTCAGATAGCACCAACTATCTAGGAAGCACCTACTCCCTTGAGTTTCAGATAGCACCAACTATCTAGGAAGCACCGACTCCCTTTACAATTTATCTGCACCCACAGATAGGATCACCAAACCCCAAACACCAAGCACCAACTTGATGTAAAAACAGAATATAAGATCAACTCTGTCTACAGCCCTTCCCCTCTACAATTCTCTCTCTCTCAATCCCTTACAAATTGAAATTAAAGCATAAAACAGAGAGACACTTAACTCATGGACGAATCACCATCTTCTAGAGCATAATCTCGTCCACAATTGCTGTAGAAAGATGCAGCACAACAGCAACACAGCAACAGCACCAGCACACAGCACACTCTTCTCTCTTCTCTTCTCTCTTTTCTCTTCTCTTCTGATGTGTTTATGAACGACCCAAGCATGCCTTTATATAGGTTTTAATAACCCTTAATTGTATTCAAAACGGGCTACAATTCGTTTAGAAAGATTCCCAAACGAAATAGATAACTGTGCTGAATTTTCGTGCAAAACTTCTAATTCTGCGCAACTCTGGTTCCCGTGCTCGGTCGACATCATACACTATGCTGGAAATAGTCACTTATCGAGCTCGGTCGACATCCTGAGGGCTCGGTCGACCGAAGACACACTGTGTCACGAAAATAACTGAGAGGTGCCTTTTTGCAGGTTTCTTCTTGCTCGGTCGACCGCATGAAGAGCCCGGTCGACCGCGTGCTCTGCATCAGGAATTCTTAATTCCTGACTGTTTCAATTCTGTTTCTTCTTTTCAGCTCTATCAATACCAGCTTATTAACATCATGTTTGTGACAATGTGTTGACAAGAATTCCAACTCAAATCAATACTTGAGATACTGATTCTTCAAATCATCAAAAACTACTCAAGTCATCTCAAATTCCAACACTCTGTGTTTTGGGTACTTGGACTTGATCAGTTGGGACGTGCACATGCAATATAGAATCTATGCCATTTGATGATGGAATAATCGTCCCCTTAGAATTATTCGATTAATCATCAAAATCTAAGATCTTAGTATATGGATGTTCCATATGAATATTGAACTTGTGGGTCGCTCCCTGGATCAAGAGAATGATATTCGAATGATGATTATGTTTAAGGATATGAAGTTCTAAGGTTTAGATGTAATCGGGAAGGTTGATAGTACATATGATAACCTGACTCGATTATGGATGTTACATAGAGGGGCATTCAGGTCATTACACTTAGTAGGTCGAAGACAACCGTCATTTTATGACGAGCTTATTATATTATATATTTGTCCTTGGAGTTCAACCATAACTCTTTAGTGGAATGAGTTAAGGTTAAAATGGTCTTTATGTTGCTATGGGTTTAGCATGGACATTTTGGTCATTTTGGGAGCCAATGGCAAATATGTCTTTTGGTCCCTTCTCTAGTCACTTACCAAGATTGGCATGGTTTCCTAAGATGTTTACATAACATAAGGATGAATTATTTTAGTGGAAAAATAATTTTGAGTTTAAATTCAAATAGGTCTTTGATGGCATACATGAATTTAACTCTAGATAAATTATATGTGGGCCATGGTTTGCATTGATATGTGGGACGCCCATAATAGGATTTCCATGGGTAAGGTTTCCAACTTTGAGTAGGACTCTCTACTTGGAAAGTTGGACTCCTCTTTGGATTAGTATTCCTATGAATTAGTTTCCTTTTTGGATTAGGAACTTAAAATTAGTAAGTGTTCTACAACTAGGATTACTAATTGTATGGAAAGTTCCTTTTGGTTTCCTTTTCTAAATTAGAGTGTTTCTTAAAGGAAATAAGTCTTTCCTTTTTGGACATCAATTAGAATAAAGAGAGATAACGTTATGGGAAAGGTTTCCACAAAAGTTTCTATAAAAGAAACAATACAAGCCTTGGACGTCCAACACCTTTTGAAACACTTTTAGAAGCACTAAGAGAGCCACACGCCCAGCCCTTTGGAGGTTCTCTTCTTGATGGTTGAGAGCTTAAGGTCTGCGATTTTCCCTTGGAGAAATAGTTCTTGTTTCCTAGATTAAGATCCCACCATCTTAGCCAATCAGATTTGGAAGTGAGATAGAGGAGAAGATCAAAGGCAATACTAGTGCAGGAAAATTCCAGCAACTTGTTTGAAAATTGCAAGTCTGAGTTCGGGCCTTTGGATCTATTTTTTCAGAGATTTGAAGTCTACAAATCTTCGAGGTATGAGTCTTCTTCATTCTCCTTTAATTATACACTTGTTGATCATGATTTAATGGAGTTTCTATGCGATTCTTTATGGCTGATTTCCGCTGCATAGTGCAGAAATCAGATTTTGAAAAATCTGTCATGCTTTGCATCAGCCATAGTAGTCTCTTTATGAGAAGTTTCAGATCTGAATCGCGGTTTCCTTCAGTGGTATCAGAGCCACTCCATGTAAAATCATGATCCCATGTTGTGTGTAATTAATCCTAGATTGATTATGGGTATGGTGGCACCCTATTAAAGTTATGTTGTGATGCATGTTGTGTGCAAGTTTCATTAACATTGCTGGAATTTATTTTCCAGATTTGTTTAATGATGCACATAGTGAGTTTGCATGCACTAACCTCTTTGTTTGCAGCCATGTATTGCATTCTTGATGGTTCGCATGATTGTTATGTGGATTTGGATGTTTTTTAATTAGTTGGAAAGTGTACGATTGCGCGGTTAGCAATCATAGGAAGTTGTAAAGTTTCCTTAATTTTATTCCAACTAGTCTTGATGTAAGCTTTCTTGAAAAGCATAGGAATCTCCAATGTAATTTTGGTTTTGTTTCAAGACAAGAAGGTTACAAGAAATTGGAGTCCTTGGAGATCAAGGAGTCAAGACTTCTAGATGCATGAGGAGTCCTTATTCGATTAGGATTCGAAATCCTAAGAACAGGGACCCATCAAGGAATGCATACCTTTATTTGCTTTTATATATGGAATGCATGGTTGAATGCTTTATATAATTGCTATAATTGTCACCTAGAAACATGGCCACCATTAGGCTCTAAAATTGGCATCTTTATTGTATTAGATTGTTTTTAGTTTGGCAAATTGTTTTAAACGGAACTTAGACCAGCACCTTCTATTTGTCTAAGGTTTAAAATTGGATAGGGTTTAGTTTATCTTGGTACCCTTGGTTTCCAAAGGAGGCTAAACTAAAATCTAATTAGATGCTACCTATGGGTTTTCATAACCCAAGATAGGTTTTTGACTTTTGAAGGGATTTGCTCAAGTGTTTTAAAGCAAAGGTTATTTAATTTTAAGATGACTTAAGTCATAAATTTAATTAACCAAGTTTGCTAGATTTAAAAAGAGCTTTTGAGTAAAACAATGTAAAGGTCAAAAAGTATAAACCCTAGTGATAAATAATCAAGTGGGAGAGGGGTTTTAGGAAAGACCCCACGGCCTTCCATTTTTGGTTCATGTTATCTCATTAAAGTGTTAGTGGGAACGGCCATCCCTTCGGTGGAGTTCTTTAACTAAAGAACGCTTTGATGGGTTAATGGGTGAACTAATGTGAATATTCATAATGAGGTGTTAGTAGGAGCGGCCATCCCTTCGGTGGAGTTCTTTACTAAAGATCACTTCTATAGAATGTCAATGAAGTGTTGGTGGGAGCGGCCATCCCTTCGGTGGAGCTCTTTACTAAAGTTCACTTCTAGGAATGATAAAAGTCTCTTCCCTTCGGAAGACTTAATCATAGACATTCTGGGAATTTCATAAGAGATGGTTATACACTTGACATAAGACGGTGATGACCTCTCCTTAGGAGTTAAGGGTTATTTGTCATATGAGGCCAAACCAATCAGTGATTGGACTACCACTGGATGTGTGTCCAGATAGTGATAATCCAAATAAGTCTGCCTTAATTCAATGTGACTGTAGGCTCGGCCATTCCTTCGATGGAGGGTCTATGAGGAGGTTGAAACACTGATACATTATGATTGGGGTTGAATAATGTAAAAAGTTTCGTGCTTTGTTTTTCCTTTTATAACAAGCACCATATGCATATTACATATATACTGCATGTCTAATTATAAACCGTTTTATATCCAGAAAAAGATGGGTAGAGATTCTTTTAGTCCGTTGATGTGCATTCTTCGTGAGAATAAACTGACTGGCCCTAACTACGTAGATTGGAAGAGAAATCTTGACATAGTACTCACTGCTGAGGAGTACAAGTATATCTTGCTGGAAAACTGTCCCGATATTGATGCTAATTCTACTGATGACCAGCGAGAGGCTGAGAGGAAATGGAAGAAAGCGAATAGCATGGCTAAATGCTATATGATCGCTTCCATGTCCAACGTGTTGCAAACACAGCACGAGCAAATGGACACAGCCTATGAAATTATGATGTCCTTGTCTGAGATGTTCGCAGACAAGAGCAGGCCAGCTAGGCAAGCTGCTATAAGGAACATCATGAATGCTAGGATGGCTGAGGGAACACCTGTCAGAGAGCATATGCTCAAGTTGATAGATTGTTTCAATGAAGCTGAGATTCTAGGGGCTGAGATTGATGCAGGGAGTCAAACTGACATGATTCTCGAAACTCTGCCGGATTCTTTCAATCAGTTCAAGCTCAATTTCAATATGAGCAAGATGGACATGACTCTACCTGAGTTAATGAAAGAACTCCAGGCGGCAGAGGCTATCATGAAGCCCAAAGCCCAAGCTCATTTTTTCCAGTCTTCCTCTAAACTGAACCCGAAAGGGAAGAAGTCCAAGAAGAAGCAGAATAAGGGAAAAGGGCAGAAAAAGGACAATGCTGGTAATAAGAAGGACAAGGGTACAGATGGAAAGCCCATATGGAAATGCTTCAAGTGTGGCCTGAAAGGTCATTGGAAGAAAGATTGTCCCAAGTTCCTGACCTCAGTTAAGAAAGGTACATCTTTTTCATACTACATTGAAACTTGTCTAGTGGTTGATTCTACTGACTCATGGATAGTAGACTCAGGAGCCACTAATCATATCTGCAATTCATTGCAGGGGTTTCAGATAATGCAGAGAATTGAGAAAGGAGAGTTTGCCTTTAGAGTCGGAACTGGAGCTAAAGTTTGGGCAGTTGCAGTAGGAGTTGTTACCTTACATTTTCCATGTAATAGGATATTAGTTTTAAATAATGTTTTCTATGTTCCGGACATGAGGAAGAATTTAATTTCAGTTTCCAGATTGATTGAATTTAATTATTCAGTTTCTTTCCATTCTGGTGTTGATATCAGTAGAGATGGAAATATTATATGTTCCGATAGAATACATGACAACTTATTTTATATATATCCTATTGCTCCCACACTGCATAATGTACAACAAGAAAGCTCGACTTCCCTTAAGAGAAAGGTATCTTCAATCAATGACACATATCTTTGGCACTTACGTTTGGGTCACATTATCCTAAAACGGATTCAGAGGATGGTAGAAGATGGGCCTTTAAGCTCATTAGATTTCGAACCTTTTCCTCAGTGCGAATCTTGTCTTAAGGGAAAGATGACCAAACGGTCATTCTCTGGAAAGGGACTAAGGTCAAAGGAGTTGTTAGAATTGATTCACACTGATGTGTGTGGTCCTATGAACAAACCGGCTTGAGGAGGGTATGAGTATTACATCACCTTCACCAATGATTACTCTAGATATGGATATGTATACCTAATGCGACGCAAGTCTGAGGCATTTGATAAGTTCAAACAATTCAAGGCTGAGGCGGAGCTACAACTAGGAAAACATATCAAAGCCCTTCGATCTGATCGAGGTGGCGAGTACCTCCTGGGTGAGTTCAAGGAGTACCTCACACAACATGGGATTGTGTCTCAGTTATCTGCACCGGGTACACCCCAGCAAAATGGTGTAGCAGAGAGAAGAAACCGTACCCTTCTTGATATGGTAAGGTCCATGATGAGTCATGCAACCCTACCTATATCTTTTTGGAGATATGCCCTAGAAGCAGCAGCATACATTTTAAATCTGGTACGTTCTAAATCAGTACCTAGGACACCCCAAGAAATGTGGACAAGTCGAAAACCTAGTTTAAGACATATTCACATTTGGGGTTGTCCAGCCTATGTACTGAATGATAAAGCTACCAAGCTGGAACCCAGATCGGAAATGTGCTACTTCATTGGGTATCCTAAGGGAACGAGAGGTGGCATCTTTTATCATCCAAAGGAGCAAAAAGTGCTCATCAGCACTCATGCTAGGTACTTGGAGGATGATTGCATGATGCACCAAGAGCTTATTTGTAAAGAAACCCTTGAGGAGATTCTTCTGGGATCTCCTATGACATCTGTACCAGATCCTGAGATAGTAGATGAACAAGATGTTCCTTTGAACACTCCGGAGCCTCGTCGTAGTGGGAGAATTTCTAGATAGCCAGAAAGATATCTAGGAGTGTCTTTTAAGACAGACTCTGAAGATCTGGTTAAGGATCCTACTAGTTATGATGAAGCAGTAACGGATATAAATGCTGACATGTGGCAGCAAGCGATGAAATCTGAAATGGATTCTTTGTATTCCAATCAAGTCTGGGAACTTGTAGATGCACCTGAAGGGATTAAACCCATAGGGTGCAAGTGGATCTACAAGAGAAAGAGAGGAGTGGATGGGAAGGTGGAAACCTTCAAAGCAAGACTGGTGGCGAAAGGATATACTCAGAAAGAGGGCATCGATTATGAGGAAACCTTTTCACCAGTGGCTATGCTTAAGTCCATAAGGATTCTCTTGGCCATCGCATGTCATTATGACTACGAGATATGGCAGATGGATGTCAAGACAGCTTTTCTTAATGGAAGTCTTGACGAATGCATCTATATGATGCAACCAGAGGGCTTCATTGCTAGTGGCCAAGATAACATGGTTTGTAAACTTAAGAAGTCCATCTATGGACTTAAGCAAGCATCTAGAGCATGGAACATCAAGTTTAATCAGGCAGTCAAATCCTTTGGCTTTGATCAAAACATTGAAGAACCATGTGTGAATAAGAAAGGAAATGGGAAAGCAGTTGCATTTTTGGTTCTATATGTAGATGACATATTACTCATAGGAAATGATGTAGGTTTATTGTCATCCACAAAGGTTTGGTTATCCTCTCAATTTCAGATGAAGGATTTGGGTGAGGCCAGCTATATCTTAGGGATCAAGCTTTTGCGTGATCGCAAGAATAAGATGTTAGCCCTATCCCAATCTTCTTACATTGAGAAGATATTGGTCAAGTTTAACATGCATGACTCCAAGAAGGGCCTCCTACCTGCTAGACATGGAGTACCACTGTCTCGAGATCAATGTCCAAAGACATCTGAAGAGATAGAGACCATGAGGAGAGTTCCATATGCATCCGCTGTTGGAAGCCTCATGTATGCTATGTTATGTACTAGACCAGATATTTGCTTTGCAGTTGGCATGGTTAGCAGATATCAGTCAAACCCTGGACCTATGCATTAGACAGCTGTTAAACATATATTCAAGTATCTTCGGAGAACGAAAGATTATATGCTAACCTTTCAATCAGAGTATGTGGCGGCATCAGAAGCTGCGAAGGAAGCAGTATAGCTCAGAAAATTCCTATTGGAATTAGGAGTTATTCCTGCAGTGCAAAAATCGATTGTCATAACACTGGTGCTGTAGCACAGTGCAAAGAGCCTAGGAATCACAAGAAAGGCAAGCACATTCAGAGAAAGTACCACTTGATCCGGGAATTCATTCAGGATGGAGAGATAGTGGTGGAGCATATTGCTTCAGCAAATAACTTAGCTGACCCATTCACTAAGACTCTTACTGAGAAAGTCTTCACTTCTCATGTTGAGTCTATGGGTGTTAGGTTAGGAAGCAGTGATCTTTAGTGCAAGTGGGAGTTTGTTGGGATTGGTGTATGCCCTAAAGCCCACTAGCTGCATTCTCATCTTTTGTTACTGGATATTTACTGGTTATTTAATGGAAAGACTCTTTTATGCTTAAACATGTATATATGTATGGTTGTGTAAGGCCCATTGTTTCTAGTAAATGAATTAGGTGTGTAGTGTCTACACACAGATAGGTCTAATTCATGGACAACTGGAAACATCATATTTGTTCATAACTGAAAGATGGAGTTGGGCACTTCATCTTGGTATAAGTTATAATGAGATACTCTCCTATATAGGGTGACATACCTAAGTCACGAGAGGGCTTTCCCGGATCTATCTCATTAGTGCATGTGTCATGCATTGAACAGGACCATTGTAGGTGTGATCTCTAAAATAGTACTATCACAGAAAAGAGATCAAGTCACCTCATGCTACTGAGTAACCGGTGCTCTTAATCTTGAGCATTTGTGGATGAACTGACGAAGTCAAGTTCTTGTGCTTTGATTCACTATGGGTGAGATTCTTTTCATGGGTCAACAGCTCTGTGTTTTGGGTACTCGGACTTGATCAGTTGGGACGTGCAGATGCAATATAGAATCTATGCCATCTGATGATGGAATAATCGTCCCCTTAGAATTATCCGATTAATCATCAAAATCTAAGATCTTAGTATATGGATGTTCCATATGAATATTGAACTTGTGGGTCGCTCCCTGGATCAAGAGAATGATATTCGAATGATGATTATGTTTAAGGATATGAAGTTCTAAGGTTTAGATGTAATCGGGAAGGTTGATAGTACATATGATAACCTGACTCGATTATGGATGTTACATAGAGGGGCATTCAGGTCATTACACTTAGTAGGTCGAAGACAACCGTCATTTTATGACGAGCTTATTATATTATATATTTGTCCTTGGAGTTCAACCATAACTCTTTAGTGGAATGAGTTAAGGTTAAAATGGTCTTTATGTTGCTATGGGTTTAGCATGGACATTTTGGTCATTTTGGGAGCCAATGGCAAATATGTCTTTTGGTCCCTTCTCTAGTCACTTACCAAGATTGGCATGGTTTCCTAAGATGTTTAGATAACATAAGGATGAATTATTTTAGTGGAAAAATAATTTTGAGTTTAAATTCAAATAGGTCTTTGATGGCATACATGAATTTAACTCTAGATAAATTATATGTGGGCCATGGTGTGCATTGATATGTGGGATGTCCATAATAGGATTTCCATGGGTCAGGTTTCCAACTTTGAGTAGGACTCTCTACTTGGAAAGTTGGACTCCTCTTTGGATTAGTATTCCTATGAGTTAGTTTCCTTTTTGGATTAGGAACTTAAAATTAGTAAGTGTTCTACAACTAGGATTACTAATTGTATGGAAAGTTCCTTTTGGTTTCCTTTTCTAAATTGGAGTGTTTCTTAAAGGAAATAAGTCTTTCCTTTTTGGACATCAATTAGAATAAAGAGAGATAACTTTATGGGAAAGGTTTCCACAAAAGTTTCTATAAAAGAAATAATACAAGCCTTGGACGTCCAACACCTTTTGAAACACTTTTAGAAGCACTAAGAGAGCCACACGCCCAGCCCTTTGGAGGTTCTCTTCTTGATGGTTGAGAGCTTAAGGTCTGAGATTTTCCCTTGGAGAAATAGTTCTTGTTTCCTAGATTAAGATCCCACCATCTTAGCCAATCAGATTTGGAAGTGAGAAGCGAATAGCATGGCTAAATGCTACATGCTCGCTTCCATGTCCAACGTGTTGCAAACACAGCACGAGCAAATGGACACAGCCTATGAAATCATGATGTCCTTGTCTGAGATGTTTGCAGACAAGAGCAGGCCAGCCAGGCAAGCTGCTATGAGGACTATCATGAATGCTAGGATGGCTGAGGGAACACCTGTCAGAGAGCATATGCTCAAGCTGATAGATTGTTTCAATGAAGCTGAGATTCTAGGGGCTGAGATTGATGCAGGGAGTCAGACTGACATGATTCTCGAGACTCTGCCGGACTCTTTCAATCAGTTCAAGCTCAATTTCAATATGAGCAAGATGGACATGACTCTACCTGAGTTAATGAAAGAACTCCAGGCGGCAGAGTCTATCATGAAGCCCAAAGCCCAAGCTCATTTTTTCCAGTCTTCCTCTAAACTGAGCCCGAAAGGGAAGAAGTCCAAGAAGAAGCAGAATAAGGGAAAAGGGCAGAAAAAGGACAATGCTGGTAATAAGAAGGACAAGGGTACAGATGGAAAGCCCATATGGAAATGCTTCAAGTGTGGCCTGAAAGGTCATTGGAAGAAAGATTGTCCCAAGTTCCTGGCCTCAGTTAAGAAAGGTACATCTTTTTCATACTACATTGAAACTTGTCTAGTGGTTGATTCTACTGACTCATGGATAGTAGACTCAGGAGCCACTAATCATATCTGCAATTCATTGCAGGGGTTTCAGATAATGCAGAGAATTGAGAAAGGAGAGTTTGCTTTTAGAGTCGGAACTGGAGCTAAAGTTTGGGCAGTTGCAGTAGGAGTTGTTTACCTTACATTTTCCGTGTAATAGGATATTAGTTTTAAATAATGTTTTCTATGTTCCGGACATGAGGAAGAATTTAATTTCAGTTTCCAGACTCATTGAATTTAATTATTCAGTTTCTTTCCATTCTGGTATTGATATCAGTAGAGATGGGAATATTATATGTTCCGGTAGAATACATGACAACTTATTTTATATATATCCTATTGCTCCCACACTGCATAATGTACAACAAGAAAACTCAACTTCCCTTAAGAGGAAGGTATCTTCAATCAATGACATATATCTTTGGCACTTACGTTTGGGTCACATTAACCTAAAACGGATTAAGAGGTTGGTAGAAGATGGGCCCTTAAGCTCATTGGATTTCGAACCTTTTCCTCAGTGCGAATCTTGTCTCAAGGGAAAGATGACCAAACGGTCATTCTCTGGAAAGGGACTAAGGTCAAAGGAGTTGTTAGAATTGATTCACACTGATGTGTGTGGTCCTATGAACAAACCGGCTCGAGGAGGGTATGAGTATTACATCACCTTCACCGATGATTACTCTAGATATGGAAATGTATACCTAATGCGTCGCAAGTCTGAGGCGTTTGATAAGTTCAAACAATTCAAGGCTAAGGCGGAGCTACAACTAGGAAAACATATCAAAGCCCTTCGATCTGATCGAGGTGGCGAGTACCTCCTGGGTGAGTTCAAGGAGCACCTAACACAACATGGGATTGTGTCTCAGTTGTCTGCACCGGGTACACCCCAGCAAAATGGTGTAGCGGAGAGAAGAAACCGTACCCTTCTTGATATGGTAAGGTCCATGATGAGTCATACAACCCTACCTATATCTCTTTGGGGATATGCCCTAGAAGCAGCAGCATACATTTTAAATCTGGTACCTTCTAAATCAGTACCTAGGACACCCCAAGAAATGTGGATAAGTCGAAAACCTAGTTTAAGACATATTCACATTTGGGGTTGTCCAGCCTATGTACTGAATGATAAAGCTACCAAGCTGGAACCCAGATCGGAAATGTGCTACTTCATTGGGTATCCTAAGGGAACAAGAGGTGGCATCTTTTATCATCCAAAGGAGCAAAAAGTGCTCATCAGCACTCATGCTAGGTACTTGGAGGATGATTGCATGATGCACCAAGAGCTTAGTTGTAAAGAAACCCTTGAGGAGATTCTTCCGGGATCTCCTATGACATCTGTACCAGATCCTGAGACAGTAGATGAACAAGATGTTCCTTTGAACACTCCGGAGCCTCGTCGTAGTGGGAGAATTTCTAGACAGCCAGAAAGATATCTAGGAGTGTCTTTTAAGACAGACTCTGAAGATCTGGTTAAGGATCCTACTAGTTATGATGAAGCAGTAACGGATATAAATGCTGACATGTGGCAGCAAGCGATGAAATCTGAAATGGATTCTTTGTATTCCAATCAAGTCTGGGAACTTGTAGATGCACCTGAAGGGATTAAACCCATAGGGTGCAAGTGGATCTACAAGAGAAAGAGAGGAGTGGATGGGAAGGTGGAAACCTTCAAAGCAAGACTGTGGCGAAAGGATATACTCAGAAAGAGGGTATTGATTATGAGGAAACCTTTTCACCAGTGGCTATGCTTAAGTCCATAAGGATTCTCTTGGCCATCGCATGTCATTATGACTACGAGATATGGCAAATGGATGTCAAGATAGCTTTTCTTAATGGAAGTCTTGACGAATGCATCTATATGATGCAACCAGAGGGCTTCATTGCTAGTGGCCAAGATAACATGGTTTGTAAACTTAAGAAGTCCATTTATGGACTTAAGCAAGCATCTAGAGCATGGAACATCAAGTTTAATCAGGCAGTCAAATCTTTGGCTTTGATCAAAACATTGATGAACCATGTGTGTATAAGAAAGGAAGTGGAAAAGCAGTTGCATTTTTGGTTCTGTATGAAGATGACATATTGCTCATAGGAAATGACGAAGGTTTATTGTCATCCACAAAGGTTTGGTTATCCTCTCAATTTCAAATGAAGGATTTGGGTGAGGCCAGCTATATCTTAGGGATCAAGCTTTTGCGTGATCGCAAGAATAAGATGTTAGCCCCTATCCCAATCTTCATACATTGAGAAGATATTGGTCAAGTTTAACATGCATGACTCCAAGAAGGGCCTCCTACCTGCTAGACATGGAGCACCACTGTCTCGAGATCAATGTCCAAAGACATCTGAAGAGATAGAGAGCATGAGGAGAGTTCCATATGCATTCGCTGTTGGAAGCCTCATGTATGCTATGTATTATAGACCAGATATTTGTTTTGCCGTTGGCATGGTTAGCAGATATCAGTCAAACCCTGGACCTATGCATTAGGACAGCTGTTAAACATATATTCAAGTATCTTCGGAGAACGAAAGATTATATAGCTAACCTTTCAATCAGAGTATGTGGCGGCATCAGGAAGCTGCGAAGGAAGCAGTATAGCTCAGAAAATTTCTATTGGAATTAGGAGTTGTTCCTGCAGTGCAAAAATCGATTGTCATGTACGATAACACTGGTGCTGTAGCACAGTGCAAAGAGCCTAGGAATCACAAGAAAGGCAAGCACATTCGGATAAAGTACCACTTGATCCGGGAATTCATTCAGGATGGAGAGATAGTGGTGGAGCATATTGCTTCAGCAAATAACTTAGCTGACCCATTCACTAAGACTCTTACTGAGAAAGTCTTCACTTCTCATGTTGAGTCTATGGGTGTTAGGTTAGGAAGTCAGTGATCTTTAGTGCAAGTGGGAGTTTGTTGGCATTGGTGTATGCCCTAAAGCCCACTAGCTGCACTCTCATCTTTTGTTACTGGATATTTAACTGGTTATTTAATGGAATGACTCTTTTATGCTTAAACATGTATATATGTATGGTTGTGTAAGGCCCATTGTTTCTAGTAAATGAATTAGGTGTGTAGTGTCTACACACAGATAGGTCTAATTCACGGACACTGGAAACATCATATTTTTTCATAACTGAAAGATGGAGCTGGGCACTTCATCTTGGTAGAAGTTATAATGAGATACTCTCCTGTATTCAGGGTGACTTACCTAAGTCATGGGAGGGCTTTCCCGGATTCATCTCATTAGTGCATATGCAATGCATTGAACAGGACCATGGTAGGTGTGATCTCTAAAATAGTACTATCACAGAGAGAGATCAAGTCACCTCATGCTACTGAGTGACCGGTGCTCTTAATCTTGAGCATTTGTGGATGAACTGACGAAGTCAAGTTCTTGTGCATTAATTCACTATGGGTGAGATTCTTTTCATGGGTCAACAGCTCTGTGTTTTGGGTACTCGGACTTGATCAATTGGGACGTGCAGATGCAATATAGAATCTATGCCATCTGATGATGGAATAATCGTCCCCTTAGAATTATCCGATTAATCATCAAAATCTAAGATCTTAGTATATGGATGTTCCATATGGATATTGAACTTGTGGGTCGCTCCCTGGATCAAGAGAATGATATTCTAATGATGATTATGTTAAGGATATGAAGTTCTAAGGTTTAGATGTAATCGGGAAGGTTGATAGTACATATGATAACCTGACTCGATTATGGATGTTACATAGAGGGGCATTCAGGTCATTACACTTAGTAGGTCGAAGACAACCGTCATTTTATGACGAGCTTATTATATTATATATTTGTCCTTGGAGTTCAACCATAACTCTTTAGTGGAATGAGTTAAGGTTAAAATGGTCTTAATGTTGCTATGGGTTTAGCATGGACATTTTGGTCATTTTGGGAGCCAATGGCAAATATGTCTTTTGGTCCCTTCTCTAGTCACTTACCAAGATTGGCATGGTTTCCTAAAATGTTTAGATAACATAAGGATGAATTATTTTAGTGGAAAAATAATTTTGAGTTTAAATTCAAATAGGCCTTTGATGGCATACATGAATTTAACTCTAGATAAATTGTATGTGGGCCATGGTGTGCATTAATATGTGAGGCGTCCATAATAGGATTTCCATGGGTGAGGTTTCCAACTTTGAGTAGGACTCTCTACTTGGAAAGTTGGACTCCTCTTTGGATTAGTATTCCTATGAGAAAGTTTCCTTTTTGGATTAGGAACTTAAAATTAGTAAGTGTTCTACAACTAGGATTACTAATTGCATGGGAAGTTCCTTTTAGTTTCCTTTTCTAATTGGAGTATTTCTTAAAGGAAATAAGTCTTTCCTTTTAGGACATCCATGAGAATTAGGAGAGGTAACTTTATGGGAAAGGTTACCACAAAGTTTCTATAAAAGAAACCTCTACAAGCCTTGGACGTCCAACACTTTAGACAGCACAAGGAGAGCCACACGTCCAGCCCTTTGGAGGTTCTCTTCTTGATAGATGAGAGCTTAAGGTCTGAGATTTTTCCTTGGAGAAATAGTTCTTCATTCCTAGATTAAGATCCCACCATCTTAGCCAATCAGATTTGGAAGTGAGATAGAGGAGAAGATCAAAGGCAATACTAGTGCAGAAAATTCCAGCAACTTGTTTGCTAATTGCAAGTCTGAGTTCGGGCCTTTGGATCTATTTTTTAAGAGATTTGAAGTCTACAAATCTTCGAGGTAATAGTCTTCTTCATTCTCCTTTAATTATACACTTGTTGGTCATGAATTCATGGAGTTCTCATGCGATTACTATGGCTGATTTTATGATGTCCAAATCAGTTTTTTTAAAATCTGTCATGTTACAAATTAGCCATGAATGTCTTCCGCTAATTCAGATCTGAATCGCAGTTTCTTTCAGAGCGTCCCAAAGACGATAGTCCGGGGAGTCGAGGTCGACCCGGAGTTCAGAGAGTTGCCGAGGGAGTTGACACTTCGGCAGCTGATGGGGCGCTTGTAGGTACGCGCAGTTTGCTTCTGTTGAAGCATGATTTGGTGCTTGTTTTCATCGAAAGTAATGGTTAGTGAAGCTGCCATTGTTAGTTTTTGAAAAGTTTCTGAAACAAGACCACATCCATTAGTAATCACAAGAATATAATGATCATAAATGGGAAGTTCTATGGTTTTGTCTTTTCAAATTGCTCGAGGGAGATGACCCAAGCAATATGAGGAAGGCAAAATGCCATAGAGGGTACAATTGTTCTGATCGCAGGTATGGTAAGCCCAGAATGAGCGTCCCAGTGACTGCTAGAAGCAATTGTGAACTTAAATTCGACTTATCGAGAAGCAAAGCTTGCTCGAGATAAGAATAATATAAAGTTTGGAGTTACAGATGTGCCGGTCGCAATACAGTAGACCCTGAAAGGGCGTACTAGTACCGCTAGACACAAATGTTTTGAGACCGCATCTATGAGATGTGATTCTCTGTTTTGAAAGGTCAAGATTGGATTCATCAAAGAGAGCAGATGGTATTCCAATCTGAACACGGGCTCAGCGATTTCCGCGAGCGCCAGTGCTCAGAAAGAAATGAACCATAATTTCTCGAATCTGAATCTAAAAATGACGAGTTTTTTTTTTTTTTTGAAAAGCCAATATCGGGTTCATCAAAGAGAGCAAAAGGCACTCCAATCTGAACACGGGCTCAGCGATTTCCGCGAGCGCCAGTGCTCAGAAAGGAGAAGACCAAGATTTCTCCAATCTAAACCCAAAATGACGGAATTTTTTTTTTGAAGATTTTAAAGATTTTTATTTTTTATTTTTTTAAAATCTTTTTTTTTTATTTTTATATTTTTTTTTATTTTAAGATTTTTTTTTGAAATTTTTTTAATTTTTTATTTTGAAATTTTTATTTTTTTAAAAAAATTTATTTTTTAAAAAAATTTATTTAAAAGACGAGAGAGTACACATAGGCCTCCTAACCCGGTCTTATGAAATCTTGATTGATAGAATTGCCCCCAGGTAAGGGTAGGATTACTTAATGAACCCGTTTGGAGGACCAGAACAGTCAAGCTATCTCCACACTCTGGACAAGGCTTTTTTTTTAATCAACCATGATCAAAGAACACAGTTGGTTTAACCTTAGTGGTCTATGTCTTTTTATATATATATATATATATTTTTGATTTTTAATGAACTCATCGAAGAGAAACGATGGCCCAAAACCTTAGTCGAACAGGCTCAACATTTCTGCAAGCGCGATGAACGATAGGAACGGATCAAGGGTTCTCAATTTTGAATCCAAAATGAGAAAACTAAATTTTTTTTATTTTTTTTATATATATTTTTTTTTAGATCTTTAATGAACTCATCGAAGAGAAACGATGGCCCAAAACCTTAGTCGAACAGGCTCAACATTTCTGCAAGCGCGATGAACGATAGGAACGGATCAAGGTTTCTCAATTTTGAATCCAAAATGAGAAATCTAATTTTTTTATTTTTTATTTTTTTATATTTTTTTTAGATCTTTAATGAACTCATCAAAGAGAAACGATGGCCCATAACCTTAGTCGAACAGGCTCAACATTTCTGCAAGCGCGATGAACGATAGGAACGGATCAAGGTTTTCAATTTTGAATCCAAAATGAGAAATCTAATTTTTTGTTTTTTTTTTTTTGAAAAGAGAAAGAGCGGAAATAAATTCAAAGAATTAGAAATTTCCAAAAAATCTCATCTCATTTTTTTTAGATGCGGAATCCAACATAGGCCACCAATTATAAAGTAGCGAAGGAATCGAGAAAAGAAATATAAGCATAGAGCAAAATATATGATATGCAAATATTTCATTTCTACCATCGTGTTCTCAAATAAACGAGTCCCACCGGGTGTGCCAGCTTGATGGACAGCGCTCCTGCTCGGTTCTACCGAGGTCGGCGAACGTGGGAGTCCGTTGGGTCCGACCCTTTCGTAACCGGGGGGCAGAGGCGCGCATCAACATTTTTGTTGTGTGGGTGTGCTAGATTTTCTATTTTACTCGGAATTGCAAGTGGTGATCCGGAGATCAACCTTCGCAAGTAAAAAAGAAATCAACTTCTTTCAAGTTTTCCATTGCACATATATTTAAAAAAAGAGACATTTTTCTTAGTTTGCCATGAAAGGCGATTTTTTGGCATTTATAGCCGATTTTGGCATTTATAGCCGGTTTCTGGCGTTTATAGCCGATTTTGGCGTTTATAGCCGATTTACAATCCTTATCAATAATGAAAGACAAGAGTTGTGATTTTGGTCTCTTTTGAAAAAATACAAACTACAATGAAAAGCAAGAAAAGGAGGATCTAACTTCTCAGGAGATTGTGGGGGACCCGTTTAGATTGACGGTCGCAAGCCATATGTGGGCTTCGCCATCATCCATGCAGATGAGAATAGAGGATGCTATTGATTCGCTTGGCTTGGCTATAACCTCAGGTTTTTAGAGGACAAAGACCAAAAGGAGGTCCTTGTTGGGATTGGTGTATGCCCTAAAGCCCACTAGCTGCACTCTCATCTTTTGTTACTGGATATTTACTGGTTATTTAATGGAATGACTCTTTTATGCTTAAACATGTATATATGTATGGTTGCGTAAGGCCCATTGTTTCTAGTAAATGAATTAGGTGTGTAGTGTCTACGCACAGATAGGTCTAATTCATGGACAACTGGAAACATCGTATTTGTTCATAACTGAGAGATGGAGCTGGGCACTTCATCTTGGTATAAGTTATAATGAGAGACTCTCCTGTATTCAGGGTGACTTACCTAAGTCATGGGAGGGCTTTCCCGGATTCATCTCATTAGTGCATATGCAATGCATTGAACAGGACCATGGTAGGTGTGATCTCTAAAATAGTACTATCACAGAGAGAGATCAAGTCACCTCATGCTACTGAGTGACCGGTGCTCTTAATCTTGAGCATTTGTGGATGAACTGACGAAGTCAAGTTCTTATGCTTTAATTCACTATGGGTGAGATTCTTTTCATGGGTCAATAGCTCAGTGTTTTGGGTATTCGGACTTGATCAGTTGGGACATGCAGATGCAATAAAGAATCTATGCCATCTGATGATGGAATAATCGTCCCCTTAGAATTATCCGATTAATCATCAAAATCTAAGCTCTTAGTATATGGATGTTCCATATGGATATTGAACTTGTGGGTCGCTCCCTGGATCAAGAGAATGATATTCGAATGATGATTATGTTAAGGATATGAAGTTCTAAGGTTTAGATGTAATCGGGAAGGTTGATAGTACATGTGATAACCTGACTCGATTATGGATGTTACATAGAGGGGCATTCAGGTCATTACACTTAGTAGGTCGAAGACAACCATCATTTTATGACGAGCTTATTATATTCTATATTTGTCCTTGGAGTTCAACCATAACTCTTTAGTGGAATGAGTCAAGGTTAAAATGGTCTTAATGTTGCTATGGGTTTAGCATGGACATTTTGGTCATTTTGGAAGCCAATGGCAAATATGTCTTTTGGTCCCTTCTCTAGTCACTTTCCAAGATTGGCATGGTTTCCTAAAATGTTTAGATAACATTTGGATGAATTATTTTAGTGGAAAAATAATTTTGAGTTTAAATTCAAATAAGCCTTTGATGGCATACATGAATTTAACTCTAGATAAATTATATGTGGGCCATGGTGTGCATTATCATGAGGGACGTCCATAATAGGATTTCCATGGGTAAGGTTTCCAATTTTAAGTAGGTCTCTCTACTTGAAAGGTTGGACTCCTCTTTGGAATAGTATTCCTATGAGAAAGTTTCCTTTTTGGATTAGGAACTTAAATTAGTAAGTGTTCTACAACTAGGATTACTAATTGCATGGGAAGTTCCTTAAAGTTTCCTTTTCTAATTGGATTGTATCTAGAAGGAAATAAGTCTTTCCTTTTTGGACATTTTTTAGAATAAGGAGAGAAAAGGTTTCCTCAAAGTTTCTATAAAAGAAACCCATCCCCCCTTTGGACGTCCAACACTTGGAAACATACTAAAAGAGTGCAAGTTTCCATCCCACACGTCCAGCCTTGAAGCTCTTCCTTCTTCATTGAAGAAAGTTGTAAGTCTGAGATTTTTCCTTGGAGAAATAGTTCTTAATTCCTAGATTAAGATCCCACCATCTTAGCCAATCAGATTTGGAAGTGAGATAGAGGAGAAGATCAAAGGCAATACTAGTGCAGAAAATTCCAGCAACTTGTTTGCTAATTGCAGGTCTGAGTTCGGGCCTTTGGATCTATTTTTTCAGAGATTTGAAGTCTACAAATCTTCGAGGTAATAGTCTTCTTCATTCTCCTTTAATTAAACACTTGTTGGTCATGAATTCATGGAGTTCTCATGCGATCTATATGGCTGATTTATGCTGGCCAAATCAGATTTTTTAAAATCTGTCATGTTACAAATTAGCCATGAATGTCTTCCGCTAATTCAGATCTGAATCGCAGTTTCTTTCAGTGGTATCAGAGCCACTCCATGTGAAATCATGATCCCATGTTGTGTATAATTAATCCTAGATTGATTATGGGTATGGTGGCACCCTATTAAAGTTATGTTGTGATGCATGTTGTGTGCAAGTTTCATTAACATTGCTGGAATTTATTTTCCAGATTTGTTTAATGATGCACATAGTGAGTTTGCATGCACTAACCTCTTTGTTTGCTGCCATGTATTGCATCCTTGATGGTTCGCATGATTGTTATGTGGATTTGGATGTTTTTTCATTAGTTGGAAAGTGTACGATTGCGCGTTTAGCAATCATAGGAAGTTGTAATTCTTTCTTTACTTTTATTCCAACTAGTCTTGATGTAAGCTTTCTTGAAAAGCATAGGTATCTCCAATGTAATTTGGGGTTTTGTTTTTTATGGGTTTGCTTGTATAAATTTAATGTATTGGAACAAGCAAGAAGAAGAAAGTTTCAAGAAAGGTTGCAAGTAACCGGATTCCTTAGTGGTGGAGGAGACAAGACTTCTTGGTGAAAGATGAGACCTATTCTTGATGTCCTAGTTCGATAAGGATTAGAAGTCCGAAGAGCAGGTAGCCATCAAGGATTGCATACTTTTATTTGCTTTTATATATGGAATGCATGGATGAATGCTTTATATAATTGCTATAATTGTCACCTAGAAACATGGCCACCATTAGGTTCTAAAATTGGCATCTTTTATGTATTAGATTGTTTTTGGTTTGGCAAATTATTTTAAACGGAACTTAGACCAGCACCTTCTATTTGTCTAAGGTTTAAAGTTGGATAGGGTTTAGTTTATCTTGGTACCCTTGGTTTCCAAAGAAGGCTAAACTAAAATCTAATTAGATGCTACCTATGGGTTTTCATAACCCAAGATAGGTTTTTGACTCTTTGAAGGGATTTGCTCAAATGTTTTAAAGCAAAGGTTATTTAATTTTAAGATGACTTAAGTCATAAATTTAATTAACCAAGTTTGCTAGATTTAAAAAGAGCTTTTGAGTAAAGCAATGTAAAGGTCAAAAAGTATAAACCCTAGTGATAAATAATTAAGTGGGATGCTGTTCAGGACCTGTTCCCGGAAAATTCTCCGTGCAACACAATCACTGAGGATGGCAACTCTGCTACTGATACATCCTCAGCAAATGAAAAACGACAGCCTCTTGATCCTGAAGATAATCTTCCAAACGAAGACCCTTCTCAAGAAGCTCTCGAAGTTGGTAGAGGCACCCGCTCTGGCCGGGACTACCACAAAAATTACAACCAATCTTCCTTTACATATGTGAATCCTTCGGGAAAATATGTTGTAAGCGCCCCTAGTGGCAACAATGATGAACATGCAGGCCCTAAGGAGGCTTTCAAGTATGACTTGATTGAACACTTCAAGCACATACCTGCACGTCTGCACATCCTAGATTTGTTGCGAATGTCTCCGCACACTCCTGATAATCTCATCTCGGAATTACAAAAGCTGAATGAGGATGTCGACAAACATGCCCCGCAAGTCCTCCAAATTGAAATGGATTACCGGGTCAAAAACTCAGAAGCCTCCTTAAAAGGAGAAAAGAAGAAAACTGAAGGATCATGCATTGAATGCCTCTCGGTTAAAAAAGCAGCCAGTGCAACCATCGCCTTCACAAAGGACGACCTCCTACTTGGCGAAGCCAGGCATAACCGACCCCTGTACTTCACAGGGTATATCAAGGAAATGCCTATGCACAGAGTTCAGATCGACCCAGGTTCTGCACTCAACCTCATCTCCACATCGGCTCTTGAAGAGTTGGGCATCCCACCCAGCAAGCTTAGCCACACATCTGTATCTATCTTTGGATACGATGGGAGTACTCAAAGGCCTATCGGCAAAATCAGGTTCAAGTTGCAGATCGGTGATCTTATCTCTGAGGTCACTGTGTATGCAATAAAAACCCATTCATGCTACAACATCCTTCTCGGACGCCCTTGGATCCACGAGAATGGTGTTGTCCCCTCAACTCTACATCAATGTATCAAGTTTGTTGGCGACGACGGCATGATACATAGAGTCTTTGCGGACAGAAAACCCTTCAAAGGTAAAGAAGTCCACTTCGCAGACTCACAGATGTATGAAGGTGAAAAAGAAGAAGAGGATAAGCACGCAGCATCCTTTGCCGAAAATCTCCAGAAAGATAAAGGTAAAGCTCCTCAACAATCACCGGAAGAAAACAAATCATCCGGTAAATCCGAAGAAAGCATTCAAATCCCCTTCATCATCTCCCTCAAACCTTCAAAGCCTTTGGTCGTCACAACTAAAGTGAAGAAGGCAAAGCAAAAACCTGGGAGCAAATTTGTTGTCTCTTTCGTGTCTATCATGCAAGACACGGACCCGGATTCAGAGCCAGAAGACGACGCATCGTCAAGCCAAGCTGACACTCAGCAAGTTCAGCCTGCTCTCACTCCAATTGAGACAACTTCTGACATAGAAGATCCTACGTCAGCTTCCTTCGTTGTTCCAGCAACTTCAGCAAAGGAAAAGCCGATCTTCTTCCATAGATCGGATGCTTCTTCATCAAACTCCATGCTTGAACCTTTCCAAAATAAAGGTATGCCTCAACTATCCTTATACAGTTCTGTAGCACAAGCTATTATGAAGAAAATGGGATATGACGCTCAAAACCCAGTCCGATCAAGAAGACCCGTGGAAAGGAACAAAACCTTGGTCTGGAATGCCTTCCATTCTCCCGGTTGATGAAAAAAGGTGTAAACTTTGTCTGGGATGCTACTGTGAAGCTGTTTTCTAAGACATCAAGTCATACCTGACAAAACCTCTAGTGTTAGCTGCTCCTACCACTGGAAAACCATTCATCTTGTACACAAGAGCCCTTGATCACTCTTTGGGAACTCTGCTTGCACAAGAAAATGATCAAAGAAAAGAAGCTGCTCTATATTACCTCAGCCGCATGCTAGTAGGTGTAGAGCATCGCTACTCTCCAGTTGAAAAAGAATGCCTTGCAGTGATGTTCGCCGTACAAAAGCTGCGTCACTACTTGATTTCCAACACAGTATACCTGGTCTCGAGGGTCAACCTCTTGAAGGTCCTTGTCACAAAGGCAGGTTCTCTCAACGCTCGACTGGCAAAATGGTCCATCCTTCTGTCACAATTTGATATTAGGTATGTACCACAAAAGGCAATCAAAGGGCAAGCTCTAGCGGACTTCCTCGCAGAGCATCCATTGCCTAAAGATTCTCCACTCAGAGATGATCTCCCAGACGAACCAGTCTATAATGTGGAGACTTTCTCGCAAGTGCCTCCTGGGACATGTACTTTGACGGTGCAACCAGGACGAATGAAAAAAGACAGCTGATCTCGGGAGTTGGCATCCTCTTTGTTAGCCCCGACAAATACATGATCCACACGCTTTCTCGCTACTGGAACCATGCACAAACAATGCAGCTGAATATCAAGCTCTAATCCTAGGATTGGAACTCGCCATCGAATCCGGTATCACCATGCTGGAAGTCTTTGGAGACTCTCAACTGATCGTTAACCAGATGAATCAGAAATTTGAAGTCAGGAAGCCAGATTTACTGCCTTATTACAACAAGGCATAATCACTTATGCAAAAGTTTGACATCTGTCACATCACCCACATTCGTAGAGGTGAAAACATACGTGCAGATGCCCTAGCTGGACTTGCCGCATCCATGGCAATTCAGGAAGGGGAAAACATGCAAATCACAGTGTGCGAAAGAAGAATCCTTCCCCCTCTTAACACACACCAAGCTGTTGCTGAATGCCACCAAGTGGTTGGAAGTAGGATTTCAATCCTTCAAACTTCAATCGGCGACTGGAGGGATCCGTTCATTGATTACATTATGTTCGGAATCCTACCTGAAGATCCAAAAGAACGGGTAAGCACCCAAAGGTGAACCCCAAGCTTTCATTCGGATATTCCTTCAAAAATCCTTTATAGGAAATCCTTCAACGGAGTACTTCTACGCTGCTTGTCACAACAAGAGGCTGAAGAAACACTCAAAGAAGTTCATGCTAGTCTTTGCGGAGCTCATCAGGCTGGTCCCAAGTTCTATGATCAGATAAAAAGGTTAGGATATTACTGGCCTACCATGGTAGCTGACGCAATGCAATTTGCTAAGCGCTTCCAACAATGCCAAATTCATGGAGATTACATTCACATGCCTCCAGAATGGCTGCATCCTACAGCGATCTCATGGCCTTTCGAAGCCTAGGGTATGGACATCATAGGTCCTATTTCTCCCCCTTCGAGCAAAGGTCATCGCTTCATCTTCGCCGCTACGGATTATTTCTCCAAGTGGTCAGAAGCATTTGCGTTCAACGAAATGAAGACCTCATCAGTCCTTCAGTTCCTGCGCACCAACATCATTTGTCGTTTCGGCATACCCAAAAGATTCGTCCATGATAACGGACCACAATTCCGGGATCATCGATTCTACAGGTTCTGCGACAAATACAAAATCCAAAGCTGTCCTTCGACTCCATACAATCCGGCAGCAAACGGGTTAGCAGAAGCTTTCAAGAAGACACTCTGCAAAATCCTCAGAAAAATGGTCTCTAGTCACAAAAGAGACTGGAGCGACAAAATGTCTGAAGCTTTGTGGGCCTATCGAACCACCGTTCGAGGACCAACCCATAGCACACCATTCTCCTTGGTCTATGGATGCGAAGCTGTCGTGCCCTTGGAAGTACAAATTCCTTCCTTGAGGGTATCCTTGCAAAATGACATGACTCAAGAAAGCAATGTCAAATTGCGACTCCATGAGCTGGACAATCTCGATGAGAGATGGCTCAAAGCTCAACAAAGCATTGAACTTTACCAAGCACGCATGGCAGGATCTTTCGATAAAAAGGTCAGGCAACGCGCCTACAAAAAGAGTGACTTGGTTCTTGCGGTAAAAAGACCAATGGTCTTCGCTCACAAGTCCAAAGGCAAATTTGAGCCAAAATGGGAGGGACCCTACGTCATCGACAAGGTTTTCTCCAACGGCGCATACGCACTTCTAAACATGGGAGGTGACAGATGTATGCTGCCCATCAACGGCAAGTTCTTAAAGCGGTACTACCCTTGAAGACTTACCCAACTGGGTAAGAGCAATGCCTGTACGGCCAAAACCGGTTTCCAGGTACACGCTCGCTATACCCACCCTTTTTTAGAATTTTCATGTCAAATGTTGAAATTTCTAGAAATTTAAACAATGCTTACTTCCATCGTTTCATTGTTAAAAAAAAAAAAAAACCCAAGTTTAGGAACCTTTCCCTAACTTGACCAAAATTTTCAACCCTTGAACCCAAAATTCATGGTTTGAAACAAAACCCGGATTCAGGGATTTCCACCCTAGTCCACCCTGTCTTTTACGGCCAAAATGGTTTTAGGTCAAAACTTATGACCCTCGTGTCTTTAAACAAAAAAAAAAGAAAAAAAATGGTTTTTTCAAAAAACCGCGGGGAAGTGACGCTTAGTCGAAACTCGCACAAATCGGAAGCATGCGAACCACGTTCGACACTTCCAAAATTGCAGGGAAGCGACATTTTGTCGATACTTGCAAAATCCAAAACCGTGGAGATGCAACATTTCAGTTGATATCCATAGCCCAAAGGTTCGAGAAAACCACAAATTTCAAAAATCGTGGGGAAACGACATCAAGTCAATACCCGCAAAACCAAAATTTTTGAAAAGCAAGGATGCGACATTCCATCGATACATGCACCCAAATCCGCGAGGATGTGACATTCCATCGATACTCGCAACCGAATGAGCAAGGATGCGACATTCCAACGATACTTGCAAGAACATTCAGCAGGGAGGCGACTTTTAGTTGATACTTGCATTTTTTAAAACCAAACAGGCTATAGATGCCACCAAACCAAAACGGCTATAAATGCCACCAAAACCGGCTATCAATGCCACCAAAACAGGCTATAAATTCCACAAACCGGCTATCAATGCCACCAAAACAAAACCGGCTATCAATGCCACAAACAAAAAATTGGCTTTCAAAAACCCCGGCTATCAATGCCACAAACCAAAAACCGGCTATCAATGCCACAAATTCGGCTATCAATGCCACAAAAAAAAAAGCTGGCTCTCATGCCAAAATTGGCTTCCATGCCACAAGCAAAAATCTGGCTTCCATGCCAAAACGATCATTTGACAAAAGATTTTCACAAAATGACAAGCTTTTGATCAAATCCCATTTAGCAATTACTTTCATCACAAAAAGATTTGAGTGAGCGTAGGGAAAACAAAAAAAAGAGTACCAAAAAAAAAATATGGTACCAAAAAAAAGGGTAGTGTTCACAAGCACTACAAAATAGAAAAAAAAAAAGGAGTACCAAAAAAATACATGTGGTACCAAAAAAAAGAAAGTGTTCACAAGCACTACAAAAAAAAAAAGAGAAAAGTACCAAAAAAAAATACAAGTGGTACTAAAAAGAAGAGAGAGAAGGATGGTTTCTTTTTAAAAAAAAAAAAAAAAACACAGGAGCTCAATCAAAAATCATCTCCAGCCAAGAGTTCAGCTCCTTAAGCAAACTTTTGGCCTCAGCCGTCAGGGATTCCAAGGCACGCTTCTTCAGGAACTTGCCATGAGATGCTGGGGTGGGCTGTAACCCTTCTTTCACACCGGGAAGCTTATCTCGAGCAGTTCGCCATTGTTTGTTCTCGTCAGACTTCCTTTTAAGAACTCGATTGGCATCTGCAACCCGGTGAATCAGAGCACTCTCCCTGTCACGAGCCTCTGTTATTGCAGTCCACTTGGCAGCGACTTGTGCCTGCAGATGCTCAAGACGTTTCCTGGCCTCATCGACCTCCCTATCAAGGATGTTAAGGTCGTGTGTCAGTCCAATGATGTTTAGCTCTTCTAAGTTCTTCTCTCGGACTACCTGCTTCCTGCTTTCTATAGCCTCATCCAGGTTAGACTGAGCCTTATCCACAGGGTCCAGGAACATCTCCTTGAAGAACTGGTCATCAGGAAAACCCATGGTCTAAAACCACCTGTCACCCCAGCTCAATGATCCTATCAACGATCGCCCTGGCACTTGTGACATCTAGACCAGCCTCTTCAGCATCACCGAGAATCTCACGCACATGCTGGATCATCCCAAATCCGGCATCTAAGTGCCCAGAAAGCAGATTCTCAATCCAAGAGCTCAGAACTCGCACCACCACCTTCTTCGCAAAAAGAAGAGATGGCCCAGCTGAAGATTCGCCCAACTCCGTTGGTCGGCTGCTCATGTCATCATCTATTGGAAGAGTAACAAAAGAACTCTTTCCAGTTGAAGCTGCTCCTGCTCGGGAAGGAATCTCAGCACGAGGTATCTCCTCAACATTGTCAGAACTGGTCCCAGGAGTCTCTACCTCTGGATCAACCTCTGGCATCCCTTGCTCTGGTTCTGAAGGAAGCGACGAACCCTCCTCCGTCACTTCAAAACCTGCCAAAGAAACACAAAAAGGTATGAATATGATCCTGTTTGAAAATCATTATCAGGGTTATAACTACAAAATACCTTCTTCGATGACTGGCGGAACACTTTCTTCCTCCATGAACTCATCGGAAGCATCATCAACATTTGCATCCATCGATGGTTCAAAGTCATCGGAATCCTGTGGCAAGTCAGCTGGCAAGAAATGTGTTATCAAACCAAGTCACAGACAAAAAAAAAAAAGAAAGCAAAAGAAGTCGTACCAATTGGAGATTCTGGATTCACTCCAGAGTCCCTCGGTTCTTCTTCAGGTGCCCCGACAGGATCCGTCACCACCTCATCGACTGGAACCTCAGGCATCACCAAGTCTTCCTCTGCTAAAAAAAAAAGAAAATAAAAGCAGAAACAAGAAGCAAATCAGAACATGGAAAAATCCCATGAAAACAAATGGAAAGAGAAAAAGGAAGAATCATACCTTCACCGGCGGTCTCTTCTTCTCGGCTTCTCTTCTCTGGAGGCTCGTCAGCATCCACTGGCACATCCTCATTGATAGAAAGAGGAACTTCCAAGTCAGGAGAGTCCTCATGCTGCCCCTTGCTGTGATGATGACTCCTCCTCCTCTTACTCCTGCGGGCTCGCTTCTTGGAGGAACCTGCCCCGCTGTCAGAGTCAAGTTTCCCACTTGACTCCTCACTGGATGGTCTACTCTTGCCAGTAGACTCCACGGAAGCTTGCCTCTGTGCCGCTTGCATCCAAGCACCAAGTTCGGCTTCCTCCTGTTCTAGCTGCTCTAAAGCCTCATCAGGTATTTCTCGAACAACTTCAGAACCAATGACACCCTGGTCACCGAGAAAGCCTATCTTGTGCTTCTCTCCAGAAAGGAAGGCCCAAACTTCCTCTCGCCGGACGCCATCCGACTTTCCAAGGCCCTTTCCAGATGCCAGCTTCACATCAAGCTCCTTCTTGGAAAGCCCCCGATATGCCGAAAAGCTCTCCGCGAACCACTTCGCAAAGCCGGCAGTCCGGGAAGTCAGCAACACAGGATAAGAAATCATGGCTGTAGTATCTTCAGCACTATAGAAAGCCCATGCATTTCTCCTGTCCTGTAAACCTCCAAAGCGCTTCACCATGCTTGAAGGCGCTCCAACAACGCCTTGAGAAAAGCCTAGCTGCAAAGCAAAGCGAGAGGGTGCATACGGTTGGATGTCGATGAAAAGATGTCTACGGTACACCATCGTGCCAACACGTATGCTAAAAAGCCACTCCCTCTCTGCATTCGTCAAGGAATAATGCCTTCCTGACCCCGCCCTGGTAGAGTCTCGGGAGGCACCAAAATCAAAAGCCTTATTCCGCAACTCCGAAAAAAGCTTCACTGAAGACTGCCCCATCTCGACGTCCCTGAACCGTCGGATCCTCATGCGGGCAAACAAAAGTGATTCGGACACGGCTTTGCCCTTAGCCAGTCGAATCATCAGAGGATCATCATCCTGTGCAGCACCCAGCCGGTGGAAGCCAGGACAGTGGTACACGTACCACGAATAAAAGATATGGGCTGAAAATACCCTATTCATGGGAAGCCCAAGCCGAACCAAAAAAGCAGCAGCCTGCACTTCGGTACACAGGTAGGAGTAAAGAGCTGGCACCAAAGCAAGCTGCTCTCCAAATGCCATCTGACAAGCCGGAAAAATACAATGCGGCCTGATGTGCGTTCTATCTCCTCCAGCAAAAATAGCCTCACCAAGCCAATAAGTGAGGTAAACAGCGAGATCTCTCCGCAGTGCAATGTCAGGACAAATGACGCTTGTACTTGCACAGAAATCTCTCAACTCTTCTTGCATGGCTAAGATCTTCTTCGAACTTGGATCCTGGGCCCTGGCTTCTTGGGTCACACTATCAGAAGACTCCCTGCTGTCAGAAAAGTTGGGGAATGAAGAGCTAGAACTCTTCCAACTGCTGGATCTAACTTTCAAACCCTCCTTCTCCTTCAAAAAATCATAGAAGGCGACGAGCTGAAAGTACAGAAGCCTGAACTCCTCAAACTGCCCCTCAAGGACGCTGTCAATCGGCATAAACTCCTCATAGAGTTTGCCGAGGATGGGCAATCCAGTAATGACGCTCAGCTCCTTCAAAGAGAAACCAATCTCACCATTCGTCACAACGAAGGTATTGGTTTGTGGGAGGAATGATTCCAGCATAGCCATGAAGGCCTCGTCGGAAAAGATCACGGACTCCCTAAAGGCACGGACTGCATCAAAAATCCCGGCTTCCTTCAAAACGGCACCACCAATCAGCAGGACACGATCAGTCCACGACTTCCACTCGGAGTTAGCATTGAAACGGCCATGGAGTCGAAAAGGCTTGAACCAATTGCTGCCGTCACCACTACAAATACCAAGGCCCACCGGTCTCAAATCGACCGACAGATAATCAGAACCCTGGTAGCCGCTGGATGGCATCAACAGGTCCATGTCAATAGGCGACCTCTCCGTATATCCAGGAGAACCGCCAACAAAAACCCCGGTCTTGATTACATTTGTCCTTCTCACCCAGCTTGGAGGATCTTCCCTCTTAGAGCACGTGGGGACAAGGCTCATGATCGAGACGGTGCGATCAAACGTCGACCGGGTAGCAACAGTCTTCTTCTCACCATCTGCTGTGAAAGAGAACTGAAAACATCTCCTCTGGTATGTCATGTCATCAGGGACTACATCACCAAAGAAGAAGGTAGGCTTGGGTAAAACACTCTGATCTTCCATCACCCATGGACGACTGCTTACCATGATCTTATAGAATTCCTCTCCCTTGAGAGTGATCATTCGCTGCCTCATCTCATCTCTGTTGAGGGAGTCGCATTCTTCCAGATTTCTCTCAACATACTGGACCTTCTCAAAGGCCTGCTGAATGGCCGGATTAGAAGATCTAGCAGATCGACGAGGAGCGCTTGTAGCAGGTTCTTTACCCTTGTTCGTTCTGGAGGAACCACCTGCAAAGGATGGAAAAGAAAAAGATCAAACATCAAAATGACAGAATATCGCTAAAAAAAAAATTTTGGCGAAATTTTGACATGATGACGGGGTAATTCCGAAGAAAAGGAACTATCCCGAAAGAAATAGAAAGCTTGAAGATGGGCTCAACATTGCTGCGAGCTCCGAAACTCCAAACTTTCGAAGCCTCAAAGTCCCCGCAAAATCAGGAAGGGCTCAACATCGCTGCAAGCTCCAAATTCCCAAATTTGCGAAAACTTTCAGGTATGCTATCACATCATGCTACAAATTTAATTTACAATTGAATGCATGCATGAACATCTAGTTTGCCAAAAAAAGGGGCATTATCATGATGAGCAAAAGAAAACAAAAAAAAAAAAAAAAAAAAAACTTTTTCAAAAAAAAAAGAGGGGAAAGAAAACAAAAAAAAAAGAAAAGAAACTTTCTCGAAAAAAAAAAAGGAGGGAAAGAAAACAAAAAAAAAGAGGGGAAAAAAAAGGGGATGGCCCACAGGCCACATGGCCGTACGGCCAGATCCGTACGGATCTGTCCGTACGGCCCACAAACAAAAAAAAAAAAACAACAAAACGTGAAAAAAAAAGAGAAGAAGAAAAGAAATAAAAAAAAAAAGAAAAGAGAAAGAACTTTTTGTTTTTCCTACAATGGGGTTTTCTTTAAAAAGGGGAACTTACTTGAAGCCATTGATGGAGAAGAAGAAGAAAAGTCTTGAAGATCTTGAAGAAGAAGAACTCTTGGTCTTGAAGCCCTCTTGGGATTGTTGCAAAAGAAAGTAATAAGAGCAAGAGATCCAACCTGCTCCTCCTTGCTTTTATAGAAGAGAGCAAACCAAAGAAGGAAAGAAGAAAGAGGTAAGTGTTACAAATTAGTAACCTTACCAAAAGAAAGAGATTAGAAGGATTCTTTCCCAAAAGAAAGATATCTTGAGGGATTCTCTCCCAAAAAGAAATCAATGAGAGATTTTTTCCAAAAGATAGAAATCAATGAAGGATTCTTTCCCAAAAGAAAGATATCTTGAGATATCCCATCCCAAAATAAAGGGAACATGAGAGATTCTCTCCAAGTAAAGATATTCTTAGATATTCTCTATCCAAATGAGATATTTTTGGATATTCTTTACCAAAATGACACCATATGAGATCTAAGCCATTTCAAAAGCTTAAGGTCCCATGGGTTAGCCCACATGAGCCAGGTTTGACCACCTAGGCACAAAAAAAAAAAAAAAATTTGGGCTTTTAGTCAAAGAGAAATCCCTCTTACCAAGAGCATACAAAAATGGTTCCATGCCTCTTTTGAGTTGATTCAACCATACAAAGAGAATTCCAAGCCCCATGAGCTTCCAAAAATCAAACCATCCAGCCTCATATACCAAATTGAGCCAAAATCTTGAAATTGACATTCCACAAAAATCAAACCAAATCCTGGTCCCCTAACCTGCCACATACAGCTTGTTGGGTCACAAGACCAAAACCAAAAACCAAAACCTGATCCCCTAACTTTCCACATATAGCCTGTTAGGTCACAAGATCAAAACCAAAATTGATCCCCCAACATTCCACATACAGCTTGTTGGGTCACACGGTCAAAGCCAAACCCGACCCCCTAACCTGCCAAATACAGCCTGTTAGGTCACAAGGTCAAAACCCAAATCCACATCCCTGATGTCATCTTCAAAACTTTGCCTCGAGATGGTACGTGATCCCTTTCACTACCATAAAATTCCCCTGGAAGCTCAAAAGGCTACAAATACCAAAAAGAAAGACTGCTCAAAGACTCTTGGTCAAGTCACAGGCTCTCCTTCAAAAATCTCTTCAAGGCACATCGACTACAAAAGTTAAGCAACTCGTCGCTGTACCTCGAGTGGGCATTTGTTGACACCAAAAATGTCACTTTGCCTCTTCAAGATCCAAAGAGCTACATGAAGTCGCAACCTGCCATAAATAGGCAATGCTACTTCCAAAAAATCAAATCTTGTCAGAATCAAACAAAAACTACAAGATCCTTCAAGATAGCCAACAGAGGAGTACACAAGAAGTTTCGGGCCATTTCAAAATCATTTGGCCTAACTTCACTTCTCCGACAGCCGAAAAGGAGCTCTCGGCGGCGAAAGCATCGGAGACACCAAATCTTCGATCAGAGCTGATGGATGGTCTTAAAATACATCCAAAAGGCTCCACGTCAAGTTCCGAGTCAAACCGACAACGTTTGACCCTACATCAACCCTCGAACAGCTAAATCAAGCCTCTCGGCAGCAAGAACTGCCGAGGCCATCACTCATCAGATAGAGCACATGGACGGCTTCAAAATGCTTACAAAGGGCTGCACGTCAAATTTCAGGTCATTTCGACAACATTTGACCATAGTTTGATGCTCGGAAGCCAAATCAGGCCTCTCGGCGGCAAAGCTCTCAGGGACCATGGTTTCTAAGACAGAGCCTATGGATCATCTTAAAATGACTCCAATGGGTTCCCTGTCAAATTTCAAGTTAATCGGACATCGGTTGACCGCACATCAAACCGCGACATCTTCATCGCGACAAAAGCAAGTCTACTGGTGATAGGACCCCAAACGGCTTCAAAACTCAAACAAAAGCCTATGGTTGGTCTAATTTATTGCTCAGGAGGCTTCACACCAAATTTCAGGTCATTCCGACATCGTTTGACCCAGTTTCAGCTTCTAACAGAAAATCGGCAGCTCTGCGCGACAAAGTCTTCGGCTTTGTCAGGAAATTAGAAACTTTGCAAACCAAAATGCAAGGATTCTTATCAGGTTTCCTACAAGGAAATCAAGCCAATAAATGGTCAAAAATGTCAAGGAAAAATACAGAAGAAAAAAGAATCGAAAAAACAATAAAAACGAACACAAAACGAGACAAAAAGGGGGAAAACCCCCCAGGGTCGCCGGCGACTCTGGAGCCCGGGATCGCCGGGAAGGCCCCGGAAACCCCGGTTTTCACCCTTTTTTTGCGATTCGAAGCGTCCGGCCTCTGGTAGTTTCCAAAACTCATACTTTTGAGACACCAAATCCTCTGACATCCGTCAAAAACACGGGTCAATCATCAAAAGTATCGAAAACAACATTGATCGCCACCCGGTCAACCAAAAAAAGTGTGCTTTCTACCCGACCGATCGAGAAATCGATAGGACAGATGGCACTGACCAGCTGTTGGCAACCAACACCTGAAGTCACATGGTCATCCGATGTCGATCTACATGAAGATCCATCGATGATCATTGCCAGAAGAATCCCAAAAGACGTGGCACGGCCCGCGACTCTTCAACTGTTCGGCGACCACTTAATGCGATTAATTGACTAGCTTTATTACAGTCATTAATCCATTTCTTTGGATGGACCAATCAGAAGCAAGAATCCGGGAGTTACAAGTCAAGAGATTCATGGCATTTAACCCATGAAACTCCACCCATCATGGCGATTAAAGGTGATTAAATTCCCCTTAATCTCCTCCGGCCAATCAGAAGCCAAGAAAAAGGAGTTACAAAATAAAGAATTCAATCTTGTAACTCCTCCCTTTATGTAGCTTTATGACAATTAAGGCTCATAAACCCTCCTAAATGGCTACCTAAAAGGCTATAAATAGGAGAGCATTCCAAAGAAATCCAGATCGGAAAAACGAGACAGATCCCATATCAGAAAAAAGCACAGAAATTCAAAAAAGGAAAAAAGAGAAAACTTTGCAGAAGTTCTACACCGACCACCGCTACAAGGTGACAAAAGTCCCTTTGGGGGTACCCCCCCAAGGTCCTTGCTTTCTCCTTCTGCCTCCAAATGGCTTAGATGTGGCTTTTCAGCCCGTCTACTCGGTTTTTTATTGGACATAGGACCTCCTTTTGGTCTTTGTCCTCTTAAAACCTGAGGTTATAGCCAAGCCAAGCGAATCAATAGCATCCTCTGTTCTCATCTGCATGGATGATGGCGAAGTCCACATATGGCTTGCGACCGTCAATCTGAACGGGTCCCCCACAATCTCCTGAGAAGTTAGATCCTCCTTTTCTTGCTTTTCATTGTAGTTTGTATTTTTTCAGAAGAGACAAAAATCACAACTCTTGTCTTTCATTATTGATAAGGATTGTAAATCGGCTATAAACGTCAAAATCGGCTATAAACGCCAGAAATCGGCTATAAACGCCAAAATCGGCTATAAATGCCAAAAAAATCGCCTTTTATCGTAAACCAAGAAAAATGTCTCTTTTCTTAAATAAATGTGCAATGGAAAACTTGAAAGAAGTTGATTTCTTTTTTATTTGCGAAGGTTGATCTCCAGATCACCACTTGAAATTCCGAGTAAAATAGAAAATCTGGCACACCCACACAACAAAAATGTTGATGCGCGCCTCTGCCCCCCGGTTACGAAAGGGTCGGACCCAACGGACCCCACGTCCGCCGACCTCAGTAGAACCGAGCAGAAGCGCGGTCCATCATGAGCGCTGTTAAAAGCAGGGTTTATTTTTTTCCTTGGTTGCCAGTAATATTAAGATTGGCCGTCGCTAAAAACATTTATTTGTAGCGGCGGTCAGGTGGCCGCCATTAAAAGCAATATAGTTTTTTTTTTTAAATGTTGCTTTTAGCAGAATGATCATATGGCCGCCGCTAAAAGATTTTTTTTTTTTTTTTTACAAATATCAGCCCACATCAATCACAGAAATACCTGCCAATAATTTACAAAGATCCATCTTAACATATTCTTCACACAAGACACAAGTGGAAGGAACTTCACTAAAGGTAGCAACAGCAAGATCTGTCTGCACCAACTCATACCTGCACAACCATAGGATGGCATATTTTAGTCATTTCGAACAAACATGGGTCTTCTAAAATACAAGTGGAAAGTAATTCAGTAATGATCTAACTATAAGTAGTATTGACTCCCAACTTCATGGATGCTCTACCAAGTAAACTTCACAAACACAATATATGTACAAGGTTGGGAAAGTAGATCTCGGCCACAACACTTTGGACGGGCACAACCTAAAATGGACTATCCTAACTATCCAACCTTAAAATCTTTTCTGGCTAAATGAGGACCATCTACTGATTGGATGATAAACATAGCAAGGTAATGCTTAACCTTTCTTCAATAATGACCCATCCATCTTATAGCTAACCAGAATGCTAGTTGATCCTTGATTGAAAGGAACTGTTTAATGACCCTTGAGAATTTTAGACTAGTGAATCTGTAGCACAGTTCAAAAGGTGCTCAGTATCACAATTCACAACCATATGAAGCCATGGGCTCTCTCTCTCTCCCAACCAGAAAAATTTTTAATTTTTTTTCTAAAAGGACATTCACATAAAATATGAGAACTTCCTTACTAGGAAATTAGAGATTTAAAAAGAAGTCTGAAAGTAGTTTTTCATAGCTATTGTGACCAAGGAATGATTTAGGACACATCAAAACACTGAGCATGCTGGAGCACACTGGGCCCCATGTTGAACACCATCCGATCATGTCACACTTGTATATGATGGACCGCGCTCCTGGCGCCTGGTCCTACCGAGGTCGGCGGACGTGGGAGTCCGTTGGGTCCGACCCTTTCGTAACCAGGGGGCAAGGGGCGTGCATCAACATTTCTTTTATGTGGGTGTGCCAGATTTTCTATTTTACTTGGAATTGCAAGTGGTGATTTGGAGATCAACCTTCGCAAGTAAAAAGGAAATCAACTTCTTTCAAGTTTTCCATTGCACATATATTTAAGAAAAGAGACATTTTCTTGATTTGCCGTGAAAGGCGATTTTTTTGGCATTTATAGCCGATTTTGGCGTTTATAGCCGATTTTTGGCGTTTATAGCCGATTTTTGGCGTTTATAGCCGATTTACAATTCTTATCAATAATGAAAGACAAGAGTGTTGATTTTTTTTGTCTCTTTAAAAAATACAAACTACAATGAAAAGCAATAAAAGGAGGATCTAACTTCTCAGGAGATTGTGGAGGACCCGTTCAGATTGACGGTCGCAAGCCATATGTGGACTTCGCCATCATCCATGCAGATGTGAACAGAGGATGCTATTGATTCGCTTGGCTTGGCTATAACCTCAGGTTTTTAGAGAACAAAGACCGAAGGGAGGTCCTATGTCCAATAAAAAACCAAGTAGACGGGCTGAAAAGCCATGTCTAAGCCATTGGAGGCAGAAGGAGAAGACAAGGACCTTGGGGGGGGTACCCCCCAAGGGACTTTTGTCACCTTGTAGCGGTGGTCGGTGTAGGATTTCCGCAGAGTTTTCTCTCTTAGATTTCTGATGCTTTTTTCTGTCTGAGTTTCCGGATTTTCTGTAGTCTGTTGTCTGTGTGTTTGTGATTGTCTTTTTCTTCTTGGAGAGCTCTCCTATTTATAGGCTTTTAGGTAGCCATTTAGGAGGGTTTATGAGCCTTAATTGTCATAAAGCTACATAAAGGGAGGAGTTACAAGATTGAATTCTTTATTTTGTAACTCCTTTTTCTTGGCTTCTGATTGGCCGGAGGAGATTGAGGGCATTTAATCGCCTTTAATCGCCATGATGGGAGGAGTTTCATGGGTTAAATGCCATGAATCTCTTGACTTGTAACTCCCGGATGCTTGCTTCTGATTGGCCCGTCCAAAGAAATGGATTAATGACTGTAATAAAGCTAGTCAATTAATCGCATTAAGTGGTCGCCGAACAGTTGAAGAGTCGCGGGCCGTGCCACGTCTTTTGGGATTCTTCTGGCAATGATCATCGATGGATCTTCATGTAGATCGACATCGGATGACCATGTGACTTCAGGTGTTGGTTGCCAACAGCGGGCCAGTGCCATCTGTCCTATCGATTTCTCGATCGGTCGGGTAGAAAGCACACTTTTTTTTGGTTGACCGGGTGGCGATCAATGTTGTTTTCGATACTTTTGATGATTGACCCGTGTTTTTGACGGATGTCAGAGGATTTGGTGTCTCAAAAGTATGAATTTTGGAAAATACCGGAGGCTGGACGCTTCGAATCGCGAAAAAAACGGCGAAAACCGGGGTTTCCGGGGCCTTCCCGGAGATCCTGGGCCCCAGGGTCGTCGGCGACCCTGGGGGGTTTTCCCCCCTTTTGTCCCGTTTTGTGTTCGTTTTTACTGTTTTTTTATTCTTTTTTCTTCTGTATTTTTCCTTGACATTTTGATCATTTATTGGCCTGATTTCCCTGTAGAAAATCTGATGAGAATCCTTGCATTTTATTTTGCAAAGTTTCCAATTTTCTGAGAAAGCCGAAGACTTTGTCGCGCAGAGCTGCCGATTTTCCGTCAGAAGCTGAAACTGGGTCAAACGATGTCGGAATGACCTGAAATTTGGTGTGAAGCCTCCTGAGTAATAAATAAGACCAACCATAGGCTTTTGTTTGAGTTTTGAAGCCGTTTGGGGTCTTATCACCCATAGACTTGCTTTTGTCGCGATGAAGACATCGCGGTTTGATGTGCGGTCAACCGATGTCCGATTGATTTGAAATTTGACAGAGAACCTATTGGAGTCATTTTAAGATGATCCATAGGCTCTGTCTTGGAAACCATGGTCCCGAAGAGCTTCGCCGCCGAGAGGCCTGATTTGGCTTCCGAGTGTCAAACTATGGTCAAATGTTGTCGAAATGACCTGAAATTTGACGTGTAGCGCTTTGTAAGCATTTTGAAGCCGTCCATGTGCTCTATCTGATGAGTGATGGCCTCGGTGGTTCTCGCCGCCAAGAGGCTTGATTTAGCTGTTCAAGGGTTAATGTAGGGTCAAACGTTGTCGGTTTGACTCGGAACTTGACGTGGAGCCTTTTGGATGTATTTTGAGACCATCCATCGGCTCCGATCGAAGATTTGGTGTCTCCGATGCTTTCGCCGCCAGGAGCTCCTTTTCAGTTGCCGAAGAAGCGAAGTTAGGCCAAACGATTTTGAAATGGCCCGAAACTTCTTGTGTACTCCTCTTTTGGCTGTCTTGAAGGATTTTGCAGTTTTTGTTTGGTTCTGACAAGATTTGATTTTTTGTAAGTAGCATTGCCTATTTATGGCATGTTGCGACTTTATGTAGCTCTTTGGATCTTGAAGGGGCAAAGTGACATTTTTGGTGTCAACAAATGCCCCCTCGAGGTACAGCGACGAGTTGCTTATCATTTGTAGTCGATGTGCCTCGAAGAGATTTGTGAAGGAGAGCCTGTGACTTGACCAAGAGTCTTTGAACAGTCTTTCTTTTTGGTATTTGTAGCCTTTTGAGCTTCCAGGGGAATTTTATGGTAGTGAAAGGGATCACGTACCATCTCAAGGCAAAGTTTTGAAGATGACATCAGGGATGTGGATTTGGGTTTTGACCTTGTGACCTAACAGGCTGTATGTGGCAGGTTAGGGGGTCAGGTTTGGTTTTGACCGTGTGACCCAACAAGCTGTATGTGGAATGTTGGGGGATCAATTTTGGTTTTGATCTTGTGACCTAACAGGCTGTATGTGGCAAGTTAGGGGATCAGGTTTTGGTTTTTGGCTTTGGTCTTGTGACCTAACAAGCTGTATGTGGCAAGTTAGGGGACCAGGATTTGGTTTGATATTTGTGAAATGTCAATTTCAAGATTTTGGCTCAATTTGGTAGATGAGGCTGGATGGTTTGATTTTTGGAAGCTCATGGGGCTTGGAATTCTCTTTTGTATGGTCGAATCAACTCAAAAGAGGCATGGAACCATTTGTGTATGCTCTTGGTAAGAGGGATTTCTCTTTGACTAAAAGCCCAAAAAAAATTTTTTTTTTTGGTGCCTAGGTGGTCAAACCTGGCTCATATGGGCTAACCGATGGGACCTTAAGCTTTTGAAATGGCTTAGATCTCCTATGGTGTCATTTTTGTAAAGAATATCCAAAAAATATCTCATTTGGATAGAGAATATCTAAGAATATCTTTACTTGGAGAGAATCTCTCATGTTCCCTTTATTTTGGGATAGGGTATCTCAAGATATCTTTCTTTTGGGAAAGAATCCCTCATTGATCCTATCTTTTGGGAGAAAATTTCTCATTGATTTCTTTTTGGGAGAGAATCCCTCAAGATATCTTTCTTTTGGGAAAGAATCTTTCTAATCTCTTTCTTTTGGTAAGGTTACTAATTAGTAACATTTACCTATTTCTTCTTTCCTTCTTTGGTTTGCTCTCTTCTATAAAAGCAAGGACGAGGTTGGATCTCTTACTCTTATTGCTTTCTTTTACAATAAATCCAAGAGGGCTTCAAGACCAAGAGTTCTTCTTCTTCAAGAGTTTCAAGACTTTCCTTTTTCTTCTCCATCAATGGCTTCAAGTAAGTTCCCTTTTTCAAGAAAACTCCACTGTAGGAATAATAAAAGTTCTTTCTTTCTTTTTTTATTTCTTTTCTTCTTTTCTTCTTTTTTTCTTTTCCACGTGTTTGCTTCTCTTTTTTTTTACACGTTTTTTTTTTTTTGCTTTCTTTTCTTCTTTCTTTTTTTTTTCATGTTTTTTTTTGTTTGTGGGCCGTACGGACAGATCCGTACGGATCTGGCCTGTGGGCCACAGCCTGTGGGCCATCCCCTTTTTTTTTCTTTTTTCTTTTTTTTTTCTTTTCTTTCCCCCCTTTTTTTTTGAGAAAGTTTTCTTTTTCTTCTTTTTTTTTTGCTCATCATTGATAATGCATTTTTTTTACCAAGATGTTCATGCATGTATATTTTTGTAAATTGAATTGTAGCATGATGTGATAGCATACCTGAAAGTTTTTCGCAAATTTGGGAATTTGGAGCTTGCAGTGATGTTGAGCCCTTCCTGATTTTGCGGGGACTTTAAGGTTTCGAAAGTTTGGAGTTTCGGAGCTCGCAGCAATGTTGAGCCCATCTTCAAGCTTTCTATTTCTTTCGGGATAGTTCCTTTTCTTCGGAATTGCCCCGGCATCATGTCAAAATTTCGCCAGATTTTTTTTTAGCGAGATTCTGTCATTTTGATGTTTGATCTTTTTCTTTTCCATCCTTTTCAGGTGGCTCCTCCAGAACGAACAAGGGTAAAGAGCCTGCTACAAGCATACCTCGTCGATCTTCTAGATCTTCTAATCCGGCCGTTCAACAGGCCTTTGAGAAGGTCCAGTATGTTGAGAGAAATCTGGAAGAATGCGACTCCCTCAACAGAGATGAGATGAGGCAGCGACTGATCACTCTCAGGGGAGAGGAATTCTATAAGATCATGGTAAGCAGTCGTCCATGGGTGATGGAAGATCAGAGGGTTTTGCCCAAGCCTACCTTCTTCTTTGGTGATGCAGTCTCTGATGACTTGACATACCAGAGGAGATGTTTTCAGTTCTCTTTTACAGCAGGTGGTGAAAAGAAGACTGTTGCTACCCGGTCGACGTTTGATCGCACCGTCTCGATCATGAGCCTTGCCCCCACATGCTCTAAGAGGGAAGATCCTCCAAGTTGGGTGAGAAGGACAAATGTAATCAAGATCGGGGTTTTTGTTGGCGGTTCTCCTGGATATACGGAGAGGTTGCCTGTTGACATGGACCTGTTGATGCCATCCAGCGGCTACCAGGGCTCTAATTATCCGTCGGTCGATTTGAGACCGGTGGGCCTTGGTATTTTCAGCGGTGACGGTAGCAATTGGATAAAGCCTTTTCGACTTCGTGGCCTTTTCAATGCTGACTCCGAGTGGAAGTCGTGGACTGATCGTGTCCTGCTGATTGGTGGCGCCGTTTTGAAGGATGCCGGGATTTTTGATGCGGTCCGTGCCTTTAGGGAGACCGTGATCTTTTCCGACGAGGCCTTCATGGCAATACTGGAGTCATTCCTCCCACAAACCAATACCTTCGTTGTGACGAATGGTGAGATTGGTTTCTCTTTAAAGGAGCTGAGCGCCATTACTCGGATTACCCATCCTTGGCAAACTCTATGAGGAGTTTATGCCGATTGACAGCGTCCTTGAGGGGCAGTCTGAGGAGTTCAGGCTTCTATACTTTCAGCTCGTCGCCTTCTATGATTTTTTGAAGGAGAAGGAGGGTTTGAAAGTTAGATCCAGCAGTTGGAAGAGTTCTAGCTCTTCGTTCCCCAACTTTTTTGACAACAGGGAGTCTTCTGATAGTGTGACCCAGGATGTCAGGGCTCAGGATCCAAGTTCGAAGAAGATCTTGGCTATGCAAGAAGAGTTGAGAGATTTCTGTGCGAGTACAAACGCCATATGTCCTGACATTGCACTGCGGAGAGATCTCGCTGTTTACCTCACCTATTGGCTTGGTGAGGCTAGTTTTGCTGGAGGAGATGGAACGCACATCAGGCCGCATTGTATTTTTTCGGCTTGTCAGATGGCGTTTGGGGAGCAGCTTGCTTTGGTGCCAGCTCTTTACTCCTACCTGTGTACCGAACTGCAGGCTGCTGCTTTTTTGGTTCGGCTTGGGCTTCCCATGAATAGGGTATTTTCAGCCCACATCTTTTATTCATGGTACGTGTACCACTGTCCTAGCTTCCACCGGCTAGGTGCTGCACAGGATGATGATCCTCTGATGATTCGACTGGCTAAGGGCAAAGCCGTATCCGAATCACTTGTGTTTGCCCGCATGAGGATCCGACGGTTCAGGGACGTCGAGATGGGGCAGTCTTCAGTGAAGCTTTCTCCGGAGTTGCGGAAGAAGGCTTTTGATTTTGGTGCCTCCCGAGACTCTACCAGGGCGGGGTCGGGAAGGCATTACTCCTTGACAAATGCAGAGAGAGAGTGGCTTTTCAGCATACGTGTCAGCACGATGGTGTACCGCAGACATCTTTTCGTCGACATCCAGCCGTATGTACCATCTCGCTTTGCTTTGCAGTTGGGCTTTTCTCAAGGCGTTGTTGGAGCGCCTTCAAGCATGGTGAAGCGCTTTGGAGGTTTACAAGACGGGAGAAATGCATGGGCTTTCTATAGTGCTGAAGACACTATAGCCATGATCTCTTATCCCGTGTTGTTGACTTCCCGGACTGCCGGCTTTGCAAAGTGGTTCGCGGAGAGCTTTTCGGCATATCGGGGGCTTTCCAAGAAGGAGCTTGATGTGAAGCTAGCATCTGGAAAGGTCCTTGGAAAGTCGGATGGCGTCCGGCGAGAGGAAGTTTGGGCTTTCCTTTCTGGAGAGAAGCACAAGATAGGCTTTCTCGGTGACCAGGGCGTCATTGGTTCTGAAGCTGTTCGAGAAATACCTGATGAGGCTTTAGAGCAGCTAGAACAGGAGGAAGCTGAACTTGGTGCTTGGATGCAAGCGGCACAGAGGCAAGCTTCCATGGAGTCTACTGGCGAGGGTAGACCATCCAGTGAGGAGTCAAGTGGGAAACCTGACTCTGACAGCGGGGCAGGTTCCTCTAAGAAGCGAGCCCGCAGGAGTAAGAGGAGGAGGAGTCATCATCGCAGCAAGGGGCAGTATGAGGACTCTTCTGACTTGGAAGTTCCTCTTACTATCAATGAGGATGTGCCAGTGGATGCTGACGAGCCTCCAGAGAAAAGAAGCCGAGAAGAAGAGACCGTCGGTGAAGGTATGATTCTTCCTTTTTCTCTTTCCATTTCTTTTCATGGGATTTTTCCATGTTCTGATTTGCTTCTTGTTTCTGCTTTTCTCTTTTTTTTTAGCAGAGGAAGACTTGATGATGCCTGAGGTTCCAACGGATGAGGTGGTGACGGATCCTGTCGGGGCACCTGAAGAAGAACCGAGGGACTCTGAAGTGAATCCAGAGTCTCCAATTGGTATGACTTCTTTTGCTTTTCTTTTTTTTTGTGTCTGTGACTTGGTTTGCTAACACATTTTTCTTGCCAGCTGACTTGCCACAGGATTCCGATGACTTTGAACCATCGATGGACGCAAATGTTGATGATGCTTCCGATGAGTTCATGGAGGAAGAGAGTCTTCCACCAGTCGTCGAAGAAGGTATTTTGTAGTAATAACCCTGATAATGATTTTCAAACAGGATCATATTCATACCTTTTTGTGTTTCTTTGTCAGGTTTTGAAGTGACAGAGGAGGATCCGTCGTTTCCAGAGCAAGGGATGCCAGAGGTTGATCCAGAGGTAGAGATTCCTGGGACTAGTTCTGACAATGTTAAGGAGATACCTCGTGCTAAGATTCCTTCCCGAGCAGGAGCAGCTTCAACTGGAAAGAGTTCTTTTGTTACTCTTCCAACAGGTGATGACATGAGCAGCCGACCAACGGAGTTGGGCGAATCTTCAGCGGGGCCATCTCTTCTTTTTGCGAAGAAGGTGGTTGTGCGAGTTCTGAGCTCTTGGATTGAGACTCTACTTTCTGGGCACTTAGATGCCGGATTTGGGATGATCCAGCATGTGCGTGAGATTCTTGGTGATGCCGAAGAGGCTGGTCTGGATGTCACAAGTGCCAGGGCGATCGTTGATAGGATCATCGAGCTGGGTGACAGGTGGTTTTAGACCATGGGTTTTCCTGACGACCAGTTCTTCAAGGAGATGTTCCTGGACCCTGCGGATAAGGCTCAGTCTAACCTGGATGAGGCTACAGAAAGCAGGAAGCAGGTAGTCCGAGAGAAGAACTTAGAAGAGCTAAACATCATTGGGCTGACGCATGACCTTAACATCCTTGATAGGGAGGTCGATGAGGCCAGGAAACGTCTTGAGCATCTGCAGGCACAAGTCGCTGCCAAGTGGACTGCAATAACAGAGGCTCGTGACAGGGAGAGTGCTCTGATTCACCGGGTTGCAGATGCCAATCGAGTTCTTAAAAGGAAGTCTGACGAGAACAAACAATGGCGAACTGCTCGAGATAAGCTTCCCGGTGTGAAAGAAGGGTTACAGCCCACCCCAGCATCTCATGGCAAGTTCCTGAAGAAGCGTGCCTTGGAATCCCTGACGGCTGAGGCCAAAAGTTTGCTTAAGGAGCTGAACTCTTGGCTGGAGACCATTTTTGATTGAGCTCCTGTTTTTTTTTTAACAGAAACCATCCTTCTTTCTTTTTTTTAGTACCACTTGTATTTTTTTGGTACTTTTCTCTTCTTTTTTTTATAGTGTTTGTGAACACTTTCCTTTTTTTTTGTACCACATGTACTTTTTTTTTTGTACTCGCTTTTTTTTTTGTTATCCCTACACTCACTTGAATCTTTTTGTGATAAAGTAATTGCTAAATAGGATTCTTTTTTTTTTGGTTTTCCCTACGCTCACTTAAATCTTTTTGTGATAAAAGTAATTGGTAAATGGGATTCTTTTTTTTTTTGGTTTTCCCTACGCTCACTTAAATCTTTTTGTGATAAAAGTAATTGCTAAATGGGATTTGATCAAAAGCTTTTCATTTTGTGAAAATCTTTTGTCAAATGATTGCTTTGGCATGGAAGCCAGATTTTTGTTTGTGGCATGGAAGCCGATTTTTGGCATGAGAGCCAGTTTTGGTGGCATCTATAGCCGGGTTTGTGGCATTGATAGCCGGGTTTTGGTGGCATTGATAGCCGAGTTTGTGGCATTGATAGCCGGTTTTTTTTTATTTTGAAAGCCAAAGTTTTTAGTTTGTGGCATTGATAGCCGGTTTTGTTTTGTGGCATTGATAGCCGGTTTTGTTTTGTGGCATTTATAGCCGGGTTTTGGTTTTGTGGCATTGATAGCCGGTTTGTGGCATTTATAGCCGGTTTTGGTGGCATCTATAGCCCTTTTTGTGGCATTTATAGCTGGTCTGGTTTTCAAAAATGCAAGTATCGACTAAAAGTCGCCTCCTTGCTGAATGTTCTTGCAAGTATCGATGGAATGTCGCATCCTTGCTCATTCGGTTGCGAGTATCGATGGAATGTCTCATCCTCGCGAATTTGGGTGCAAGTATCGATGGAATGTCGCATCCTTGCTTTTCGAAAAAATTTTGTTTTGCGGGTACTGACTTGATGTCGTTTCCCCACAATTTTTGAAATTTACGGTTTTCTCGAACCTTTGGGTTATGGATATCAATTGAAATGTTGTGTCTCCATGGTTTTTTAGGTTTTTTCGAACCTTTGAAATTTGGGTTGTGGATATCAACTGAAATGTTGCGTTTCCACGGTTTTTTAGGTTTTTTCGAACCTTTGAAATTTGGGTTGTGGATATCAATTAAAATGTTGCGTTTCCACGGTTTTGGATTTTGCAAGTATCGACGAAATGTCGCTTCCCTGCAATTTTGGAGGTGTCGAACGTGGTTCGTATGCTTCCGATTTGTGCGAGTATCGACTAAATGTCGCTTCCCCACGGCTTTTTGAAAAACCATTTTTTTTTCATTTAAAGACACGAGGGTCATAAGTTTTGACCTAAAACCATTTAGGCGGTAAAAGGCAGGGTGGACTAGGGTAGAAATCCCTAAATCCTGATTTTGTTTCAAACCATGAATTTTGGGTTCAAGGGTTGAAAATTTTGGTCAAGTTAGGGATTGGTTCCTAAACTTGGATTTTTTTATTATTATTTTTTAAACAATGAAACGATGAAAGTAAGCATTGTTTAAATTTCTAGAAATTTCAACATTTGATATGAAAATTCTAAAAAAAGGTGGGTTTAGTGAGCGTGTACCTGGAAACCGGTTTTGGCCGTACAGGCATTGCTCTTACCCATTTGGGTAAGTCTTCAAGGGTAGTACCGCTTTAAGAACTTGTCGTTGATGGGCAGCATACATCTGTCACCTTCCATGTTTAGGAGTGCATATGCGCCGTTGGAGAAAACCTTGTCGATGACGTAGGGTCCCTCCCATTTTGGCTCAAATTTTCCTTTAGACTTGTGAGCGAAGACCATTGGTCTTTTTACAGCAAGAACCAAGTCACCCTTTTTGTAGGCGCGTTGCCTGACCTTTTTGTCGAAAGATCCTGCCATGCGTGCTTGGTAAAGTTCAATGCTTTGTTGAGCTTCGAGCCGTCTCTCATCGAGATTGTCCAGCTCATGGAGTCGCAATTTTACATTGCTTTCTTGAGTCATGTCATTTTGCAAGGATACCCTCAAGGAAGGAATTTGTACTTCCAAGGGTACGACAGCTTCGCATCCATAGACCAAGGAGAATGTTGTACTATGGGTTGGTCCTCGAACGGTGGTTCGATAGGCCCACAAAGCTTCAGACATTTTGTCTCTCCAGTCTCTTTTGTGACTAGAGACCATTTTTTTGAGGATTTAGCAGAGTGTTTTGTTGAAAGCTTCTGCTAACCCGTTTGCTGCCGGATTGTATGGAGTCGAAGGACAGCTTTGGATTTTGTATTTGTCGCAGAACCTGTAGAATCGATGATCCCGGAATTGTGGTCTGTTATCATGGACGAATCTTTTGGGTATGCCGAAACGACAAATGATGTTGGTGCGCAGGAACTGAAGCACTGATGAGGTCTTCATTTCGTTGAATGCAAATGCTTCTGACCACTTGGAGAAATAATCCGTAGCGGCGAAGATGAAGCGATGACCTTTGCTCGAAGGGGGAGAAATAGGACCTATGATGTCCATACCCCAAGCCTTGAAGGGCCATGAAATCGCTGTAGGATGCAGCCATTCTGGAGGCATGTGAATGTAATCTCCATGAATTTGGCATTGTTGGCAGCGCTTAGCAAATTGCATTGCGTCAGCTACCATGGTAGGCCAGTAATATCCTAACCTTTTTATCTGATCATAGAGCTTAGGACCAGCCTGATGAGCTCCGCAAAGACCAGCATGAACTTCTTTGAGTGTTTCCTCAGCCTCTTGTTGTGACAAGCAGCGTAAAAGTACTCCGTTGAAGGATTTCCTGTAAAGGATTTTTGAAGGAATATCCAAATGAAAGTTTAGGGTTCGCCTTTGGATGCTTACCCATTCTTTTGGATCTTCAGGTAGGATTCCGAACATAATGTAATCAATGAACGGATCCCTCCAGTCGCCGATTGAAGTTTGAAGGATTGAAATCCGACTTCCGACCACTTGGTGGCATTCAGCAACTGCTTGGTGTGTGTTAAGAGGAGGAAGGATTCTTCTTTCTCACACTGTGATTTGCATGTTTTCCCCTTCCTGGATTGCCATGGATGCGGCAAGTCCAGCTAGGGCATCTGCACGTATTTTCACCTCTACGAATGTGGGTGATGTGACAGATGTCAAACTTCTGCAGGAGCGATTGTGCTTTGTTGTAGTAAGGCAGCAAATCTAGCTTCCTGACTTCAAATTTCTGATTCATCTGGTTGACGATCAGTTGAGAGTCTCCAAAGACTTCCAACATGGTGATACCGGATTCGATGGCGAGTTCCAATCCTAGGATCAGAGCTTGATATTCAACTGCATTGTTTGTGCATGGTTCCAGTGGCGAGAATGCGTGTGGAATCATGTATTTGTCGGGGCTAACAAAGAGGATGCCAACTCCCGAGATCAGCTGTCTTTTTTCATTTGTCCTGGTTGTACCGTCAAAGTACATGTCCCAGGAGGCACTTTGTGAGAAAGTCTCCACATTGTAGACTAGTTCGTCTGGGAGATCATCTCTGAGCGGAGAATCCTTAGGCAATGGATGCACTGCGAGGAAGTCCGCTAGAGCTTGCCCTTTGATTGCCTTTTGTGGTACATACCTAATATCAAATTGTGACAGAAGGATGGACCATTTTGCCAGTCGAGCATTGAGAGAACCTGCCTTTGTGACAAGGACCTTCAAGAGGTTGACCCTCGAGATCAGGTATACTGTGTTGGAAAGCAAGTAGTGATGCAGCTTTTGTACGGCAAACATCACTGCAAGACATTCTTTTTCAACTGGAGAGTAGCGATGCTCTGCACCTACTAGCATGCGACTGAGGTAATATAGAGCAGCTTCTTTTCTTTGATCATTTTCTTGCGCAAGCAGAGCTCCCAAAGAGTGATCAAGGGCTCTTGTGTACAAGATGAATGGTTTTCCAGTGGTAGGAGCAGCTAACACTGGAGGTTTTTTCAGGTATGACTTGATGTCTTGGAAAGCAGCTTCACAGTCGGCATCCCAGACAAAGTTTACACCTTTTTTCATCAACCGGGAGAATGGACGGCATTTCCCCGAAAGATTGGAGATGAACCGGCTTATGTAGGTCAAGCTCTATTCCAGCTTTCCGAACTAAGAATCCGAGGAACTTACCCGACGAGACGCCGAAAAAGCATTTCAAAGGATTCATCCGCAGTTTGTGTTTGCGAAGCCGGAGGAAGACTTCTCGAAGGTCTTCGAGGTGATCTTCTTTTCTTTTGCTTTTGACGGCGAGGTCATCAACGTAACATTCAACCGTCTTGTGCTGCATATCTTGGAATATTTTCATCATAGCCCTCTGATATGTGGCACCAGCATTTTTCAGACCAAATGGCATGACAGTGTAGCAATACACGCCAAATGGGGTCTGAAAAGATGTATGTTTTTCATCTTCAGGATGCATCTTTATCTGATTGTAGCCAGAGAAACCATCCATGAATGTCATTCGCTCGAATCCACAGGTATTATCAATCATTACCTCTGGTATGGGGAGCGGAAATTCATCTTTTGGGCATGCGCCATTCAGGTCTCTATAGTCAATACAGACCCTGATCTGCCCATTTTTCTTTGTCACGGGGACAATGCTGGCTAACCATTCAGGATGTTGTTCCTCACGGATGAAGCCGACGCTTTTGAGTTTTTGAACTTCTTGTTCAATTTTATCCATCACATCTGGATGGAATCTTCTTTGGCCTTGCTTGACAGGCTTGATGTCTTCTTGAAGATTGAGTTTGTGAACTGCTATTTTGGGGTCTAAGCCAGGCATTTCAGTGTAAGACCATGCAAAGCAATCAACGAACTCACGAAGAAAGGCGATATACTCGGGTAACTCATCATCCTTTATATTCTTGCTTATGAATACAGGACGTGGGTTATCTGGTGTTCCCAAGTCTATCTTTTGAACAGGATCTTCTGTTGGAAGGTTCGAAGGTGGTTCCTCCACAATATTTTCGGAGGCTTCCAGCTCAACGAAACCTTCTGAGGTTTCAAAGGTATTTCCATACCAAGGTTTTGTTCCTTTCCACGGGTCTTCTTGATTGGTAATTTTTCCAAGGCTTGCTATGAGATGATCCCAATCGCCTGTTGAAACCGGGTCGAAGTAGGCTACTTCTTTTAGAGATGAGGGTTCTTCTGGGTCAGAAGACAACACGTCTGTGCCATCGGACAACTCCTCTTCATTTTCGGAGAAATCGTGCCAATTAGATGAGCTTCCTGGATTTTTATCTGGTGACTCATCGAAGAGATATCCAGGGAGATCGATGTCTTCATGGACTTGAGATGTTGAGGCTTGGTCAGTATATTGACTTTTAAGCCTTTGTGTCAACTGTCTCAGGGGAGTGTCGGGATCATACCCTAACCCGTGTGAAGACTTTTCTACATAGCCGTAGAGTCTCCAATCTTCCAGCTGACTTTTGGTCAAGACGGGCCCCAATGGCATGAGACTACCGCGTCTTTCTCCCAAACCGACTGGGTTTTGAGTCTCATAGCCCATTTTCTTCATAATAGCTTGTGCCACAGAACTATATAAGGATAGTTGAGGCATACCTTTATTTTGGAAAGGTTCAAGCATAGGGTTTGATGAAGAAGCATCCGATCTATGGAAGAAGATTGGCTTTTCCTTTGCTGAAGTTGCTGGAACAACGAAGGAAGCTAACGTAGGATCTTCTATGTCAGAAGTTGTCTCCATTGGAGTGAGAGCAGGCTGAACTTACTGAGTGTCAGCTTGGCTTGACGATGTGTCGTCTTCTGGCTCTGAAACCGAATCCGTGTCTTGCATGATAGACACGAAAGAGACAACAAATTTGCCCCCAGGTTTTTGCTTTGCCTTCTTCACTTTTGTTGTGATGACCAGAGGCTTTGAAGGTTTGAGGGAGATGATGAAGGGAGTTTGAATGCTCTCTTCGGATTTACCGGATGGTTTGTTTTCTTCCGGTGATTGTTGAGGAGCTTTGCCTTTATCTTTCTGGAGATTTTCGGCAAATGATGCTTTGTGCTTATCCTCTTCTTCTTTTTCACCTTCATACATCTGTGAGTTTGCAAAGTGGACTTCTTTACCTTTGAAGGGTTTTCTGTCCGCAAAGACTCGATGTATCATGCCGTCGTCGCCAACAAACTTAATGCATTCATATAGAGTTGAAGGGATAACACCATTCTCGTGGATCCAAGGGCGTCCGAGAAAGATCTTGTAGCATGAAGGGGTTTTTATTTCATACACAATGACCGCAGAGATAAGATCACCGATCTGCAACTTGAACCTGATTTTGCCAATAGGCCTTTGAGTACTCCCATCATATCCAAAGATAGATACAGATGTGTGGCTCAGCTTGCTAGGTGGGATGCCCAACTCTTCAAGAGCCGATGTGGAGATGAGGTTGAGTGCAGAACCTGGGTCGATCTGAACTCTGTGCATAGGCATTTCCTTGATGTACCCTGTGAAGTACAGGGGTCGGTTGTGCCTGGTTTCGCCAAGCAGGAGGTCGTCCTTTGTGAAGGCGATGGTTGCACTGGCTGCTTTTTTAATCGAGAGGCATTCAATGCATCATCCCTTAGTTTTCTTCTTTTCTCCCTTTGAGGAGGCTTCTGAGTTTTTGACCCGGTAATCCATTTCAATTTGGAGGACTTGCGGGGCATGTTTGTCGACATCCTCATTCAGCTTTTGTAATTCTGAGATGAGATTATCACGAGTGTGCGGAGACATTCGCAACAAATCTAGGATGTGCCGACGTGCAGGTATGTGCTTGAAGTGTTCAATCAAGTCATACTTGAAAGCCTCCTTAGGGCCTGCATGTTCATTATTGTTGCCACTAGGGGCGCTTACAACATCTTTTCCCGAAGGATTTTCATATGTAAAGGAAGATTGGTTGTAATTTTTGTGGTAGTCCCGGCCAGAGCGGGTGCCTCTACCAACTTCGAGAGCTTCTTGAGAAGGGTCTTCGTTTGGAAGATTGTCTTCAGGATCAAGAGGCTGTCATTTTTCATTTGCTGAGGATGTATCAGCAGCAGAGTTTTCATCCTCAGTGATTGTGTTGCACGGAGCATTTTCCAGGAACAAGTCCTGAACAGCATCCTGCAACCTTTCTTCTTCGTTGACCAATTCATCGTCCCAAGCATCAATAGCTAGGAATTCTTCAGTCAGGAAGGGTGTGAACTTTGAAGTCACAGTCTCAGGAGAAGAAACCTGAGAGGGTGTCATCTCAGTGAAAGTCACGTGAGACGAGGTGACTCCAGAAGATACATTGCTAGGCGTCGCCGGAGTGTAAGTGCTCTTATCAGACGATGCTTCGGAAGAGCTATAATCCCGAATTATTACATTGCAGGAAGCTCTGACGGGAGACGTTGCCTGATCGGAGTCAGACTCATCCTCGGATGTAAGAGGATCGTCTATCCAGCAATTTTCTCCATTTTCAGGAGTTAAGGGAGGATGTACCTGATGGTCTTCAGGGACTTCAGGCTCTGGATTGCGAGGAGGCTCGTTGACGCGGTCTTGCTCTTGTTCTAGAGCGAGACGCTGCAAGATCCTTGCATATTCTTCAAGATCAGGCATGGGAGCCAAATCTTCTTCCTCATCAACTCTTTGTGGCTCAACATGGTTGATTTCCACTGGAGCAATGAGAGGTGCTGGGTCAGCAGCATTTTCTTATACAGCCTCTTGGTCTTCTTCATCATCAGACCAGGATCCTTGTGGTTGTAGGGGGTTATACTAGATTACTGGCATAAGATGAGACTCAGGAACCCATTCTTCATCGGAGAGATATTCTCCTGTTTCAAGGGACTCCTCCCACTCGTCTGTGTAGTTGGATTCGAATCCATAATCGGTGTCGCTGGACTCGTATCCATCAATGGAGAATCCAACTACCGAATTGCAAGAGTATGATAGCTCCTGCGTAGCTTCTTTGAATTGAGGTGGCATGAAATCACTGAGAGTGAATTTTCTTACCCCCTTTCAAGTCTCTGGAAGGGATGTTTTTGTTGCCTCCAGCGAAGCGGTAGAGGAAGCCTCTGCCTTTTCTTTGACTTCTTGTTTTGGCTGGGTCTTCTCTTGCCGTTTGAGCTTGAGGAGATATTTCCTAGCCTGCCTTCGCTATTGAGCTGTAGGCTTTGTTTTCACGACCTCCCAATTTTCATCTTCCAGGAGATCGGGATGTACCCATATGGGTTGTCCGTCTGGTGTCGGGTAAGGAACCAGTTCCTCTTGGATTGAGTTTATCACCTTGAAGGAAGTAGTGATCTTCTTCTTCGGTGATTTTGATGTTTGTCCACATGTCACCATGTTGATGGAGGCAGACCCATAGTTTTTGTCAAAGGTGATGACTCTGTTTTTCCACATTTCATTTATTTTCTCCCTCATAACGAAGCATTGATTGAGAGGATGCGAGATCATCTAGTGGTATGGACAGTACCGAGGATCGTTGGTTTTGCCAACATCGCCCGGTCTATTTGGTTCCGGCAAGGTGAGCTTGCCGTTTGCCATAAGAGCCCCGAAGATTTCATCAACATCTTCATCAAACGGGTATTTCTTCTCTACTTGTTCTTTGAAGGCATCTGAGAGTTCAGGTCTCTTACCAGCAACTTTGTTTTTAGCTTTCTTTCGTGGCTGAGGAGCTGACTTGGTCTGCACATTGAGGACCTCTTTCTTCTTTGGTTTTGAGGTTGCAATGGCGGTTGGCTCTTTTCTTGATGATTTCTGACTGTTGAGGTCTTTAATCACTGTTTCAGCTTCCATGGAAGCTTCTAGGAGTTCTCCCAGGTTTTTTGATTTGTTGCCGATGATCATGGAGTGGATTCTAGCTCTCATGTTGTTTCGGCAGATGTCGACTAGCGACGCTTGTGGCAGTACATCAGAGCATTTGTATGCCATTGCTTTCCACTTATGAATGAAGTCATATGTTGACTCATTCTCCCCCTGTTTTAGGCTGCACAGTTGAGCCATAGTAGCAGGATGATCCTCACCTTTGAAGTGAGTCAGGAAGCATGTCTCTAGCATGGCCCAGTTTTGGATAGAGTCCTCCGGAAGAGTGGAGTACCAATCGAAGGCCGTACCTTTTAGGGTACTTGCAAAGAGGTGGATCTTGAGTGCATCTTGATCCACGATAACTCCCGTCAGGATCTTGAAGTGGATGACGTGTTGTCTGGCTGATCCTTTCCCCGTATATGTTTGGAGAGTAGGATGCTTGAATTTGGTGGGGAACGGGACCGAGTCCATCCATAAGGGATATGGTGGCTTGATTTCATGCTCCTTGAGTATATCCTCTTCTTTTGCTTTGGCGAGGATAATGTCTACGTCCTTTTTGGTAAGGGCGCGTGACTCATTTTCTTCTCCATTTACCTCATCGTCTTGATGATTCGGAGGAGGTTCATTGTTCGCCTGATTTTGGAAGGCGAGGAGAAGGTTTTCCATCAGAGTTTCAATCCTCTGTTGGCCTTGTTCCAACTGCTGGATGCGGGTGATCGCATCATCTAAAGGTGGATTGCGGGGTGGTGGCTCAGAATTTGTAGCCAAGACGTTCATCCTTCGTGATTCGAACGAAGAAACTATCCTGGTGACTGAGCTGGGACTCATTATTTTTGAAGAAGAGCTTGAGGAAGGATCACTCTACCATCCTTTCCTTGAAGGGGCAGGGGATTCTTCTGAATGTCTTCTTGTCCTGGAGATGCTGCGGGTCATCGGACGTCGGACATGGATTTTTGTTGCTGACTTTTGGCGCCTTCTGGTTTTTCCAACCATATGGACGGCAGCAACTTGGTTGTGTCTATCTTTTTCGACCCATTTTGGAGAGACTTGAAGTGTAGGAGGCTGGGTCCTTTGCTTCTCTAGTCTCTTTTGTCTATACGACGCGCGGCGGCGTATGCGACGAGCAATTTGAGCTTCGGTCAGCTCTGGCTGGGCTTTGACGATGAAGGATGTGCTCCCTCGGGCGCAGCAGCCGAGCTTGTCTTCTTTGCAGCTGGGCAAGGACAGGATGTGAACCCTGTCTTTCGCCTGTTGCAGTGAAGCTTTGAATTTTTGGAGTTCGGCCCCTGTAGAGATGAAGGGTCGAACTGCAGGTTTGTAGGCCTTTGCAGGTGCTTGTAGAGGCCTTATGATGCATGATCTGATTTTGGGCTTGTAGGAACAAGCCGGCCCATGCTGGTTTGACTTGGGAGTCAGGTTGGAGATGGGTCTCTCCTCTTTCATGTAAGCAAGAGGGTAGAACTGGTTCTCCTTGAGTGGGGCCAAGAATGCTGGCTTGGTAGATGTTTGGGACCTTCTCTGTTTTGGTGAAGGTCTTGGGGACCAAGTCTTGGGATAGACCTGGTCGTTTGCTGGTCGAGGCTTCGTGGGGCTGCCACGGGCTTCGGGCCTTCTGGTGCTCGCCTTTGGTGTCACGGTAGTGACACGTTGAGAGGCGAGTTTCTGCTTCTTGGAGGGAGCAGTTTGTTCCTTGGGAAGTGGGAATGGTCCTAGCGTCCCAAAGACGATAGTCCGGGGAGTCGAGGTCGACCCAGAGTTCAGAGAGTTGCCGAGGGAGTTGACGCTTCGGCAGCTGATGGGGCGCTTGTAGGTGCGCGTAGTTTGCTTCTGTTGAAGCATGACTTGGTGCTTGTTCTCATTGAAAGTAATGGTAAGCGATGCTGCCATTGTTAGTTTTTTTCGAAAATTTCTGAAACAAGACTACATCCATTAGTAATCACAAGAATATAATGATCATAAATGGGAAGTTCTATGGTTTCGTCTTTTCAAATTGCTCGAGGAAGATGACCCAAACAATATGAAGAAGGCAAAATGACATAGAGGGTACAATTGTTCTGATCACAGGTATGGTAAGCCCAGAATGAGCATTCCAGTGACTGCTAGAAGCAATTGTGAACTTAAATTCGACTTATCGAGAAGCAGAGCTTGCTCGAGGTAAGAAGAATATAAAGTTGGAGTTACAAATGTGCCGGTTGCAATACAGTAGACCCTGAAAGGGCGTACTAGTACCGCTAGACACAAATGTTTTGAGACCGCATCCATGAGATGAGATTCTCTGTTTTGAAAGGTCAAGATTGGATTCATCAAAGAGAGCAGATGGTATTCCGATCTGAACACGGGCTCAGCGATGTTCGCGAGCGCCAGTGCTCAAAAAGGAGAAGACCAAGATTTCTCCAATCTAAACCCAAAATGACGTAAGTTTTTTTTTTAAGATTTTTTTTTTAAAAATCTTTTTTTTATTATTTATTTATTTTTTTTAAGATTTTTTTTTTGAAAATTTTTTTTTTGAAAATTTTTTTTATTTTTTTTATTTTTTATTTTTTATTTTAAAAATTTTATTTTTAAAAATTTTATTTTTAAAATTTTATTTTAAAAATTTTATTTAAAAGACGAGAGAGTACACATAGGCCTCCTAACCCGGTCTTATGAAATCTTGATTGATAGAATTGCCCCCAGGTAAGGGTAGGATTACTTAATGAACCCGTTTGGAAGACCCTTGCCTAGAACAGTCAAGCTGTCTCCACACTCTGGACAAGGCTTTTCTTGAATCAACCATGATCAAAGAACGCAGTTGGTTTAACCTTAGTGGTCTATGTCTTTTTTTTCTTTTTTATTTTTTTATATTTTTATATATATTTTTTACCTTTAATGAACTCATCGAAGAGAAACGATGGCCCAAAACCTTAGTCGAACAGGCTCAACATTTCTGCAAGCGCGATGAACGATAGGAACGGATCAAGGTTTCTCAATTTTGAATTCAAAATGAAAATCTGATTTTATATATATATATATTTTAGATCTTTAATGAACTCATCGAAGAGAAACGATGGCCCAAAACCTTAGTCGAACAGGCTCAACATTTCTGCAAACGCGATGAACGATAGGAATGGATCAAGGTTTCTCAATTTTGAATTCAAAATGAAAAATCTGATTTTTTTTTTAGATCTTTAATGAACTCATCGAAGAGAAACGATGGCCCAAAACCTTAGTCGAACAGGCTCAACATTTCTACACGCGCGATGAACGATAGGAACGGATCATGGTTTCTCAATTTTGAATTCAAAATGAAAAATCTGATTTTTTTTATTTATATATTTTTTTTTAAAAGAGAAAAAGTGGAAATAAATTCAAAGAATTAGAAATTTCCAAAAAATCTCATCTCACTTTTTAGATGCGGAATAAAACATGGCCACCAATTAGAAAGTAGCGAAGGAATCGAGAAAAGAAATATAAGCATAGAGCAAAAGATATGATATGCAAATATTTTATTTCTAACATCGTGTTCTCAAATGAACGGGTCCCACCGGGTGTGCCAGCTTGATGGACTGCGCTCCTGGCGCCTGGTCCTACCAAGGTCGGCAGACGTGGGAGTCCGTTGGGTCCGACCCTTTCGTAACCGGGGGGCAAGGGGCGTGCATCAACATTTCTTTTGTGTGGGTGTGCCAGATTTTCTATTTTACTTGGAATTGCAAGTGGTGATCTGGAGATCAACCTTCGCAAGTAAAAAGGAAATCAACTTCTTTCAAGTTTTCCATTGCACATATATTTAAGAAAAGAGACATTTTCTTGATTTGTCGTGAAAGGCGATTTTTTTAGCATTTATAGCCGATTTTGGCGTTTATAGCCGATTTTTGTCGTTTATAGCCGATTTTGGCGTTTATAGCCGATTTACAATTCTTATCAATAATGAAAGACAAGGGTTGTGATTTTTTTTGTCTCTTTAAAAAATACAAACTACAATGAAAAGCAAGAAAAGGAGGATCTAACTTCTCAGGAGATTGTGGGGGACCCATTCAGATTGACGGTCGCAAGCCATATGTGGACTTCACCATCATCCATGCAGATGAGAACAGAGGATGCTATTGATTCGCTTGGCTTGGCTATAACCTCAGGTTTTTAGAGAACAAAGACCGAAGGGAGGTCCTATGTCCAATAAAAAACCGAGTAGACGGGCTGAAAAGCCATGTCTAAGCCATTGGAGGCAAAAGGAAAGACAAGGACCTTGGGTGGGGGTACCCCCCAAGGGACTTTTGTCACCTTGTAGCGGTGGTCGGTGTAGGATTTCCGCAGAGTTTTCTCTCTTAGATTTCTGACGCCTTTTTCTGTCTGAGTTTCCGGATTTTCTGCAGTCTGTTGTCTGTGTGTTTGTTATTGTCTTTTTCTTCTTGGAGAGCTCTCCTATTTATAGGCTTTTAGGTAGCCATTTAGGAGGGTTTATGAGCCTTAATTGTCATAAAGCTACATAAAGGGAGGAGTTACAAGATTGAATTCTTTATTTTGTAACTCTTTTTTCTTGGCTTCTGATTGGCCGGAGGAGATTGAGGGCATTTAATCGCCTTTAATCGCCATGATGGGAGGAGTTTCATGGGTTAAATGCCATGAATCTCTTGACTTGTAACTCCCGGATGCTTGCTTCTGATTGGCCCGTCCAAAGAAATGGATTAATGACTGTAATAAAGCTAGTCAATTAATCGCATTAAGTGGTCACCGAGCAGTTGAAGAGTCACGGGCCGTGCCGCGTCTTTTGGGATTCTTCTGGCGGTGATCATTGATGGATCTTCATGTAGATCGACATCGGATGACCATGTAACTTTAGGTGTTAGTTGCCAACAGCGGGTCGGTACCATCTGTCCTGTCAATTTCTTGATCGGTCGGGTAGAAAGCACACTTTTTTTGGTTGACCGGGTGGCGATCAATGTTGTTTTCGATACTCTTGATGATTAACCCATGTTTTTGACGGATGTCAGAGGATTTGGTGTCTCAAAAGTATGAATTTTGGAAAATACCAGAGGCCGGACGTTTCGAATCGCGAAAAAACGGCGAAAACCGGGGTTTTCGGGGCCTTCCCGGAGATCCCGGGCCCCAGGGTCGCCGGCGACCCTGGGGGGTTTTCCCCCCTTTTGTCCCGTTTTGTGTCCGTTTTTACTGTTTTTCGATTTTTTTTCTTCTGTATTTTTCCTTGACATTTTTGATCATTTATTGGCCTGATTTCCCTGTAGAGAATCTGATGAGAAACCTTGCATTTTATTTTGCAAAGTTTCCAATTTTCTGAGAAAGCCGAAGACTTTGTCGCGCAGAGCTGCCGATTTTTCGTCAGAAGCTAAAACTGGGTCAAACGACGGAATGACCTGAAATTTGGTGTGAAGCCTCCTGAGCAATAAATGAGACCAACCATAGGCTTTTGTTTGAGTTTTGAAGCCGTTTAGGGTCTTATCACCCGTAGACTTGCTTTTGTCGCGATGAAGACATCGCGGTTTGATGTGCGGTCAACCAATGTCCGATTGACTTGAAATTTGACAGGGAACCTATTGGAGTCATTTTAAGATGATCCATAGGCTTTGTCTTGGAAACCATGGTCCCGGAGAGCTTCGCCGCCGAGAGGCCTGATTTGGCTTCCGAGCGTCAAACTATGGTCAAATGTTGTCGAAATGACCTGAAATTTGACGTGTAGCCCTTTGTAAGCATTTTGAAGCCGTTCATGTGCTCTATCTGATGACTGATGGCCTCGGTGGTTCTCACCGCCGAGAGGCTTGATTTAGCTGTTCGAGGGTTGATGTAGGGTCAAACGTTGTCGGTTTGACTCGGAACTTGAAGTGGAGCCTTTTGGATGTATTTTGAGACCATCCATCGGCTCCGATCGAAGATTTGGTGTCTCCGATGCTTTCGCCGCCAGGAGCTCCTTTTCAGTTGCCGGAGAAGCAAAGTTAGGCCAAACGATTTTGAAATGGCCCGAAACTTCTTGTGTACTCCTCTTTTGGCTGTCTTGAAGGATCTTGCAGTTTTTGTTTGGTTCTGACAAGATTTGATTTTTTTGTAAGTAGCATTGCCTATTTATGGCAGGTTGCGACTTTATGTAGCTCTTTGGATCTTGAAGGGGCAAAGTGACATTTTTGGTGTCAACAGTATATTGTGCATGAACCATTTAATTGTAAGGCTGAATATTTTCCATTGAGGTAATACAATGCAAAAATGAAGGTAGTGTGCAAATCAGTGCATAAGGATTTGGTTTAAAAAGAGAAAGACATGCGTAGGATGGGCACCAATTAATGCCACTGCCATCATTGTGCAATTGTGAGCAGCAGTTATTCCCCTTGGATCATCCTCAAATACAACACACTTGGACAGTTTTCGATCCAGTTGCAAGATGTACACATACAATTCAGTCACATCATATTTGAAGCTTCAGTAATTCAGATCATCAATATCATCATTGATAGCAAGAAGATGGGAAGAAAGTTCACAAAGATAAGATGTGGAGATGTGCTGTTATACAATACACTGTATATGTAATACATACTTCAAGATGTGCTGTTACACATTTTTCCAATAGATTGCTGAAGCTCCATTAGAACAACAAGAAAACAGTTAGCTTCAAATTTTGAAGCCTTCGTTCGTTCTTATCGAAAGCAAAGCTCTCTCAAAATTGGATTAAAATGCATAGTACATAAGAATGTAATCTTCATATACTAACTGTTTGATAAAATTACTTAACTAGTGAAAAAAAATCAAAAAAAAAAAAACCTACTTCTCACGGCACTAAAACTGACCCCCTCTTCTTTTTATTCTCTTATTGAATTTACCCTTCACTTTACTTCACTCATTAAAAATTTTTACCAAAGGGCAAAGACGCCTGTGGAAGAAAGAAAAGGGTTTCACTTGTTAAATGTGGTAGAATGTACCTGCAATCTGTATTAGTTGGTATCAGCAAGGAAGCTGCAGAATCAGGCTCCGAATCAGTCCATTCTTTCCATTTTCTTGCAAAAGAACTGCTACCAACGATACTAAAAAAAAACTCTCAAAAGTCAAATAACATATGCATATGAGAGAGATGAGTGAAAGCTTTCCCCGCCCTAACATGCTTTAAGGGGTTCTACTTTTATCCTCAGACTTGGGATTCAGCCCTTTCCATTCTTTCGTAGATCGGATTTTCAATTTCTGCAAACAGAAATGAAATCAATGTTTTCATGAATCAGATTGCTTCCTTTCATGTTTCAAAATCAAAATAGAAAGAAACAAAAAGTAGAGAGAGAGAGAGAGAGAGAGAGAGAGAGACCTCAAAGGTTGACAGTGGGCACAAAATACATAAAGAGAGGGTCCAATCATCAATTGGACACACACCCTCCCAACATTCGGTCTCATCCACTCTTCATGGGCCACGAGGCCAAGATAATGTCTATCTTAACGTCACAATCTTTATGTCAAATGATGTGATCTATGCACACCATGGAATGTATTTATAATCTTCTGAAACTATTGAACCACCATCATCTATTGGCCATAACATTCATAAGAGAGGTGTCATCCTCTCAAACTATTGAACCAACATCATCTTTTGAGGCTTAGCCAAATGTGTGGAAAGACTTGCTTGAAAGATTGGTCCGCCAACAGTGCCAGAAGAGAACCTATAGAATCTGTATATGTGCTATTGTATTCTCCCACCCATGAAATGTCTAGTCTCAACACATCAATGTTACCAATGATAGACTAAGAAAACAATGAAGAGTTATGATCCTCACATCGAGATAGAATCTTGGCACAATTCCATGTTAGTGTGCATAGGCATTTAAGTGGGTGGTGTTGATGGGAGAATGCTAAATGTAATTGCTTCTGCAGCTCCTTAGCCTTTGAGGACTTATTCTTCAAGCATATTCTCTCCATATAACACATGCCAAATATAAAAAATAGGAGAATCTCACTTATCTCTACAGAAACCCACGTGCATATCTTGAATACCCATTGCAATTTAATGTTAATATATGATGAGGAAACCATGAACTTCATCAACAAACAGACTATGCAATTTGATGTTAAGATATGCATGTCAAAAACAACTGTGAACTTTGTAGGTAGCTTTGAAAAGCAATTCAGAACAAAAAATCCTTTTTGACTAGAACTCATAAGACAACCAGTAATGTAAAGCAGGAAAATGCACAAAATAGCATAAAGAAAAGAAACTCCTTATGTCAGTCCACATAAACAGTTCACTGAAAGTTTAATAACTTATCAATCAAAGGAAACACGACAAGAATTATAAAAAAAAAAAACCAGACATTCTCATGATACTAAAACCCATCACATTGTAAGGACATACTCATCAGTTGAAGATCCCAATGCGTGTTGCTCCAATCTACATTTCTTACAGCTGATTTAATTACTGTAAATCCAAATACTAGTATTTTTATAGGCAATCATACACCATAGATTGAAAATGTTGCATTTAAATTGAAAACAATCTATCATGATGATCCAATCTGTCATGATGCCTCAACTATAAATTTGGAATAGAAAAAGAACATCCAAGATGGGCACATCTTCCTGAGGGTATCCAAGTGCCCCCTAAATTGTAAAGTAATTTATGGGATCAAGATTCCACATAAACCAAGAGAAACATAGCATCACAGTCACTGTTCACAGTCAAAATCATAAAAAAAGAACAAATAAGCTAAAGAACAAAAATTTCAGATTCACCTTTTCGATTAGTTTGCCTAAATCTTCTTTCTTTCATGTATCATACTTTGTTTGTTTATAATCAACTTAAAAAAAAAAAAACATGGCCGACATCCATTCAACCTAAGACTTGCATCATGTTGTTGAAGAACAACCCCGGTAAATCACTAGAATCCCAAGAATCCCATCCACCTGGCCATCCTTAGAAATTGTATCCTTCACAAATACAAAAATATTCAAATCTCCACACAGACAAGCAAAAAAAATAAATAAATAAAAACCAATAAATAAATACTCTAAAATTTAAAGTTTCCCAAAACCATCTCCTTCCAAATAAACAAATTCACATCCACATGGGCATCATCAACAAAAAACACACCTTTCCCCACCTGCTAAAATTCAAATCTCCAGAACAAACAAGCCACAAAAGCACTAAAAACCCAATAAGGAAAAGCACCCAAGAAAACATCCAAACAAATTTTAAAATCCAAACCCCTTACAGAAGACGCATCCCCCTAGATGCACATCATCATACACATATCCTTCACCATCCCTCCTAAAATTTGAGTCTTTTAAACTAAACAAGCAATAGAAGCATTAAATCCCCATAAAATGAGAATCACCCACCAACCCAAATTTCCTTCCTACCCACATTCCATCAACAAAACACACAAAATGATTTAAAAAAAAAAAAACAAAACAAAATCAGATGTGCCCAAATGAAATACCCGAACTTCCTTTAGATCAAACTGCTTCAAACCGTAGAAAGAAACGGCACATGGTCTTGTTCCTGTTCCTCTTGCCAGTAAAGAGAGAGGAGGAGAAGAGGCATAGTTGTACTCGTATGGGAGAGCATTCCAAGGAAAAGACAAATGGGTTAAAAATCCAATGCGAGAAGGTAAGAGACTCACGCGTGGGAGAGTCATTTTATGACCAGTTACAGAAAGAAATGGGCATCATCAACATAAAAACACACCTTTCCCCACCGGCTAAAATTCAAATATCCAAAACAAACAAGCACTAAAAACCCAATAAAGAAAACCACCCAAGAAAAACATCTAAAATTTTTATATAGGCTCTGTTCCCTTCCCCCTCTTCCTCTGTTATCATGTGTGAACGGAACATGCAATCTGAGAAGAAAAAACCCATACCTAATACCTGAGTTTTGTTTTATGTTGCCTGGAAACCGAGAGAGAGTCGAGAGAGGGTTTGAAACACTTTTGATTTAGGGGTTTTTGAATGGAGAGGGTAAGGGTTGGAGATTTGGGGGTTTTCGAATGGAGAGGAAGGATGAGTAAGAGAAGAGGGATGGCGTGAGAGAGAAGAGGGATCGGCTGAGAGGGATGGTGTGAGAGATAAGGAGAGGGTCAGAGAGATGAAGGAGGTCGAGAGATGGAGTGAGAGAGTGAGAGATGGAGGGGTGCGCAGGGGAAAAACATTGACAAAGCGAGAGAGTGAGAGAGATGGAGGGGTGCGCAGGGGAGAGACGGTGAGAGAGTGAGAGAGATGGAGGGCTGCACAGGGGTGAGATGAGCGAGAGAATGAGAGGGCGAGAAAGGGTTCGATGTTAGAGTGAAAGACCGTGAGGGAGATGAGTCAGAGGGATAAATTACAGTGGGGAGATCGATTAGGTGTCAAACTTTTACGGTCGGGGCCACTTATGGTCGCTGCAACAAATAATTTGTAGCTTTAGTAGATGTAGCGGAAGCAAGGATCTATAAAAACTTGCTGCTACAAACGCGATAAGAACAGCGTCGGCTTGAATCAGGCACTGGTGTGGAGATTTGCGACTGTCTACGAGAGATTAGTCACTTGTGATTCACTCTTCAAGATCCAAGGGTAAAGATGGACACCCTGGATGTAGAAGATGGTGATGGATAATTAGAGATCTAATGGAAGGAAGATAAATTGTTGAAAGTAGTTCCAACTGATATCTCTCATGTCTATATATAGCCTTTTGGCTAATAGGTGATAAGATCTCTATTCAAATTCGAATGGAGAGATGATAAAGATAATAGGTTGGATCAAACTCTCTCAATTTGAATTTGAATAGAGATATGATAAGGATGGAGAGTTGGATGAAACTCAAACTATACTTATCCATATCACCATTGGATTCCTTGTGATGGGTGTCTCTTTGTGAGTGGGGTCCACCCACATGTAAGCATAAGTGGGCCCCATCGTAAATGCCAACATCTCCCACTTGCATTGAACAAGATTCATCCCATTAGATCACTAATTTCCATCATCAAATTCTGCAAAGTAAAAAATGGACCTGAAGAGTGGGACCTCCACGATGCCCATTCATGGAGAGAATGTAAACTAAGCCCAAAACATGTCTATTTTTTACCTTTAAACCTCTATTTCTCTAAAGCGGGTAGAGGTTTTAAAATTAGAGGTGTTTGGCAGTGATTTATAAACTCTGCACAATTTAGAGCAAAAGAGGCAAAGCCTTTAAAAAAGGAAATGCCCCAAAATTGGGCATGTTGAAATAAGAGGCAATGCCTCTTGAAAAAGCAGAGGCGGAACTCAATCTTGATAACAAAACTGCCCCCGACGGAATTTTATTGCCAACGAAAGTCCTTTGAATAAAGCCTCACTTCTCGTTCTTTATGCAACTTGAAACCATCGAACCCTACCTCTTCTCCTTCTGCAAAAACGAACTTACTTGAACTCCAACAACTTCTTCACAAAAAACCATCTTTTCTTTTCAACAAAAACACAAGAAGAAGGAAAAGAATAACGAGACCCGATTTTTCTTTTCTCTTTTTCACTGAAGAAATCCATCAAGATTACGATTTCAGAGCTTCCAAATGCCAAAAACAGTCTCCATAGATCACCCATTTGTGTTCTTGATGCTTCTTCCTACTTGGGCTTTTGGATTCTTAAAGGACTCTTGAGTAGGGGCTATTTAATTCATGCAGCTGTTCAGAACAATGGTGGTTGCTTCTCTCTCTCCCCCTGTCTCTCTGTGTTTTTATTTTTCTTTTCTTTTGGTTTGTGGGTTTTTGGTTTTGTAAGTGTATGTTGAATTTGCTTTTTGTTTTTCTTGGTTTGGATACAGGGGAGACAGAGATAATGAAGAACATCAAGGAGATGGGTGAGTTGGAAAAGAGGTTGGAGTTGTTTGTGGTGGATATTTTGGACTACCAGAGCATTATTGGATCTTTGAAGGGATGTTCTGCTTTGTTCTATTGTCTGGACAGTCTTGATGGATATGATGTAAGAGATTGCTTCTAAAATCCCATAAAACTTTTATTCTGCTTAGTTTAATAACTGGAATAAGAAGAATTGATCTCTCTCTCTCTTGTTGGATTTGGTGATGTTTTTGGTTGTGTGTTTTGGTTTGATCAGGAGAATATGGTGGATTTGGAGGTGAGAGGAGTAATCAATGTAGTGGAAGCATGAGCACAAATAGAGAGTGTGGAGAAGGTGGTATTCAGTTCTTCTGATTTTCCACATAAAGGACATCCTATTTGGTTATATAGTTAAAGAGTTTAACATGGTTTCAACAGGTGCAGCTCATATGTGTGAAAATGGAGTTTTAGCATGTGTAGATGTACACTTCCTCACTGATGTTCACATCCGTTCTTTCGAGGCTCAGTCCGCTTCTGGACGATACTTTTGCCTCAACCAAAAGTGAAAACAAATGAAGATGCCATGAAACTAGCAAAATAATTGAGTCCTTTGATTACATGTGGTCTTGAATAATATATAAAGGCATAAAATGCGCATAAGTTCATTTTTTACATAATGACAGAAGAAACCCCTCTAAAAAGAGGCAAACCGCTCTACAAAGAGGCAAATGGAGGGCATACCAAACGGTCTATTTGAAGTAGACCCATTAATTACCAAACACTTTTTTTGCTCTAGCCTCTTCTTTTTATAGCTCTTTTTTTAATGGCTCTAGTTTGAATGGTCTGTCAGAAAAAGAGTAGAGATGCCAAACAAGGCCTAAGTCACCATCTGAATAGAATACACCAATTCACCGACACATCAGTTTGCCCTAGACACTCGCATGACCACACCAGATTGGATATTAACTCATACCCTTGAGTCGTGTTCATCCCACATACGTGTTTATTCAACTTATCGAGTCAAACTCTTTACAAACATTTCCTTTTATAAAATAACATATTTATACATATATATAATTTAAAAAATTGTTTGTCTTCAAATTTTCAAAATACTCGATATAGCCAGGGCTGATAAGTATCGTAAGCACATATAAACTAGAGTGTGATGTCAAGGGGTCTTCCCATGGACTTACGAGGGTCAGAATCAACCAAGCAACTTTCCTAGCACGGTGGTTCGTAGGCTCCAATGTTGTCATGGCACAACCGCAGCTAAAGTAGCATCACCGATCTCATCTTTCCAACGTAGAGGTTGGTATAAGGGCACAAGAGTCTCAAGAATTGGTTCACACAATAACAAACTCCAAGCTCAAGAGTCACCTATGGGACTAACACCCCCACAACAAACAGAATTCTAGGGTATTATCCTGTTGCTCGTAGGTAGGTCCTTAAACACGCATGTCTGTAGACACGCATCACAGTGTGAAATGCATTAGCTCCATAATAGAGCCCATGCTAACACTACACCGATTCACTACTGCGCAAGTTGATCGTCACAAACACAACCACACTTGGTTTCTAAAACAGGATATCAGACTTATTAGGGTGTGACTTGTCCGACGACTAATGCTAAGTCTCATTCAGTCTTGTTATCCACTTCACCCCCAATGTACACAAGACTGAGTCGGCGTTCCATACATCTGTACGCACCAATAAGATCCATATTGGCCTAATCAGCATATCATACAAAGGCATGCACCTCATCCTATCAGTCACTAAGACATCAAGGGTGGTCTTTATCCGTGCGAGTGGATGACCTCACCTGTTTGGTGCCATATGTGCATCTAATACACACGCTTATTGTGTATTTTGCCAATGTAAAGTATATGCACATGCATGAATGAAAGGAATATAACACACATGTAACCACAAACAATGAGAAAAAGACTTTTATTAAAATAAGTCCAATACACTCCCACTGACTAAAAGTATTACATATATTGCATTCACATACGCCTTACATGAATAGCGAATAGTTCTCGCGCCAAGGGTTTGGTCATCGGGTCAGCAATCATTTCCAAAGATGGCACATGAGATATCGCTATCTCTTTTGCCACTTTCGTTTGATATGTTTTGCCCTCTGATGAAACTGGGGGTCTTTTGCCAAGCATATGGCAGTTGTACTATCTGTTCTCAATGGAATGAGATCACGGGCAATAGATACTAGTCCCAAATCCAACAGAAAATGGCGAATCCATACGGCCTTCATGGCCGCCAGTGTGCAAGCACCATATTCGGCCTCCATGGTCGACATGACCGTACACTCTTGCTTCTTACTGGACCATGAAATGTCTCCCCCACCCAGTAAGAACACATATCCCGATGTGGATCTGCCGTCGTCGGGATCATCCGAAAAGGATGAGTCACTATGTGCTAATAAACTCAAGCCACCACCGTGATAACAAAGCATCATATCTTTTGTGCCTTTAAAATATCGAAAGATTTGTTTGACGACATTCCAATGAGCAATACCCTGGTTACTTTGAAAACGACTAACCAAAATAAATCAAATCCTCGCGTGAGCGCGCCAATAATGGCTCTAATACCAATATAGGTTGTAGATGTAACGGAAGCAATGATCTATAAGAGTTGGCTGCTATAAACGCGATAAGGACAACGTCGGCTTGAATCAGGCACTGGTGTGGAGATCTATGACTGTCTACGAGAGACCAGTCACGTATGATTCACTCTTCAACATCCAAGGGCAAGGATGGACACCCTGGATGTAGAAGATGGTGATGGAGAATTAGAGATCTAGTGGAAGGAAGATAAATTGTTGAAAGTAATTCCAACTGATACTTCTCATGTCTATATATAGCCTTTTGGCTAATAGGTGATAAGATCTCTATTCAAATCCGAATGGAGAGAAGATAAAGATAATATGTTGGGTCAAACTCTCTCAATTTGAATTTGAATGGAGGTATGATAAGGATAGAGAGTTGGATGAAACTCAAACTATACTTATCCATATCACCATTAGATTCCAAGTGAGGGGTGTCTCTTTGTGAGTGGGGTCCATCCACATGTAAGCACAAGTGGGCCCCATCGCAAATGCCAACAGTAGCGACGGCGAACACTTGACTGACAGTAGAAACAAAACCTTTACCGCGAATCCTTGTAGCCCTTGGATCAATTTTTTTAGCGACGGACATAGCGAAGGCCGCCGGTACAAGTAGCTTAAAAATTACATTATAGCGACGGGTCAGCTTTGGCCGCCGCTATAAATATATTACAGCGACGAATTTTATCGGCCGCCGCTATAAGTCCGTCGCTAAAAATGCATTTTCTTGTAGTGACTTCTTGTATAAATTGAATTCCATGAACTCCAGGTTTTTAGTGTGGAGGGCACATTACACGTGGGTTCATTCCGATTGCTTGGTCTATGACTACTTGATCGTGTGTGTAATCAATAAAATACCGTAAGTGCATGGCTTCTATAAATAGACAATGGCAAGTACGGGTCGAACCCACAAAGAGCGATGAAGAAGAAAAATCTAAGATTAACAATGCATAAAACTAAAGCACGTAGATTATGAGATTTTGATAATAATAAAGAGATAATCGACAATAATAATTAGATCAGGGCATCTAGAATCCATTAAGCATTCCAAAACATCCTTTTTCATGCAAACACATGTTGATCAATTTTTCTACATCAGATATGGACTCAGTTAAGGCATACAGATCCGGATAATTTAACTTTAAAATCAGTTTTTGTCAAAAGATATGGTTTTTCCATAAAAAATTATCAAAACACTCAAGACCTCCTTCCCTTTATAAAAGTGTTAAAATCACCTAATAATCATCTATCAAACCTAAAGCATAGACTATCAAAAAGAATATATTCCCAAGCATAATCTAACAAAACTAAGCATAGATGTTAAAAGCCTTATTTTAACATTGAGAACTACTAAAAGAAAGGCACCTGATGGTATGAAGACAAACATATTATAACATTCAAGCACAACTAGATCAACAATCATTCACATGAATAATAGGGAAGTTAAAGCATACTTAACTTCATCTAGAGCCTCGATCGCTAAGTTACACGCCCATTTCGCGTAAAAAAAAAAAGATGATCTCCATTAAAAACATTATAAGTACAACTTCAGCTACTCCTAAACCTAAGTTTTGCTTGGACAAGGCCCAATGGTACCTTAGAAAAATAGAAAAGTGGAGAACTAGAATAAGAAGGGGGGAAGTGAGGAAGAGGGTAAAGGAGAGAGGGGGGGTGTGGATGTCCTAGGCTAAGAGAGCATGCCTTGGACTTCACCCCTAAGGGTCTATTTATAGTTTTTTCCTCATTTTTGGCTAGAGACTCTTCGAAAAATAAAACTCTATCATGGCTTGATTGTTAAACAAAGCAATTGCAATTTGAATTGGAGTTGATTTGATCATCTTTCTTTATTTCGAACACAACTCTGAGCAATGGGTCCCACATAAAATCTCTTTGTTGCACAATAGTAAAGAATGTGTGGTGTGGATTAAGCAGAGGAGGAGAAGAAATAGGAGATAGAGAAGGGATGAGGTGGAAGTCCACTCTCCTTGGCTCTTTTAGAGTGAGTGATTTTTATCTCCTTCTTTCTTTGACTTGATCTTTTAATCTGTCTTGATTTCTATCTCCTTCTTGCCGACTCATCACAAATCTCACTTGGACAACACTTTTTTTAAAAAAAATCGATTTGGATTCTTCTGATATATTTTTTATTTGAAACTCTAATCTTGATAGGGGAGAAAATCTTAAAAACTTGGAGAGGGAGAGAGAGAAATTTGTGCACTAGTGGGACCCACCTTGGGCGTGCATAGGGAAGCATGCCCACAGGTGTGGTCATTCGCTTTATTTTTTCTCTCTCTTTTTTTCTTTAATTCGTTTCTCTTCTTTCTTTCTTCGAATCATCTCTTTCATGCGTTGCTTGTGACAATCCCTACACAATAACATAAACAAACCACTAGCAATGAAATAATTAAAGATGCAATGCATGGGATGCATGGGTCCTACCTAATGCAAGATAAACTAGTGAAATGGATGCAATGAGGCTACAATGCTTTAGATCTATTTAGTGGGACACATGGGTTATGAAAAATACTAATCTCATAAATTCATGTAAAATTAAGGGTTTTTAGCTAATTTTCACTATAAGTCCACATTTATGCTCAAATGCATGAAATCATGGGATTATGATGCAATTTGTCAAAATTAAGTGTACAAATGCACATGAAATAATGGCTTTTTAACCCGATTTTGTATACTTATCACTACTCATACTCGTGAAGAAGGTGGATTGGGCCTTAGGAATTACTTCCTCGAAAATCAAGCTTTATTAGCGCATGTCGTTTGGCGTTTCCTTCAAGCCCTCCAAAGCTTGTGGGTTAAGATCCTAACAGGTAAATACTTGAGAAGTCATGACCTTTTTTTCTTACAACATAATGTCCATTGACTCCCCAATTTGGAAATTTATTGTTTTCCATCGAGATATCATTTTTCAAAATCTGAGATGGATGGTCTGGGATAAACTCACTGATCGCTACCCCAAGTGCAGAGTTGTCACGATCCACTGGGAATGGTAGTAGTTCCACACTTGACCTTACCTATTAAAAATCTAAAATTAACGAAAATAAAACATATACAACCCACAATGAATAATCTGAAAATTAATTATAGAATTATAACCAATTAAAAGAATCCTAGTCTAAAAACACTAATACTAAAAATCCCTAAATTAGAAAATATGCTGCAACCAAAGAAAACTTAATCAAAACAACCAATTGCTGAAAATAAAAATAAAAATCAGAAACAAAAGGGATGTGAATAACAATCAAATAAAAGCTTTTTGGGACCAGGGATCCTCTTTCCTCCTAATGACTGGAGGTACAATTAGATATAGATCTCTTTCCCAATAATAGGATGCCAGTCTATTCCTAAGAAAGAACGAAAATAATGTGTTTAACCAATTATTTTCAGAAATAGTTATTTAAACATACCATGGCACTCATCAATCTTTTGTGCATATTTGCATTGACTTTAAGCATACTATTGTGTGGGGAGATTTCCAGAACCACAGGATTACGCTAATCACAGCCATCAGATGAGACTAAGCACTCTCACGTGCCATCCGCGTGCTATCCACGTGGCACCAAGCTCACCCCGGCCACCAGGGCAGGAGGTCCGGCCGAAGTCAGGCGGCTCCGGGCCACTAGCGCCGAACTGGCCCACCCCGGGCGCCATCTCGGCAGGGAGCTCCACCTCGGCTGGGCCACCCCGGATGCCATCTCGGCAGAAAGCTCCACCGCGGCTGAAGAAGCCGGGATGGAAGCCGAAGCCAGAAAGAGTCTCCACTCACGCCCCTCATCCCCCACGTCACCAGGCACGTGGAGGGATAGGGGCACGAGCTAGTGAGACAGACACGACATCCAGCCGCTCACAATCTTCGCCATATCCTGACATGGCGGCATCCAGCGGCTGAGGCCACATCAGGGCAAGGCCCGAGGGCAGATCCCAGGATCCCCTACCGCCAAAGGCGTCCAACACGATCTGGCCCAACAAGACGCGCATTAAATGCGACGTGGGCTGATCCGACGCGCATTTAATGCAGAGTGGGCTGGATTGGACCGCATTTATGGCAACGTGGGCTGATCATGACTTCCCAGTCGAATCATGAGACCCATGCCAAGATATCGTCCAAGATATCTTCCAAATCGTCTATAAAAGGATTGCATTTCCACATGCAAGGTACGCACAATTTCATACACAGAGCCGTTACTCTGTCTCTCTTCTTCCTCTCCTTCCATTGTTCCAGTTCATTCACTGACTTTGGCATCGGAGAGCCTTGCGCCGCCCAGGCCAGGGTCCTTTGATCGTTTGCTCTTCTCTTTCAGGCTTTCGGACGGTACCCAGTCATTCCCAGTCATCATCTTCTCGGATAAGTCCTCTAAGGCTCCCCCCTTATTGTGGGTCATTATTTTATGCACCTATAATTGGCGCCGTCTGTGGGAAAGTAATATCCCAACCTTCCCAAACCTTCCCAACCTTCTTAACCTCAACCTTTCAGAAGCCATGCCTCCGAAAGCTAGGAAGGGCGTAGAGTCCTCGAGAGCAGTGCTCGAGCTGCCACCACCGTCGACGGACGTCCCTCCTCAAGGGCGCTCCCGCACGGTGCATGGCACGTCTGCAGGCGAGGGCCGCTTAGGCTCTCGGCTCTTTGTCGAGTTCCCACTCCAAGAGGGACTCGAGGCCTCGATCTCAGCAGAAGAAGTCATGCCACCCAGACGCGATGAGCGTCGGCATGAGCGTCCTCGGAAGGACAAAGCCGTGGCCGTAGGAGAGACGCGCCACGTTCAACCCCTTGCCACTGGAGGGGTTCTCGAAGCCCAAAATGCTCTCCTCCAGAGGCAAGAGCAGCTGATTCGCGAGCTCCAGCAGCAGCTGAGGGCAGCGCAAACTGCCTCCTTGAGGCAGGTCTCTGAGCCTCAAGGGAAGAAGAGGGACGCCCCCAGCAGGGCAGCCCAGCCTCCCCGCGAGGACCTCGGAAATCATCTGGACCATAAGCGGAGCCAGATTCATGACGAGGGCTCGAGCAACAGCCGAAGTCATCATAGCCGCGATGGCCGAGCTCATAGCCATCGCAGCCCGAACCACTCCAAGCGAAAGCCCAGAGCTCAGACCCCAGAGAAGGACGATGAGTAGGAGCGATTTGACAAGCGCGTCAGATTGGCTCTCCAGCACAACCTGGACGTGCGGGACCAGAAGCAGATCTGTGGCCACACTGATCTGGGGGGCTCACCCTTCACAAAAGAAATCGAGCGCACCCCCTTGCCCAGAAAGTTCTCCGTCCCGCGGTTCGTCCCCTATGACGGACTGTCCGACCCATCCGCTCACCTCCGACACTTCTCCCAGAAGATGTCCATCTGGGGGAACGAGGGTCACCTAAACTGCAAAATCTTCTCCTCCAGTTTGGGTGACCTCCCCCTGAAGTGGTTCTGCTCTCTCCCAGAGCAGTCGGTTTCCAGTTGGAAGGAGCTCCAGCTCTCCTTCCTGAAGAAGTTCCAAGCCTACACCGTCGTCCCCAAGAAGGAAGGGGACCTCCTCACCCTGAGAATGAAGCAGGGCGAAACCCTCGCCAAGTTCGCCCAGCGATTCTGGGCGGTCTACAGCCAGATCGAGGGCACGAGGGAAGAGATAGCAATCTACGCCTTCCAGCATGCCCTGATCCCCGGCCACGACTTGCGGAAGGACTTGGCCGGGAACCCCCCAGAATCCATGCCAGAGTTGATGTCCCGGGTGAAGCGCTTCATCGCCCAGGAGGAAGACGAGATCCGAGCTAGGGATCAGGACGGGCATCCGGAGCCCGAGCAGAAGAGTAGCCAGCCTCGGCAGAGAGGCGGGAGGCCCTCCCAGAAGCAGGAGCCCAAGCAGGCCTGGGTCTCCAGTTCGGCGAAGCCTTCGTCGTCCAGGTCTGGGGGCACCTGGAAGCCCAGACCTCCCTCCAGCGCCAGTCAGAGCGTCAACGTCGTCTTCAAGGAGCCGATCTACCGCATCCTGACCAAGATCAGGTCCAAGCCGTTCTTCAAGTACCCTCAGCCCATGCAGAATGAGCCCACCTCCGGCGGCCGAAGCCAGCTCTACTGCTCCTTCCATAGGGGTAACGGGCACAAGACCGAGGACTGCAAGACTTTGCAGTGGTACCTGGAGAAGCTGGCCGAAGAAGGCCACATTCCAGAATTCGTCAAGGCAGGTGATGCCGGCGGTAGCGAGAGCCGGATTCACCAGAGCGCAGCCCAGGCTCCAGACAGCGAGGATTCAGAGAAGATCATTAACGTGATCCATCTGGCGTCCTCAGTTCCCACTTCCTCGTCCCGGGACAGCTCCCAGGCCCGTGCCGAAGCCAGGCGGGCTTCGCACGGGAAAGAAGTATTGAAAGCCGAGCTCGCCCCGGCATCTAAGAAAGCCCGCCGCGACCGACCCGCCATCTCGTTCTCGGACAGAGACCTAGAGGGAATCCAGCTCCCTCACAACGACCCTCTACTCCTCACCATGAACCTGAGAGACTTCACATTGAAGAGGATCCTCGTCGACTCCGGCAGCTCCTCCGAGGTCCTCTACTACGACTGCTTCAAAAAGATGAAACTCTCCGAAGCAGACCTCACGGAGGTCCGTGCACCCCTGCTAGGGTTGTCCGCCACGCCAGTCTACCCCAAGGGCAGGATCACCTTGGAGACCCGAGTTGGCGGAGCCTCCGTGTCGGCCGACTTCCTGGTCGTGGATGCCCCTTCTCCCTACAATGTCATTTTGGGCAGAACGTGGCTCCACAAGTTAGAAGCCGTCCCATCTTCCCTCCACCAGAAGCTGAAGTTCGTCCATGAGAACAAGGAGGGCAAGATGGAAGTAGTCACAGTGGAGGGGGATCAGCAGCAAGCCAGGCAGTGCATGCTGGCCGCAGTCCCGGCAGTAAAGGAGCCAGAGCGCGTCAACCTCGCCGAGTTCGAGAAAGGCCTCGACGAAATCGGCCGAGATCCTGAGAAGAAGAGCATCGAGGACCTGGCCGAGGTCAGGCTAAACCCGGCAGATCCAGACAGGTTCTTCCTGATTGGCACCCAGCTGCCAGACGAGGAAAGAGCCGAACTCTCTCGGTTCCTGATGCAGAACGTCGACGTCTTCGCTTGGAGCCCAAGCGAGATGCCTGGGGTCGACCCTGAGGTCATGTGCCACCAGCTGAATGTGGACCCCGACCACAAGCCGGTAGTGCAGAGGGCCCGCAGGACAGGGCTGCAGCAGACAGATGCGGTCGTCGAAGAGATCGACAACCTGCTGAAGGCAGGAGCCATCCGGGAAGTCCAGTACCCGGTATGGCTGGCCAACACGGTGGTGGTCAAGAAGAAGACTGGAAAGTGGAGGGTGTGCGTGGACTTCACAGATTTGAACAGGGCCTGCCCTAAGGATAGTTTCCCCCTTCCGAAGATTGACCAACTGATCGACGCCACCGCTGGTCACGACCGAATGAGCTTCCTCGACGCCTACAGAGGCTACCACCAGATCCCGCTCTACGAGCCAGACGAGGAGAAAACATCATTCATAACCCCCCGCGGCACTTACTGCTACAAGGTGATGCCCTTCGAGCTAAAGAACGTGGGGGCAACCTATCAGCGCCTCGTCACAAAAATGTTCCATGCTCAGCTCGGCCGGACGGTGGAGGTCTACATCGACGACATGGTCGTCAAATCGGTGCACTCCGGCGATCATCTGGCGGATCTCGGCCAAATCTTCGACATCCTTCGCGCGTACAAGCTTAAGCTAAACGCTTCCAAGTGCGCCTTCGGCGTAGCCTCTGGCAAGTTCCTCGGCAGCTTGGTAACGCGGAGAGGGATAGAGGCTAATCCGGACCAGATCACCGCGATCCAGAACATCCAGAGCCCCTCTACCACGAAGGAAGTTCAGAAGCTCACAGGAATGGCTGCAGCACTCAACCGCTTCATCAGCCGGTCATCAGATAAGTGCAGGCCTTTCTTTCAGCTTTTAAAGAAAAATCTGAAATTCCAGTGGACCCCCGAGTGCGACCAGGCATTGGCCGCACTCAAAACCTATTTAATGTCACCACCCTTACTCTCCACCCCAACTTTGGGGGAGATTCTGTATTTGTACCTTGCGGTCTCGGATCACGCAGTGAGCTCCGTCCTCATCAGGGAGGACGAGGGAATTCAAAAGCCAATCTATTATACGAGTAAGACCCTGCTCGATGCTGAGACCAGGTACCTTCTATTGGAGAAGATTGCGTTGGCTCTCGTCAGTGCCTCCCGCAAACTCTCCCATTATTTCCAATCCCACACCATTGTGGTGATCACGGAGCATCCACTCCGTTCAGTGTTCAAGAAAGCTGATTTTTCAGGGCGAATATCAAAGTGGGCAGTTGAACTGGGGCAGTATGATATACAGTACCGTCCCCGAACTGCGATCAAAGCCCAGATTCTGGCGGACTTCATCGTCGAATTCGTCTCCCCCAACCTGGCTCTGACTCAGCTCGGCACGGCACTGGGGGGCACAGGGCACGAGCCAGTAGAATCTGAGGTCGAGCAGTCTCCCACCTCGGCATGGAAGATCTTTGTCGACGGGTCGTCCACCTCCAAGAGAGCTGGCGCCGGCATAGTTCTCCAATCGCCAGAGGGCCTGGTCATAGAGCAAGCCTTCACCTTGGACTTCAAAGCGACGAACAATGAGGCAGAGTACGAAGCACTGATTGCAGGGTTGAACAGCGCCCGAATCCTCGGAGCCCAGCATCTGGAGATCTTCAGCGACTCTCAACTGGTAACTAGCCAGCTCGCTGGAGACTACCAGGCCAGGGACGACAGGATGGCGGCCTACTTAGCCCTTGCGAAAAAACTACTCTCTCATTTCCATAAAGCCGAGGTCAGGCAAATATCCCGAGATACCAACACGCACACAGATGCGCTTGCAAACCTGGCCTCCGCTGTCGAAGCAGGGAAGAAAAGGACCATCGAGGTTGGGTCAGTATCGAGGTCAAGTTTAGAACTCCATTCATCTCGGCTTGTCCTCTGTGCTGACCCCGGCCCAAGCTGGATGGATCCAATTGTCGCCTACTTGAAGGACGACCAGCTCCCCGAGGACAAGGCTGAAGCCCACAGGATCAGACTCAAGGCAGCGCGATTCTGGCTCTCTCCCGAAGGCAAACTCTACAGGAAATCCTTCACAGGTCCATACCTCCAATGCGTCCATCCATGCAAGGTGGACGACTTCCTGTATGAGATCCACGAAGGAATCTGCGGCAGTCACATAGGAGGTCGATCCCTGGCTTATAGAGCAATAAGCCAGGGCTACTGGTGGCCCTACATGCAGAAAGACGCGCAGGTCTACGCCAGGAAATGCGAGAAGTGCCAGAAGTTCTCCCACTCCCTCCATCAGCCAGCACAAGATCTGAGTCCCCTCTTTAGCCCATGGCCCTTCGCTCAATGGGGCCTGGACATTGTGGGGCCTCTTCACCGAGCTCCAGCAAACAAGAGATGGCTGATAGTGGCTACGGACTACTTCACAAAATTGATAGAGGCTGAACCGTTGTCTTCAATCACGGACAGGGACTCCAGGAACTTCGTTTGGAAAAACATCCTTACGAGGTTCGGCATCCCCCGGACCCTGATTTCGGATAACGGGACTCAGTTCGACTCCAAGTCCTTCAAAGACTTCTGCCAAGAGCACGGCATCAGAAATCATTACTCCACTCCGGCATATCCACAGAGTAATGGCCAGGCAGAAATCTCCAACAAAGTGATCCTGGACGGCCTGAAGAAGCGACTGGACAAGGCAAAGGGCAGATGGACAGAGGAGCTTCCGAGCGTGCTGTGGGCATACAGAACAACTCCAAGGAGGTCCACCTCGGCAACACCTTTCTCTCTGGCCTACGGGATGGAGGCAGTCATTCCTTTGGAAATCGGCCTTCCTACCCTGAGGACAGAGCTGGTCGACCAAGGCCGAAATGAGACGAACCTGGCAATGGAGCTGGAGCTGGCAGACGAGCGACGAGAAGCAGCAGTCCTGCGACTGACCGACTATCAGCAACGGTTAGCCAGGGCATACAATCAAAATGTCAGAGAGAGAAAGTTCTCCGCGGGAGAGCTGGTGCTAAAGAAAACCCTGCCAGCTGACAGAGAGCCAAACGAAGGGAAGCTAGCCCCGAACTGGCATGGCCCGTTCAGAATAGTCTCACTGGCAGGAAAGTCAGCCTACAAGCTCGAAGACTTGGAAGGCAAGCCACTGCCAAGACCATGGAATGCATCCCACTTGAAGAAATTTTATTTCTAAAGATGTATCGAGTCTTAAAATCAATAAAAGCAGCTTTCACCTTGTCATCAACTTGTCGTCTCTCTCTGACTGATTCCGACAGCATGGGTCTACGCCCTGGATACAGCCTGGAGTTCTTACACTCGGCCGAATTCCTAAAGTCCTCGGGTTTTGAACCCACGGGTCTACCGCCCTGGAAAAGGCCTCGAGTCCAGACTCGGTCGTTTCCTAAAGCTCCGGGCCCTGGGCCCTGGAGAAGGCCTCGAGTTCAGACACTCGGCCGGATTGGGTCTACCGCCCTGGAAAAGGCCTCGAGTCCAGACTCGGTCGTTTCCTAAAGCTCCGGGCCCTGGGCCCTGGAGAAGGCCTCGAGTTCAGACACTCGGCCGGATTGGGTCTACCGCCCTGGAAAAGGCCTCGAGTCCAGACTCGGTCGTTTCCTAAAGCTCCGGGCCCTGGGCCCTGGAGAAGGCCTCGAGTTCAGACACTCGGCCGGATTGGGTCTACCGCCCTGGAAAAGGCCTCGAGTCCAGACTCGGTCGTTTCCTAAAGCTCCGGGCCCTGGGCCCTGGAGAAGGCCTCGAGTTCGGACACTCGGCCGGATTGGGTCTACCGCCCTGGAAAAGGCCTCGAGTCCAGACTCGGTCGTTTCCTAAAGCTCCGGGTCCTGGACCCTGGAGAAGGCCTCGAGTTCGAACACTCGGCCGGATTCCTAAAATCAGGGTTTTTACACCCCTCAAAGATCATTGCCGAGCTCACGCTTCCACAGCCGAGACCAGTGGAATGATGACTCCACTTCGGCACAAGGCAGCTCGTCTCGGCCAAAGCCAGCCATTTCGGCCAAGGGCAGCTTTCCAGAGGAAGAGAGCTGTGCCAGCACTCAAACACACAAAAATGCAAGCATTCCAGAACAGTGCAAAGAAAGAGAAAAAGAACTCAAAAGCATTGTACACGGTTTGGGTGATCACAGAATTCCTCCTTTTTATTCATTGTAAACTGTTTTATTACAAGAATTACAGAACAGAAAGCAAAGTACAGAAAGGAGGATCACAGTCCTCTAAAAACAGAAAATAAAGAAAAGCTGGGAGACTCCGATCTTCACTCACTCTTCGGGCGTCGGATCGTTGCCTGGAGGTTCTGAGTGATCCTGAATTTCAGTGAGCTCTACAACACGCTATGGTTGGTCAGACCAAAGCGGCTGCAGAAGCCCCTCCAGTGCGGAGGCCCTGGACCTCGCTTAGCTCTTCAACACCCTCCGGCCAGTAAGACCAGCCAAGGTTTGAAGAACCCCCAGGTCCAGCGGGGCCTCAATCCCACCTTCCGTCCGGCGGTCTCGCAAGACCGTGTCGGACGAGAATGCGCCACCGCCCCTCTTCCTCTTCTTCTCTCCATCAACGAAACCTGACCAGGGGCGGTCGGCCATGAACCCGCGTTCAGAGAGCGCGTGGTCCACGGGGAGTTCCTTCAGAGAGTGCGTAGACCACGACAGGCTTCCCCCCTTGGAGAAAGCCGTCCACAGGCGCAAGGTTTCCCCCCGGATCAAAGACTGCAGAATATCTACCAGCCATGTTTCCTACATCTATGTGATTTAAGCTATCTTATGTTCTGTTCTTTTCGTCGCCCATGGCAAGCCTGTCGCCCCTACTTATAGGAGGAAGAAGGGCTCAGCCTCCGAAGGAAGTTATGGGGGCGAAGTCTCCCACGCGTTGCTCGGGATGCACGACTGTTGACCAGCGATCCCTATGGCGCCAAGTGGAGACATCCGTCCGTTTCCCTCATAGGCCGTGCCACCATGTTTACTGCTATTTATGATCTCCAGAATACGGAGAATCGGCACAGACAGCTATGAGGACCGTTTGACTCCTTCTACCTCAAGAGTCACGCGTTATATCAAAGGCATTCAAGCACCATTCAATGCACATCCAGGAATGAAAGAGAGGCAAATGCAGAGAAAAATGCACAAGTAAAGAAGCCCGACTTTCATTGAATCAACAGAGAATATTACAAGGCTAAGAAGCAAAAAAAAAAAAACATTACATGCAATAAATACAGAGGAGCCCGGCTACTGTGGTTTCGGCGACTCCACTAGGTCGATCACCATATCTGATGGACCAGTGGACTCGGCCGAAACCGCGACCTTGCTGGGAGCGTCGCTGGCAGAGGAAGCTTTGACCGGTACCTCACCCGAACTAGGAGCAGAAGAGGTCTCACCCTGAGGCACGGCCGAAGCATCGCTGGCGACCGGGGCATCGCTCAAGACCGGGGCAGCTGGAGCGTCGTCAGCAGCAGGAGCGATTGCAGGAGCTTCAACTGGGGCACTTTCGGCTGCAGGAGCGGAGCTCGGCTCAGGAGCCGAGTCCGAGTACTTCGGCAGGTCCTGATAGACAGGATGATCTTCGGGGACCCCCGCATGTCTCAGTGCGGCCAGGCATCCTTCCTCGAACAGGATGGCGGTGATCTCCTCCACCTGCTTCTCATATAGCTCGGAGGCATGATCCACCCATCCTGGAAGGCGGACTGGGCCTCGGCCAGAAGAGAGGCCTTCTCCTTCTCCAGCTCGGCATTCGCCGTCTTCAGCCTCGCCGTTTCGGCTCGCCCAGCCAGCACTTCCCCGCGCAGCCTCGTCCCCTCGGCCGTCGATTCAGCCTTTAACCTGGCCAGCTCCGACTCCAGCTCGGCGGTCTTCTTGTTCCTCGCCCAGACCTCGCCCTTCAGATGATTGGCCTTCGATGTAAGTTCGGCGACATCAGCCAGAGCCGATGCCAGCCGAGCAGCCTCATCAGCGCTGGCCTTCTTCATCCGCTCCATTCCCGCCTGCAGCTCCTCTAGTTCCTTCTTCAGCTTGTCTCTCTCGGTCTCCAGCTGGGAGACCCTCGTCGCATTCCTGTCGCTCCTTCCCACCACGGTCAGGAGCCTCTGCACGTTTTGCAAATGGAAAAAGTGGGTCAAACCGGGGCAGTCAAGCTAGGATACTTAAGAGAAAAATGCTAAAAACACTTACCAAGAGGTTGGCCTGGATCGCCGAAACCATCAGGCTCTCATCGTCAAACCTCTCGTGCGTCTCCATGTCTCGTGGCAGAGCACAGACCTTGGCGAGAGCCCCGATCACCTCGGCATTTCCCATCAGCCGGTCCTCGACGTTCAGAGGCTTACCGGGCTGAGTCTCCATCCTCGGCCTCCATGGCGCTGGGGCACTTCGGGGTCCGGAGGCCGATCCAGACCCTTGCCCCACCAAGATCGTCGGTTCGCGAGTCGTCCCGCCTGACGCCTTGCCCGCCGGCACGCTCTTCTCAACTGGTGCACTCTTCTCAGCCGGTGCACTCTTGTCCGTTGGAGCCTTGGCTCCGGGCGCCCGCGCAGGGGTCTTACTCTTCGGAGGCTGTTCGGCCCCCGAATCCTTCTCCCCCGCCTTGGACTTCTTCCTAGGCGGGGACCCCTCCCTCGGGCGCTCCGGCGAACGTCGCCGAACTCCCGCACTTGAAGCAGGAGCAGGAGCAGGAGCAGGAGCGGAAGCGGAAGTGTCGCCAGCACCTCCCGAGCTCGAAGTTGCTCGGGTGCTGGCAGAAGATGGCGTCGCAGAGGAAGAGGACGCCCGCCTGAATTTGGCCGCTAGGTCCTTGACGGCAGGCTCCCTCGACCTTCCCGCCATGTCTTCTTCCCGATCGGAAGAATAAGCGTCCACTATCTGCCTCAGGGTCGACGGTTCCGAACTTGAAGTAGACGCCTCAGACCCAGATGCAGCTCGGCTAGCGGCAGGATCGCTCAAAGGGATCCCGGAAGGCACGGCAAGGGAGACGGTTGGGCGATCAGGATGCGTCTCGTCCACCTCGGGTACCCCGGTCCTCTGGTAGTGGCCGCGGTATCTCGGCGTGTATCCGAGTAGCTTCCAGGCCGACCTGGTCTCGTGCCCCTTGTACCTCTCGACCTTGTTGATGTCGTCGGGGTTCCTCGTCCAGCCCTCACTCGCAGCTCGGCGTCGTCTCGCACCTGCCTCTGCATAACAAACAGTAGATGAGTCAGCTCGGCATCGTCAAAATCAAGCAAAGAAAATGAATGAAAAGGAGCGATGTTTACTTGGGACTGTCCCGGGGCGGCGCGGGACTGCTAGCCTCCTACTTTCGCCAGCGCCGAACTCCCAGTCCCCCGAAACACAGAAGAAGGCTTCTTCGGCATTCTTACTTGAATCTTCCAAGGCCAGGACAAAGCCTCTTCGCTGCGGCTTCACCCGGAGATAATATCTCCCTTCCCCGGCCTTGCAGATATCGTAGGTGTCCTCGATGTCATGAACACCTATGTCGGTCCCCAGAATCTCATTCAGTTTCGCCGTGCCCATGATGACCTTATAGCCATTGGGCATCAGCTGGCACGGGGTAAGAGACCAGGTACTGAGGCAAACCCTAAGTAGAGGGTGCAGGGGGAATCTGACCCCGCCCTCGATCACAGAGATCAGAGGGAACAGCATCCAGCCGCCGGACCAGCGCATCGTGGCATAGTCGACGGAGTCTGCCGGCTTGAGCAGGACTCGCTCCGGGATATCGAAGGCAGCCCTGAATCTGGCTATGCCCTCTTCGGTGTCTAAACTAAACCTAGGGGTGCCCATGTCTAGAAAGAAGGATACAGCGAAAGAAAAAACCCTAAAGGCTGCTAAACCCTAGGGAAAAAGCTACACAGAGGCGTGAAGCAACTTACAGAGACGGAAAAGGGCGACTCGAGTACAGATCCAGACACGCCCTATGGTCGTCCTCGCTAAAAGAAATCTTGAGCAGCAGAGCAGAAATCGAAGATGAAGGCGAAGGCGAAAAGAAATCAGAAACGAGAAGAGAAGAAGACGACCCTATTTATGGATAAGAAACCCTCGGCGCGCGCTGCTTTCGAAATTCGAAAGGACGGATTTCGCGATCCGCGCCTATTCCATCAATAAGACAGCGCAATCAATGAAGAGGCGACGCGTGTAACCGTCGACTCGCTTCCCAGTACAGGCATGACAGGGCATTTATCGCTTCAGAGCAATTGAAGCGACACCAGACGACGACCGCCGCATCCCCAGACGGATTCTTCTAACTTTCGACCACTAAGGGCTAGGGCGCTTAAGAGGTCAAAAGCTAGGGGGCAATTGTGTGGGGAGATTTCCAGAACCACAGGATTATGCTAATCACAGCCATCAGATGAGACTAAGCACTCTCACGTGCCATCCGCGTGCTATCCACGTGGCACCAAGCACACCCCGGCCACCAGGGCAGGAGGTCCGGCCGAAGTCAGGCGGCTTTGGGCCACTAGCGCTGAACTGGCCCACCCCGGGCGCCATCTCGGCAGGGAGCTCCACCTCGGCTGGGCCACCCCGGATGCCATCTCGGCAGAAAGCTCCACCACGGCTGAAGAAGCCGGGATGGAAGCCGAAGCCAGAAAGAGTCTCCACTCACGCCCCTCATCCCCCACGTCACCAGGCACGTGGAGGGATAGGGGCACGAGCTAGTGGGACAGACACGACATCCAGCCGCTCACAATCTTCGCCAGATCCTGACAGGGCGGCATCCAGCGGCTGAGGCCACATCAGGGCAAGGCCCGAGGGCAGATCCCACGATCCCCTACCGCCAAAGGCGTCCAACACGATCTGGCCCAACAAGACGCGCATTAAATGCGACGTGGGTTGATCCGACGCGCATTTAATGCAGAGTGGGCTGGATTGGACCGCATTTTTGGCAACGTGGGCTGATCATGACTTCCCAGTCGAATCATGAGACCCATGCCAAGATATCGTCCAAGATATCTTCCAAATCGTCTATAAAAGGATTGCATTTCCACATGCAAGGTACGCACAATTTCATACACAGAGCCGTTACTCTGTCTCTCTTCTTCCTCTCCTTCCATTGTTCCAGTTCATTCACTGACTTTGGCATCGGAGAGCCTTGCGCCGCCCAGGCCAGGGTCCTTTGATCGTTTGCTCTTCTCTTTCAGGCTTTCGGACGGTACCCAGTCATTCCCAGTCATCATCTTCTCGGATAAGTCCTCTAAGGCTCCCCCCTTATTGTGGGTCATTATTTTCTGCACCTACAACTATATATCACGAGAAAAAATAAAGCATCAAAGAATATACTAAACAAGGCAATTAATGTCCAACCCATTCATCTACATTAATTGAGAAATACATTGAATTCTGGCCATTATCTATGCGCAAAACCAATAAAAGTGTATGAAAGATTCACCCTTTTCCTTGGAAAAGTAAACCTAGCCTACCATGGTGATCTTCTTCAACATCTTGAAAATCTCAACTTTATGGATCTCTTGCAAACTCCAAAGAAGAACCCAATGAAGCGAGCTAGGATGGTGGTAGTTAGAGTGGAACAGACCATTGGGGTGGTCGGTTAAGAGAGGGCCTCCTTGGTGAGTCATTGGGGAAGAAAAGCGAGGTGGAGAAAAGGTGAGCTATAGCATGGGACGCCCCCCCCCCCCCCCCCCTCCCGTTGGCTCTCCTTTTTTATAAATTTTCAATACTTGGTTTGCAAGGAATTGATGACATTAGGAAGTCTAGTTACTTAGGGGAAAAATAGTGATTGGAAAGGAAAGTGATGAGGGAGAAAAAAAGAGGGAATTTGGAGAAAGTTGCTAAGCTTGATTCCTTGTTGTGTAAGAACTTCTAAATTGGTCCCCACCTCTTGCTCTTTGGATAATTCTACCTTGGGCCCATGGGCGGACACACATATAGTGGTTTGGGGGCTTCAACCCCCACCCAATTGGTAAAACACCCATGAGGTGTCTAAAGCTCAACCAACCCAGCCCCCACTTAAAAAATTGTTTATCCCCCATCTGTTTCCTCAAATTCTCTCTCCCTCTCAAAAATCCCCAAATTGGAAGAGACCCTCAAATCACACTCTGTATCCGACATTGGCGTGTCGCCTTCATCCCTCTCTAGGTAGGTATTCCTCGTGGCACGGCATAACCGCTTCCCATTTTTCCTTTTATTCTTGAAAACTCCTTTCTAGGTAGGTCCCTTATTTGTTCAATTTCTTTGCTTTCGTGTTATGATTGCCAATTTGTTTGTCTTTTGCAATATCATTTTGATCTTTTTTTTCAAGCCTGATTTTTAACTCAAATCGAAGCCTATTTAGATTCAAACACAACCTTTGTTTTAATTAATATAATACAACTTAAGTTAAAACGGGTTTGAATATTGGACACAAACCTAATTTATTTATTTAAGTACTTTAGTACTTGGGAATATAGTTCAACCCTATTGATTAACACCTTTCTTTTGGCCATTTTCTTTATTTTTCTTTAATTATATATGATGACTAAGAAGAGCGGGCCAATGGTTGTCTTGGGTTCATTTATTTCAAAAGGAGGGCTTCGTTTTAGAAGGATAGAGAACTTGATATAGTATTGGCTCTTTAACTTATATGGTATTATAAAAAACTAATATGATTTTTTTAATAGCTCTTAAGACTCAGGTGACACGTATCAGTTTGATCGTCACTAAAACTCATCTTTCAGAATATCATCTTGAATATAAAAAAAGATTATTTTTCCAGGACCCCCTCAAAGGAAAATCCTAGGTCCGCCACTGCTTGGGCCCCATCTCAAAGTATGAATATATTCAAGGGGAGAATATTTGAATTTTTGCAACATGAGGGGGACCCACCTTGGGTGTGCAAGGGGTTGTGGGTCCCCCTATGGGACATCCAAGGTGTGCTTAGATTCTTCCTTGGTTGGATGCCTTGATCTTCTAGATTTCTTTCATTTCTTGGTCTCTTCAATTCAAATTTCAATTTTGAGTTTCAGGTTCCCAAGAATTTAGGAGAGTGACTTCTTGTCACGACCCAGGCCCAAAATCTGATTACTTTGGACAAACTCCGAGTTGCGACTCCATACTTACTCCTGTAAACTCCGATTTAACCAAAGTTAAAATGAAATCCACAAGGGATAAACAATCATTAATACCTGTCAAAAGTACAATTTTTGTGGAAATATATATACATTGAAGATAACGATACTGTACAAGGCCTTTACCAAAAGTACAAGGCCTTTACCAAAAGTATAGTTCAATATACACATTTTAATTCACTATTCCTATTCATGTCCCACCTTGCATAGTCAAATACAATGCAAGAGAACATCTAATTACAATTCAAAATGAATATACAAAAGTATTTCAAAATGTTTATCCAAAATGTCTCTAACTCAATTTGTCACGTCCCCAAAATAAGAATTGGGAAAAAACGTGAAAAATTAAATCAAATTCAAATTCCTGTGTTTAATACAACATAAGCTTCCAAAAGTGGACCCACATAACATCACAAACCGTGGTGAGTCCAAATAAAATTCCATTAAATGCAATGGAAGCTTCATTCAATTGGTATTCAATGATCATAAATAAGATCCAACACGAAAATCAAATAAACATTAATAGTTAAAGTTGTAGAATGAATTAAACAATTACTAAAGAAAGTTTATCATCAAAAGAAAGTTCATATAAAGAATTGCTAAGATGACGTTCTCTCTAATGCAGGCTTCAGGCTTAGACAGCTCTCTAATCAAGACGAGTAAAGACAAGTGGGATCATATGAAACAATGATAAAGATAAAGACAAGAGAGAACGTATGACATAAATCCAGAAGACACCAAAGGGAGCAATATATAATTCACATAGAGACAAGTGTCACCGTTTTGGGTGGTCAATCCTACATAATCGGGAGAGCCCGTCCATAACGTCGATGGTCATAAACCGATCAAATTCAAGATAACCTGTTCACATTCAAAGCAAATTATAAGTGATCCAGACACATCGGTGATCAACCGTCCACATACGATCTACAGTCGTTCATAAATGACCCACATAAACGGAAACATATAAGCATAATAGACTTGATTAAGAAAGCTCCGACATAAGAATCCTAAGTCAAAATGAAGGGCTGGCCAATCCATAATCCATATCATAGTCACATCCACATCCCATATCATAGTCAAATCACATATAATTTACCAAGCCACCTCATAATCCATAATACAAAATAGGGTATGCATCTAAAGGAATACATAACCTAAACCAACATATGCATGCAAATACAAAGGTTAAGACATAGTGTAAATCAATCCTAAGGTTAGACCTATATTCATATACCCGTCAACACACAATAATAACGCTAGTAAGTTAAGGACGTTACATCTCTCGAAATTCATGGTGTATAGATCCAATGAAGGATTTCCAATAGAGATGTATTGACCCTTTCTAGCTAGAGTTCATTAAAATCATAACAGGTAATTGAATCCTACGTCCATAAGATACCGTATGCCCAAAGATGGTTCTTATGTCAAGTCCAGGTAGATAATTTAAGGTTATTAAATCCATATGAAGTGTCATACACGATATCATAAATCCCCAAAATAATCAGAGCCAAAACAATGGAAAATAAATACAAAATGCCCAAGTACATTGAATGTTTGAACGTACGAGACCAACGTTCGAACATTCAGGGTCTCAGGTTTTTGGCTCAGACATGAGGGAAATCAGACGTTCGAACGTTCATGAGGCACGTTCGAACGTTTGATGCCTCGGATTTTTGGCTTAGGGGCGAGCAGACTCGAACATTTGAACGCACGAATGGGGACGTTCGAACGTTCGACGTCTTTGCCATTTGGCTCAGACGATTCTGAACTTACGCGTCCGAACGTTCCAATACAACGTTCGAACGTTTGACGTTCAAAATGTCGTTCGAGTTCGTATAGTCACAGAAATTGGGGTTTTCCTTTTTTTTATCCATTTTCCTCCCTTTTCCAAAAGAGAGTACAGTCCATCCAAAACCACACGAATCACATCCATTAGAAAAGAAATGGAATCCACATTTCCATTACCCAAACCACCAATTAACCCAAACATCCATTTTTAAACTCCTAATATATCATTATCATTTAGAAAAGGGCAATAAACAAACCTATATGCATTAGATAGGAATCAAAGATCAAATAATGCATTCAATAACAAATTATAATAATGTACTTGCCTTAGATCCGAAGTTGAAGAAGAGTGCAATAGGTTTCCTAACCAAAACCCAAACCGAAATTACCGGGGCGCTCGATCACAATCCTAACACCAATCTGACATAAAAGATGGGATAGAAATGCTTAGATGAATATATCTATGGTATTCCTACCCAAAACCTAACATTGGAAAGAATAATAAGATAACTTAAGAGTATAGATCTACTCCTAATGATTTGAGGAGAGTGTTACCTGTGATAAGAAAGTTGAACCAAGAATGATTGTATCCCCTGATCTTGATTTTGATGGCTAGATCCTAAAGCTGGAATGGCTTGGGAAGTTGAAAGAGGAAGAAGATGAACGAGGAAACGGGAGGAGTTGCAGAGATTAGTGGTGTGGGATAAGACGTGCGCTCGTTAAAAGAGGGATTAGGTTAAGAGAATATTCTATGGGCTTAAGTCATTGGGTCGGGTCAAACTGCGGGTCAAGTCATCTACCCATTAACCCAACTCACCAATCTACGCATCTAATCTAACGTGTGCCCCACTTAATCCTAACCACTTAAATAACTAAAATACATTCAATTAAAATAATAACAATATCTAATTAAAATATAATAAAATATTAATAGTGGGACCGGGATCTTACACAATTCGCACTCCGATTCACGTCCATTCTATTAATCCTCCTGGAGGATCGGGTTGGCCTCCTCCGCAGGCGGCGCGGCCTCTGCGTGACCGGCACGGGAAACTGGGCCTGTAATGTCATCAATAACACTTTGAATACGACGGTTCAACAATGTATATACAAATTTATGATAGTACATGCTATCATCAAACTAAACCTGTTCAATTTACCAATTAAACAATTATAGACAATTCAAATCAATAATTGTACCTATGCATTGGAGTCAAGTAATAATAATTACTAGATTGGCAACTACAATAGTATTTGTTTTATTTCAGTCCTTCCAACGAAAGCAGTCAGTGTATCACATTCATTCTTTTCATATTTATTCATTTCAGCGAGTACTCTTTATTAAGTGACTTATCAATTGGTGGGATTTACCAATGTCTGGATCCGAGATTACTGGCATCACCATGGAGCTCCGGAACGCCCCCAGTCCTTCTACTACAGTAGGATTGTTCATTAATTCATTGTTACATTTAGTAACTTTTCATTCATTCATTTCGTTAATTCATTTCAGCTCTGTCACGATCTTAAGAAACTACAAGGTAGGGCCAGACTCAAGAATCAAATCAAATCAATAAATTTCATTCAAACTTCTAAACCAAACAATTAGGTGAAACGTTCGTTATCTAGTGTACGTATTATTCTCAATCAACATCACTTTATTTATAATTTGTACATTAGGATAACCTTTGCTAACACCTATGAAGGTTTAGGTATAATTCTTATTCAATTCGTCATTTAGTTCGGTCAATTTGGGACTTTGATTTAGCCCGAATCACAGCATGAATCAAAACCAATTATGATAATTGAGTTCACTCAATTAGTCTCAAAACTATGCAATTATTAGCCATAAAGAATCTCTGATTCAATAGGCTCAACTTATGAAAAATTCAGATTTTTCAGCATAAAAGTTACTGTGAACTCGGTCACCTTTCGGCTGGCTAAACTGTGAAGTTCGGCTTGTCGAATCAATTCGGTCACCACTCGGTCAGCTTTCCAGAACCTTGAATTCTGTCAAAAACCCTGGTCAGTATGTTTGGCCACTTTCGATCAGAATTCGGCCTGCCAAATCAAATTCGGTCACATGAAGTTTTTCAGTGAAAATTCACTGATACAGGGGCACTCAGCCACCTCTTCGGTCAGCTATTCAGCTGGCAAAATTGGCCATTTTGGCTAGCCGAACTCTGTTCGATCAGCACTCGGCCAAGTTATTCGTGACCTGGTTTTTCTCAGGCTTCATGCCCAAAGGCATTCAACCACCTTTTCAGTCACCTTTCAACTGACCGAACAGGGCCCTGAAGTTCAGAGAATTCCTAAATTGAATTTCTTCTTTGAGCTCTATGAGTTCATACACTTATTTCTAGCATCTTAAATCATAGGAATGCATATACTTGCCTCTAATGAAGATCAATTGGCAAGAAACCCTTTGCTTAGCTTGAATTTGAGATGAAATCCTCAAATTGAAATTCTCTTCAAACCTAAACATCAAAACCAATCCACAAAACACAACTCTTATAAGCTACATGTGCTACCAACCATTCCTCAATACTTAGTAGAACTTGGAAACTCTAAAAAGAGTTCAAACTACCTACTTGTAAGCTCTTAAAGTGAAAATTGAGCTTTCTGTCAAACTTTAACTCCAAAGAAAACCAATGGAAAGGTGAAGAAGATGAAGTAGATCCAATCCTCTTCAAACACTCCTTGAATCACTTCAAACCTTACTACTAGATGAAGAAGAATGGAAGAAGAAAGAAGAAAAGAGTCTAGGGTTTGGCTCTCTTGCACTTGGGCTGAGATTTGAGTGAATGAACTCAAATTGAGTTCATCTTATCCTATATAAGGGATGTTTTGCACTTAGCCCCTCCACCTCACCTCTTATTTCCAATTTAAGTCAAATGAAGGGTCACTTGATCCGATTTTTGTCGAATGAATTCAAGCCTATTACTAAAATCAATGTACTCTTTGAGATACACGTGTTGGTATCAAGAGTGACCGTATTCGACAAAATACAAGGAAATTCATATTTACGGAAAAGTCCTTGTTTTTCCTTGTTTGAGTATAAACTCCATTCAAATCATTCAATTACCTTAATTTCATTCAAATTCATTTCATTAAGCCCAAATCATTCATTTGAGGCTAATTCAATTCCATTTGGTCATTAACCATCATTAGCTTAATTAAACATAGTTAATTAGCCTAAATTCCAATCAAGTAGAGTTAATCTTGATTAACTCGGGATAGGTGTAACTCTTTCTTAAATTTAAACAAGTATGGGTGGGACCACCATGGTTGTCTTGCCTAGGGATTCTTGCCCATCGGTGGTGTGGGTCCCATAGGTCTCCTTTCTTCCCATTTTTTTCTCTTTCAATTCTTTAAATTTTCCTCTTGAGATTCTCTTCTCGCGCGGGCCTCGGATTTCTGAATTTCCTATAAGAATAATGAAATTAAAGTAAAAGGAGTAATTCTCATGTAGTAAGCTATAATGCTATGCATGAGACCTAATTTAGCACATATGAATGCGTATGAGTACCTCGTGTTCCTCGGAATTTCGTATACCATGCAATTGTGCGAAGAAATTACGCGAGTTTACGCTTAGTTTGAAAGTTATTCAAGAGGATGATAGGATAATCCAAAGTAATAATTTCAATAAAAACATGCAATATTAAATATTTAAACAAAATCTCACATGAAAAACCGCTTTGAACACCATGGTGCATGATTTTATGAAATTTAATGATTTTATCCTGAATAAGTCCATAATTCTACAAGAAATGTTGAGAATGAAATGCAATTTCATTGACTTATCACTCACGAACGGCGTTTTGATGATTACCGGATTCCTGGTTTAGGGCTATTAAAGGAATATACACACACAACTCCTCCCCACATGTTGTCTCCTATAATTCCCATGGTCTTAAACCTAAATATTAATGTTGATGGAGACCTTCAATGAAATATTCACCTCCTTCATTGAGCAGGGGATCAGGCTCTTGTTGACAAAATATCACCTCTTCCACTAGGAGGGGCAATTGTTGGGGTAAGGAACATTTGTTGTTTGGTTAAGGAACTGGTTGGCAGTTATTCAGTTAAAGTCATTTATAAAAATCTACATCCTATTTAACATTGTCCGCATGACCCTTGGAAAAAGCTATGGAAACTGAGGATACTTCCTATGAAGTTTTGCATGGTGCTTACTCTGGATTGCCTCCTTTTAAGTAGTCTTTCCATAATTTTTTTTGGATATTTCACAAGTGTGTCTTCAACAGACCATCCATGGAAACAAATGATCACTTATTTTCCACCTGCCAAGTGACTCGGCTTATATGTTGTCACATCCCAGTTTTGAGATTCCTTGCCCAAGGGCAATCCCTGAGGTGTGACATGCGTACTCCCGTGAGCTTCACTCTTGCCTCGGCTCAAGTGCGAGTCACGAAGGATAAAATTTCACTTTCTACTAGTGAGACATGCTCATTGACACCTGTCCCTGTACATTCTCAAAGCGGAAGCATCTGAAACAATATAATAATTGGTATCATACTATGAGGTGTCCATAGCATTCAAGTTCGTTATACAAAAGATGACTTCATTTACTATTAGAAGTAGGGATCATAAAACTTACCCTACATCACTATTACAACATATTCCTATATACAATATTACCAAAAGTATCATCTACAGTTCCAAGTGTTTACATTGCTGATGATCGTGAGCTCCAAGTGTAGAACCGCGATGTAGTAATAAACTGGTGAGACCAGGTCGATCCGCAGGGAGCAATGTTGATTAAGAAACTTTCCAACTTTTAACCTGTCCTAATTAAAATCTAAAACTAGCCTAAATAAGAAACTAATCAAATTACATCAACTTTTCTAAAATAACTGAATGTAAAAACTTTAATTACAATTATTTACAAAAAAAAAGACCTATTCTACTAAAGGAAACCTAATCTAAGCAATCCTAGAATATCAAAAAAAACGTGCAAAAGAACACATAAATCAAATAACCAATTTAATATGAAAAATCAGAATAAGATTTCCTAAATTAGATCCTACTTACCAAAACAAATTATAATGAAAATATGAATGATTTTTTGAGGTCCTACATGCAAATAATGTAATTCTAGACAAATTCCTAAAATTCTGATTGATGGACCGCGCTCCAATGCTCGGTTCCTACCGAGGTCGGCGGACGTGGGAGTCCGTTTGGTTCCGACCCTTTCGTAACCGGGGGGCAAGGGGCGTGCATCAACATTTCTTTTTTTTTGTGTGTGGGTGTGCCAGATTTTCTATTTTTACTTGGAATTGCAAGTGGTGATCCGGAGATCAACCTTCGCAAGTAAAAAGGAAATCAACTTCTTTCAAGTTTTCCATTGCACATATATTTAAGAAAAGAGACATCTTCTTGGTTTGCCGTGAAAGGCGATATTTTTGGCATTTATAGCCGATTTTGGCGTTTATAGCCGATTTTTGGCGTTTATAGCCGATTTTTGGCGTTTATAGCCGATTTTGGCGTTTATAGCCGATTTACAATCCTTATCAATAATGAAAGACAAGAGTTGTGATTTTTTGTCTCTTTTAAAAAAATACAAACTACAATGAAAAGCAAGAAAAGGAGGATCTAACTTCTCAAGAGATTGTGGGGGACCCGTTTAGATTGACGGTCGCAAGCCATATGTGGGCTTCGCCATCATCCATCCAGATGAGAACAGAGGATGCTATTGATTCGCTTGGCTTGGCTATAAACTCAGGTTTTTAGAGGACAAAGACCAAAAGGAGGTCCTATATCCAATAAAAAGCCGAGTAGACGGGCTGAAAAGCCACATCTAAGCCATTGGAGGCAGGAGGAGAAGGCAAGGACCTTGGGGGGGGTACCCCCCAAGGGACTTTTGTCACCTTGTAGCGGTGGCCGGTGTAGAACTTCCGCAGAGTTTTCTCTCTTTTCCTTCTCTGAATTTATGTGCTTCTGTCTGTGATTTTCGTTTTTCTCTCTGTGTCTGTCCCCTTCTTCTTGGAGAGCTCTCCTATTTATAGGCTTTTTAGGTGGCCATTTAGGAGGGTTTATGAGCTTTGATTGTCATAAAGCTACATAAAGGGAGGAGTTACAGAATTGAGTTCTTTATTTTGTAACTCCTTTTTCTTGGCTTCTGATTGGCCGGAGGAGATTGAGGGTATTTAATCGCCTTTAATCGCCATGATGGGAGGAGTTTCATGGGTTAAATGCCATGAATCTCTTGACTTGTAACTCCCGAATGCTTGTTTCTGATTGGGCCGTCCAAAGAAATGGATTAATGACTGTAATAAAGCTAGTCAATTAATCGCATTAAGTGGTCGCCGAGCAGCTGAAGAGTCGCGGGCCGTGCCACGTCTTTTGGGATTCTTCTGTCGATGATCATCGATGGATCTTCATGTAGATCGACATCAGATGACCATGTAATTTCAGGTGTTTGTTGCCAACAGCGGGTCGGTGCCATCTGTCCTGTCGATTTCTCGATCGGTCGGGTAGAAAGCACACTTTTTTTTGGTTGACCGGGTGGCGATCAATATTGTTTTCGATACTCTTGATGATTGACCTGTGTTTTGGACGGATGTCAGAGGACTTGGTGTCTCAAAAGCATGAATTTTGGAAAGTACCAGAGGCTGGGTTCTTCGAATCGCGAAAAAACGGCGAAAACCGGGGTTTCCGGGGCCTTCCTGGCGACCCCGGGCTCCAAGGTCGCCGGCGACCCTGGGCCAGGGTCGCAGGGGTCTGCGACCCTGGGGGGGTTTTCCCTCCTTTGTGTCCCATTTTGTGTCCGGTTTTGCTGTTTTTCGATTCTTTTTCCTTCTGTATTTTTCCTTGACATTTTGACCATTTATTGGCCTGATTTCTTTGTAGGAAACCTGATGAGAATCCTTGCATTTTATTTTGCAAAGTTTCCAATTTCTTGAGAAAGCCGAAGACTTTGTCGCGCAGAGCTGCCGATTTTCCGTCAGAAGCTGAAACTGGGTCAAACGATGTCGGAATGACCTGAAATTTGGTGTGAAGCCTCTTGAGCAATAAATAAGACCGACCATAGGCTTTTGTTTGAGTTTTGAAGCCGTTTGGGGTCCTATCACCAGTAGACTTGCTTTTTGTCGCGATGAAGATGTCGCTGGTTTGATGTGCGGTCAACCGATGTCTGATTGACTTGAAATTTGACAGGGAACCTATTGGAGTCATTTTAAGATGATCCATAGGCTCTGTCTTGGAAACCATGGTCCCGGAGAGCTTTGCCGCCGAGAGGCCTGATTTGGCTTCCGAGCGTCAAACTATGGTCAAATGTTGTGGAAATGACCTGAAATTTGACGTGTAGCCCTTTATAAGCATTTTGAAGCCGTCCATGTGCTCTATCTGATGAGTAATGGCCTTGGTGGTTCTCGCCGCCGAGAGGCTTGATTTAGCTGTTCGAGGGTTGATGTAGGGTCAAACGTTGTCGGTTTGACTCGGAACTTGACGTGGAGCCTTTTGGAAGTATTTTGAGACCATCCATCGGCCCTGATCGAAGATTTGGTGTCTCCGATGCTTTTGCCGCCGAGAGCTCCTTTTCAGCTGTCGGAGAAGCGAAGTTAGGCCAAATGATTTTGAAATGGCCCGAAACTTCTTGTGTACTCCTCTTTTGGCTGTCTGGAAGAATCTTGCAGTTTTTGTTTGATTCTGACAAGATTTGATTTTTGGAAGCAGCATTGTCTATTTATGGCAGGTTGCGACTTCATGTAGCTTTTTGGATCTTGAAGAGGCAAAGTGACATTTTTGGTGTCAACAAATGCCCCCTCGAGGTATAGCGACGAGTTGCTTAACTTTTGTAGTCAATGTGCCTCGAAGAGATTTTTGAAGGAGAGCCTGTGACTTGACCAAGAGTCTTTGAGCAGTCTTTCTTTTTGGTATTTGTAGCCTTTTGAGCTTCCAGGGGAATTTTATGGTAGTGAAAGGGATCACGTACCATCTCGAGGCAAAGTTTTGAAGATGACATCAGGGATGTGGATTTGGGTTTTGACCTTGTGACCTAACAGGCTATATGTGGCAGGTTAGGGGGTCGGGTTTGGTTTTGATCGTGTGACCCAACAAGCTGTATGTGGAATGTTGGGGGATCAATTTTGGTTTTGATCTTGTGACCTAACAGGCTGTATGTGGCAAGTTAGGGGATCAGGTTTTGGTTTTTGGTTTTGGTCTTGTGACCTAACAGGCTGTATGTGGCAAGTTAGGGGACCAGGATTTGGTTTGATTTTTGTGGAATGTCAATTTCAAGATTTTGGCTCAATTTGGTAGATGAGGCTGGATGGTTTGATTTTTGGAAGCTCATGGGGCTTGGAATTTTCTTTTGTATGGTCCAATCAACTCAAAAGAGGCATGGAACCATTTTTGTATGCTCTTGGTAAGAGGGATTTCTCTTTGACTAAAAGCCCAAAATAATAATTTTTTTTTTTTTGTGCCTAGGTGGTCAAACCTGGCTCATATGGGCTAACCCATGGGACCTTAAGCTTTTGAAATGGCTTAGATCTCATATGGTGTCATTTTTGTAAAGAATATCCAAAAATATCTCATTTGGATAGAGAATATCTAAGGATATCTTTACTTGGAGAAAATCTCTCATGATCCCTTTATTTTGGGATAGGATATCTCAAGATTTCTTTCTTTTGGGAAATAATCCGTCATCGATTTCTTTTTGGGAGAAAATCCTTCAAGATATATTTCTTTTGGGAAAGAATCTTTCTAATCTTTTTCTTTTGGTAAGGTTACTAATTAGTAACACTTACCTCTTTCTTCTTTCCTTCTTTGGTTTGCTCTCCTCTATAAAAGCAAGGAGAAGGTTGGATCTCTTGCTCTTATTACTTTCTTTTGCAATAATCTCAAGAGGGCTTCAAGACCAAGAGCTCTTCTTCTTCAAGATCTTCAAGACTTCTCTTCTTCTTCTCCATCAATGGCATCAAGTAAGTTTCCTTTTTTCAAGAAAACCCCATTGTAGGAAAAAAAGTTCTTTCTTTCTTTTTTGTTTCTTTCTTTTCTTTTCTTCTTTTTTTTCTCTTTCACGTGTTTGCTTCTTTTTTTTTCACACGTTTTCTTTTTTTTTTTTTTTTGCTTTCTTTTCTTTTTCTTTTTTTTTTTGTTTTGTTTTTTTTTTTTTTGTGGGCCGTACGGACAGATCCGTACGGATCTGGCCGTACGGCCACGTGGCCTGTGGGCCATCTCCCCTTTTTTTTCTTCCTTTTTTTTTTGTTTTCTTTCCCTCCCTTTTTTTTTGAGAAAGTTTCTTTTTTTTTCTTTTTTGTTTTCTTTCCCCCTTTTTTTTTTGAGAAAGTTTCTTTTCTTTTTTTTTTTGCTCATCATGATAATGCCCCTCTTTTTTGGCAAACCTAGATGTTCATGCATGCATTCAATTTTAAATTAAATTTGTAGCATGATGTGATAGCATACCTGAAAGTTTTCGCAAATTTGGGAATTTGGAGCTCGCAGTGATGTTGAGCCCTTCCTGATTTTGCGGAGACTTTGAGGTTTCGAAAGTTTGGAGTTTCGGAGCTCGCAGCGATGTTGAGCCCATCTTCAAGCTTTCTATTTCTTTCGGGATAGTTCCTTTTCTTCGGAATTGCCCCGTCATCATGTCAAAATTTCGCCAGATTTTTTTTTAGCGAGATTCTGTCATTTTGATGTTTGATCTTTTTCTTTTCCATCCTTTTCAGGTGGTTCCTCCAGAGCGAACAAGGGTAAAGAGCCTGCTACAAGCGTACCTCGTCGATCTTCTAGATCTTCTAATCCGGCCGTTCAGCAGGCTTTTGAGAAGGTCCGGTATGTTGAAAGAAATCTGGAAGAGTGCGACTCCCTCAACAGAGATGAGATGAGGCAGCGACTGATCGCTCTCAAGGGAGAGGAATTCTATAAGATCATGGTAAGCAGTCGTCCATGGGTGATGGAAGATCAGAGCGTTTTGCCCAAGCCTACCTTCTTCTTTGGTGATGCAGTCCCTGATGACATGACATACCAGAGGAGATGTTTTCAGTTTTCTTTCACAGCAGATGGTGAGAAGAAGACTGTTGCTACCCGGTCGACGTTTGATCGCACCGTCTCGATTCTGATCCTTGCCCCCACGTGCCCTAAGAGGGAAGATCCTCCAAGCTGGGTGAGAAGGACAAATGTAATCAAGACCGGGGTTTTTGTTGGCGGTTCTCCTGGATATACGGAGAGGTCGCCTGTTGATATGGACCTGTTGATGCCATCCAGAGGCTACCAGGGCTCTGATTATCCGTCGGTCGATTTGAGACCGGTGGGCCTTGGTATTTTCAGCGGTGACGGCAGCAATTGGATCAAGCCTTTTCGACTTCGAGGCCGTTTCAATGCTGACTCCGAGTGGAAGTCGTGGACTGATCGCGTCCTGCTGATTGGTGACACCGTTTTGAAGGAAGCCGGGATTTTTGATGCGGTCCGCGCCTTTAGGGAGACCGTGATCTTTTCCGACGAGGCCTTCATGGCTATGCTGGAGTCATTCCTCCCACAAACCAATACCTTCGTTGTGACGAATGGCGAGATTGGTTTTTCTTTGAAGGAGCTGAGCACCATTACTAGATTGCCCATCCTCGGCAAACTCTATGAGGAGTTTATGTCGATTGACAGCGTCCTCGAGGGGCAGTCTGAGGAGTTCAGGCTTCTATACTTTCAGCTCGTCGCCTTCTATGATTTTTTGAAGGAGAAGGGGGGTTTGAAAGTTAGATCCAGCAGTTGGAAGAGTTTTAGCTCTTCATTCCCCAACTTTTCTGATAGCAGGGAGTCTTCTGATAGCGTGACCCAGGAAGCCGGAGTTCAGGATCCAAGTTCAAAGAAGATCTTGGCCATCCAAGAAGAGTTGAAAGATTTCTGTGCAAGTACAAACGCCATATGTCCTGACATTGCACTGCGGAGAGATCTCGCTGTTTACCTCACTTATTGGCTTGGTGAGGCTGTTTTTGCTGGAGGAGATGGAACGCACATCAGGCCGCATTGTATTTTTCTGGCTTGCCAGATGGCGTTTGGAGAGCAGCTTGCTTTGGTGCCAGCTCTTTACTCCTACCTGTGTACCGAACTGCAGGCTGCTGCTTTTTTGGTTCGGCTTGGGCTTCCCATGAATAGGGTATTTTCAGCCCATATATTTTATTCGTGGTATGTATACCACTGTCCTGGCTTCCATCGGCTGGGTGCTGCACAGGATGATGATCCTCTGATGATTCGACTGGCTAAGGGCAAAGCCGTGTCCGAATCACTTTTGTTAGCCCGCATGAGGATCCGACGGCTCAGGGACGTCGAGATGGGGCAGTCTTCAGTGAAGCTTTCTCCGGAGTTGCGGAAGAAGGCTTTTGATTTTGGTGCCTCCCGAGACTCTACCAGGACGGGGTCGGGAAGGCATTATTCCTTGACAAATGCAGAGAGAGAGTGGCTTTTCAGCATACGTGTCGGCACGATGGTGTACCATAGACATCTTTTCGTCGACATCCAGCCGTATGTACCCTCTCGCTTTGCTTTGCAACTGGGCTTTTCTCAAGGCGTTGTTGGAGCGCCTTCAAGCATGGTGAAGCGCTTTGGAGGCTTACAGGACGGGAGAAATGCATGGGCTTTCTATAGTGCTGAAGACACTACAGCCATGATTTCTTATCCTGTGTTGCTGACTTCCCGGACTGCCGGCTTTGCGAAGTGGTTCGCGGAGAGCTTTTCGACATATCGGGGGCTTTCCAAGAAGGAGCTTGATGTGAAGCTGGCATCTGGAAAGGGCCTTAGAAAGTCGGATGGCGTCCGGCGAGAGGAAGTTTGGGCCTTCCTTTCTGGAGAGAAGCACAAGATAGGCTTTCTCGGTGACCAGGGCGTCATTGGTTCTGAAGCTGTTCGAGAAATACCTGATGAGGCTTTAGAGCAGCTAGAACAGGAGGAAGCCGAACTTGGCGCTTGGATGCAAGCGGCACAGAGGCAAGCTTCCGTGGAGTCTACTAGCAAGAGTAGACCATCCAGTGAGGAGTCAAGTGGGAAACCTGACTCTGACAGTGGGGCAGGTTCCTCTAAGAAGCGAGCCCGCCGGGGTAAGAGGGGGAGGAGTCATTATCGCAGCAAGGGGCAGCATGAGGACTCTCCTGACTTGGAAGTTCCTCTTACTATCAATGAGGATGTGCCAGTGGATGCTGACAAGCCTCCAGAGAAGAGAAGTCGAGAAGAAGAGACCGTCGGTGAAGGTATGATTCTTCCTTTTTCTCTTTCCATTTCTTTTCATGGGATTTTTTTTTCCATGTTCTGATTTTCTTCTTGTTTCTGCTTTTCTTTTTTTTTAGCAGAGGAAGACTTGGTGATGCCTGAGGTCCCAACCGATGAGGTGGTGATGGATCCTGTTGAGGCACCTGAAGAAGAACCGAGGGACTCTGGAGTAAATCCAGAATCTCCAATTGGTACGACTTCTTTTGCTCTTTTTTTTTTGAGTTTGTGACTTGGTTTGCTAACATTTTTTTTTTTGTCAGCTGACTTGCCACAGGGTTCTGATGACTTTGAACCATCGATGGACGCAAATGTTGATGATGCTTCCGATGAGTTCATGGAGGAAGAAAGTGTTCCGCCAGTCGTCGAAGAAGGTATTTTGTAGTTATAACCCTGATAATGATTTTCAAACAGGATTATATTCATACCTTTTTGTGTTTCTTTTGGCAGGTTTTGAAGTGACAGAGGAGGGTCCGTCGCTTCCAGAGCAAGGGATGCCAGAGGTTAATCCAGAGGTAGAGACTCTTGGGACCAGCTTTGACAATGTTGAGGAGATTCCTCGCGCTGAGATTCCTTCCCGAGCAGGAGCAGCTTCAACTGGAAAGAGTTCCTTTGTTACTCTTTCAACAGATGATGACATGAGCAGGCCGACCAACGGAGTTGGGCGAATCTTCAGCTGGGCCATCTCTTCTTTTTGCGAAGAAGGTGGTGGTGCGAGTTCTGAGCTCTTGGATTGAGACCCTCTTTTCTGGGCACTTGGAAGCCGGATTTAGCATGATCCAGCATGTGCGTGAGATTCTCGGTGATGCTGAAGAGGCTGGTCTGGATGTCACAGATGCCAGGGCGATCGTTAATAGGATCATTGAGCTGGGTGACAAGTGGTTTGAGACCATGGGTTTTCCTGACGATCAGTTCTTCAAGGAGATGTTCTTGGACCCTGCGGATAAGGCTCAATCTAACCTGGATGAGGCTACAGAAAGCAAGAAGCAGGCAGTCCGAGAGAGGAACTTAGAAGAGATAACCATCATTGGGCTGACACATGACCTTAACATCCTTGATAGGGAGGTCGATGAGGCCAGGAAACGTCTTGAGCATCTGCAGGCACAAGTCGCTGCCAGTGGACTGAAATAACAGAGGCTCGTGAAAGGGAGACTGCTCTGATTCACCGAGTTGCGGATGCCAATCGAGTTCTCAAAAGGAAGTCTGATGAGAACAAACAATGGAAAACCACTCGAGGGAAGCTTCCCAGTGCGAAAGAAGGGTTACAGCCCACCCCAGCATCTCATGGCAGGTTCTTGAAGAAGCGTGCCTTGGAATCCTTGACGGATGAGGCCAAAAGCTTGCTTAAGGAGCTGAACTCTTGGCTGGAGACCATTTTTGATTGAGCTCCTGTATATATTTTTTTTTTTACAGAAACCATCCTTCTCTCTTTTTTTTGGTACCACTTGTATTTTTTTGGTACTTTTTTTTTGTAGTGCTTGTGAACACTTTCTTTTTTTTTTTGTTATCCCTACGCTCACTTGAATCTTTTTGTGATAAAAGTAATTGCTAAATGGGATTTGATCAAAAGGTTGTCATTTTGTGAAAATCTTTTGTCAAGTGATTGTTTTGGCATGAAAGCCAGGTTTTTGTTTGTGGCATGGAAGCCAATTTTGGCATGAGAGCCAGCTTTTCTTGTGGCATTGATAGCCCAGTTTTTTTTTTTTTGTGTGGCATCTATAGCCAGTTTTGGTGGCATTGATAGCCGGTTTGTTTTGTTAGCATTGATAGCCGGTTTGTTTTGTGGCATCTATAGCCGGTTTTGTTTTGGTGGCATTGATAGCCGTTTTTTTTTCTTTTTTGAAATCCAAGTTTTTTGTTTGTGGCATTGATAGCCGGTTTTGTTTTGGTGGCATTGATAGCTGGTTTGTGGCATTTATAGCCTATTTTGATGGCATTTATAGCCGGTTTGTGGCATTTATAGCCTGTTTTGATGGCATTTATAGCCGGTTTGGTTTTCAAAAAATGCAAGTATCGACTAAAAGTCGCCTCCCTGCTGAATGTTCTTGCAAGTATCGATGGAATGTCGCATCCTTGCTCATTCGGTTGCGAGTATCGATGGAATGTCGCATCCTTGCTTTTAAAAAATTCTGGTTTTGCGGGTACTGACTTGATGTCGTTTCCCCATGATTTTTGAAATTTGTGGTTTTCTCGAACCTTTGGGTTATGGATATCAACTGAAATGTTGCGTCTCCACAGTTTTTTAGGTTTTTTTCGAACCTTTGAAATTTGGGTTGTGGATATCAACTGAAATGTTGCATCTCCACAGTTTTGGATTTTGCAAGTACCGACGAAATGTCGCTTCCCTGCGATTTTGGAATGTCGAACGTGGTTCGCTTGCTTCCGATTTGTGCGAGTATCGACTAAGCGTCGCTTCCTCACGGTTTTTGAAAAACCATTTTTTTTTTGTTTAAAGACACGAGGGTCATAAGTTTTGACCTAAAACCATTTTGGCGGTAAAAGGCAGGGTGGACTAGGGTGGAAATCCCTGAATCCAGATTTTGTTTCAAACCATGAATTTTGGGTTCAAGGGTTGAAAATTTTGGTCAAGTTAGGGAAAGGTTCCTAAACTTGGATATTTTTTTTTTGAACAATGAAACGATGAAAGTAAGCATTGTTTTAGATTTCTAGAAATTTCAACATTTGATATGAAAATTCTAAAAAAGGGTGGGTTTAGCGAGCGTGTACCTGGAAACCGGCTTTGGCCGTGCAGGCATTGCTCTTACCCAGTTGGGTAAGTCTTTAAGGGTAGTACCGCTTTAAGAACTTGTCGTTGATGGGTAGCATACATCTGTCACCTTCCATGTTTAGGAGTGCGTATGCGCCATTAGAGAAAACCTTGTCGATGACGTAGGGTCCCTCCCATTTTGGCTCAAATTTGCCTTTAGACTTGTGAGCGAAGACCATTGGTCTTTTTACCGCAAGAACCAAGTCACTCTTTTTGTAGGCGTGTTGCCTGACCTTTTTATCGAAAGATCCTGCCATACGTGCTTGGTAAAGTTCAATGCTTTGTTGAGCTTCGAGCCGCCTCTCATCGAGATTGTCCAGCTCATGGAGTCGCAATTTGACATTGCTTTCTTGAGTCATGTCATTTTGCAAGGATACCCTCAAGGAAGGAATTTGTACTTCCAAGGGCACGACAGCTTCGCATCCATAGACCAAGGAGAATGGTGTGCTATGGGTTGGTCCTCGAACGGTGGTTCGATAGGCCCACAAAGCTTCGGACATTTTGTCGCTCCAGTCTCTTTTGTGACTAGAGACCATTTTTTTGAGGATTTTACAGAGTGTCTTGTTGAAAGCTTCTGCTAACCTGTTTGCTGCCGGATTGTATGGAGTCGAAGGACAGCTTTGGATTTTGTATTTGTCGCAGAACCTATAGAATCGATGATCCCGGAACTGTGGTCCGTTATCATGGACAAATCTTTTGGGTATGCCGAAACGACAAATGATGTTGGTGCGTAGGAACTGAAGGACTGATGAGGTCTTCATTTCGCTAAACGCAAATGCTTCGGACCACTTGGAGAAATAATCCGTAGCGGCGAAGATGAAGCGATGACCTTTGCTTGAAGGGGGAGAAATAGGACCTATGATGTCCATACCCCAGGCTTCGAAAGGCCATGAGATTGCTGTAGGATGCAGCCATTCTGGAGGCATGTGAATGTAATCTCCATGAACTTGGCATTGTTGGCAGCGCTTAGCAAATTGCATTGCGTCAGCTACCATGGTAGGCCAGTAATATCCTAACCTTTTTATCTGATCATAGAGCTTAGGTCCAGCCTGATGAGCTCCATAAAGACCAGCATGAACTTCTTTGAGTGTTTCTTCAGCCTCTTGTTGTGACAAGCGCGTAGAAGTACTCCGTTGAAGGATTTCCTATAAAAGATTTTTGAAGGAATATCCAAATGGAAGCTTGGGGTTCGCCTTTGGATGCTTACCCGTTCTTTTGGATCTTCAGGTAGGATTCCGAACATAATGTAATCAATGAACGGATCCCTCCAGTCGCCGATTGAAGTTTGAAGGATTGAAATCCGACTTCCGACCACTTGGTGGCATTCAGCAACTGCTTGGTGTGTGTTAAGAGGAGGAAGGATTCTCCTTTCGCACACTGTGATTTGCATGTTTTCCCCTTCCTGGATTGCCATGGATGCGGCAAGTCCGGCTAGGGCATCTGCACGTATATTTTCACCTCTACGAATGTGGGTGATGTGACAGATGTCAAACTTTTGCAGAAGTGATTGTGCCTTGTTGTAGTAGGGCAACAAATCTGGCTTCCTGACTTCAAATTTCTGATTCATCTGGTTGACGATCAGTTGAGAGTCTCCAAAGACTTCCAGCATGGTGATACCGGATTCGATGGCGAGTTCCAATCCTAAGATCAGAGCTTGATATTCAGCTGCATTGTTTGTGCATGGTTCCAGTAGCGAGAAAGCGTGTGGAATCATGTATTTGTCGGGGCTAACAAAGAGGATGCCAACTCCCGAGATCAGCTGTCTTTTTTCATTTGTCCTGGTTGCACCGTCAAAGTACATGTGCCAGGAGGCACTTTGTGAGAGTCTCCACATTGTAGACTGGTTCGTCTGGGAGATCATCTCTGAGTGGAGAATCTTTAGGCAATGGATGCTCTGCGAGGAAGTCCGCTAGAGCTTGCCCTTTGATTGCTTTTTGTGGTACATACCTAATATCAAATTGTGACAGAAGGATGGACCATTTTGCCAGTCGAGCATTGAGAGAACCTGCCTTTGTGACAAGGACCTTCAAGAGGTTGACCCTCGAGACCAGGTAGACTGTGTTGGAAAGCAAGTAGTGACGCAGCTTTTGTACGGCGAACATCACTGCAAGACATTCTTTTTCGACTGGAGAGTAGCGATGCTCTGCACCTACTAGCATGCGGCTGAGGTAATATAGAGTAGCTTCTTTTCTTTGATCATTTTCTTGCGCAAGCAGAGCTCCCAGAGAGTGATCAAGGGCTCTTGTGTACAAGATGAATGGTTTTCCAGTGGTAGGAGCAGCTAACACTGGAGGTTTTGTCAGGTATGACTTGATGTCTTGGAAAGCAGCTTCACAGTCAGCATCCCAGACAAAGTTTACACCCTTTTTCATCAACCGGGAGAATGGACGGCATTTCCCCGAAAGATTGGAGATGAACCGTCTGATGTAGGCCAATCTCCCTTGAAGCCCTTTGAGTTCTCTCAAGGTTCTTGGAGAGGGCATTTCTAGAATGGCTTTGACTTTTATGGGGTCAAGCTCTATTCCAGCTTTCCGAACTAAGAATCCGAGGAACTTACCCGACAAGACGCCGAAGAAGCATTTCAATGGATTCATTCGCAGTTTGTGTTTGCGAAGCCGGAGGAAGACTTCTCGAAGGTTTTCGAGATGATCTTCTTTTCTTTTGCTTTTGACGGCGAGGTCATCAACATAACATTCAACCGTCTTGTGCTGCATATCTTGGAATATTTTCATCATAGCCCTCTGATATGTGGCACCAGCATTCTTCGTACCAAATGGCATGACAGTGTAACAATACACGCCAAATGGGGTTCGAAAGGATGTATGTTTTTCATCCTCAGGATGCATCTTTATCTGATTGTAGCCAAAGAAACCATCCATGAATGTCATTCGCTCGAATCCACAGGTATTATCAATCATTACCTCTGGTATGGGGAGCGGAAATTCATCTTTTGGGCATGCGCCATTCAGGTCTCTATAGTCAATACAGACCCTGATCTGCCCATTTTTCTTTGTCACGGGGACAATGTTGGCCAACCATTCAGGATGTTGTTCCTCACGGATGAAGCCGACGCTTTTGAGTTTTTGAACTTCTTGTTCAATTTTATCCATCACATCTGGACGGAATCTTCTTTGGCCTTGCTTGACAGGCTTGATGTCTTCTTGAAGATTGAGTTTGTGAACTGCTATTTTGGGGTCTAAGCCTGGCATTTCAGCGTAAGACCATGCAAAGCAATCAACGAACTCACGAAGAAAGGCGATATACTCGGGTAACTCATCATCCTTTATATTCTTGCTTATGAATACAGGACGTGGGTTATCTGGTGTTCCCAAGTCTATCTTTTGAACAGGATCTTCTGTTGGAAGGTTCGAAGGTGGTTCCTCCACAATATTTTTGGAGGCTTCCAGCTCAACGAAACCTTCTGGAGTTTCAAGGGCATTTCCAGACCAAGGTTTTGTTCCTTTCCACGGGTCTTCTTGATCGGTAATTTTCCCAAGGCTTGCTATGAGATGATCCCAATCGCCTGTTGAAACCGAGTCGAAGTAGGCTACTTCTTTTGGAGATGAGGGTTCTTCTAGGTCAGAAGTCCACACGTCTGTGCCATCGGACAACTCCTCTTCATTTTCGGAGAAATCGTGCCAATTGGATGAGCTTCCTGGATCTTTGTCAGGTGACTCATCAAAGAGATATCCAGGGAGATCGATGTCTTCATGGACTTGAGATGTTGAGGCTTGGTCAGTATATTGACTTTTAAGCCTTTGTGTCAACTGTCTTAAGGGAGTGTCAGGATCATACCCTAACCCGTGTGAAGACTTTTCTACATAGCTGTAGAGTCTCCAATCTTCCGGCTGGCTTTTGGTCAAGACGGGCCCCAATGGCGTGAGAATACCGCATCCTTCTCCCAAACCGACTGGGTTTTGAGCGTCATAGCCCATTTTCTTCATAATAGCTTGTGCCACAGAACTATATAAGGATAGTTGAGGCGTACCTTCATTTTGGAAAGGTTCAAGCATGGAGTTTGATGAAGAAGCATCCGATCTATGGAAGAAGATCGGCTTTTCCTTTGTTGAAGTTGCTGGAACAACGAAGGAAGCTGACGTAGGATCTTCTATGTCAGAAGTTGTCTCCATTGGAGTAAGAGCAGGCTGAACTTGCTGGGTGTCAGCTTGGCTTGACGATGTGTCGTCTTCTGGCTCTGAATCCGAGTCCGTGTCTTGCATGATAGACACGAAAGAGACAACAAAGTTGCCCCCAGGCTTTTGCTTTGCTTTCTTCACTTTAGTTGTGATGACCAAAGGCTTTGAAGATTTGAGGGAGATGATGAAGGGAGTTTGAATGCTCTCTTCAGACTTACCGGATGGTTTGTTTTCTTCCGGTGATTGTTGAGGAGCTTTGCCTTTATCTTTCTGGAGATTTTCGGCAAAGGATGCTGTGTGCTTTTCCTCTTCTTCTTTTTCACCTTCATACATCTGTGAGTCTGCGAAGTGGACTTCTTTACCTTTGAAGGGTTTCTGTCCGCAAAGACTCGATGTATCATGCCGTCGTTGCCAACAAACTTGATGCATTGATGTAGAGTTGAAGGGACAACACCATTCTCATGGATCCAAGGGCGTCCGAGAAGGATGTTGTAGCATGAAGGGGTCTTTATTGCATACACTGTTACCTCAGAGATAAGATCACCGATCTGCAATTTGAACCTGATTTTGCCGATAGGCCTTTGAGTACTCCCATCGTATCCAAAGATAGATACAGATGTGTGGCTCAGTTTGCTGGGTGGGATGCCCAACTCTTCAAGAGCCGATGTGGAGATGAGGTTGAGTACAGAACCTGGGTCGATCTGAACTCTATGCATAGGCATTTCTTTGATATACCCTGTGAAGTACAGGGGTCGGTTATGCCTGATTTCTCCAAGCAGGAGGTCGTCCTTTGTGAAGGCGATGGTTGCACTGGCTGCTTTTTTAACCGAGAGGCATTCAATGCATGATCCCTCAGTTTTCTTCTTTTCTCCCTTTGAGGAGGCTTCTGAGTTTTTGACCCGGTAATCCATTTCAATTTGGAGGACTTGCGGGGCATATTTGTCGACATCCTCATTCAGCTTTTGTAATTCCGAAATGAGATTATCACGAGTGTGCGGAGACATTCGCAACAAATCTAGGATGTGCAGACGTGCAGGTATGTGCTTGAAGTGTTCAATCAAGTCATACTTGAAAGCCTCCTTAGGGCCTACATGTTCATCATTGTTGCCACTAGGGGCGCTTACAACATCTTTTCCCGAAGGATTTACATATGTAAAGGAAGATTGGTTGTAATTTTTGTGGTAGTCCCGGCCAGAGCGGGTGCCTCTACCAACTTCGAGAGCTTCTTGAGAAGGGTCTTCGTTTGGAAGATTGTCTTCAGGATCAAGAGACTGTCGTTTTTCATTTGCTGAGGATGTATCAGCAGCAGAGTTACCATCCTCAGTGATTGTGTTGCATGGAGCATTTTCCGAGAACAAGTCCTAAACAGCATCCAGCAATCTTTCTTCTTCGTTGACTAATTCATCGTCCCAAGCATCAATGGCTGGGAATTCTTCAGTCAGGAAGGGTGTGAACTTTGAAGTCACAGTCTCAGGAGAAGAAACCTGAGAGGGTGTCATCTCAGTGAAAGTCACGTGAGACGAGGTGGCTCCAGAAGATATATTGCTAGGCGTAGCCGGAGTGTAAGTGCTCTCATCAGACGATGCTTCGGAAGAGCTATAATCCCGAATTATCACATTACAGGAAGCTCTGACGGGAGACGTTGCCTGATCGGAGTCAGACTCATCCTCGGATGTGAGAGGATCGTCTATCCAGCAATTTTCTCCATTTTTAGGAGTTAAGGGAGGATGTACCTGGTGGTCTTCAGGGACTTCAGGCTCTGGATTGCGAGGAGGCTCGTTGACGCGTTCTTGCTCTTGTTCTAGAGCGAGTCGCTGCAAGATCCTTGCATATTCTTCAAGATCAGGCATGGGAGCCGGATCTTCTTCTTCATCATCTCTTTGTGGATCAACATTATTGATTTCCACTGGAGTAATGAGAGGTGCTGGGTCAGCAGCATTTTCTTGTACAGCTTCTTGGTCTTCTTCATCATCAGACCAGGATCCTTGTGGCTGTAAGGGGTTATACCAGATTACTGGCATAAGATGAGACTTAGGAACCCATTCTTCATCGGAGAGATATTCTCCTGTTTCAAGGGACTCCTCCCACTCATCTGTGTAGTTGGATTCGAATCCATCATCGGTGTCGCTGGATTCGTATCCATCAATGGAGAATCCAACTACCGAATTGCAAGAGTATGATGCCTCCTGCATGGCTTCTTTGAATTGAGGTGGCATGAAATCACTGAGAGTGAATTTCCTTACCCCCTTTGAAGTCTCTGGAAGGGATGTTTCTGTTACCTCCAGTGAAGCGGTAGAGGAAGCATCTGCCTTTTCTTTGACCTCTAGTTTTGGCTGGGTCTTCTCTTGCCGTTTGAGCTTGAGGAGATGTTTCCTAGCCTGCCTTCGCTGTTGAGCTGTAGGCTTTGTTTTCACGACCTCCCAATTTTCATCTTCCAGGAGATCGGGATGTACCCATATTGGTTGTCCGTCTGGTGTCGGGTAAGGAACCAGTTCCTCGGACGCTTCGATTGAGTTTATCACCTTGAAGGAAGTAGTGATCTTCTTCTTCGGTGATTTTGATGTTTGTCCACATGTCACCATATTGACGGAGGCAGACCCATAGTTTTTGTCAAAGGTGATGACTCCGTTTTTCCACATCTCATTTATTTTCTCTCTCACAACGAAGCATTGATTGAGAGGATGCGAGATCATCTGGTGGTATGGACAGTACCGAGGATCGTTGGTTTTGCCAACATCACCCGGTCTTTTTGGTTCAGGCAAGGTGAGCTTGCCGTTTGCCACAAGAGCCCCGAAGATTTCATCAACATCTTCATCAAACGGGTATTTCTTCTCTACTCGTTCTTTGAAGGCATCAGAGAGTTCAGGCCTCTTACCAACAGCTTTGTTTTCAGCTTTCTTTGGTGGCTGAGGAGCTGACTTGGTCTGCACATTGAGGACCTCTTTCTTTTTTGGTTTTGAGGTCGTAATGGCGGTTGGCTCTTTTCTTGATGATTTCTGACTGTTGAGGTCCTTAATCACCGTTTCAGCTTCCATGGAAGCTTCTAGGAGTTCTCTCAGGTTTTTTGATTTGTTGCTGATGATCATGGAGCGGATTCTGGCTCTCATGTTGTTTCGGCAGATGTCGACTAGCGACGCTTGTGGCAATACATCAGAGCATTTGTATGCCATTGCTTTCCACTTGTGAATGAAGTCATATGTTGATTCATTCTCCCCCTGTTTTAGGCTGCACAGCTGAGCCATAGTAGCAGGATGATCTTCACCTTTGATGTGAGTCAGGAAGCGTGTCTCTAGCATGGCCCAGTTTTGGATTGAGTCCTCCGGCAGAGTGGAGTACCAATTGAAGGCCGTACCTTTTAGGGTACTTGCAAAGAGGCGGATCTTGAGTGCATCTTGATCCGCGATAGCTCCCGTCAGGATCTTGAAGTGGATGACGTGCTGTCTGGCTGATCCTTTCCCCGTATATGTTTGGAGAGTAGGATGCTTGAATTTGGTGGGGAACGGGACCGAGTCCATCCATAAGGGATATGGTGGCTTGATCCCATGCTCCTTGAGTATATCCTCTTCTTTTGCTTTGGCGAGGATACCGTCTACGTCCTTTTTGGTAAGGGCGCGTGACTCATTTTCTTCTCCATTTACCTCGTCGTTTTGATGATTCGGAGGAGGTTCATTGTTCGCCTGATTTTGGAAGGCGAGGAGAAGGTTTTCCATCAGAGTTTCAATCCTCTGCTGGCCCTGTTCCAACTGCTGGATGCGGGTGATCGCATCTTCTGGAGGTGGATTGCGGGGTGGTGGCTCAGAATTTGTAGCCAAGACATTCATCCTTCGTGATTCGAATGAAGAAACTGTCCTGGTGACTGAGCTGGGGCTCATTCTTTTTGAAGAAGAGCTTGAGGAAGGATCACTCTGTTGTCCTTTGCTTGAAGGAGCAGGGGATTCTTCTGAATGTCTTCTTGTCCTGGAGACGCTGCGGGTCATCGGACGTCGGACATGGATTTTTGTTGCTGATTTTTGGCGCCTTCTGGTTTTTCCAACCATATGGACGGCAGCAACTTGGTTGGGTCTTTCTTTTTCGACCCATTTGGGAGAGACTTGAAGTGTGGGAGGCTGGGTCCTTTGCTTCTCTAGTCTCTTTTGCCGGTATGACGCGTGGCGGCGTATACGACGAGCAATTTGAGCTTCGGTCAGCTCTGGCTGGGCTTTGACGATGAAGGATGTGCTCCCTCGGGCGCAGCAGCCGAGCCTGTCTTCTTTGCAACTGGGCAAGGACAGGATGCGAACCCTGTCCTTCGCCTGTTGCAGCGAAGCTTTGAATTTTTGAAGTTCGGCCCCTGTAGAGATGAAGGGTCGAACTGCAGGTTTTTAGGCCTTAGCAGGTGCTTGTAGAGGCCTTGTGATGCATGACTTGATTTTGGGCTTGTAGGAACAAGCCGGCTCATGCTGGGATGACTTGGAAGTCAGGTTGGAGATGGGTCTCTCCTCTTTCATGTAGGCAAGAGGATAGAACTGGTTCTCCTTGAGTGGGGCCAGGAATGCTGGCTTAGTGGATGTCTGGGACCTTCTCTGTTTTGGTGAAGGTCTTGGGGACCAAGTCTTGGGGTAGACCTGGTTGTTTGCAGGTCGAGGCTTTGTGGGGCTGCCATGGGCTTCAGGCCTTCTGGTGCTCGCCTTTGGTGTCACGGTAGTGACACGTTGAGAGGCGAGTTTCTGCTTCTTGGAGGGAGCAGTTTGTTCCTCAGGAAGTGGGAATGGTCCCAGCGTCCCAAAGACAATAGTCCGGGGAGTCGAGGTCGACCCGGAGTTCAGAGAGTTGCCGAGGGAGTTGACGCTTCGGCAGCTGATTGGGCGCTTGTAGGTGCGCGTGGTTTGCTTCTGTTGAAGCATGAGTTGGTGCTTATTTTCATCGAAAGTAATGGTTAGTGAAGCTGCCATTGTTAGTTTTCGAAAATTTCTGAAACAAGACCACATCCATTAGTAATCACAAGAATATAATGATCATAAATGGGAAGTTCTATGGTTTCGTCTTTTCAAATTGCTAGAGGAAGATGACCCAAGCAACATGAAGAAGGTAAAACGCCATAGAGGGTACAATTGTTCTGATCGCAGGTATGGTAAGCCCAGAATGGGCATCCCAGTGACTGCTAGAAGCAATTGTGAACTTAAATTCGACTTATCGAGAAGCAGAGCTTGCTCGAGGTAAGAAGAATATAAAGTTGGAGTTACAGATGTGCCGGTCGCAATACAGTAGACCCTGAAAGGGCGTACTAGTACCGCTAGACACAAATGTTTTGAGACCGCATCTATGAGATGAGATTCTCTGTTTTGAAAGGTCAAAATTGGATTCATCAAAGAGAGCCGATGGTATTCCAATCTAAACACGGGCTCAGCGATTTCCGCGAACGCCAGTGCTCAGAAAGAAATGAACCATAATTTCTCGAATCTGAATCTAAAGATGACGAGTTTTTTTTTTTTTTTGAAAAGTCAATATCGGGTTCGTCAAAGAAAGCAAAAGGCACTCCAATCTGAACACGGGCTCAGCGATTTCCGCGAGCGCCAGTGCTCAGAAAGGAGAAGACCAAGATTTCTCCAATCTAAACCCAAAATGACGGAAGTTTTTTTTTTTTGAAGATTTTGAAGATTTTTTTTTTTTTTTTAAATCTTTTTTTTTATTTTTTTTTTATTTTCTATTTTTTTTTTTTTAAAAAAAATTTTGAAAAAATTTTTATTTTTTATTTTTTATTTTAAAATTTTTATTTTTTTAAAAAAAAAATTATTTATTTTTTTTTAATTTATTTAAAAGACGAGAGAGTACACATAGGCCTCCTAACCCGGTCTTATGAAATCTTGACTGATAGAATTGCCCCCAGGTAAGGGTAGGATTACTTAATGAACCCGTTTGGAGGACCCTTGCCTAGAACAGTCAAGCTGTCTCCACACTCTGGACAAGGCTTTTCTTTGAATCAACCATGATCAAAGAACACAGTTGGTTTAACCTTAGTGGTCTATGTCTTTTTTTTATTTTATTTTTATTTTATTATTTTTTTTAATGAACTCATCGAAGAGAAACGATGGCCCAAAACCTTAGTCGAACAGGCTCAACATTTCTGCAAGCACGATGAACGATAGGAACGGATCAAGGTTTCTCAATTTTGAATCCAAATTGAGAAATCTAAAAAAAAAAAAATTTATATATTTTTTTATATATATATATTTTTTTTAGATCTTTAATGAACTCATCGAAGAGAAACAATGGCCCAACCCCCGATCCGAACACGGTCTCAGCGATTTCCGTGAGCGCCAGTGCCCAGAAGGGAGAGGATCAAAGTTTCTCAATTTTGAATCCAAACTGAAAATTCTGATTTTTTTTTATTTTTTTTTATTTTAAATTTTTTTTTTTTTTGAAAAGAGAAAGAGTGGAAATAAATTCAAAGAATTAGAAATTTCCAAACAAAAAATCTCATCTCATTTTTTTTTAGATGCGGAATTCAACATAGGCCACCAATTATAAAGTAGCCAAGGAATCGAGAAAAGAAATATAAGCATAGAGCCAAATATATGATATGCAAATATTTCATTTCTAGCATCATGTTCTCAAATAAACGAGCCCCACCGGGTGTGCCAGCTTGATGGACCGCGCTCCAATGCTCGGTTCCTACCGAGGTCGGCGGACGTGGGAGTCCGTTTGGTTCCGACCCTTTCGTAACCGGGGGGCAAGGGGCGTGCATCAACATTTCTTTTTTTTTGTGTGGGTGTGCCAGATTTTCTATTTTTACTTGGAATTGCAAGTGGTGATCCGGAGATCAACCTTCGCAAGTAAAAAGGAAATCAACTTCTTTCAAGTTTTCCATTGCACATATATTTAAGAAAAGAGACATTTTCTTGGTTTGCCGTGAAAGGCGATATTTTTGGCATTTATAACCGATTTTGGCGTTTATAGCCGATTTTTGGCGTTTATAGCCGATTTTGGCGTTTATAGCCGATTTACAATCCTTATCAATAATGAAAGACAAGAGTTGTGATTTTTTGTCTCTTTTAAAAAAATACAAACTACAATGAAAAGAAAGAAAAGGAGGATCTAACTTCTCAGGAGATTGTGGGGGACCCGTTTAGATTGACGGTCGCAAGCCATATGTGGGCTTCGCCATCATCCATGCAGATGAGAACAGAGGATGCTATTGATTCGCTTGGCTTGGCTATAACCTCAGGTTTTTAGAGGACAAAGACCAAAAGGAGGTCCTATATATATCCAATAAAAAGCCGAGTAGACGGGCTGAAAAGCCACATCTAAGCCATTGGAGGCAGGAGGAGAAGGCAAGGACCTTGGGGGGGTACCCCCCAAGGGACTTTTGTCACCTTGTAGCGGTGGCCGGTGTAGAACTTCCGCAGAGTTTTCTCTCTTTTCCTTCTCTGAATTTCTGTGCTTCTGTCTGTGATTTTCGTTTTTCTCTCTGTGTCTGTCCCCTTCTTCTTGGAGAGCTCTCCTATTTATAGGCTTTTTAGGTGGCCATTTAGGAGGGTTTATGAGCTTTGATTGTCATAAAGCTACATAAAGGGAGGAGTTACAGAATTGAATTCTTTATTTTGTAACTCCTTTTTCTTGGCTTCTGATTGGCCGGAGGAGATTGAGGGCATTTAATCGCCTTTAATCGCCATGATGGGAGGATTTTCATGGGTTAAATGCCATGAATCTCTTGACTTGTAACTCCCGAATGCTTGCTTCTGATTGGGCCGTCCAAAGAAATGGATTAATGACTGTAATAAAGCTAGTCAATTAATCGCATTAAGTGGTCGCCGAGCAGCTGAAGAGTCGCGGGCCGTGCCACGTCTTTTGGGATTCTTCTGTCGATGATCATCGATGGATCTTCATGTAGATCGACATCAGATGACCATGTAATTTCAGGTGTTTGTTGCCAACAGCGGGTCGGTGTCATCTGTCCTGTCGATTTCTCGATCGGTCGGGTAGAAAGCACACTTTTTTTTGGTTGACCGGGTGGCGATCAATATTGTTTTCGATACTCTTGATGATTGACCCGTGTTTTGGACGGATGTCAGAGGACTTGGTGTCTCAAAAGCATGAATTTTGGAAAGTACCAGAGGCTGGGTTCTTCGAATCGCGAAAAAACGGCGAAAACCGGGGTTTCCGGGGCCTTCCCGGCGACCCCGGGCTCCAAGGTCGCCGGCGACTCTGGGCCGGGGTCGCAGGGGGTTTTCCCCCCTTTGTGTCCCGTTTTGTGTCCGGTTTTGCTGTTTTCCGATTCTTTTTCCTTCTGTATTTTTCCTTGACATTTTGACCATTTATTGGCCTGATTTTTGTAGGAAACCTGATGAGAATCCTTGCATTTTATTTTGCAAAGTTTCCAATTTCTTGAGAAAGCCGAAGACTTTGTCGCGCAGAGCTGCCGATTTTCCGTCAGGAAGCTGAAACTGGGTCAAACGATGTCGGAATGACCTGAAATTTGGTGTGAAGCCTCCTGAGCAATAAATAAGACCGACCATAGGCTTTTGTTTGAGTTTTGAAGCCGTTTGGGGTCCTATCACCAGTAGACTTGCTTTTTGTCGCGATGAAGATGTCGCGGTTTGATGTGCGGTCAACCGATGTCTGATTGACTTGAAATTTGACAGGGAACCTATTGGAGTCATTTTAAGATGATCCATAGGCTCTGTCTTGGAAACCATGGTCTCGGAGAGCTTTGCCGCCGAGAGGCCTGATTTGGCTTCCGAGCGTAAAACTATGGTCAAATGTTGTGGAAATGACCTGAAATTTGACGTGTAGCCCTTTATAAGCATTTTGAAGCCGTCCATGTGCTCTATCTGATGAGTAATGGCCTTGGTGGTTCTCACCGCCGAGAGGCTTGATTTAGCTGTTCGAGGGTTGATGTAGGGTCAAACGTTGTCGGTTTGACTCGGAACTTGACGTGGAGCCTTTTGGAAGTATTTTGAGACCATCCATCGGCCCTGATCAAAGATTTGGTGTCTCCGATGCTTTTGCCGCCGAGAGCTCCTTTTCAGCTGTCGGAGAAGCGAAGTTAGGCCAAATGATTTTGAAATGGCCCGAAACTTCTTGTGTACTCCTCTTTTGGCTGTCTGGAAGAATCTTGCAGTTTTTGTTTGATTCTGACAAGATTTGATTTTTGGAAGCAGCATTGCCTATTTATGGCAGGTTGCGACTTCATGTAGCTTTTTGGATCTTGAAGAGGCAAAGTGACATTTTTGGTGTCAACACTGATGCACTCTGAAAAATTCTAAAGTATGAAAAACCTTATGCACTGGCCTATTTTCACTGGACTGTAGAATCTACCTAAGATCCCCTAAACCAAAACTTAATGGCTGGAACTCGATCCTTGATGATTCATGAACACAATAAAAAAAAAAAAAACAGAAGTGAAAAAGGAGTTCTGGTGAAAAAGATATGAATGCAACAAGATGCCTACTTTGTAGCATTCAATCACCTATGTTAGGTGATAGGTCCCATGTGATGTTGATATAGGGCATGAGAAGCCCTATCTCTTCTCCTTATAATTTCTTTCTTTATCTCATTCGTTGGTTGTGGGATCCATTTCCTACAAGCAAAAGTGAATTATAATTTAAAATAATAATTTTGAATAAAAACCACAAATGCATGATAGTGGGCCCATAAATTAAAATGCACATCATTATGCATGAATGCACTACAATAAACCCAAAATGCATAAAAACATGATTTTTTCTTAAATGAAACTATTTTGGATTAATTAGTCCCTAAAATGGTCTAAAATGTGTATGAAAATATGCACTTTTAAGGACTTATCACACCCCCCAACTAGCATTTTGCTAGTCCCTAGCAAAAACTGTGAACAAAATGTGAGGCTTCCTAATCTATCCTAAAACTAATGAAATGCAATGGAAATGGAAATGAATGCAACACCACTTTCACTGGCACTCTCGACTGCATTTAGTGTATGCAGTAAGCCCTCAAACCCCTAGGTTCCCCCTAGTGGACGAGTTGTGCCTTGTGAGGGTTTGCAGTGAATTTACCAACAAAATTCTTTTTTTTTTTTGAAAAAAAATCTTAGTGGAAACCAAACAAAATCAAAGGAATTTTTTCAAAAGAAAATTTACAAACACTGGATATTCTCGATTCTCAAAATTTTCAAAGCAGGGGCAAATTTGAAAACCGGTTCACAAGTCCCATCTTTTGGTCTGAAATTCTTGAAATCATGCTAAATTGATCGTGCACGGTGAAATAGTGTATATAAGCTTCAAATGATCTGCCAAGATTCCCGTGAAAATAATTTTCAATCCAAAATTCTGGGCCACCTAACTTTAGCAAAAGAAAGACAATATTCCTCTCAAGGCAACCATGGCGGTTTTCGCACTACTGTTTTTTTCAAAGGCCGTAACTTTTTTTTTCAAGGAATTCCTTTTTCTCTCTTTTTTTTCTTTCTTTTTTTTTCTTTTTTTTGTTTTTTTTCTCTTTTTTGTTTTTTTTCTTCACAATCTCCAACAATAGGCAGCCTTTTTTATGTGCCCGAATTAATTCACTAGCTCTGTGGCCAACCAATCCAGGTGAATCAGGAAACTGTGAAACTAAGTGTCGGTTTTCCATTGTATTTTCAATCCAATCGTCAAAGAAGAACGAAAATCATGGCTTGGCATTCAAAAACTTTGAAAACATATAAAGACTGTGTAAAAGTGAGGGATCAAAAATTCAGCACTTTTCCAAAAATCCTTTCCATAAACAAAACAGTAAACCATTGTTCTCTTATTTGCCCAAAGTACCAAAATTTTCAAAGTTCAAGGTATCTTTGTTTCATAAAAATCCTCTCAAAATTTCCTTTTTTCCCAAGAACCAACCAAATAACAGATTTTTTTTTCGAAACCTAAATATCAAGAAAAAAATATGTAAAACTTTTGTCTAAAGATGGACAAGTGTGCTTATCCCCACCCCCAACCTATTATGAACATCATCCTTGATGTGTGAAGGAATGATATGTAATGAACATATGAAACATGAGGAACATAAAAAGTAATGGAGGGTAAAGTATAGAAAGCACCTGGGATATGTTCGAGCTGCTCCCTGTCCAAAGTTAGACAAAACGGGATAAAACCTAAACTTCTAAGTATACACAGCAATGGACCACTGTCGGATCCAGGGCCAACTAATCCTGGCAGACAGGATCATCAAGAGGAATTTCTTCCTCATCAGCTGGTGCAATTTCCAAGAATGGCTTCAATCTTTGGCCATTGACTTTGAACGTCTGGCCACCCTTGGGATTATAAATCTGAACGGCACCGTATGGAAACACTTTTCTTACAATGAATGGTCCAGTCCAACGGGAGCTAAGTTTCCCAGGAAATAGATGAAGCCTAGAGTTATAAAGGAGGACCTTCTACTCAGGGTGCAAGGATTTCTGCAGAATACTTTTATCGTGAAAGATCTTGGTCCTCTCTTTATAAATTCGAGTTTGCATAGGCTTCCCTGCGCAACTCATCCAATTCATTTAATTGCAGTTTCCCCTTGTTCCCAGCTTTACCCATATCAAAGTTAAACTGCTTAATCCAATAAGCTTTGTGTTCCAGCTCCACCGACAGGTGGCATGCTTTCCCATAGATGAGCCGGTGGGGAGACAATCCGATTGGTGTCTTAAAAGTAGTCCAGTAAGCCCATAAAAGCATCATTCAATCTCATTGACCAATCTTTCTTATTCGGGCCTACTGTAGGCTCCAATATTCTTTTAATTTTCCAATCCGACGCTTCCACTTGCCCACTGGTCTGTGGGTGATAAGCGGTAGAGACTTTATGGGTGATTCCATACTATTTCATCAGGGCTTCAAATGCCCGATTGCAAAAGTGCAAACCCCCATCACTGATGATGGCTCATGGAGTACCAAAACGAGAAAAGATATTTTCTTACAGAAATTTTTGGACTATTTTAGAATCATTCTCTTGGCAAGGAATAGCTTCTATCCACTTGGACACATAGTCTACAGCCCCTAAGTATAGATATAACCAAAACTCGGAGGAAATGGACCCATAAAATCAATGCCCCATACATCAAAAAGCTCTACTACTAGAATGGGGTTCAGTGGCATCATGTTTCTTTTAGAAATTGTGCCTAACTTCTGGTAGCGATCTCAGGCTCGACAAAAATCATGAGCATCACAGAACAATGAGGGCAAATAGAATCCAGACTGCAGAATTTTGATAGCAGTCTTTTGTCTAGAAAAATGTCCCCCAACAGGCCTGTGTATGGCAAAATGAGATGACACTGTGTTTCTCATTGTCAGGCACACATCTCCTAATTATTTGGCCTGGGCAGTATTTGAACAGATATGGATCATCCTAGAAAATATATCGAACCTGAGAAAAGAAAGAATTCCTATCTTGCTTGGACCAATGGTCAGGAGTGTTACCCGCAGCAAGATAGTTTGCGATATCAGCGTACCAAGGGGATTGATGATGTTCATCCAGGAAACTATCCTGGATTGGTGTCGGAAAGAACTAGCCTAGATAGATGATCAGCCACGACATTCTCTACTCCCTTCTTGTCCTTAATTTCTAAGTTAAATTCTTGGAGTAAGAGGATCCATCTAATGAGTCTGGGCTTAGCATCCTTTTATGAGAGAAGGTGCTTAAGCGCAGAGTGATCAGTGAAGACAATAATCTTGGATCCAATCAAGTAGGACCGAAACTTGTCAAGTGCAAACACCCCTTGCCAGTAATTCTTTTTTAGTGGTTGAATAGTTGATCTGCGCACTATTCAAGCTCCTACTTGCATAAGAAATCACGAAAGGTTTCTTATCCTTTCGTTGCCCCAACACAGCCCCAACCGCATAATCGCTGGCATCACACATGAACTCAAAAGGCAAAGTCCAGTATGGAGGCTGCATAATTGGTGCGGATGTCAGCATGCTTTTCAAGTTATCAAATGCTTCTTTACATGCCTTTGTCCAGTTAAATTCTGCCTCTTTGGAAAGCAGGTTACAGAGAGGTCTAGATATGGAACTGAAGTCTTTGATAAACCTCCTGTAAAAGCTTGCGTGCCCTAAAAATGATCTGACATCTCGTACGGTTTTGGGCGTGGACAAGTTGGCGATCAAATCTATTTTGGACTTGTCAACTTCCAATCCTCTTTCCGACACAATGTGACCAAGGACAATCCCCTAGCGAACCATGAAATGGCACTTTTCCCAATTCAGCACAAGGTTCTTTTCTTCGCATCTAGTGAGGACCTTTTCTAGGTTGCTCAAACAGTCCTCAAATGAATCACCAAACATAGAGAAATCGTCCATGAAGACCTCCAGAATCCGCTCCACCATATTGCTGAAAATACTCAGCATACATCTCTGAAATGTTGCTGGAGCGTTACATAACCCGAAAGGCATTTGCTGGTAAGCGAAAGTACCGTAAGGACATGTAAATGAGGTCTTCTCATGGTCTTCCAGGGCGATTTTGATCTGGTTATACCCAGAATACCCGTCTAGAAAACAATAATAATGATGGCCAACTACCCTTTCCAAAATGTGATCCATGAAGGGTAGAAGGAAGTAATCCTTATGTGTGACCGCATTTAATTTTCTGTAGTCTATGCAAACCCTCCAACATGTGGGTACTCGGGTGGAGACAAGTTCATTTTGAGCGTTCTTGACCGCGGTAATGCCGACTTTTTTCGGGACAACTTGGGTAGGGTTAACCCATTGACTATCCGAGATTGGATAGATGATACCCACTTCTAGGAGTTTAAGCACCTCAGCCCTTACCACTTCCTGCATGGTAGGATTGATCTGACGTTGCATTTGTCTACATGGTTTAGTATCTTCTTCAAGGTAAATGCGATGCATACACACAAAAAGTGTCAATTCCCTTAATATCTACCACATTCCAGGCAGTTGCACTTTTATGTTGTTTGAGTATTTTCAACAGTTGGACCTCTTGGTCCTCATTAAGAAGCGAAGAAATAACCACAGGATATGTTTTTTTATCCCCAAGATAAGCATATTGCAGGTCCGATGGGAGGGGCTTCAACTCAAGCTTGGGAGGATTCACCTGAGATGGAAGAGTTGGCTTACCAGATGGTACAAGCTCCTCAAAATACGCTTTCCATACTGCATGGGCATCCTCAACAATGTCATCTTGAAAGTCCTCAAGATTGCCCATGTTCTCCTAGTCAACAGTAGCACAGCATGGGAGTTAATGCACTCCTCAAGATCATCTTCAACCAATGCATCAATAAAATCCACATCATGGCAGTCATGTTCACAATCCCTCGGCTGTTTGCACATTTGAAAGATATTGAGGTCCAAGGTCATGTTCCCGAAAGACAATTTGAGCCTTCCACTCCAGCAATTGATCAGTGCGTTGGAAGTGGCCAAGAATGGTCTTCCCAGAATGACTGAAATTTCACCACTTTCATTCCGTACCAGCTCATTGTCCAGCACATAAAAATCCACTGGGAAGTAAAAGTGCTCAATCTGTACCAAAATATCTTCTATTACCCCTATCGATTTCTTCACAGATCGATTGGCGAGTTGAAGAGTAGTTATGGTTGGTTTTAACTTGCCAAGCCCCAGTTGTTCATAAACTGAGTAGGGTAATAGATTTACACTCGCTCTAATGTCTAGCAAAGCTTGACCTATCCGGTGGTTTCCAATAATACATGAGATGGTGGGGCATCCCGGGTCTTTGTATTTGGGAGGAGTGGTCTGAGTCAGGTATGCACTGACCAGCTCAGTGAGAAATGCTTTCTTTGGAATATAAACCCTACGCTTAACAGTGCAAAGATCTTTCAAGAATTTAGCGTAGGTGGGGACCTGTTTAATGGCATCCAGCAAAGGAATATTGATTCTAACTTCTATGAAAACATCCAAAATCTCGTGGTTTGGGATTTTCTGTCTAGAATGGGTCAACCTTAGAGGGAAACGGGTAATGGGTTTGATAATCATGGGGTCATGACCATTTTCAGTGTCAACAGAAATTTTTGCATTAGTGCTATCCTTTTCTTTCTCAATTTTCTCATTTGAATCCGAGGAGACAAGTTGTTTATGTTTTTTTGGAATATTTTGAAGCTATTTGCCACTGCGTAGAGTGACAGCCTGAACATGCTCCTGATAGATAGGGTTAGTTACGTTGGACACTTCAAACTGGCCTTTAGGGTTTGGCAGGGCTTGGGCTAGAAATGTGCCTTTCCCCTGACCTTGAAGGCTACGTTTGACTTGCTCAACAGAGGTTTCTAACCTTTGGATAGCCTTTTTTAATTCTGATTAGCCCGTTGGTTATTCTGAATAATCTGTTGATTATTATGCAGACTCTGCATAAACTGCTACTGAGATTGTATCAGCGTATTTAGTGATTCCTCCAATGACCTATTCTAGGCCTATGGTGCATAAGATGTATTATGTTGTGGATTCACGTATGCACCAGAATTTGATGGTCTTTGGGGATTATACTCAGGAGTAGCATTTGGTCCATTCCTGTCACACCCCAAACCCGAGCCCTGTAGTGGCCCGACCTCGGGGGGATGCGAGTTTGGGAGTTTAAGTCATACAATTATATTTCTCCCAAGAACCGCGTGTGTGGGGATCACAAATTCCAGACACACTCTGAATATTTTGCGGAAGCTTTCGTGGCGTTGCGACTAGGAGTCTGTGGCCATCGGCTTCCGCATCGCACTCAACCGCTAGCATATAGCTATCATATCAATGATCATATCAGACTGGAACAAACCATCATAATAAAATATAGAGCTGGCGGTAAACAGGATATCACATTCCCATATATGTTCAAGTTACAATTATCAATGTGTATTAATTACAATCCCGAGAAAAAGACTAATAAAAGTCATACAATAACAAGCTAATAATTAACTACTACCCCACATGTGACGTAGCTCCAATGTCAAGCTCAATGTCTACATGACATAGCCGACAAAACAACCTGCAACTCATGGCTCCATGGCCAACAAATGCACTTAGCTCGGGGCGAAGAAATTTGGACCTGAGTACCAAAATAGTGGGTCAGACACGACGGTCTAGCAGGTGGGTGAAATTTACCTTGGAAAACAATTAAAACCTGCTTAAACAATAATTTCTCATGAAATAAGATGCATAATTTAACCGAAAACACATGTGCAATGTAAAACATGTAAAGGTACCAATGAACATGAAACTAGCAAGATGGCAACCACACTGAGCTAAATCCTCCATCACTAATGTGATGAGAGCATGCTAGAGGCGTTGGTCTCGAACACTCGAGGTGGCGAAAACCAACTAAATATATACATATAGCTAGACAAGACCACGATCGTGGAACCGGGTAACGGGACATGCAGGATCCAGATTATAGCTGGCAGGAGTAAGAGGTGGACCCCAGGTCGGTGGATCAGACCGACAAGGTTGTCCAAGCTAAGTGGTGCCAAACATGTAAGAAATCAGGACATATACATATATCTAGATAGGTGTATAACACCCAAGCAAGGGGGACGGGGTGCTCGTAAGCACATATAACACATTCATATCTGCTCATGCATATACAGGCTAGCAAAACACTTAAAGTGCATAAATCAGTAATTTTGGAGTAGGGCTAGTAAAACACATCAAGTGCATGTATCAATAGTTTAAAGTAAAACTAGTAATGACACAAGAAAACAGGCGGGAACACATGTAATTCGAGTAAAAGAGTACATAATGGATTTCAGTAAAAGTCTGGACCATATGTTGATGCTTCGAGAGCTAAACTGATGTGTATAAGGGTCCCGTATGTCGGTTTTGTTATTGGCTTGGTACTCTCGAAGATCGGGGACATTCCGAGCAACCTACCCACATTTACAAGTCAAGAGTCCTCAATATACCTCCGTGATGGGGTTCTTTTTCAATCCAACTCCGTATATCACCTCCTAGGTATCATCATCATATTTGGGCTCCAAACAAACCTTTTCCAGCATTAAAACCATTTTTTCAGGCCACCAACAAAGACCCTTGCTAGAATGGTAGTTGGCTCGAGTGGACTATAGGTTTGCCCGAGCCATCAACCCTCTGGGAGGGGTTCGCTCGAGCGGACCAGTTCCTGGGAGGATTGGCTCGAGCGAACCTGAAGGTTGGCTCGAGCCTGGATGGGGTTTGCTCGAGCGAACTCCTTCAGAAAGCTGTTTTCTGTGCAATTTTGGCCCCTTCTTTCTTTCTCTTGCAAACCCCTTTGAATCACCCCTTTGACACCAAAATTAGGGGTCTCTTTGCTTTCTCAAACCACACTTATTCCACCTTCAATCAACCCACAAAAATAGAACAGGAGTCCATCACATTCATCTTCATTTCATCACAAGAACCCATTATTCATGGGAATCCATATGTAACATAAATCAAGATTTATCAAAAACCAAATGCATACATTTTCAAGAGATTAACCAAGAGAAAACGACTCATCAATATGCCCTTTTAAAAAAAAGCAATAGGAACCATATCAAGAATGTAGATGAAAACACATATGAGATCAACAAAAATAATTAATGTAAATCAAGATTTTCCCATAAAACATGTTAGCATTCAAAAATCATCCTTCAAAAGCAATAAAAAATCATAGTGAAAAGCATGATTAGAAGCAAGTATTAAATCACTAAGAACAAGTAATGAAAATCCATATTTTTCTCATAAAACATGCTAACACTTGAAAACATCCATTCATCCACTTACCATGGCTCCAAACTAGCTAAATAAGCTCCCACAACCACCCTTAAGATCAACCTACAAGCACACCCAAAAACCCCCAAAATAAACCCATTAGAACCCTAAAATGGCATATCAAGAAAGACAACGAATGAGCCCAAACCAAACTAGGAAATAGAACCTAAGGGGATGCCATAACACAAAATGGAAGATGGGGAGGAAGCGCTCACCTTTAAGCCCAACAATCAGCAAGAAGAAGCTTGGAGAAGGGGCTGCCCACCTTGGTTTCCCACGAAAATGATGTCAAACGAGAGAGGAGATGAAGGGGAAAATGTTGTCGGAGTTCCCTCGTCGGATTGGTGGCTTGGAGGCTCCATTCAAGCAAGAGAAATGGAAGAAAAGAAGAAGGATGGCTGCTGGTACTGTAGCTAGAGAGTTGCAGTCGATGGAGAGTGGAAAATGAGGGAGGAAGAGAAGAGGGTTGTCTTTTTATAATGGGGTGGAGGATGTAAGATCCCGACCCCAGTTCTTTTGTTTAGTATTGTTTTAATCGTGGTTTAACTTGTTAAGTGAGATTTGATTTAGTTTGACCGCGTTTTTGAGTTTGACCGGATTTTTCCATAACCTTGGAGATTTTGAGATCGTTGACTTTGGTTTGACCCGGTATATACGATATGTACCTTTTTATGAGAAATTACTTCTAATTTCTAAAAATTCTGAATTTGGTGTATTTTGACTCATTTTATGAAGTTTAACAACTTTCATGTTTTGATCATTTTGATTTGATACTCAGAAATCACGTTTTTCGAGGAAAATGGGCAAAAATGACATTTTCACTAAATCTGCCCATGAATTTCGAAAATTTCAGAAATTGGGGAAAATATACTTTTTGGAAAGTAGATATTTCGCCGATCGTTTTTGTCTTCTTCGTCGTTTTCGTTCGGGGCCCGCAAATGCGAGTTTCAGCCTTGTGAAGATTGGGGCCCACAAGACCCACCTTATAAGAGGGGAACCCCTCTCTTCTTCTCCTTCATTCGTTTCCAGCAAGGGTTTGAGCTAGGGCTCTTTCCCTCTCTTCCCACTCTTTCTCTCTCATCTGAAACACCTCTCTCTTGGAGCTTTCATGGAGATTTGATCTCACCTCCTTCTTCCCCAACTCTCAAGCATTCCAAAGACCCCATTTTCAAGAACATTGGGTTAGGACAACCCTCCTCTTCAAGCCCTTCTTCTTATTTGGAACACCCAAAGGTTAGCAATGGTTTTCTTTTCTTTAGATCTTTGTTTTCCTCCTCATTTTGAGTGTTTTCATCTCTCATGCAATGGGTTTTCATGGAAATTCGGAAATGGATTTGTTTTCTAGGGTTTTTCCATGAGCTATTTGGGGGTTTTGTGATTTTGGGAGCTTGAGACCCTAGAGCATGGTTGGGAGAGCATCTTAGCCTTCATTGAGGCTTGAGGCAAGTAGATTTCCAATTAATATGATGGTTTCTCTCATTTGGTTCTATTTTATGATTTTTTCTTCTTATGGGTTAATCTTCTTTGATTATGGATCTACTTTGATGGAATGGACCATTGTTGCATTGATTTCAATATATGTTTTGTTTATCATGCATGGGAAGTTTGCTTTCATTATGGTTTTCTTTGAAAATTTGGACTTCTTGTGTTAAAGGTAAGTGTTCATGAGTATGGGGAAAACTTTGATTTTTAAAAAAAGGGTTGTGTTTGATCAATTAGATAGATTAATGAATGGTGATTGATGAGTTTGGAAGGTCAAGGAAGGGCCCAAAGGATCTAGGAAACTTGTATGAAAGATTGGGAATGAAAAAGGATAAAAAAGGATGGAAAAAGATGGAAAAAAAGGGGAGAAAACCCTCCCTGCACGGGCTGGACAGAAGCCCAGCTCGCTATAGCGAGATTGGGCTCGCTATAGCGAGCCAGGCTTCTGGAATGGGTTGTTTCTGGCCCAATTCCTGGGCTGTTTTTGGCCTGTTTTGAGGCTTATTTTCTGCCTGTTTAAGGCTTCTGTTCCAGCTTGTTTTAGGCCAATTCCCAACCTGTTTTTGGGCCATTTCAAGACCTGATATTGGGCCATTTCAGGGCCTGATGTTGGACTATTTTAAGACCTGTTTTTGGGCCTGTTTTTGGGGTGTTCTTTGGGCCTATTCCTTGGGCCTGTTTCAAGTCAGTTTTTGGGCCAATTCAAGATCTGATATTGGGTCATCTTAGGTCTAGTTTTGGGGATGTTTTAGAGTATGTTGGTGGGCCATTCAAAGCTAGTATTTAAGAGCTGATTTAAGGGCTGTTTGTGGGCCTGTTTCAAGTTAGTTTTGGGGTTGTTCCCAAACTTGTTTCTTGTCCATTAAAGGATTTGTTTTGGGCTGTTTTTAAAGTTGGTTTTTGTGGGCCGATAAATGTTTAGCTTGGGCTGTTTTTAAGGTTTGTTTTATGGGCCATTCAAGGTTTCGTTTTGGACTATTTCAAAATTTGTTTTGTGGGCCTGTTCGAAGTTTGTTTGGGCTGTTTTTAAGAATTGTTTTGTAGGCCATTTAAGGATTAGTTTTTGACTGTTTTTAAACTTGATTTGTGGGCTTGATTAAGGTTGGTTTTGGATTGTTATTGAGGACTATTTTGGACGTGGATTAAGGCCAACTATGGGCCTACTTTAAAGAGTTTGGATTTACTTGTGATGCTCGGAATTTGTGAAATGGGAATGACGTGAGAATGAGTTTATGTGAGATTATCCGGGAACCTTTCGGGTCTCAATGCGCACTTTATCATTTAAACATTATGGATTTTCATTGGCATCAAGCACATTCATTATTAATCAATGTTTAAAGGTTAAATGTGCATTGAGATGGTTCCTTGGTAAGTCATTAGGTCATTCTCCACTGTCCATTCCATTTCAAGTCAGAAAAATGTATTTGTATTTGTATTTGTATTTGTATTTGTTTTCTTTGGTGAACTAATTTAAATAGCATCGATGATTTGCTATAAAATCATGTGTCGTCCCATGTTCGAAAGGGTCGATCGCACGATGTTATACAAATCACCTTGATGCGTATTTGAACGGTTTACCATGGATATTCGTATGTTTTCTCCGATGCGATTTGAAAAGAGATTTGTATATGTTCGTCACATTCGGGATTTCTTCGATGAGACCATTATTTGTTAAGATTAGTATTTTGAAAATGAAACCTCGAGGCAAGATTGGGCCAGAGCTATGTGGTGCGAGCCCATGAGCCAAAGAGGCTATGATTCCGAAAACAAAACCCCGAGGCAAGACGGGGCCAGAGCTATGTGGTGCGAGCCCCTGAGCCAAAGGGATTAGTATTATGTTAGATTTGTATCCGTTCGAGTTTTGAAAACTAAAGGCACCACTAGGCTTAGGTCACCTTGTCGGGCTGATCACCCGGCTTGGGATCTTTACTCTGTCCGCCAGCTGCAGCTTGGATTCTGTCTGTACCGACCATGGCAACGGTAATTATCTGCCGGTCCCATTTGTATGGCTACGGTTCTGATACTTTTGATCTGCCGGTCCCATTTGTATGGCTACGGTTCTGATCCTCTGTTTAGTACCACGTTCAGTGGCTACGCTCTGTCTGCTCTTATTACTTCGGTAATAGGAGGATTTAGCTATTTGTGGTCGTCTAGGTTTTATCTGCATATTACTTTAGTTTATGATTCTTGTTGGTTATATTTTGTTTATGCTTCGATTTGGTTAATGTTTACGATGTCGATCATTTATTATATTGTCGCTATTATTTAGGATTTGAAATGTATTTCCGACGATTAAATGTTTTATGCAGACTTTTAATCTTTCGAGATATTCGTACATCTGATATTGTTCTTTTACTTGTTTTGATATTTATGTTCGGTCTTTCGATCATTTTAGCATGCTTTATTGTCATTATTGTTTAGCCTATTTATTCGGTTTTACGATGATTTCATCAAGTTTTATATATGTTCTTTTGTTCATATTATTTGGTTATTTGCTTGCCAGACCGTCGTGTCTGACCCTTTTTGTTTGGTGCCAGTTTCTTCTTTTCTGGTCTTAGGTGTTTGATCAGAGGAGGCGGTGGGACCGCCGGTCTGACGTGAGAGGCTGCCCACTGATGTCATCTGGATGTCAAGTTTGGCACCGGAGTTCGTATCAAACCTTTGAGGGTAGTATTTTTTGTTTAGTTGGTTATATTGTTGTATGGCTTTATCAGCCTTTTTCTTTTGGGGTTTGTAATTAAGACATTTGTTAATTGTAATCTGAATATGCGGGAAATAATAGATTTGTTACTACCAGCTCAGTGTGTTGTGATTTATGGGTTATGCCAGTCTTATTATGAGATGGCTTTATGACATTGGTTGCGTACGACACGGAACCCGATGGCCACGGATTCCGAGTCGTAACACCATGGTTAGCTTCCGCGAAAAATATACTCTAATTGTGTTGGGATGTGATTATCCTCATTCACGCGGATCTTGGGAACTATACAAAAAGTTTCAAATTATTCCAAAATTTCGCACCCCGAGATCGGTTCGCTGCAGGTCCCGGTTTCGGGGCGTGACAGGTGTGGGCCCCACCTCACATAAAACTTGTCAAGGGTAAAACATCAATTTATGAGCCTTGAATGCGATCGACGAAGAAGGAAAAAATGTATATCATAAAATCTAGTTCTCAAAAAGTATAATTTTGGCATGGTTTTGAGATCTCGGAATTTGGGTCCAGATTCAATGTGAAAAGACCGATTTTGTCCCCAGGGCTAGAAAAACTGGTTTTCGGAGCTTCAAATGGGCACAGAGTGAACACGAAAGTTGTACGGAGTGACGAGACTAGTCAAACTTTGCCAAAATGGGGACTTTTGGGAATCACAAAGAATCTCTCCGCGCTGACCACGGAAAACAAATGGGACCCTACGGTCACTTACTAGGTTCACTGGCTCTCAAAACTTCCCAAAGCTAATGAAAAGTCAATCTAACTCATAAACTAACCAATAACTGCTAATCCCGCTTAGAGAAATAATCCATAACTAAAAGAACACTAATCCAGGAAATTAGGGGTCTGATTCTCATAATTCCTCCAGCTAAAATTTCGGTGGTTCCGCCACAAAGGATTGTACGTGTTCCCCATGGTATTTGCATTGAATGGCTTTTGAAAAGAATTCAAAGCATTAGCATGTTCCTAAATTGCTTCTTGTAAGGCAGATCCAGTTGGACAATCTACCGACATATGATTTTCGGAAGCACAAATACCACAAACCACACTAAATCCTTATTCTTCCCAAGTCTCAGAGATTTGACTTCTCTCGTGAGTGCTGTAAGTTTGGCTTGGGTGTCTATTCGATTGTTCACATGATATAGACCTCCATTCTTAGACTGATTCAACCCCCTGGAATTATCTACCCCCTTAGAGGAGGATCATTTTTGTGTATTTTCTGCCATCAATTCCAAAAATTCAAACGCTTCACTTGGTGTTTTTGGTCGAATTAACCATTGCACATCATCTCAATAAATTGACGCATCTCAGGAGTGAGGTGTTCAATGAAGATCTCAATGAGACAGTGTGTTTCATACCCATGATGTGGACATGCAAGGATCAACTCGTTGAACCATTCCCAACACTTAAAGTAAGGCTCTTTCTGATTTTGCATGAACATTATGATGTCCCTCTTTAAGGTGTTGGTTTTGTGTTGTGGGAAGAATTTTTTAAGGAATTCGGTGACACAGGCATTCTAGGTATCAATTGAATTAGGCCTAAGTGTGTGGAGCCAAGCCTTAGCTTTTTCCTTTAAAGAAAAAGAAAATAATTTGAGTTTGATCACATCTGGCACCACGTTTTGCAATTGAAGTGTTGCACATACTTCATCGAATTCCCTCAAATGTAAGTATGCGCTTTCAAATTCTAGCCCATGAAACTTTGGCAGAAGTTGGATCATACCAGGTTGTATTTCATATTGACCCGCAATGGCGGGTAACACAATGCACGATGGTGTGGTGTGTTGTGCGGGGTTCAAGAGATCACATAATTTCCTTGGTGGCTGGTTCACCTCCCTACCGTTGTGGTCCCCATTTGGATTTGTGGCAGGCCCACCATTGTTGGGGTTGCTACCTGACCCACTCGACATGTTAGACAGTCTAGACGGACTCAGAGGTTGAGGAGAGTCGTGGATTCTTATAAGTTCTTTAATTACGGACACTCTTCTTTTTAACCGATGCGCTGAGTCTCTTTGCCAACTGGACTTCTTGCTCATGCACAAATGGTGTGAGCAAGTGGAGAGGGTTTATACTTTCCTTTTAGATTTTTTTTTGGAAAAACAAATGAGAAAAGCCTAGCCTACACAAGAAACAACTGAGTTAATATCTTAAGGTTGAAGAGTTTTCCTAAGTTCACCAATTCGGCCCTATGAAACCAACCCGGCCAGTTCAGCCCCCAGGTAAGGGTAGGATCACGAATAGACCCATTTGAAAGACCCTTGCCTAGAACAGTCTAGCTATCTCCACACTCTGGATATGGTTTTGCTTCGGCACCGAGATAATCAAGGACAGCGATTAGGTCACTTTGGTTCACTTTCTTCCAAAAGGATTCAAAACAAGTTGACAAATAACATAACTTCGCCAATTCTTAGAAAGTTTCTAAAAATTCAATGATGTGTCCTTTCCAATTAGTAATCCATGTAATTTTCAAATCCAATTTAGGGCAGTTTAACATTCCAAGCATACACCTCCTATATCTAAAAAGATTCCAAAGATAACACACCCATAAAGCAATGTAAATAAAGAAAGTTTCTAAAAATTCAATGATGTGTCCTTTCTAATTAGTAATCCATGCAATTTCTAAATCCAATTTAGGGCAGTTTAACATTACATGCATGCACCTCCTTTATCTAAAAAGATGTCAAAGATAGGACACCCACAAAGCAATGTAAATAAAGAAAATTTCTAAAAATTCAATGATGTGTCCTTTCTAATTAGCAATCCATGCAATTTTCAAATCCAATTTAGGGCAATTTAACATTCCATGCATGCACCTCTTGTTGGAAATTTATACTAAAAGCATACTTTTATGTATTTGTCTTTGATTGACTTATTTATTAGTATATTTTGGTCTTTCATCTTTATGAGAGTTTGTATGGGAAAATGGTTGCATTATTTAGTATTATGCATGTGTGTATCTTTTATTCTATAAAGTAGACAAGTTGGTGTGTAGAGTTCAACTTATACACGAAAGACTTGTTTGTCGATTCTTATAGAATATAAGTTGTTGTTCACAATCTAGATGGATTTGGACACACCATCGGTACGATTATAGCATGATGTTTCAACAGGCTTGTCTTGGCTGTGGGAAACGGAATAGTTTCAACTCATTGTGCTAGTATGCTTTGTGTGTATTGAACATGACTACTTTTGGGTTTATTGTCTTTATACTGACTATATAAGACGATTAAGATCCAAATGGTTATTATGAGTACTTGTGCTCTTAATCTCGATATAAATAATAGACACATACATTTAGTGTTTCAAATCTTGATTTACAAAGGAGTGAGATCTTGTATGGGTTAATAATCTCAGTAAATTGGATGAGTATACTACGTGTATGGTGCATATTAGTTTATTGACGGAATCCACATCCCGTTATAGAGATTGATGATATCCCCTTGATGAAGCTTTTAAGTTTTGACATTGTCAAACCCTGCAGGTGGAATTTGTGTCCGACATATCAAATAAGTTGAGCGTTAGGTCTCAAGGAATTATAAAGATATCTATTAAATATAGATTGATGTCAGTAAATATTTAATCGATGGATTTCTGAAATCTTAATGTGGGGAGATTAATAAGCATTTAATAATAAGAAGCTCGAAATATTATTTTGAGAATAAAGGACAGGAGTGCAATTATAATTCTCTAGTGGACTGAATTCTAATTTATGGAACTAGGATTCTAATTTGGGTCGAATTAGGGTTTCCTACTTCCATTAGAAGCCTATCCCTTATTTACTTCTTAGGGTTCTTATTGTAGCTTATATATACGCGCTATTGCTCTCTAGGTTAAATATATAAAAGAAATCTCATTTTTAATAGCAGCGAGAATTCGTAGAAGAGACCCACTCCTTCGTGCGGATTTGAGCATAGAGGAATACAATAGAAGATCTTGAGATTTTCGAGTTGCTGTGATACCGAGATCAAATCAGAGAGATCTCACAGGTATGATCTTTGATCATCATTATTTCCGCATTTAATCTGTACACAATGTCTTGAGATTCTGGCTGCATCTTCTAACATCTCCTATATCTAAAAAGATGCCAAAGACAGCACACCCATAAAGCAATGTAAATAAAGAAAGTTAGAAAAGTTACCTTATTTGGAGCTCTTCGGCAATGACACCAAAAACTTGATCATGTGCTCCAAGCGTAGAGCCGCGACGTAGTAATAATTAAACTAGTGAGACCAGGTCGATCCACAGGGAGCAATGTTGATTAAGAAACTTTCCAACTTTTAACCTGTCCTAATTAAAATCTAAAACTAGCCTAAATAAGAAACTAATCAAATTACATCAACTTTTCTAAAATAACTGAATGTAAAAACATTAATTACAATTCATTACAAAAACAAAAGACCTATTCTACTAAAGGAAACCACATCTAAGCAATCCTAGAATATCTAAAAACCTACAAAAGAACACACAAATCAAACAACCAATTTAATATAAAAAATCAGAATAAAATTTCCTAAATTAGATCCTAATTACCAAAACAAATTATAATGAAAATATGAATGATTTATGAGGTCCTACATGCAAATAATGCAATTCTAGACAAATTCCTAAAAATCTGATGCACTCTGAAAAGTTTTAAGTATGAAAAACCTTATGCACGGGCCTGCTTTCACTGGACTATAGAACCTACGTAAGTTGCCCTAAACCAAAACTTAATGGTTGGAATTCGAACCTTGATGATTCATGAACACACAAAAAAAAAAGTGAAAAACGAGTTTGGATGAAAAAGATATGAATGCAACAAGATGCCTACTTGAACCGGTTATGTTGCTGAAATCTAGTACGACCTTGCTGGGTACCCCTGTTTGTGCCTCTGGTTGACACGGTTCTTGAGGTTATCTTTGGCTGAATTTCTGGGGTTTCAAAGTCCTATTACTTGACTTTAATTCTGCTAACTTTCAAGGAAAAATAACGTCTTTTTCCTTGTTTTCAAATCATGTACTTTTAGAACACAGTCAGACCAAAACTGCTGAAACAGTGCAGTTTTTTTCAATGTGCAGATTTTTGACTATGTATCGGGTCTGAAATTAGCATTATTAATCATTCATTAAACATTGTGATTTCAGAAGCAAAAACCTATTCTAATGCAATTTCTAATTATGATGCATGAAATTGAGTCACAACTTCAAAAACTGGAAAATAAAAGTAGTGTTGCAATTAAAAGTAAAAGTAGTGAAACTAATAAAATTTAAATGTAGTGTTGCGAAGAGAAGTAAATGAAGTTGTGCAGAATTTAAATGTAGTTCAAGTAGTGAAATTATCCTCTCAATAATTCTTTCTTAATATAATTTAGAATCACTTCAAATATGCTCTCATAAACTTGGGTCGTCAATCCAAGCACAAAAATAAGCAACGTAAATAAAGCATCAAGCATAAAACCATAAGAAGAATAATATTGAAAAAAAATAACTTTTACTAGCATGTAGATTCATTTACATAAGATGGAAGATAAAAATAATAGAAAAATACATGTTAGGATGGAAAAACCTCTTCTAGATGAGAAGTCCCGAGGGAGTAGTGTGGCTTTAGGGCTAAACCATCTTGAGGAACAAAATGAGGAGAAGGAGAATCGAGAGGATGGAGTGAAGAGAGGCTAAAGTGGGTTGTTTTCCATGAGAAGAAGGAGGGAAGAACATCCCATGTGATGTTTATATAGAGCATGGAATGCCTATATAGGGCAAGGGTTGCCTATGTAAGGCATGGGCCGCCTATGTGGGACATGGGTTGCCTATATAGGGCATGGATGCCTATGTAGGACATGGGTTGCCTATATAGGGCAAGGGTCTTCTCCTAAGGCCCTACTTTGTAGCATTCAATCACCTATGTTAGGTGATAGGTCCCATGTGATGTTGATATAGGGCATGGGATGCCCTATCTCTTCTCCTTACAATTTCTTTCTTTATCTCATTCTTTGGTTGTGGGACCCATTTCATCCATTTCCTACAAGCAAAAGTGAATTATAATTTAAAATAATAATTTTGAATAAAAATCACAAATGCATGATAGTGGGCCCATAAATTTAAATGCACATCATTATGCATGAATGCACTACAATAAACCCAAAATGCATAAAAACATGATTTTTTCTTAAATGAGACTATTTTGGATTAACAAGTCCCTAAAATGGTCCAAAATGTGTATGAAAATATACATTTTTAAGGACTTATCAGCTAATAATCAACTGACTACAGAAGGTGTCCAAAAGAATAAGGATGACGCTCTCCGAAGACCAGGCTAGACAACTCCATCAGCCATCCACTCCTCTAAACCTGGTGGTACCTCAATGACCTCCTCCCCTCCCTCCGCGGTCTCCTCAAGACCTGGGGCAGGATTTGCATCTGTAACACCAAAGAATAGCTAATGAATACGACGATTCAACAGAGTATAAATAGTAATTGATCTATGTATGTTGTATCAAATTGAATAATAGACAATTAAATTGGAGGAAAGCATAAAATGGTAAACTAGGTAGTTGTGCAATTGAATTAATCATGCTTAATGAATCAATAATAATGAGACTATACAATCTAGTTGGTTACTACATCTGCTCATCCCTCCTCTCAATTAGAGAGGAAATCACGTTGGGATGTCTCCAGTGACCAGGCCAAAGGCTCATCTGGCTATCCGGTTGTGGAGTTCCGATGCTCCAGACTATCTACTGCGCAGCGAGTTTTAACAGTTCTAAACCAAGAGTCAATCCCATCAAATATCATCCGGTCAGAGCTAAGTAGTACCAACTCATTCGAATCAATTAACAATCCGAACTTGAGTAAACTACACTAATCATTTCAGTCAATACAGTCCAATCGTTTTATTTCCCACTCATAAAATCCACCCAAGACTCCTCAATTTATGATTCAACTGGAATATTTTAACATGAAATTGACAGTTCAGTTGATCATGCGAATAAGGTACAATCTATATATGTAAACACTGATTAGTGCATGAAGCCATGGATATAGTAAATCAATATATATATGCATTATAATTTGAGAGAATCAAGGACTTTTACGAGCCAAACTAATCTAAGCATTCGTCTCTCATTACTGTCTCGCACGTTATAAATTATAGTATTCGATGTGCTGCGATTCTTGATTTTTGTTACATTGTATATCAATTGTACAACAAATTCCCATAATTAATAAACATGGTACAATAATGATTGAACGAACACCGAACATGTGAAGACCTTTGCCTCTAAGGTCATCCATGTCCGGGTAATTCCCAGTGGTCAATTTCCAGTGAGGAGGTACCATTAGGAAGCCCTACAAGGTCCTCTAAAAATTCCCAACAAATTAGGGTTTTCTGGGCAGTCGGTCACCTAACGATTGCTTGGCGGCTAGTCGAGTGGCCACTCGGCTAACCGCCTGGTCACCGCGGCCTGACTGCTATTTTTCTTCCTTTCTGAATTCTTACCGTGATCTGGGCAGCTAGCGGCCTAGTGACTGCCTTTTAGGCAGCTAGCCGCCTGGTGACTGCCTAAGCTGTGATCAGAGTTCTGGATTGAGTCTGTTTTGAGTACTTTTGGGGCTCAATCACTTCCATTCCATTCTAGTGACTCTCCGCTTCTAAAACCTTCGTAACTGAGCCTCCTTGCTCCCATTTACACATAAGAATTCCCCTTCAACCATTACCACTTCAAAGAAATGCAATTAAGAAGAACCCATTTGCACAGTCTTTATTTAGATTAGAGAGGCTATAAACAATCACTGAACTGAATTTCTATTCTAGAATCAATACAAAAACAACATGCATGGCCAGAAATTGTTTATACTAGATTCAATCTAAGCTTTTTCACACCCTAACTCCTTCTTGAGCCCAAATAAGTAAAAACCGACAAATTCCCAACCCTAACAAGAAGGTAATGCCAAATGAACTATTAAAATGCATGCATGTAGAGAATCCAAGTCTCATGACTCCATTACAACCAAAATCTTGAATTGGGTGCAGTTCATACTGTTAGGTCTGTCAGAAGAAAATGGCAGAGAGGCAGAGAGGTGTCTCGCTATAGTGAGAATGGCACTGAGTGTCCAGTCCGATCAAAAATCTGTTTTAAGAGTTTGGAAAAGGCTTGTTACTCTGAGTGGATTATGATTAGAAGTCTTATGCACGAATTTGGGGCTATAAGTAGGGTATTACTCTCAACCCTAAAGCACATCACCACTCTCATTAATTTGAGTCAGAGATATCTTAGAGAGAGATTAGTCTCTAGAGCCATTGAAAGATCGTTCTGAAGGGTTGCTCTATAAGTTATTGTTGCTTCTGCTTTCTTATTGAAGATAGTCCATCTTGACTGATAAGGTGCGAGGAGATCAAGTAAGGAGAATGGTGTACGGTGGAAGTCGTGTTAGTGGATTCTGTATAAGAACAACTACAGTCCTTAGGTCGAGGTACAGATTGAGGTGAAGGAGCTTGTGAGTATATCTTATAAACTGTTCGTGAACTCTTGATTTCTGGTTCGTGGATTCTCTCCCTGAATAGGGTTTCCACGCTAAATATTGTGTCTGCCTTCTTGTGGTATGTGAGTGGTAGATAGCTAGTTCTATATTGTCTGATTGGTTATTTCCGTTGTATTGATTTGATTAATTAGACTCGCATCCATTCTAGTGGGTCCTAAAAAACCTTCAATTAGTATAAGAGCGGGTTACACTATTTTATTGTGTTGATCCATATATTACTAGAATAGATATCTACCACGATGGCACTTCAATCAATAAGCCTCCTTTGTTGGATGGTAACAATTATGCTTATTGGAAAGCTATGATGGTTGCCTTCTTGAAAGCCATTGATCTGAAAGTTTGAAAATCTATTGTGAATGGCTATTCCTTGCCAATATTACTGCTGATGGGGTAGCTGGTCCCAAACCTGAAGATAAGTGGACTAAGGAAGAAGAGTTGGCTGCCCCTTGTAACTCTAAAGCTTTAAATGCTATTTATAATAGAGTTAATGTGTCTGAGTTTCGAAGAGTTTTTACATGTACTACTGCGAAAGAAGCTTGGGATATTCTGTAGACTGTGCATGAAGGGACTGATACTGTCAAATAGTCAAAACTTCAGAAATTGTATACAGCTTTTAAAACCATCAAGATAGAAGATGATGAAATCTTTGATGGGTCCAATTCAAAATTGAATGCAATTGTGAACAATACCTTTACTTTGGGAGAACCAATTCCTGAGAATAGAATTGTGAAAAAGATCTTGCGGTCTCTTCCAGAAGGTTTGATGCAAAGGTTGTGGCTATAGAGGAGAACAAAAGTCTGAATAATGTCAAAGTTGAGGACTTGGTTGGCAACCTTCAAACTTTTGAAGTAAACCTAAGGACTAATGGCAAATCAAAAACCAAAGGTGTTGCTTTGAAAACCTCCAAAGAATCATTCAAGAAAATTGCTAGTGATTCTGATTCTGAGGAGATTGATCCCTAAGTTGTTGTACAATTCATGGAGCAATTCAAGCTTTTTATGAAAGGGCAGAAAACCAATGTGAGGACCCCTAAAAATTCTGGAAAGAAGAAATCTTTTAAAGGGATTTAATGCTATAAGTGTCAAGGCAATGGACACATTGCTAATGACTGCGGAAACAGAAAATCTAAAAAGAAGGCTTTAAATACTACTTGGGAAGATGAAACTTCTGATGAGAATGATGAAGATCCTGAGTCTGACAAGGCTGACATGAGTAAGGCTTGATTATGATATGAAGACTTTGAAAGCAGAGAATTCTGATCTGAATGGAAGACTCAAGATGGTTCTATCTGAGTTAGATACTGTGAAAGCTTCATTGAACATGATGAATATTGGGTCTAAAAAATTAGATGACATCCTGTGCAGTCAAAAGGTAAACACTGACATGCATGGCCTTGGCTACGCTATTGGAGTATCCACTTTAAATGCCAGAGGTAAAAATTGATTTGTTAAAAATCCAGTTGTTACTAATCTCATTGTTAGTGTTGCAAAGAAAGCTCCAAAGAAGCAGAATATGTCATGTCCTGAACAAATCCCCACTTGTCATCATTATGAAATTAAAGGACACATTCGACCCCATTGCAATAACCTGTGAAGTTTACCGAATCAAAAGTAATGTAAAACACAGAAGGTTGAGCTGAAAAAGAAGGATACTAAAGTTGTCTGGGATAAGAAAGAAGACCCACCTTTTGTATTGGTACACATTTTGTGAAATATTTAAATTTACAAGTGTGTGTTCCTACACTTCGTGTCCCCTGATCTGCAAGATCAAGCCTCCAGCCCAGTGCTGATACGACGATCATATTGAGGGGGAGCTACTGCATTCGGAATGACAAAAGCTGCACGATGATATTTGTTTGTCAATTATAGACAAATGAAGGGGGAGGATAATGGAGTTAGGGAAGCTTTACAACCCAAGGAAATTCAAGATCTGGAAGTTTAGGCAAAGGCAATACAAGATCTATAGTGCTGATTTTTTTAATTTTAAAATTCAATGTATTTTAGGTTTTCCTTTTGGGTAGATCAAATTGTATTTTTCTAGGGGATTTTCTCCAAGAATTGCCAAAGGAGGAGATTGTTAGGTCTATCAGAAGAAAACGGCAGAGAGGCTCATTATCGCTATAGCGAGAATGGCGCTGAGTGTCTGGTCCGATTAGAACTCTGTTTTAAGAGTTTGAAAATGGTTTGCTATTCTGAATGGATTATGATTAGAAGTCTTATGCACGAATTTGGGGCTATAATTAGGGTATCACTCTCAACCCTAAAGCACACCACCACTCTCACTAATCTAAGTCAGAGATATCTTAGAAAGAGATTATCCTCTAGAGCCAATGAGAGATCGTTCTGAAGGGCTGCTATAGAAGGTCATTGTTGCTTCTGCTTTCTTGTAGAAGATAGTTCATCTTGACTGATAATGTGCGAGGAGATCAGGTAAGGAGAACGGTGCACGATGGAAGTCGTGTTAGTGGACTCTGTACAAGAACAACTACAGTCCTTAGGTCGAGCTCTAGACTGAGGTAAAGGAGCCTGTGAGCATATCTTGTAAACTGTTCGTGAACTCTTGATTTCTGGTTCGTGGTTTTTCTCCCTAGTTAGGGTTTCCACGCTAAATATTGTGTCTGCATTCTTGTGGTGTGCGAAGATAACTAGTTCTATATTGTCTGATTGGTTATTTCCGTTGCATTGATTTGATTAATTAGACTAGCATCCATTCTAGTGGGTCCTAAAAAACCTTCACTTACCTATGGTAGTCAAGTAGAAGTTGAAGGAGAAAGTTCTGGCCGCAATGAAGCTTTGGAAATGTAGAGTAGGAGAGGGAGAAACCAATTCCAACTTCTAATCACACATGCAAGCCTCACTTACAGAAATTGAAAATGAGAGAAGGAGGAACAGTAGAGAAGAAGTTCTTCCTCTCTCTCTCTGGCTGGGAAAATATGTTGGAATGACATGGTTTGGCTTTTAAGGAGTATTTTTCTTTTGTTTAGAAGAAGATCCAGTTCCTTTCTTGTATTTACAAATAAGGTCAAAGGAAAGCCCACTTAGTGAATTTGAGGTCCAATGAGAGAGCGTCCAATATGAAAATCGACGTGCTCTTCATGATGCACGCAATGATGCCAAAATGTCATGTATATGATGCAAAATTGGAGAATTTGAAATTACGAAAGAGTCTTTGGCTCTACCTAAATGAACCAAACTGGGTTCCAACTACATACCCAAGACCCACGGTCTAATCCAAAAGCTAAAATAATACTAATTTACTCTGTAGTAACTTTATTAGCGTCTAAGTATATTTAATTTAAATAAAATATAATTAATTGGAGTTAAACACGATTAAATTGAGTCAGGGTGTAACATATGGAAACTTTTTCCATCTTCTAATTGTCGAGCTGACACAAGCACCTACATTTCGTGACTGGTTCTGGTTTAAGGGTTCTACTCATCATCAACGTGTGGGCATTATTGTTTCTTGGTATCTTTGGAAGCATCACAATGATTATATTTTTAACCAAATCCCCATATGGCAAAAATCGATACAAATGAGAACTACCAAGCCTATTATGTTTTGGAATGTTACCACCAAAGTTCCTTTTCTAATGACTTAAATGGGTCCTTTGGGAAATTGGTGGTTGCCTCCGCCTAGGGGTCATCTCAAGCTCAATTTTGATGGTTCACTGAATCCATTCATTGTTATTGCCGATATTGGAGGCATAGTTTGAGATGAATGTGGCCTTCTGCGCATAGCTTTTTTTTAGGTCACCACTGTGGAATCTCCATTCAAAGCTGAACTATAGGCACTACATAAGGATTTGATAATTTGTAAGGAGCAGTGTTTTGAAGATATTCCTGTGGAAGGTGATTGCTTGGCCATTGTCTCTTCTATTCACTAATCAAAAACTTTGTCTTGGGATCTAGTTTTAACATGAAAGAAGGTGGTGGTTTCCCTCACATATTTTCTTCATTGGAATATCATTCACTGTGATCGAGCTTCTAACTAGATGGCAGATGGACCGACAAAAACTGCTCAGCCAATCCTAACCCTTTGTAAGACCTATCTCCCTCTGCACACACATGAGCTCTATCTTAAAGGGTCGTAGTAAGCTACAATTGTGTCTGTGACACCAAGAATAGCATCATGAATATAACAATCAGCAACGTATAAGCAGTTAATAATTAACACATGTTGTATCAAATTAGAATTATTGACAAGTGATTAAAAGAAGTTAAATAACAGCTAACTAAGTAGATTGTGCATTCAGAATTAATCATGCTTTATGAATTAGGATTTGAGAAACTTTACATTACTAGTTGCCCACTAGTTTGGCTATATATCCTCCCAATTAGGGAGCGAATCATGTTGGGACGTCACCAGTGACCAGGCCAAAGGTCCTCCTAGCTATCCGGTTGTAGAGTTCCGGAGCTCTAACTACCTACTGCGGTGGTATCGAATAACTAAACCAACCTTAACCGCGTTGGGTATCGTAAGGTCGAAGCTAAGTAGTGTCAGACCAATTGAATCAATTAATAAAACTTGAGTAAGACCAATTAATTCAATTCTATTTGACTCTATTCATATCAAGTCAATTCCAATCTAATACTCACTCAGTTCAAATATCAAATCAACATGCATCATAATTTATAGAAAGAGACAAGAATATTGGAGAGTAATACGATTCAAAGCATATAACACAATTATTTTTAAGAAATTGAGGTCAATAATGAAGTCCTTCCCAATATGCAATGCAATTTGATTAAAAGGAGTCAAGGTAGTTTACTATCCAATCTAATCTACTCACCCGCCCATCTCTAACTGACCATTACAATGTAGGTTTATGTAATTCGATGTACGACTATCCTTTCCTTGGTGTCACATTGTATGTATGAGGTACATAGAACTCCCCGAAATCAACACCCATGGTTAAGTGTTAGACGAGCCGAATAAGGCACATCAGACAATCTCAACCATCTCTCACGTGTAATAATTTTCGTTGGGCAGTGTTGAACAATCAAGGTTCCATTTCTATGGCCCTACACGGTATTTCAATGTCCTAGGACCTTATTGGTTTAGTGTACACCTCATAATCATCCTTAGGGTTGGTTATGAAGGGTTATAGGCACCTTGAAGTAGGCATTAGACCCATTTTTTGGTGAGAAAAAGAAAAGTGCCCAAGTTAGAAGTTGGGTTCGCTAGAGCGGACCCCTTGTTTGCTCGAGCGAACAATGAAATTTTCGAGCCCCTTGGCCAGAGGGTGTGATTGCTCGAGCAAGCTTCGTGTTCACTCGAGCAAAATGTCCAGAATTCCATTGCAAATTATGGGACCTCATCCCCTCTTCCATTAGTGTCCCTGCAATGGAACCTCATGTTCCCAACATCTCAATTCACATTTCCTCTAACAGAAATTGCTACTCACACAACTCTCATTACCCATCTCCTCTTCCATTAATCCATTCAAAGAAACCCATATTTCATTCACATAACTAGAACTTTAGTGCTAAATTTAAGTACACTAATGAATTCACATGAACAATCAAGATTTAACTAATATGCATTCGGTAATCCCTGATTATACTTGCCTTTGATTGATGCTTTACAACCCTTTTCTCTTCTTTTGGCTCAAATGTAAGAAAATCCTCAATCTGTAAGCCCTAACAAAGAATTCATGCAAAATAACTATAAATATGCATGCATGTAAATGAATATAGTCTCCTTGACTCCATTAAAACAAAAACTCTAAAACGGAATTGAATCTCTTACCTTTTGTAGCAAGTAATGCAAATTGAAGAAATACCGATAGAGAGAGAAGGAACTGTTTAAAAGGGGTGATTTTCACTTTTTCATAAGAAAGTCTATTTTATTCCATGTATTTTCATTTAGAGTCAATTAATTATCTACTTAACTAAATTGAGGTCTAATGAAGCGGAGTCAAATACTAAAATTGACGTACTCGTCAAGATGCACGCGATGACGCCAAGATGACATACATATGATGAAAAACTAAAAATCTAAAATTATGAAAAAGTCCCTCATTCTACCTAATCGAGTCAAATCTGGTGTAAAATAAGTATCCATGACCCAAGATCTAACCCAATAGACTCGCTAAGACTAACTAAGGTTAAATTAAATAAAACATGGTTAATTAGTAATAATCAAGATTAATTTGGATCGGGTTGTTACACAACTTATATTGATACTTTTAAATGTCATGCACATACCACCAAAGCCAAGACTACAGATTCAAAGGTTACGGCCATGCATTTCAGCTTCCTAAACCAGGATAAGGACCCTTATGTTGCTTCCGCTTTTGTTGCTTTGCAATAGCACCTCTTGCAAAGACCTTGTGCACTTTTACCTTTTTTAAGGTGTCTTTTGATTAGGACCGTCAATTTGGCTCTTTGACAAGGGGGCCTGACCCGACTTAGCCCATAAAAGCCCTCAAAGCGAGGTTTTTGTTCTAGTCGTATTGCCCGAAGTTAAGATAGGTATTGACATAAAAAAAAATGACAAATGCTCCCAACAGGAAAAGAAGCATCCAAGATGAGCACATGGTAAAACATGAAGCTTTATGTGAGACCCCGTCCCGAGTTAATCACGATTAACTCTTGATAATCGAGCTTATGACTAATTAAGCGTGTTTAGTCAAATTAATGAAGGCTCAGTACCAAATTGACTTGGTTTAGCCTAAAGAGAATGAATTAAGCTTAACAAGCTTGTAAAAATGGATTGTACATGGATTGGATGAGTGTTTGAACTCAAACTAGGAATTGAGGGACTTTTGTGTAAATACGTTTTTATACGTATTTCATCGAATACAGAAACTCTTGATGCCAACGTGCGTATCTTGAGGAGTACATTCACTTTCGTCAAAGACTCGAAGTCGTTTGACGAATATTGATTCAAGTAACCCTCCATTTGACTTGAATTGTAAATAATGGGAAATTATGGGGCTAAATGCAAAGTAAAAGCTTATATAAGCTAAGACCTGCAATTAGAAACCCTTTTCCAAAAACCCTAGCCTCCATTTTCCCTATTTTCTCTTCTTTCTTTCATTTCTCTCCATCAAGCATCAAAAGTGACTTCTTGAGAGTGAATTACAAGTGGATTTCATTCACTTCATCCATCTCTTCATCTCCCTCAAGTTCAAGGACAAGCTTGGAATTGCAAAGCTTGGATTCAAGAAGGATTCAAGTGTTCTTATCTTACACTTAAGCTATCTAAGGGTTTTCTTCCAATTAATCTTCCTGCAAGGCAAGTACTTACTTGTCTTATGCCTTATGATGTTTTTGGATGGTTAGAAATCAATTGGACCCAAAAAGCCAGAGATTTGGCTTCAGAAACCTGAAGCTCGAACTGAGCTTTTGGGTGGCTATCGGTCGACCGACAGGTCGACCGATGAACCGATGAGTGAACCGACAGGTATAACCTGTTGGTTTCCAGAGAATTCCAGTTCTCTGGAATTCTGACCGATGTGGGTCGGTCCACCGACGTAGTGTGGTCGGTCGACCGATGGGTCGACCGATAGTGTAAAAGTAGTTCAGAATTCAGGGAATTCTGGCTCGCTGGAATTCTGACCGACGCACCGTCGATCAACCGTCATGAAGCCGTCGGTCGACCGATGGGCTGACCGATAGGCGAACCGACGCTGTGCAGGAAATCGTGAAAATTATCTGATTTGAGGCCTAATGTATACAGGCTGAAGATTGTTAATGTATAAGCCTTCATAGGTGTAAACTCAAGTTTCCAAATACACAATTTAAATGATATTCATCAAAAATAGTACGTGTATTGGAAAATGAATGTTTCACTCATTTGCTTGGCTTAGACGTCTGATAACCATTGGTTAGTTACTACGTGAAATTGTGAATGAATTACGTTGAACATGAATTGCATAATGAACCATTTCTGCTGCAGTAGATGCTTGAGGTGTTCCGGAACCTTGTGGAAGTTAGTGATCTCTGATCAAGACACTGACTTATTCCATACCATTTGACAACCCTTAAATAAAGAGTGTCCATGTAGATATCAACTTAATGATATTACTGGATCCGTTATTATTATTGTTAATGAATTGTTTCACTGGATTATTGATAGCTAGAACTATCATAACATGTATGTATTTGTTGAACCGTCGTGTTCATGGTACTATTGATGAATGTCACAGGCCCAGATGCCCGTGCCGGTCCTGCCGAGGCCGCGCCGCCAGCGGAGGATGCCCGCCCGATACCTCCAGGAGGTTTAACTGAGTGGATTTGATCGCTGAGAGCGAAAGAACAAATTTTGAATGTAATTAGAAGTCCCCGTATTGTATTAAATATACGGTGATTGACTTTCTTGAACGTAGATTAAATTTGTGTATTATATTTTGTCAATGTATAATTTCCGCCGTTGTATACAGTTGACAGGTATTGTATTGATATCCCTTGTGAATTTCATTTAGCTTTTGTTAATTCGGAATTTACGGGAGTAAGTATGAGTTCGCGACTCGGGGTCTGTCCGAGCTAATCAAATCTCGGGGCCGGGTCGTGACATACTTATCGTAATGGTATCAAAGCATTAGGTTAAAAGACTTAAGAACCTTATAAACGATGTGAGGAACGTTAAGTCCGTAACAAATCTTGAATAGATTTGTGTTCATTGCTTTCACTTATGTGATTGATATTGAGGGAAGTGTGGAGATATCACTCTTACCTTCCGTATGTGTTGTTTCCAGCATGGCTTCTGGATCAGGATCTGGGCATGATGACTTTACAGCAGTCACACCCCCTCCTATATCTGAGACCGATGCTAAGTTCGCTGCTATTCTAGAACAGATGGCAAAGAGCCATGAAGCACAGATGGGCATGCAAGCCCAGTTGATGTTGAGTAATGAACAGCTAGCCAAAAGCCAAGAGGCTCAAGCTGGCATGCATGCTCAGATGCTCAGGATATTGGAAACTCAGAGTCAGATGCAGGCTCAAATGCAGACATCATCACCAGTTCAACAACATGTTGAACATCAGGTGGTAAACCAGAACAAGGAAAAGGATCCAAACATTCTGTATGAACAGTTCCGTAAGAGAGGAGCTACTGAGTTCCAAGGCACTGAAGATGTGATGCAAGCCGACGAATGGCTGGAACACATCGAAGATGTGCTTGATACGGTTGTCTGTACTCCCAGGCAGAAGGTCTCGCTGACCTCCTCTATGCTCAGAGGATCAGCTAACACGTGGTGGAGAAGTGTCAAGGACACATTTAGGACACTGCCGGAAGAAGGAATCTGGGAAACTTTCAGGAATTACTTTCAAAGAAAGTTTGTCCCAGAACATGTGCAACAGCAGAAGGAAGCAGAGTTCCTTAGTTTGAAACAAGGTCAGATGAGTGTGTCTACATATGTAGATACCTTCCTTAAACTTGCCAAGTATGCTCCTGACTTAGTCAATACTGAGGAGAAGAAAATCAAACGGTTCATTATTGGCTTGAACCCAGAATACAAGACAGTTGTGGTAGCTGGACAGATACCTACTACATTCGATGCTGTCTTGGATAGGGCCTATACTGCTGAAGAAATTCAGCAAGAAAAAGATGTTGCAAATGCTGCAAGGAGAAGTAGTGAGCCGTGGTACCCCAAAGGAGGACAATCTAAGGATAAGAGGCAAAGACCGCAGCAAAAGGTCACTCCGAAAGAGAATAATAGGAGTGATAAGCAAGAGAACAAGCCAGTTTGTGAGACTTGTGGAAAGACTCACAGAACTGAGTTGTGTTGGAGGACTACCGGGGCCTGTCTAGTTTGTGGTTCACTAGAACACAAAATGGCTCATTGTCCAAAGAGAAGGAGAGATGATAGAGCCCCTTATCAGCAGCCTAATTGGGGACAAGCAGCACTTCCTGCACCTCCTCAAAGATTGGCTTTGCCTGCTCCTCCGAGACAACCACAACAGCAACCCCAACGACAAGGTCAACAACGTCCAAATCAGAGACCACAACAGCCTAATAGGCCACAGGCAGCTGGATTGGCTTGTGCAGTCAATAGAGAACAGGCTGACGTTGCAACCAACGTGGTTGAAGGTACTATTCTTGTAGATAATAAACCTGCAATAGCTTTGTTTGATCCGGGTTCTACTCATTCATTTGTAGCACCTACATTTGTTTGTGATATACAAGACCGGATAGAACAATTAGCTTATGATTTTACTGTCTCTACTCCCTTAGGAAAGAGAGTAGTTTGTGAATTGTATCTTCCCCAATGTAATGTTAAAATCGGGGAAATGTCGATGCCAGTTGATCTAGTTGTACTAACAACTATGAAGGACTTCGATGTTATATTCGGTATGGATTGGCTTGCGAAATACAGGGCTTGTTTAGACTGTTTTCACAAGATCATCACTTTCAAAGTGAATGAGACCAATGCCAGTGTACTTTTTGAAGGAGTCCAAAAGAAGTACGACACCAGGCTTATATCAGCATTGAAGGCTGAACGAATGATGCTGTTGACACCAAAAAATGTCACTTTGCCTTTTCAAGATCCAAAGAGCTACATGAAGTCGCAACCTGCCATAAATAGGCAATGCTGCTTCCAAAAATCAAATCTTGTCAGAATCAAACAAAAAAACTGCAAGATTCATCCAGACAGCCAAAAGAGGAGTACACAAGAAGTTTCAAGCCATTTCAAGATCATTTGGCCTAACTTCGCTTCTCCGACAGCCAAATCAAGCCTCTCGGTGGTAAAGCTCTCCGGGACCATGGTTTCCAAGACAGAACCTATGGATCATCTTAAAATGACTCCAATAGGTTCCCTGTCAAATTTCAAGTCAATCGGACATCGGTTGACCGCACATCAAACCGCGACATCTTCATCGCGACAAAAAGCAAGTCTACAGGTGACAGGACCCCAAACGGCTTCAAAACTCAAACAAAAGCCTATGGTTGGTCTTATTTATTACTCAGCAGGCTTCACACCAAATTTCAGGTCATTCCGACATCGTTTGACCCAGTTTCAGCTTCTGACGGGAAATCGGCAACTCTGCGCGACAAAGTCTTCGGCTTTCTCAGGAAATTGGAAACTTTGCAAAATAAAATGCAAGGATTCTCATCAGGTTTCCTACAAAGAAATCAGGCCAATAAATGATCAAAATGTCAAACAAAAGTACAGAAGAAAAAAAATCAAAAAACAGCAAAAACGGACGCAAAACGGGACCAAAAAGGGGGAAAACCCCCCCAGGGTCGCAGACCCCTGCGACCCTGGGCCAGGGTCGCCGGCGACCATGGACCCCGGGGTCGCCGGGAAAGCCCCGGAAACCCCGGTTTTCGCCGTTTTTTCGCGATTCGAGGGGTCCAGCCTCTGGTACTTTCCAAAATTCATGCTTTTGAGACACCAAGTCCTCTGATATCCGTCCAAAACACGGGTAAATCATCAAGAGTATCAAAGACAGTATTGATCGCCACCCGGTCAACCAAAAAAAAGTGTGCTTTCCACCCGACCGATCGAGAAATCGACAGGACAGATGGCACCGACCCGCTGTTGGCAACAAACACCTGAAATTACATGGTCATCTGATTTCGATCTACATGAAGATCCATCGATGATCATCGACAGAAGAATTCCAAAAGACGTGGCACGGCCCGCGACTCTTCAGCTGCTCGGCGACCACTTAATGCGATTAATTGACTAGCTTTATTACAGTCATTAATCCATTTCTTTGGACGGCCCAATCAGAAGCAAGCATTTGGGAGTTACAAGTCAAGAGATTCATGGCATTTAACCCATGAAACTCCTCCCATCATGGCGATTAAAGGCGATTAAATGCCCTCAATCTCCTCCGGCCAATCAGAAGCCAAGAAAAAGGAGTTACAAAATAAACAATTCAATTTTGTAACTCCTCCCATTATGTGGCTTAATGACATTAAAAGCCCATAAGCTCTCCTAAATGGCTACCAAGAGCCTATAAATAGGAGAGCACTCCAAAGGAATCCAGATCGGAAAAACACACAACAAACATCAGACAGCAGTCAGAAATCCAGAGAAAAGAAAAAGAGAGAAAACTCTGCGGAAGTTCTACACCGGCCACCGCAACAAGGTGACAAAAGTCCCTTGGGGGGTACCCCCCCCAAGGTCCTTGCCTTCTCCTCCTGCCTCCAATGGCTTAGATGTGGCTTTTCAGCCCGTCTACTCGGCTTTTTATTGGACATAGGACCTTCCTTTGGTCTTTGTCTTCTAAAAACCTGAGGTTATAGCCAAGCCAAGCGAATCAAATAGCATCCTCTGTTCTCATCTGCATGGATGATGGCGAAGCCCACATATGGCTTGCGACCGTCAATCTAAACGAGTCCCCCACAATCTCCTGAGAAGTTAGATCCTCCTTTTCTTGCTTTTCATTGTAGTTTGTATTTTTTTAAAAGAGACAAAAATCACAATTCTTGTCTTTCATTATTGATAAGGATTGTAAATCGGCTATAAACGCCAAAATCGGCTATAAACGCCAAAAATCGGCTATAAACGCCAAAATCGGCTATAAATGCCAAAAAAATCGCCTTTCACGGCAAATCAAAAAAATGTCTCTTTTCTTAAATATATGTGCAATGGAAAACTTGAAAGAAGTTGATTTCCTTTTTACTTGCGAAGGTTGATCTCTGGATCACCACTTGCAATTCCAAGTAAAAATAGAAAATCTGGCACACCCACAAAAAAAGAAATGTTGATGCACGCCCTTGCCCCCCGGTTGCGAAAGGGTCGGACCCGACGGACTCCCACGTCCGCCGACCTCGGTAGGAACCGAGCAGGAGCGCGGTCCATCAAGCTGGCATCACCCGGTGGGACTCGTTTATTTGAGAACACGATGCTAGAAATGAAATATTTGCATATCATATATTTTGCTCTATGCTTATATTTCTTTTCTCGATTCCTTGGCTACTTTATAATTGGTGGCCTATGTTGAATTCTGCAAAAAAATGAGATGAGATTTTTTGTTTGGAAATTTCTAATTCTTTGATTTATTTCCATTCTTTCTCTTTTCAAAAAAAAAAATTTTTTTAAAAAGAAAAACAAAAAAAAATCAAATTTTTTTCATTTTTGGATTCAAAATTGAGAAACCTTGATCCGTTCCTATCGTTCATCGCGCTTGCAGAAATGTTGAGCCTGTTCGACTAAGGTTTTGGGCCATGGTTTCTCTTCGATGAGTTCATTAAAAAATCAAAAATATATATATATATATATAAAAAAAAAAAAAAATTTAGATTTCTCAATTTGAATTCAAAATTGAGAAACCTTGATCTGTTCCTATCGTTCATCGCGCTTGCAGAAATGTTGAGCCTGTTCGACTAAGGTTTTAGGCCATGGTTTCTCTTCGATGAGTTCATCAAAAAAATAATAATAAAAAAAATATATATATATAAAAAAAAAAATTTTTAGATTTCTCAATTTGGATTCAAAATTGAGAAACCTTGATCTGTTCCTATCGTTCATCGCGCTTGCAGAAATGTTGAGCCTGTTCGACTAAGGTTTTGGGCCATGGTTTCTCTTCGATGAATTCATAAAAATAAAAATAAAATAAAAAAAATATATATAAAAAAAAAAAAGACATAGACCACTAAGGTTAAACCAACTGTGTTCTTTGATCATGGTTGATTCAAAGAAAAGCCTTGTCCAGAGTGTGGAGACAGCTTGACTGTTCTAGGCAAGGGTCCTCCAAACGGGTTCATTAAGTAATCCTACCCTTACCTGGGGGCAATTCTATCAATCAAGATTTCATAAGACCGGGTTAGGAGGCCTATGTGTACTCTCTCGTCTTTTAAATAAAAAAAAATAAATAAAAAAAAAATATATAAAAATTTTAAAATAAAAAATAAAAAATAAAAAAAAAATTTTCAAAAAAAAAAAATCTTAAAAAAAAAATTAATAAAATAAAAAAAAAGATTTTTTTTAAAAAAAAAAAAAAAAAATCTTCAAAAAAAAAAAAAAACTTCAAAAAAAAAAACTTCCGTCATTTTGGGTTTAGATTGGAGAAATCTTGGTCTTCTTCTTTCTGAGCACTGGCGCTCGCGGAAATCGCTGAGCCCGTGTTCAGATTGGAGTGCCTTTTGCTCTCTTTGATGAACCCGATATTGGCCTTTCAAAAAAAAAAAACTCGTCATTTTTAGATTCAGATCCGAGAAATCATGGTTCATTTCTTTCTGAGCACTGGCGCTCGCGGAAATCGCTGAGCCCGTGTTCAGATTGGAATACCATCTGCTCTCTTTGATGAATCCAATCTTGACCTTTCAAAACAGAGAATCTCATCTCATAGATGCGGTCTCAAAACATTTGTGTCTAGCGGTACTAGTACGCCCTTTCAGGGTCTACTGTATTGCGACCGGCGCATCTGTAACTCCAACTTTATATTCTTCTTACCTCGAGCAAGCTCTGCTTCTCGATAAGTCGAATTTAAGTTCACAATTGCTTCTAGCAGTAACTGGGATGCCCATTCCGGGCTTACCACACCTGCGATCAGAACAATTGTACCTTCTATGGCATTTTGTCTTCCTCATATTGCTTGGGTCATCTACCTCGAGCAATTTGAAAAGACGAAACCATAGAACTTCCCATTTATGATCATTATATTCTTGTGATTACTAATGGATGTGGTCTTGTTTCAGAAATTTTCGAAAAAAAACTAACAATGGCAGCTTCACTAACCATTACTTTCGACGAAAGCAAGCACCAACTCATGCTTCAACAGAAGCAAACCACGCGCACCTACAAGCGCCCCATCAGCTGCCGAAGCGTCAACTCCCTCGGCAACTCTGTGAACTCCGGGTCGACCTCGACTCCCCGGACTATCGTCTTCGGGACGCTGGGACCATTCCCACTTCCTGAGGAACAAGCTGCTCCCTCCAAGAAGCAGAAACTCGCCTCTCAACGTGTCACTACCGTGACACCAAAGGCGAGTACAAGAAGGCCTGAAGCCCGTGGCATCCCCACGAAGCCTCAACCTGCAAACAACCAGGTCTACCCCAAGACTTGGTCCCCAAGACCTTCACCAAAACAAAGAAGGTCCCAGGCATCCACTAAGCCAGCATTCCTGGCCCCACTCAAGGAGAACCAGTTCTATCCTCTTGCTTACATGAAAGAGGAGAGACCCATCTCCAACCTGACTTCCAAGTCATCCCAGCATGAGCCGGCTTGTTCCTACAAGCCCAAAATCAAGTCATGCATCACAAGGCCTCCACAAGCATCTGCTAAGGCCTACAAATCTGCAGTTCGACCCTTCATATCTACAGGGGCCGAACTTCACAAGTTCAAAGCTTCGCTGCAACTGGCAAAGGATAGGGTTCGCATCCTGTCCTTGCCCAGCTACAAAGAAGACAGACTCGGCTGCTGCGCCCGAGGGAGCACATCCTTCATTGTCAAAGCCCAGTCAGAGCTGACCGAAGCTCAAATTGCTCGTCGTATACGCCGCCGCGCGTCGTACCGACAAAAGAGACTGCAGAAGCAAAGGACCCAGCCTCCCACACTTCAAGTCTCTCCCAAATGGGTCGAAAAAGAAAGACCCAACCAAGTTGCTGCCGTCCATATGGTTGGAAAAACCAGAAGGCGCCAAAAATCAGCAACAAAAATCCATGTCCGACGTCCAATGACCCGCAGCGTCTCAAGGACAAGAAGACATTCAGAAGAATCCCCTGCTCCTTCAAGCAAAGGACAGCAGAGTGATCCTTCCTCAAGCTCCTCTTCGAAAAGAATGAGCCCCAGCTCAGTCACCAGGACAGTTTCTTCGTTCGAATCACGAAGGATGAATGTCCTGGCTACAAATTCTGAGCCACCACCCCACAATCCACCTCCAGAAGATGCGATCACCCGCATCCAGCAGTTGGAACAGGGCCAGCAGAGGATTGAAACTCTGATGGAAAACCTTCTCCTCGCCTTCCAAAATCAGGCGAACAATGAACCTCCTCCGAATCATCAAGACGACGAGGTAAATAGAGAAGAAAATGAGTCACGCGCCCTTACCAAAAAGGACGTAGACGGTATCCTCGCCAAAGCAAAAGAAGAGGATATACTCAAGGAGCATGGGATCAAGCCACCATATCCCTTATGGATGGACTCGGTCCCGTTCCCCACCAAATTCAAGCATCCTACTCTCCAAACATATACGGGGAAAGGATCAGCCAGACAGCACGTCATCCACTTCAAGATCTTGACGGGAGCTATTGCGGATCAAGATGCACTCAAGATCCGCCTCTTTGCAAGTACCCTAAAAGGTACGGCCTTCGATTGGTACTCCACTCTGCCGGAGGACTCAATCCAAAATTGGGCCATGCTAGAGACACGCTTCCTGACTCACTTCAAAGGTGAGGATCATCCCGCTACTATGGCTCAGCTGTGCAGCCTAAAACAGGGGGAGAATGAATCAACATATGACTTCATTCATAAGTGGAAAGCAATGGCATACAAATGCTCTGATGTATTGCCACAAGCGTCGCTAGTCGACATCTGCCGAAACAACATGAGAGCCAGAATCCGCTCCATGATCATCGGCAACAAATCAAAAAACCTGGGAGAACTCCTAGAAGCTTCCATGGAAGCTGAAACGGTGATTAAAGACCTCAACAGTCAGAAATCATCAAGAAAAGAGCCAACCGCCATTGCAACCTCTAAACCAAAAAAGAAAGAGGTCCTCAATGTGCAGACCAAGTCAGCTCCTCAGCCACCAAAGAAAGCTGAAAACAAAGCTGCTGGTAAGAGACCTGAACTCTCTGATGCCTTCAAAGAACGAGTAGAGAAGAAATACCCGTTTGATGAAGATGTTGATGAAATCTTCGGGGCTCTTGTGGCAAATGGCAAGCTCACCTTGCCTGAACCAAAAAGACCGGGTGATGTTGGCAAAACCAACGATCCTCGGTACTGTCCATACCACCAGATGATCTCGCATCCTCTCAATCAATGCTTCGTTGTGAGAGAGAAAATAAATGAGATGTGGAAAAACGGAGTCATCACCTTTGACAAAAACTATGGGTCTGCCTCCGTCAACATGGTGACATGTGGACAAACATCAAGATCACCGAAGAAGAAGATCACTACTTCCTTCAAGGTGATAAACTCAATCGAAGCGTCCGAGGAACTGGTTCCTTACCCGACACCAGACGGACAACCGATATGGGTACATCCCGATCTCCTGGAAGATGAAAATTGGGAGGTCGTGAAAATAAAGCCTACAGCTCGACAGCGAAGGCAGGCTAGGAAACATCTCCTCAAGCTCAAACGGCAAGAGAAGACCCAGCCAAAACCAGAGGTCAAAGAAAAGGCAGAGGCTTCCTCTACCGCTTCACTGGAGGTAACAAAAACATCCCTTCCAGAGACTTCAAAGGGGGTAAGGAAATTCACTCTCAGTGATTTCATGCCACCTCAATTCAGAGAAGCCATGCAGGAGACATCATACTCTTGCAATTCGGTAGTTGGATTCTCCATTGATGGATACGAGTCCAGCGACACCGATGATGGATTCGAATCCAACTACACAGATGAGTGGGAGGAATCCCTTGAAACAGGAGAATATATCTCCGATGAAGAATGGGTTCCTGAATCTCATCTTATGCCAGTAATCTGGTATAACCCCCTACAGCCACAAGGATCCTGGTCTGATGATGAAGAAGACCAAGAGGCTGTACAAGAAAATGCTGCTGACCCAGCACCTCTCATCACTCCAGTGGAAATCAACAATGTTGAGCCACAAAGAGTTGATGAAGAAGAAGATCCGGCTCCTATGCCTGATCTTGAAGAATATGCAAGGATCTTGCAGCGACTCGCTCTAGAACAAGAGCAAGAACGCGTCAACGAGCCTCCTCGCAATCCAGAGCCTGAAGTCCCTGAAGACCATCAGGTACATCCTCCCTTAACTCCTGAAAATGGAGAAAATTGCTGGATAGACGATCCTCTCACATCCGAGGATGAGTCTGACTCCGATCAGGCAACGTCTCCCGTCAGAGCTTCCTGTAATGTGATAATTCGGGATTATAGCTCTTCCGAAGCATCGTCTGATGAGAGCACTTACACTCCGGCGACGCCTAGCAATATATCTTCTGGAGCCACCTCATCTCACGTGACTTTCACTGAGATGACACCCTCTCAGGTTTCTTCTCCTGAGACTATGACTTCAAAGTTCACACCCTTCCTGACTGAAGAATTCCCAGCTATTGATGCTTGGGACGATGAATTAGTCAACGAAGAAGAAAGATTGCTGGATGCTGTTCAGGACTTGTTCCCGGAAAATGCTCCATGCAACACAATCACTGAGGATGGTAACTCTGCTGCTGATGCATCCTCAGCAAATGAAAAACGACAGCCTCTTGATCCTGAAGACAATCTTCCAAACGAAGACCCTTCTCAAGAAGCTCTCGAAGTTGGTAGAGGCACCCGCTCTGGCCGGGACTACCACAAAAATTACAACCAATCTTCCTTTACATATGTAAATCCTTCGGGAAAAGATGTTGTAAGCGCCCCTAGTGGCAACAATGATGAACATGCAGGCCCTAAGGAGGCTTTCAAGTATGACTTGATTGGACACTTCAAGCACATACCTGCACGTCTGCACATCCTAGATTTGTTGCGAATGTCTCCGCACACTCGTGATAATCTCATCTCAGAATTACAAAAACTGAATGAGGATGTCGACAAACATGCCCCGCAAGTCCTCCAAATTGAAATGGATTACCGGGTCAAAAACTCAGAAGCCTCCTCAAAGGGAGAAAAGAAGAAAACTGAAGGGTCATGCATTGAATGCCTCTCGGTTAAAAAAGCAGCCAGTGCAACCATCGCCTTCATAAAGGACGACCTCCTACTTGGCGAAACCAGGCATAACCGACCCCTGTACTTCACAGGGTATATCAAGGAAATGCCTATGCATAGAGTTCAGATCGACCCAGGTTCTGCACTCAACCTTATCTCCACATCGGCTCTTGAAGAGTTGGGCATCCCACCCAGCAAACTGAGCCACACATCTGTATCTATCTTTGGATACGATGGGAGTACTCAAAGGCCTATCGGCAAAATCAGGTTCAAATTGCAGATCGGTGATCTTATCTCTGAGGTCACAGTGTATGCAATAAAGACCCCTTCATGCTACAACATCCTTCTCGGACGCCCTTGGATCCATGAGAATGGTGTTGTCCCTTCAACTCTACATCAATGCATCAAGTTTGTTGGCGACGACGGCATGATACATCGAGTCTTTGCGGATAAAAAAACCCTTCAAAGGTAAAGAAATCCACTTCGCAGACTCACAGATGTATGAAGGTGAAAAAGAAGAAGAGGAGAATCATACAGCATCCTTTGCCGAAAGTCTCCAGAAAGATAAAGGCAAAGCTCCTCAACAATCACCGGAAGAAAACAAACCATCCGGTAAATCTGAAGAGAGCATGCAAACTCCCTTCATCATCTCCCTCAAATCTTCAAAGCCTTTGGTCATCACAACTAAAGTGAAGAAGGCAAAACAAAAGCCTGGGGGCAAATTTGTTGTCTCTTTCGTGTCTATCATGCAAGACACGGACTCGGATTCAGAGCCAGAAGACGACACATCGTCAAGCCAAGCTGACACTCAGCAAGTTCAGCCTGCTCTTACTCCAATGGAGACAACTTCTGACATAGAAGATCCTACGTCAGCTTCCTTCGTTGTTCCAGCAACTTCAGCAAAGGAAAAGCCGATCTTCTTCCATAGATCGGATGCTTCTTCATCAAACTCCATGCTTGAACCTTTCCAAACTAAAGGTACGCCTCAACTATCCTTGTACAGTTCTGTGGCACAAGCTATTATGAAGAAAATGGGCTATGACGCTCAAAACCCAGTCGGTTTGGGAGAAGGACGCGGTATTCTCACACCATTGGGGCCCGTCTTGACCAAAATTTCCAACCCTTGAACCCAAAATTCATGGTTTGAAACAAAATTCGGATTCAGGGATTTCCATCCTAGTCCACCCTGCCTTTTACTGCCCAAATGGTTTTAGGTCAAAATTTATGACCCTCGTGTCTTTAAACAAAAAAAAAATGGTTTTTCAAAAACCCGCGAGGAAGCGACACTTAGTCGATACTCGCACAAATCGGAAGCAAGCGAACCACGTTCGACACTTCCAAAATCGCAGGGAATCGACATTTCGTCGATACTTGCAAAATCCAAAACTGTGGAGACGCAACATTTCAGTTGATATCCACAACCCAAATTTCAGAGGTTCGAAAAAACCTAAAAAACTGTGGAGACGCAACATTTCAGTTGATATCCATGACCCAAAGGTTCGAGAAAACCACAGATTTCAAAAATCGTGGGGAAACGACATCAAGTCAGTACCCGCAAAACCAAAATTTTTGAAAAGCAAGGATGCGACATTCCATCGATACTTGCACCCAAATCCGCGAGGATGCGACATTCCATCGATACTCGCAACCGAATGAGCAAGGATGCGACATTCCATCGATACTTGCAAGAGCATTCAGCAGGGAGGCGACTTTTAGTCGATACTTGCAATTTTTGAAAACCAAACCGGCTATAAATGCCATCAAAACAGGCTATAAATGCCACAAATCGGCTATCAATGCCACCAAAACAAAACCGGCTATCAATGCCACACAAACAAAAAACTTGGATTTCAAAAACGGCTATCAATGCCACCAAAACAAACCGGCTATCAATGCCACCAAAACAAAACAGGCTATCAATGCCACCAAAAACCGGCTATAGATGCCACAAAACAAATTCGGCTATCAATGCCACCAAAATTGGCTTCCATGCCACAAACAAAAAACCTGGCTTTCATGCCAAAACAATCATTTGACAAAAGATTTTCACAAAATGACAACCTTTTGATCAAATCCCATTTAGCAATTACTTTTATCACAAAAAGATTCAAGTGAGCGTAGGGATAACAAAAAAAGAAAAGCATCCCATTTAGCAATTACTTTTATCACAAAAAGATTAAAGTGAGCGTAGGGATAACAAAAAAGAAAAGAAAGTGTTCACAAGCACTACAAAAAAAAGAGTACCAAAAAATACATGTGGTACCAAAAAAAAAAGTGTTCACAAGCACTACAAAAAAAAAAAAGAGTACCAAAAAATACATGTGGTACCAAAAAAAGAAAGTGTTCACAAGCACTACAAAAAAATAAGTACCAAAAAATACAAGTGGTACCAAAAAAAAAAAAGAAAGAAGGATGGTTTCTGTATACAGGAGCTCAATCAAAGATGGTCTCCAGCCAAGAGTTCAACTCCCCAAGCAGACTTTTAGCCTCAGCTGTCAAGGATTCCAAGGCACGCTTCTTCAGGAACTTGCCATGAGATGCTGGAGTGGGCTGTACCCCTTCTCTCACACCAGGAAGCTTGCCTCGAGCAGCTTGCCATTGTTTATCCTCATCAGACTTCCTTTTGAGAACCCGTTCGGCATCTGCAACCTGGTGAATCAGGACACTCTCCCTGTCGCGAGCTTCTATTATGGCAGTCCACTTGGCAGCGACTTGTGCCTGCAGAAGCTCAAGACGTTTCCTGGCCTCATCGACCTCCCTATCAAGGATGTTAAGGTCATGTGTCAGCTCGATGATGGTTACCTCTTCTCTATTCCTCCTTCGGACTGCCACCTTCCTGCTTTCTGTAGCCTCATCTAGGTCAGACTTAGCCTTATCAGCAGGGTCCAGGAACATCTCCTTGAAGAACTGGTCATCAGCCAAACTCACGGTCTCAAACCACTTGTCACCCAGTGCAATGATCCTATCAACGATCGCCCTGGCACCTGTGACATCCAGACCAGCCTCTTCAGCATCACTGAGAATCTCCTGCACATGCTGGATCATGCCAAATCCGACTTCCAAGTGCCCAGAAAGGAGAGTCTCAATCCAAGAGTGCACAACTCGCACCACCACCTTCTTCGCAAAAAGAAGAGATGGCCCAGCTGAGGATTCGCCCAACTCCGTTGGTCGGCCACTCATGTCATCATCTGTTGAAAGAGTAACAAAAGAACTCTTTCCAGCTGAAGCTGCTCCTGCTCGGGAAGGAATCTCAGCGCGAGGAATCTCCTCAATATTTTCAGAGCTGGTCCCAGGAATCTCTACCTCTGGATCAACCTCTGGCATCTCTTGCTCTGGAAGCAACGGATCCTCCTCTGCCACTTCAAAACCTGCAAAGGAAACACAAAAAGGTATGAATATGACCCTGTTTGAAAATCATTATCAGAGTTATAACTACAAAATACCTTCTTCGACGACTGGCGGAACACTTTCTTCCTCCATGAACTCATCGAAAGCATCATCAACATTTGCGTCCATCGATGGTTCAAAGTCATCAGAACCCTGTGGCAAGTCAGCTGGCAACAAAAAATGTGTTAGCAAGCCAAGTCACAAACAAAAAAAAAAGAGAGCAAAAGAAGTCGTACCAATTGGAGATTCTGGATCTACTCCAGAGTCCCTCGGTTCTTCTTTAGGTGCCTCAACAGGATCCATCACCACCTCATCGGTTGGGACCTCAGGCATCACCAAGTCTTCCTCTGCTAAAAAAAAAAAAAAAAAAAAAAGAAAAAAAAGCAGAAACAAGAAGCAAATCATAACATGGAAAAATCCCATGAAAAGAAATGGAAAGAGAAAAAGGAAGAATCATACCTTCACCGACGGTCTCTTCTTCTCGGCTTCTCTTCTCCGGAGGCTCGTCAGCATCCACTGGCACATCCTCATTAATAGTAAGAGGAACTTCCAAGTTAGGAGGGTCCTCATGTTGCCCCTTGCTACTATGATGACTCCTCCTCCTCTTACTTCTGCGGGCTCGCTTTTTAGAGGAACCTGCCCCGCCGTCAGAGTCAGGTTTCCCACTTGACTCATCACTGGATGGTCTGCTCTTGCCAGTAGACTCCACGGAAGCTTGCCTCTGTGCCGCCTGCATCCAAGCGCCAAATTCAGCTTCCTCCTGTTCTAGCTGCTCCAAAGCCTCGTCAGGTATTTCTCGAACAGCTTCAGAACCGATGACGCCCTGGTCACCAAGAAAGCCTATCTTGTGCTTCTCTCCAGAAAGGAAGGCCCAAACTTCCTCTCGCCGGATGCCATCCGACTTTCCAAGGCCCTTTCCAGATACCAGCTTCACATCAAGCTCCTTCCTGGAAAGTCCCCGATATGCCGAGAAGCTCTCCGCGAACCACTTCGCAAAGCCGGCAGTCCGGGAAGTCAGTAACACAGGATAAGAAATCATGGCTGTAGTGTCTTCAGCACTATAGAAAGCCCATGCATTTCTCCCGTCCTGTAAACCTCCAAAGCGCTTCACCATGCTTGAAGGCGCTCCAACAACGCCTTGAGAAAAGCCAAGCTGCAAAGCAAAGCGAGAAGGTACATACGGCTGGATGTCGACGAAAAGATGTCTGCGGTACACCATCGTGCCGACACGTATGCTGAAAAGCCACTCTCTCTCTGCATTTGTCAAGGAATAATGCCTTCCCGACCCCGCCCTGGTAGAGTCTCGGGAGGCACCAAAATCAAAAGCCTTCTTCCGCAACTCCGGAGAAAGCTTTACTGAAGATTGCCCCATCTCGACGTCCCTGAACCGTCGGATCCTCATGCGGGCAAACAAAAGTGATTCGGACACGACTTTGCCCTTAGCCAGTCGAATCATCAGAGGATCATCATCCTGTGCAGCACCCAGCCGATGGAAGCCAGGACAGTGGTATACATACCACGAATAAAAGATATGGGCTGAAAATACCCTATTCATGGGAAGCCCAAGCCGAACTAGAAAAGCAGCAGCCTGCAGTTCGGTACACAGGTAGGAGTAAAGAGCAGGCACCAAAGCAAGCTGCTCTCCAAACGCCATCTGACAAGCCGGGAAAATACAATGCGGCCTGATGTGCGTTCCATCTCCTCCAGCAAAAATAGCCTCACCAAGCCAATAAGTGAGGTACACAGCGAGATCTCTCCTCAGTGCAATGTCAGGACATATGGCGTTTGTACTTGCACAGAAATCTCTTAACTCTTCTTGCATGGCCAAGATCTTCTTTGAACTTGGATCCTGAGCTCCAGCTTCCTGGGTCATGCTATCGGAAGGCTCCCTACTATCAAAGAAGTTGGGGAATGAAGAGCAAAAACTCTTCCAACTGCTGGATCTAACTTTCGAACCCCCCTTCTCCTTCAAAAAATCATAGAAGGCGACGAGCTGAAAGTATAGAAGCCTGAACTCCTCAGACTGCCCCTCGAGGACGCTATCAATCGGCATAAACTCCTCATAGAGTTTGCCGAGGATGGGCAATCCGGTAATAGCGCTCAGCTCCTTCAAAGAAAAACCAATCTCACCATTCGTCACAACGAAGGTATTGGTTTGAGGGAGGAACGACTCCAGCATAGCCATGAAGGCCTCGTCGGAAAAGATCACGGTCTCCCCAAAAGCGCGGACCGCATCAAAAATCCCGGCTTCCTTCAAAACGGCGCCACCAATCAGCAGGACGCGATCAGTCCACAACTTCCACTCGGAGTCAGCATTGAAACGACCTCGAAGTCGAAAAGGCTTGATCCAATTGCTGCCGTCACCGCTGAAAATACCAAGGCCCACCGGTCTCAAATCGACCGACGGATAATCAGAGCCCTGGTAGCCGCTGGATGGCATCAACAGGTCCATGTCAACAGGCGACCTCTCCGTATATCCAGGAGAACCGCCAACAAAAACCCCGGTCTTGATTACATTTGTCCTTCTCACCCAGCTTGGAGGATCTTCCCTCTTGGGGCACGTAGGGGCAAGACTCAGAATCGAGACGGTGCGATCAAACATCGACCGGGTAGTAACAGTCTTCTTCTCACCATCTGCTGTGAAGGAAAACTGAAAAGATCTCCTCTGGTATGTAATGTCGTCAGGGACTGCATCACCAAAGAAGAAGGTAGGCTTGGGCAAAATGCTCTGATCTTCCATCACCCATGGACGACTGCTTACCATGATCTTATAGAATTCCTCTCCCTTGAGAGTGATCAGTCGCTGCCTCATCTCATCTCTGTTGAGGGAGTCGCACTCTTCCAGGTTTCTTTCAACATACTGGACCTTCTCAAAAGCCTGCTGAACGGCTGGATTAGAAGATCTAGAAGATCGACGAGGTACGCTTGTAGCAGGCTCTTTACCCTTGTTCGCTCTGGAGGAACCACCTGAAAAGGATGGAAAAGAAAAAGATCAAACATCAAAATGACAGAATCTCGCTAAAAAAAAAATCTGGCGAAATTTTGACATGATGACGGGGCAATTCCGAAGAAAAGGAACTATCCCGAAAGAAATAGAAAGCTTGAAGATGGGCTCAACATCGCTGCGAGCTCCGAAACTCCAAACTTTCGAAACCTAAAAGTCTCCGCAAAATCAGGAAGGGCTCAACATCACTGCGAGCTCCAAGTTCCCAAATTTGCAAACACTTTCAGGTATGCAATCACATCATGCTACAAATTTAATTTACAAATTAAAGGCATGCATGAACATCTAGATTTGCGAAAAAAAATGCATTATCATGATGAGAAAAAAAAAGAAAAGAAACTTTCTCTAAAAAAAAAGAGAGGGGAAAGAAAACAAAAAAAAGAAAAAAAAAAGAGAAAAAAGAAAAAAAAACGGGCTGGCCCACAGGCCACGTGGCCGTACGGCCAGATCCGTACGGATCTGTCCGTACGGCCCACACAATAAAAAAAAAAACATGAAAAAAAAAAAAAGAAAAGAAAGCAAAAAAAAAAAAAAACACGTGTAAAAAAAAAAAGGGAGGCAAACACGTGAACAAAAAAAAAGAAAAGAAAAAAAGAAAGAAACAAAAAAAAAAAAAAAAAGAGAAAGAATTTTTTTTCCTACAAATGAAGTTTTCTTAAAAAAAAAAAAGAAGAACTTACTTGAAGCCATTGATGGAGAAGAAGAAGAAAACTCTTGAAGATCTTGAAGAAGAAAAGCTCTTGGTCTTGAAGCCCTCTTGAGATTATTGCAAAAGAAAGTAGTAAGAGCAAGAGATCCAACCTTCTCCTTGCTTTTATAGAGGAGAGCAAACCAAAGAAGGAAAGAAGAAAGAGGTAAGTGTTACTAATTAGTAACCTTACCAAAAGAAAGATTCTTTCCCAAAAGAAAGATATCTTGAGATATCCTATCCCAAAATAAAGGGATATTGAGAGATTTTCTCCTAAAATCAATCTATGACGGATTCTTTCCCAAAAGAAAGATATCTTGAGATATTCTATCCCAAAAATAAAGGGATCATGAGAGATTCTCTCCAAGTAAAGATATTCTTAGATATTCTCTATCCAAATGAGATATTTTTGGATATTCTTTACAAAAATGACACCATATGAGATCTAAGCCATTTCAAAAGCTTAAGGTCCCATGGGTTAGCCTATATGAGCCAGGTTTGACCACCTAGGCACACAAAAAAAAAAAAAAAAAAAAAAAAAAAAAAAATTTGGGCTTTTAGTCAAAGAGAAATCCCTCTTACCAAGAGCATACAAAAATGGTTCCATGCCTCTTTTGAGTTGATTGGACCGTACAAAAGAAAATTCCAAGCCCCATGAGCTTCCAAAAAATCAAACCATCCAGCCTCATATACCAAATTGAGCCAAAATCTTGAAATTGACATTCCACAAAAATCAAACCAAATCCTGGTCCCCTAACTTGCCACATACAGCCTGTTAGGTCACAAGACCAAAACCAAAAACCAAAACCTGATCCCCTAACTTGCCACATACAGCCTGTTAGGTCACAAGATCAAAACCAAAATTGATCCCCCAACATTCCACATACAGCTTGTTGGGTCACACGATCAAAACCAAACCCGACCCCCTAACCTGCCACATATAGCCTGTTAGGTCACAAGGTCAAAACCCAAATCCACATCCCTGATGTCATCTTCAAAACTTTGCCTCGAGATGGTACGTGATCCCTTTCACTACCATAAAATTCCCCTGGAAGCTCAAAAGGCTACAAATACCAAAAAGAAAGATTGCTCAAAGACTCTTGGTCAAGTCACAGGCTCTCCTTCAAAAAATCTCTTCGAGGCACATCGACTACAAAAGTTAAGCAACTCGCCGCTGTACCTCGAGGGGGCATTTGTTGACACCAAAAAATGTCACTTTGCCTTTTCAAGATCCAAAGAGCTACATGAAGTCGCAACCTGCCATAAATAGGCAATGCTGCTTCCAAAAATCAAATCTTGTCAGAATCAAACAAAAAAACTGCAAGATTCATCCAGACAGCCAAAAGAGGAGTACACAAGAAGTTTCAAGCCATTTCAAGATCATTTGGCCTAACTTCGCTTCTCCGACAGCCAAATCAAGCCTCTCGGTGGTAAAGCTCTCCGGGACCATGGTTTCCAAGACAGAACCTATGGATCATCTTAAAATGACTCCAATAGGTTCCCTGTCAAATTTCAAGTCAATCGGACATCGGTTGACCGCACATCAAACCGCGACATCTTCATCGCGACAAAAAGCAAGTCTACAGGTGATAGGACCCCAAACGGCTTCAAAACTCAAACAAAAGCCTATGGTTGGTCTTATTTATTACTCAGCAGGCTTCACACCAAATTTCAGGTCATTCCGACATCGTTTGACCCAGTTTCAGCTTCTGACGGGAAATCGGCAACTCTGCGCGACAAAGTCTTCGGCTTTCTCAGGAAATTGGAAACTTTGCAAAATAAAATGCAAGGATTCTCATCAGGTTTCCTACAAAGAAATCAGGCCAATAAATGATCAAAATGTCAAAGAAAAGTACAGAAGAAAAAAAATCAAAAAAGAGCAAAAACGGACGCAAAACGGGACCAAAAAGGGGGAAAACCCCCCCAGGGTCGCAGACCCCTGCGACCCTGGGCCAGGGTCGCAGGCCCCTGCGACCCTGGCCCAAGGTCGCAGGCCCCTGCGACCCTGGGCCAGGGTCGCCGGCGACCATGGACCCCGGGGTCGCCGGGAAAGCCCCGGAAACCCCGGTTTTCGCCGTTTTTTCGCGATTCGAGGGGTCCAGCCTCTGGTACTTTCCAAAATTCATGCTTTTGAGACACCAAGTCCTCTGATATCCGTCCAAAACACGGGTAAATCATCAAGAGTATCAAAGACAGTATTGATCGCCACCCGGTCAACCAAAAAAAAGTGTGCTTTCCACCCGACCGATCGAGAAATCGACAGGACAGATGGCACCGACCCGCTGTTGGCAACAAACACCTGAAATTACATGGTCATCTGATTTCGATCTACATGAAGATCCATCGATGATCATCGACAGAAGAATTCCAAAAGACGTGGCACGGCCCGCGACTCTTCAGCTGCTCGGCGACCACTTAATGCGATTAATTGACTAGCTTTATTACAGTCATTAATCCATTTCTTTGGACGGCCCAATCAGAAGCAAGCATTTGGGAGTTACAAGTCAAGAGATTCATGGCATTTAACCCATGAAACTCCTCCCATCATGGCGATTAAAGGCGATTAAATGCCCTCAATCTCCTCCGGCCAATCAGAAGCCAAGAAAAAGGAGTTACAAAATAAACAATTCAATTTTGTAACTCCTCCCATTATGTGGCTTAATGACATTAAAAGCCCATAAGCTCTCCTAAATGGCTACCAAGAGCCTATAAATAGGAGAGCACTCCAAAGGAATCCAGATCGGAAAAACACACAACAAACATCAGACAGCAGTCAGAAATCCAGAGAAAAGAAAAAGAGAGAAAACTCTGCGGAAGTTCTACACCGGCCACCGCAACAAGGTGACAAAAGTCCCTTGGGGGGTACCCCCCCCAAGGTCCTTGCCTTCTCCTCCTGCCTCCAATGGCTTAGATGTGGCTTTTCAGCCCGTCTACTCGGCTTTTTATTGGACATAGGACCTTCCTTTGGTCTTTGTCTTCTAAAAACCTGAGGTTATAGCCAAGCCAAGCGAATCAAATAGCATCCTCTGTTCTCATCTGCATGGATGATGGCGAAGCCCACATATGGCTTGCGACCGTCAATCTAAACGAGTCCCCCACAATCTCCTGAGAAGTTAGATCCTCCTTTTCTTGCTTTTCATTGTAGTTTGTATTTTTTTAAAAGAGACAAAAATCACAATTCTTGTCTTTCATTACTGATAAGGATTGTAAATCGGCTATAAACGCCAAAATCGGCTATAAACGCCAAAAATCGGCTATAAACGCCAAAATCGGCTATAAATGCCAAAAAAATCGCCTTTCACGGCAAATCAAAAAAATGTCTCTTTTCTTAAATATATGTGCAATGGAAAACTTGAAAGAAGTTGATTTCCTTTTTACTTGCGAAGGTTGATCTCTGGATCACCACTTGCAATTCCAAGTAAAATAGAAAATCTGGCACACCCACAAAAAAAGAAATGTTGATGCACGCCCCTGCCCCCCGGTTGCGAAAGGGTCGGACCAAACGGACTCCCACGTCCGCCGACCTCGGTAGAACCAAGCAGGAGCGCGGTCCATCAGATGCGTAGTGGTTGTGAGGGCTACATCGCATTTATTTCGGAAGAAAAGCCTGTACAGGAATTGAATGATATTCCTGTAGTCTGTGAATTTCCAGACGTGTTTCCAAGTGAAGTACTCGGTCTACCTCCAGCAAGGGAAGTGGACTTTACAATTGAACTCATGCCTGGTACTGCACCAATCTCGAAAGCACCGTATCGAATGGCACCATCTGAGTTATGTGAATTGAAGAAACAGATACAGGACTTACTTGATAAGGGTTTTATAAGACCTAGTGTCTCACCCTGGGGAGCACCTGTTCTGTTTGTGAAAAAGAAGGATGGCACCCTTCGTATGTGCATTGATTATAGGCAGATAAACCAAATGACAATTAAGAACAAGTATCCTCTGCCTAGGATCGATGAGTTGTTTGATCAACTCCAAGGTGCAGCACATTTTTTCAAGATTGATCTTCGATCTGGATATCATCAGATTCGGGTTAAAGATCAGGATGTACAGAAAACTGCATTCAGGACTCGTTACGGTCACTATGAATTCCTAGTGATGCCTTTTGGTCTAACCAATGCACCTGCAGTGTTTATGGCACTAATGAACAGGGTGTTTGCTTCGTATCTAGACCAGTTTGTTGTAATCTTCATAGATGACATCCTGGTATACTCGAAGACAGAGTTGGAGCATTCACATCATTTGAGGACGACTTTGCAAATACTGAGGGCAAATCAGTTGTATGCAAACCTCAAGAAGTGCGACTTCTGGTTGCAGCAGGTGGCATTTCTGGGTCATGTTATTACCAGAAAAGGGTTAGCTGTAGATACAGCTAAGATTGAAGCGGTTACCAATTGGCAGAGTCCGAAGAATGTGCCTGAAGTTCGAAGCTTCTTAGGATTGGCAGGCTATTACAGGAGGTTCGTCAAGGACTTCTCAAAGATAGCGGCTCCACTAACGAAACTGACTCGAAAAGACGTTCTTTTTCAATGGGACGATGCTTGTGAGTCTAGTTTCCAGACCTTGAAGCAGAAACTTGTTTCAGCTCCCGTGTTAGCTTTACCCGAAGGAAGAGGAGGATTTGAGATCTACTCAGATGCCTCGGGTGTTGGCTTGGGATGTGTATTGATGCAGCATAGAAAAGTCATTGCCTACGGTTCTCATCAGTTGAAAGAGCATGAAAAGAACTATGCTACTCACGATCTTGAGCTCGCAGCGGTTGTGTTTGCCTTGAAACAATGGAGACATTATTTGTATGGTGAAACTTTTGAAGTTCACTGTGATCACAAGAGTCTCCGGTACTTATTCACTCAGAAGGAGATTAATCTGAGGCAACGTCGTTAGCTAGAGCTGATCAAGGACTACGACTTTCCATTTAAATATGTACCTGGAAAGGGCAATGTCGTTGCCGATGCCTTGAGTCGAAAGACTATTGAAGTAGCATCATTGAAATGGGGATGGAATCAACTTGATGATTTCAAGGACATGGATGTGTCCATTGAGGCAGTCAATGACCAAGCAATGACTATGGCAATGTCCGTGTTCGAACCGATTATTATCCAACAGATTAAGGATAGACAGTTCGACGATCCGGAATTGGTAAGGATCAGGGACAACATTGCTGCAAGACCAGACTTCATGTTAGTAGAAGGAATCCTCTACTTTAGAGGCAGATTGTGTATTCCAGCAGAAAATGATATAAAACAAGCAGTGATGTATGAAGCGCATCATGCTAGATATTCTATGCACCCTGGAAGCACAAAGATGTATAGAAATCTCAAGGATATGTTTTGGTGGAATAATATGAAGCGAGAAATTGCCGGTTATGTAACTTCATGCCTGACTTGTCAGCGTGTGAAGGCTGAGCACCAAAAACCACCTGGCTTGCTTCATCCACTGAACATTCCTCGATGGAAGTGGGAACACATTACTATGGACTTCGTATCAGGTTTGCCAAGAACGAGGAAACAGCACGATGCCATATGGGTGATCGTGGATCGCCTTACGAAGTCTGCACACTTCCTTCCGATTAGAAAAGATATTGGTTTCAGTGATATGTCCAGATTGTTTACCAGCGAAGTGATTCGATTGCATGGAACTCCAGTCTCAATTGTTTCCGATCGAGATAGTCGGTTTATTTCTGCATTTTGGCAATCTTTTCAGAATTCAATGGGCACTAGACTTAAGTTTAGTACGGCTTATCATCCACAGACTGATGGACAATCAGAACGGACTATTCAGACCTTAGAAGACTTACTTCGTGCCAGTGTATCGGATTTTGAGAGTGATTGGGATGACCATTTAGCGTTGTGTGAATTTGCATACAACAACAGCTACCACTCCAGCATTGAAATAGCACCGTTCGAAGCTTTGTATGGTCGGAGATGTAGGACCCCAGTGAGCTGGGAAGAGGTGGGAACTCGAAGTTTCCATGGTCCTACGATTATTGCTGAAACAGCAGAGAGAATACAGAAGATTCAGGATCGGTTGAAGATTGCTAGATCACAGCAGAAAAGCTATGCTGATAATCGTCGGCGTGATTTAGAGTTCGCCATTGATGATATGGTCTTTTTGAAAACTTCACCGATGAAAGGCACTATCCGATTCGGGCAAAAAGGGAAACTCTCCCCGAGATTCATTGGACCTTTTAAGATCCAGAGTCGAATTGGAAATGTAGCCTATCGTCTCGAGTTGCCAACAGAACTCTCCGGTATCCACAATGTGTTTCACATTTCTATGCTTCGAAAGTACGTACATGATCCTTCACATATTATAAAGCATGAAGAGATCCAAGTGTTTCCAAACACCACGTATGTTGAGAAGCCAACTCAGATCATTGATACCAAGGAGGCAGTTCTACGCACGCGAACGATTAGATGGGTCAAAGTGCTTTGGGCACATCATGGACCTAATGAGGCCACGTGGGAGCTAGAGGAGCAGTTGGCTCGAAAGTATCCCGAGCTGTTCGTACAGGTAACTAAGAATTCGTAATTTGTTATTTGAATTTCATTGATTTGTATAGCATTCGGAGGACCGAATGGTTCTAAAAGTTATAAGGAGTTGTGAGACCCCGTCCCGAGTTAATCACGATTAACTCTTGATAATCGAGCTTATGACTAATTAAGCGTGTTTAGTCAAATTAATGAAGGCTTAGTACCAAATTGACTTGGTTTAGCCTAAAGAGAATGAATTAAGCTTAAAAAGCTTGTAAAAATGGATTGTACATGGATTGGATGAGTGTTTGAACTCAAACTAGGAATTGAGGGACTTTTGTGTAAATACGTTTTTATACGTATTTCATCGAATACAGAAACTCTTGATGCCAACGTGCGTATCTTGAGGAGTACCTTCACTTTCGTCAAAGACTCGAAGTCGTTTGACGAATATTGATTCAAGTAACCCTCCATTTGACTTGATTTGTAAATAATGGGAAATTATGGGGCTAAATGCAAAGTAAAAGCTTATATAAGCTAAGACCTGCAATTAGAAACCCTTTTCCAAAAACCCTAGCCTCCATTTTCCCTATTTTCTCTTATTTCTTTCATTTCTCTCCATCAAGCATCAAAAGTGACTTCTTGAGAGTGAATTACAAGTGGATTTCATTCACTTCATCCATCTCTTCATCTCCCTCAAGTTCAAGGACAAGCTTGGAATTGCAAAGCTTGGATTCAAGAAGGATTCAAGTGTTCTTATCTTACACTTAAGCTATCTAAGGGTTTTCTTCCAATTAATCTTCCTGCAAGGCAAGTACTTACTTGTTTTATGCCTTATGATGTTTTTGGATGGTTAGAAATCAATTGGACCCAAAAAGCCAGAGATTTGGCTTCAGAAACCTGAAGCTCGAACTGAGCTTTTGGGTGGCTATCGGTCGACCGACAGGTCGACCGATGAACCGATGAGTGAACCGACAGGTATAACCTGTTGGTTTCCAGAGAATTCCAGTTCTCTGGAATTCTGACCGATGTGGGTCGGTCCACCGACGTAGTGTGGTCGGTCGACCGATGGGTCGACCGATAGTGTAAAAGTAGTTCAGAATTCAGGGAATTCTGGCTCGCTGGAATTCTGACCGACGCACCGTCGATCAACCGTCATGAAGCCGTCGGTCGACCGATGGGCTGACCGATAGGCGAACCGACGCTGTGCAGGAAATCGTGAAAATTATCTGATTTGAGGCCTAATGTATACAGGCTGAAGATTGTTAATGTATAAGCCTTCATAGGTGTAAACTCAAGTTTCCAAATACACAATTTAAATGATATTCATCAAAAATAGTACGTGTATTGGAAAATGAATGTTTCACTCATTTGCTTGGCTTAGACGTCTGATAACCATTGGTTAGTTACTACGTGAAATTGTGAATGAATTACGTTGAACATGAATTGCATAATGACCCATTTCTGCTGCAGTAGATGCTTGAGGTGTTCCGGAACCTCGTGGAAGTTAGTGATCTCTAATCAAGACACTGATTTATTCCATACCATTTGACAACCCTTAAATAAAGAGTGTCCATGTAGATATCAACTTAATGATATTACTGGATCCGTTATTATTATTGTTAATGAATTGTTTCACTGGATTATTGATAGCTAGAACTATCATAACATGTATGTATTTGTTGAACCGTCGTGTTCATGGTACTATTGATGAATGTCACAGGCCCAGATGCCCGTGCCGGTCCTGCCGAGGCCGCGCCGCCAGCGGAGGATGCCCGCCCGATACCTCCAGGAGGTTTAATTGAGTGGATTTGATCGCTGAGAGCGAAAGAACAAATTTTGAATGTAATTAGAAGTCCCCGTATTGTATTAAATATACGGTGATTGACTTTCTTGAACGTAGATTAAATTTGTGTATTATATTTTGTCAATGTATAATTTCCGCCGTTGTATACAGTTGACAGGTATTGTATTGATATCCCTTGTGAATTTCGTTTAGCTTTTGTTAATTCGGAATTTACGGGAGTAAGTATGAGTTCGCGACTCGGGGTCTGTCCGAGCTAATCAAATCTCGGGGCCGGGTCGTGACACTTTATTCTTCAATTTCATCAAATTGAGGGTCAAAGGACATTCTCCATAGTAAAAAAAAAGGACTTTAAGAAGCTTCCAACATCAATAGATATGCAAAGGAAGTTAAAATAGTGGAAATCAACCCCCATGTCCGGGAAGTTCAACATGCCCAGACATGGACCCCATTGACTACATCGAGCCTAGTCCCAAAGGTCAGAACAAGGTGAATTCTCATCCAAAGTCAAGAAATATCTATTCAAAATATTCTCCAAAGTCTCAAAGCAATCGAAGATCATATGGATGGAAATTCAGTCAAAAACTTTAAACCTCACATGCCTAGATATTGGGTAGGATTCTACATTCAATCAACTTCCAAAGGCCAAAAGCTTATAAGACTACTCTAGAAGGTTAAGCACAATTTCCAGAAATATGCTTCAAAATTCCAGAACAAGTGAAGACCAATTGGGCCCAAATCTTGACAAAATATAACAGAATTAGCTCAATGTGGAGTTGGCGGACATGGCAGGTTGGGACCCACTTTGACCCACTTCCAGAAGTCAAATGAAGATGAAGACTTTCTTGAAGATCAAGAAGTTCTAAAGGGTTTTTCCAAAGTTTCAAAACAATTGAAAATCATTTGGACCTAGATTCAGCCAAAAGCGGTCCAAGCTAGAATTGGCCAGACATGGGAGGCTGGGCCCCACTTTGTCACGACCTAATAATTTGATTAAGGGATTACGACGCACGCGGAAGCTGATGGTTAAAACTTTTTCCGTGCACTTTTACCCACAGGATTCCACTATGAGAGGATAACCGGGCTCTTAGATCCACGAGGGATTCATGGTTGAAGCTTGTGCAGCCATGTCAAGTACAAAGTACAAATGAAATCATTCATGGCATTCGGTAGACTGGAAAAAAAAGAAACGCATTTCCATTTACATTAGCATTCAAGTTTAACAAAAGTAAGTGAGGTTACATTCCTATAATAAGGCCTCATAAAAACATTGGCCAATGTATACAAACACAAAATAAGATCTCCAAAAAAAGAAACCCCAAAAAATGTGATGTCAAATTCCCAAGCTTTACAATTAAAAAACACTAAATTGTTACAAGAAATGGATCTTGGGTGGATGCCCACTTTAGATGAGTTAGGGTTAGAATCAGGGTTCCTCTCGTATGAGGTTACTTTGCCTATAAATAGGCTTCTCCCCTTGTATTTGTACTAGAGGTGTACAAAACTAACCGTGACCCGACCCGACCCATGGGTCAATGGGTGGGTCATGGGTAGCATATTTCCGGTGCTCAACCCGACCCGACCCGTGACCGTTGGTGTTGGTTAACGGGTTTCACGGGTCGGGTTACCGGGTGACCCGTGAACCCGATAACATTTTTTTTTAATTCATGTCCAATTGTCCATTATAGGTTGTAGCTTGGCCATCGTATCCAAAACTTGCCTCATGAATTAGGAATTGGATGGACCTTGTGTGGGGAGATTTCCAGAACCACAGGATTAAGCTAATCACGGCCGTCAGATGAGACTAAGCATTCCCACGTGCCATCCGCGTGCCATCCACGTGGCACCAATCTCACCCCGGCTACCAGGACAGGAGGTCCGACCGAAGTCAGGCAGCTCCGGGCCCTTAACGCCGAACTGGCCCACCTCGGGCGTCATCTCGGCAGGGAGCTCCACCTCGGCTGAGGAAGCCGGGACGGAAGCCGAAACCAGAAAGGGTCTCCACTCACGCCCCTCATCCCCCACGTCACCAGGCACGTGGAGGGATGGGGGCGCGAGCCAGTGGGACAGATGCGACATCCAGCCACTCACAATCTTCACCAGATCCCTGACAGGGCGGCGTCCAGCGGCTGAGGCCACATCAGGGCAGGGCCCGAGGGCGGATCCGCTGGTACCCCTACCGCCAAAGGCGCCCAACACGACCTGGCCCAACAAGACGTGCATTAAATGAGATGCGGGCTGACCCGACGGGCATTTAATGCATAGTGGGCTGGATTGGACCACAATTAATGCAATGTGGGCTGATCGTGACTTCCCAGTCCAATCATGGGACCCACACCACAATATCTCCCAAAGATACGTTCCACGCTCTATAAATAGAGGCTCATACCACCATCAAAGGTACGCCCATTTTCCATTCACAGAGCCCTTACTCTGTCTTTCTTCTCCCTCTCCTTCCATTGTTCCAGTTCCCATACTGACTTTGGCATCGGAGAGCCTTGCGCCGCTCAGGCCAGGGTCCTCTGACCGTTTGCTACTCTCTTTCAGGCTTTCGGACGGCATCCAGACATTCCAGACACCATCATCTTCCCGGATAAGTCCTGTAAGGCACCCTCTTATTGTGGGTCATAATTTTCTGCACCTACAATTGGCGCCGTCTGTGGGAAAGCAATATCCCAGCCTCCCCAACCTTCTCCAAATCCTTCCAAACAATCTTTCTTAACCTCATCTTCTCAGAAGCCATGCCTCCGAGAGCTAAGAAGGGTGTAGAATCGTCGAGAGCAGCACTCGGGCTGCTACCACCGCCAGCGGACGTCCCTCCTCAGGGACGGTCCCGAACGATCCAAGGCACATCCGCAGGCGAGGGTCGCCTGGGCTCCCAACTCTTTGTCGAGATCCCATTCCAGGAGGGAGTCGAGGCCTCGCTCTCAGCGGACGAAGTCGCGCCACCCGGACGCAGTAAGCGTCAGCATAAGCGTCCCCGGAAGGACAAAGCCGTGGCCGTAGGAGAAACGCGCCACGCTCAACCCCCTGGAGAGGTTCCTGAAGCTGCCCTCCTCCAGAAGCAACTCCAGAAGCAAGAACGGATGATTCGCGAGCTCCAGCAGCAGCTGAAGGCAGTGCAAACTGCCTCCTTGAGGGAGGTCTCTGAGCCTCAAGGGAAAAAGAAGGACGCTCCCAGCAGGGCAGCCCAGCCTCCTCGTGAGGAACTCAGACATCATCTGGACCAGAAACGGAGCCAGATCCGTGACGAAGGCTCGAGCAACAGCCGAAGTCACCACAGCTGCGACGGCCGAACTCGTAGCCGTCGTAGCCCAAACCATCCGAAGCGGAAGACCCGAGCTCAGACTCCAGAAAAGGACGACGAGCAAGAGCGATTTGACAAACGTGTCAGATTGGCTCTCCAGCGCAACTTAGACATGCGGGATCAGAAGCAGCTCTGTGGTCACACTGATCTCGGGGGCTCTCCCTTCACAAAAGAGATTGAGCACACCCCCTTGCCCAAGAAGTTCTCCGTCCCGCGGTTCGTCCCCTATGACGGACTGTCCGACCCATCTGCACACCTCCGACACTTCTCCCAGAAGATGTCCATCTGGGGAAACGAGGGTCACCTGAACTGCAAAATCTTCTCCTCCAGTTTGGGTGACCTCCCCCTGAAGTGGTTCTGCTCCCTCCCGGAGCAGTCGGTTTCCAGTTGGAAGGAGCTCCAGCTCTCCTTCCTGAAGAAGTTCCAAGCCTACACCGTCGTCCCCAAGAAGGAAGGGGACCTCATCGCCCTGAGAATGAAGCAGGGCGAAACTCTCGCCAAGTTCACCCACCGATTCTGGGCGGTCTACAGCCAGATCGAGGGCGCGAGGGAGGGGATAGCCATCTACGCCTTCCAGCATGCCCTGATCCCTGGCACCGACTTGCGAAAGGACTTGGCCGGGGACACCCCAGAATCCATGTCAGAATTGATATCCCGGGTGAAGCGCTTTATCGCCCGGGAGGAAGACGAGATCCGAGCTAAGGATCAGGACGGGCATCCGGAGCCCGAACAGAAGAATAGCCAGCCTCGGCAGAAAGGCGGGAGGCCCTCCCAGGAGCAGGAGCCCAAGCAGGCTTGGTTCTCCAGTTCGGCGAAGCCTGCGTCGTCCAGGTCTGGGGGCACCTTGCAGCCCGGACCTCCCACCAGCGCCAGTCAGGGCGTCAACGTCGTCTTCAAGGAGCCGATCTACCGCATCCTGACCAAGATCAGGTCCAAGCCGTTCTTCAAGTACCCTCCGCCCATGCAGAATGAGCCCACCTCAGGCGCCCGAAGCAAGCTCTACTGCTCCTTCCATAGGGGCAATGGGCACAGGACCGAAGACTGCAACTCTCTGCAGTGGTATCTGGAGAAGCTGGCCGAAGAGGGCCACATTCCAGAGTTCGTTGAGGCAGTAGATGCTGGCGGCAGCGAGGGCCGAGTTCACCAGAACGCAGCCCAGATTCCAAACAACGAGGATTCGGAGAAGATCATTACGTGATCCATCTGGCGTCCTCTGTATCCATCTGTATCCCAAGAAATTCAATTTCTAAAAGATGTAATGAATCTCTGAATCAATGGAAATGGCGTTCGCCCCGTCACCAATCTGTCACCTTTCTGGTCGACTCCGGCAGCACAGGCTCTACGCCCTGGAAACGGCATGGAAGAGTTCCTACACTCAGCCTTTCCTAAAGCCCCCGTGTCTTGGACACACAGGCTCTACGCCCTGGAAACGGCATAGAAGAGTTCCTACACTCAGCCTTTCCTAAAGCCCCCGTGTCTTGGACACACAGGCTCTACGCCCTGGAAACGGCATAGAAGAGTTCTTACACTCAGCCTTTCCTAAAGCCCCCGTGTCTTGGACACACAGGCTCTACGCCCTGGAAACGGCATGGAAGAGTTCCTACACTCAGCCTTTCCTAAAGCCCCGTGTCTTGGACACAATCGAGGCTCTACGCCTTGGAAATGGCCTGCAGTTCCTACACTCAGCCGTTTCCTAAAGTCCGGGTTCATACACCCCTCAGAAGGCCATAGCCGCACTCTCGCCTAGCCGAGTCCAGCGGAACGATGGATCTACCCGGCGCAAGGCAATTCGGCCAAGGTATGGATCCACCTCGGCGCAAGGCCAGCCATTTCGGCCAAAGCCAGTCTTCAAAAAAGAAGAGCTGTGCCATCACTCAAACGCAGAAAAGCAGCACAAAAACACAAGTGTTCCAGAACAGTGCAAGGAAAAAAGACAAATAAAGAGCAGCCCGGCTACTGTGGCTTCGGCGACTCCACTAGGTCGATCACCGTATCTGCTGGACCAATGGATTCGGCCGAAACCGCGACCTTGCTGTGAGCGTCGCTGGCAGGAGATTCTTCGACCAGGGCCTCATTTGCTCCGGGGGCAGAAGAGGCCTCACCCCGAGGCACGGCAGAAGCAACACTGGCAACCGGGGCACCGCTCAAGACCGGGGCAGCTGGAGCATCTTCCGGAGCAGGAACCACTGCAGGAGCTCCAACTGGGGCACTTTCGGCTGCAGAAGCGGAGCTCGGCTCAGGAGCCCCCGCACCTCTCAGTGCGGCCAGGCATCCTTCCTCGAACAGGATGGCGGTGACCTCCTCCACCTGCCTCTCGTACGGCTCAGTGGCTCGATCCACCCCATCCTGGAGGGCGGACCGAGCCTTGGCCTGAAGAGAGGCATTTTCCTTCTCCAGCTCGGCGTTCGCCGTCTTCAACCTTGTCGTCTCGGCGCGCCCCGCCAGCACTTCCCCACGCAGCCTCGTCCCCTCAGCAGTAGATTCAGCCTTCAATCTGGCCAACTCAGACTCCAGTTCGGCGGTCTTCTTGTTCCTCGCCCAGACATAGCCTTCTTCGACGTAAGTTCGGCGACATCAGCCAGAGGCGATGCCAGCCGATCAGCCTCTTCAGCGCTGGCCTCCTTCATCCCCTCTATTCATTTCCGCGACTCTTCCAACTCCCTCTTCAGCTTGTCCCTCTCAGACTCCAGCTGAGTGACCCGCGTCGCGTTCTTATCGCTCCTTCCCACCACGGTCAGGAGCCACTGCACGTTCTGCAAATGGAAACAGAGGGTCAGGTTCGACCAAGACACTTGAAGAATGAAGAAACGCACACACTTACCAGAAGATTAGCCTGGATCGCCGAGACCATCTCGTGCGTCTCCATGTCTCTTGGCAGAGCACAGACCTCGGCGAATCTCCGATCACCTCGGCATTCCCCAACAGCCGGTCCTCGACTTTCAGAGGCTCACCGGGCTGAGTCTTCATCCTCGGCCTCCATGGCGCTGGGGCACTCCGGGGTCCGGAGGCCGATCCAGACCCTTGCCCCACCGAGATCGTCAGCTCGCGGGCCGCTCCACCGGCCGGCTTGCTGACCTGCGCGCTCTTCTCAATATGAGTCTTGGCTCCGGGGGCCCGCGCAGAGGCCTCATTCTTCGGAGGCTGTTCATCCCCCGAGTCCTTCTCCCCAGCCTTGGACTTCTTTCTAGGCAGGGACCCCTCCCTTGGGCGCTCCGGCGAAGCGTCGCCGCACTCCCGCACTCGGAGCAGGAGCAGGAGCGGAAGCTGGAGCAGGAGCAGAAGCTGAAGTAGCGCCAGCACCTCCCGAGCTCGAAGCAGCGCGGGTGCTGGCAGAAGATGGCGTCGCAGACTAAGAAGACCCCGCAGACTAAGAAGACCCCCGCCTAAACTTGGCCGCTAGGTTCGACGGTTCCGAACTTGAAGTAGACGACTAGGGACCGGATGCAGCTCGGCTCGCAACAGGATCGTTCACAGGGATCCCGGCAGACACCGCTATCAGTGAAAAGGCGACGCGTGTAGCCGCCGACTCGCTTCCCAGTACAGGCAAGACAGAGCATGTATCGCTTCAGAGCAGTTGAAGCAACACCAGACAACGATCGCCACATCCCCGGACGGATTCTTCTAGCTTTCAACCCCTAAAGGCTAGCACACTTCAGAGGTCAAAAGCTAGGGGGCAATTGTGTGGGGAGATTTCCAGAACCACAGGATTAAGCTAATCACGGCCGTCAGATGAGACTAAGCATTCCCACGTGCCATCCGCGTGCCATCCACGTGGCACCAATCTCACCCCGGCTACCAGGACAGGAGGTCCGACCGAAGTCAGGCAGCTCCGGGCCCTTAACGCCGAACTGGCCCACCTCGGGCGTCATCTCGGCAGGGAGCTCCACCTCGGCTGAGGAAGCCGGGACGGAAGCCGAAACCAGAAAGGGTCTCCACTCACGCCCCTCATCCCCCACGTCACCAGGCACGTGGAGGGATGGGGGCGCGAGCCAGTGGGACAGATGCGACATCCAGCCACTCACAATCTTCACCAGATCCCTGACAGGGCGGCGTCCAGCGGCTGAGGCCACATCAGGGCAGGGCCCGAGGGCGGATCCGCTGGTACCCCTACCGCCAAAGGCGCCCAACACGACCTGGCCCAACAAGACGTGCATTAAATGAGATGCGGGCTGACCCGACGGGCATTTAATGCATAGTGGGCTGGATTGGACCACAATTAATGCAATGTGGGCTGATCGTGACTTCCCAGTCCAATCATGGGACCCACACCACAATATCTCCCAAAGATACGTTCCACGCTCTATAAATAGAGGCTCATACCACCATCAAAGGTACGCCCATTTTCCATTCACAGAGCCCTTACTCTGTCTTTCTTCTCCCTCTCCTTCCATTGTTCCAGTTCCCATACTGACTTTGGCATCGGAGAGCCTTGCGCCGCTCAGGCCAGGGTCCTCTGACCGTTTGCTACTCTCTTTCAGGCTTTCGGACGGCATCCAGACATTCCAGACACCATCATCTTCCCGGATAAGTCCTGTAAGGCACCCTCTTATTGTGGGTCATAATTTTCTGCACCTACAGACCTGAATCACAATCTTATACCGGGCTTAAATGTACTTTCATTCAGAAAACCTGGGTTGGCCTCGGACAACCTGTAGCATATATATTTCAAAGGAGGATCTTCTGCACACAATTGCCGGTGATGGCAAGTCTAATAATATATATAAGGAGGCAATTAGATCATCAAATTTGAATCAATGGATCCTTGAGATGAACGGAAAGATCAGTTCTTATGAGAAGGAAGGTGTGAGATCTTGTAGATATCCCAAAAAGGAAGGAAGACAAATAGGTGGTAACAAGTGGGTCTTGGAGATCAAGAGGTGCAGATTGTTGTAGTTCTTTTGAAAAAAAAAAAAAACCCATGAGAAGTGGTCCAATCCAATCCACTTATGCTATAAAATAACATATATGAAAGAAAAGAAAAACACAAATTGTCTTGAAAGCATCCTAATGTTATGAGCAGCGTTGAAGCCCAATATCACTATTGCATCTTATTCTTTAATTCATCCTAGAAAACCCGGTAACTTTTTCTCCTTTTATCACACATTTACCTATCACATATTTGTGGGGGAAGTATAAGGTTGCAGAGGGGGCTGGTTTGAGTTAATTCTTATCATGCTTATTTTATTTTTTGGGGAAGCAAAAAGATGAGTGCAATGGGTACAAGGAGGTCAAGATGTCAACTTGTGTAGATTGATGGGAAAAAAACTCTCATTTGTTTGTATTCTTTTTAATAAATTCACATTTTTTTACAATTTTTTTATTATTTCTTTTTGACCCGGAACCCGCTCGTGACCCACTGACCCGTGATCCGACCAACCTGTCACCCAAACAGGTTGGGTTCGGGTGGGTTTTCACCCATATAAATTTAAACGGGTCGGGTCGGGTTTGACTCGTTGAACACCCCTAATTTGTACACATAGATAATAAGATAACAGAAAAGCTCTCTTCTCCCTCTACGTTATCAGTAGGAGCCCATCTTACTTCTTCCCCCTCTTACTGTGCAACAAAAAAAAAAAAAACCCTCGCGAGACCCATCTGTTTCAAACACTCTGCCTCTCGGTCTGCGTGCATAATCCAAAGAGCCATTGGCTTGCTTTGGTTTTCTAACACTTTTTTGTTGTCAAACACCAATCCTCGATTTGCACGCATAATCCAAAAGGGTTTTTCGTTTGCTTTGACTCATCTGCAACAAACCAAAGTGGGAAGAAAAAAAATAACAAGTTTCTTTTTTTTATTACTTTTGTTGACAAACCAAACCAAGGAGTCACATTGCCTCGGGTCACGCACCATAACAAGTTTCTTTTTTTTTTTTTTTTTTTTTACTTTCGTTGCCTTTTTTGCTGCATGCCTACAAGTGCCGTCAAGTATCGCAATGCACTCCATAAGTGCATCTTGTTTTCGGGTTAGCCCATAACTTCTCGACGAGCGGTTTCGTTCTGCGGATTTGTGGTAACGAGCACTATCTAGCAAACGCAACAGATCAACATTTCAACGGTCAGAATTTTTTTTCTGAATTATGGTAAGTAATATCTAAACCATAGTTAAACCTAATTTCTTAGAATGCATGAAATCAATTTATGATGCTTGTTTATAGTATTCAAAGTGTTTGGTTATTGTTCATCCTCTTGCATGATTTATTTATTTAATTTAAATTTATCAATACTATGAATGGATCACAAAATAGAACCAGAAGTTCTAAATTTAAACCCGAAGTTCACCAATCTTTGGACCAGCAGTCCTAGAAGTTGAAATACTGATATGAACCTATAGATTCATATCCTTAAATCAAAACCTAGAGTTTTTTTGTTCAAATCCAAATAAATTATAAGGCCATGAAATCAAACCTGAAGATTTGACAGAACCAAAAGTTCTACTTCAAACCTGAAGATTTGGTAGAACCTATAGTTCTAATTTCATGTATTATGAACTTGAAGTTCTAAATCAAGCCAGAAGTCTTAAAAGAACCAGCAGTTCTAATTTTTTAAGTTGAGAACCTGATGTTCCAATTTTTCATTTGCTAAGTTATTTATCATGATTAATTATTTCCTTAATTTATTTATTTTTATGCTAACGTTTGTTTTTGGGTATAAATTTCCAGTTTTTTATAAATATCATAAAATTTGCAAGGAGGCCCGGATAGTCCTTGATAATTATGGCTAGACCCTTTGGTTAATTTATAAAGCTTTGAATGTGGAAAAGTGGGCATTGGTCATGCACTTGCCTTGCACCAAATGAAGTGGTGGAATAATACAAAGCATACAAGGCCTTTGTTCATTCAGCAGAGATAAATGATCTAGGATAGCCAACCTCTGGTTAATGAGGCATTTAGCAATCTCTTACGAGCACCCCCTGGCAAGGTCTAGAAGACCAATAACTCTTTGAACTTCACAAACCTAATTTTTTTAATTCCTTTGAGATGCATATTTTTAGAGTTATGGTTTATGTTGGGTTTTTATTTTATTAATATCCTAATTTATGGTGAATGTTTTAATCATTTCAGCTTATATCATGTGATTGCATAGTTATATTGATTTATTAGTTAAAGTATGGATCATGGAACTGAGGACAATCTATGTTTTGTAGATAGTGCCATAACACACACCATTATGAAAAATCAGAAATTCTTCTCAAAATTGTTGTTCATTCCACAAAAGGTATACACCATAGCTGGACTTGTGCAAATAATTGAAGGCTCCGGAAGAGCCCATTTGATGAGACAATATTATCGCCATTAGGGGGAGATAAGATAGTTCCTGAAGAACGTATTGGTCCTGTAGAACAACCCATTCCTGAAGAATGGTGAGAACTGACAAGGAATACTTCCAGTCTGTCTCATCTAGATCCACGTACTTCACAATGTGAAAATGAATTACGGAGAATTGTGCACTTGCAAGAAATTACAAACAGATTACCTGATGTATTTAATGATGCAGCAAAGGTAACAAATTACATGTACCAGTTATAAATGCACTTGCCAGGATTAATGTCCCTATAGGACAAAGTCAAAATATAGCAGCAAAAGAATACGCGTGCCATAAGCGTGGCAGACCTACATGTTTAAAATACTTAGCTCGCGGAAAAGGAGAAATGAAGAATCATCATCATGTCCTCCCGAAGAGGCACGTAACCCTCCTGGAGAGGTTCCTCCCAAAGAGGCATGATGTCACACCCCCGGACCGAGAACCCATTAATTAAGTTCTTAATCCGGGTCGTGGCATGGCGAGCCAGAAAATTCCGCCTGCACACGCTTGTTTCCCACAGGTTTTCCGCGGTAAGGATCCTCGAAGTTCGATCCATTACTATCTAGCACTCACATTCGCAATATATAAAACTCGCGGAAGCATGGTAGCAAACAATTAATTCCAAACATATAAATAAAATGGACATTCATGACTAGTATCAAAATGAGAAACATATCATATATGGGCCCCAAAGTTATTTTAAGTTCATACAATAAAAGTTATTTAATTACAAATCCCAAAAGAAACAAGCCAACAATGGCTATAAACAAAAACCCAACAAAATATTAACCCCAAAGTGATCCGCAACTCAAGTATGATTCGATGTTTAAACAACATCATCGGGTTGCCACTCACGTTCAATCTGTGCTATAGCCTCCTCCTCGTATTGCGCCTCAAAGGCTGAGGGGTCAAGATCTGGCACCAAACAAGAAAGACCAGACACGCAGTCTGGCAAGCAAATAAAACAAGTAACAAAGTGATAGGATTTATAAAACATTACAAAAAGAATGTAATTACTTCTGAAATCCTAAGCAATAGTGTAAATGAAGTAATGATACATTCCTAAAACATTAAAACATTCAAAGAGTTATAATTATTCGGAGAAATGATGACTATTTAGTAAAACAATAGCATTCGAATAAAGCAGTGACATTCGAGTAAAACACTTGACATTCGATGAAAATATTGGCAAACCACATATGCTACATTCTCTTATTACCGAAGTAATAAGAGCACTCACTCAATACGTACTATAAAAGTACTCAATCAATACATACTTCATTACTAAAATAATGAGAGTACTCGATCAATTCCAAACCACATAAAATGGAAGGAAAGATCTCACCATTGCCATGGCCGGAAACAATCACTGAATAGGGTCCAAACTACAGTTGGCAATAAAATTCAAGGATTCCAAGTCGGGTGATCAATCCAATGAGGGTCCCAAGCTTAGTGGTGCCAGACAAGGACATAGAACGATACATTCAAAATCATTCAAAGAATTTCTATCAATAAAGCAACTACTCTAGACAATTTGTAAACGAACATATCACTCATTCAATCGAGTAGTTTTATCGATATTTTCAAATGTGGTGAACCACTCAATGTATTTCAAATCACTGATGTTTTCAAACGTGATAAATCACTTAATTTATTTCAAAACAATTTGTAGAAATCAATAATTTTGTTTAACTTGGAATGGAATAGGTGAAGTAGTTGAATAGCTTATTTAGGGTCATCTCAATACACACTTAATCGTTTAATGTTGATTTATGAAAGGAAAGTTTGGTACCACTGAAGATCTCCAACATTTGAGGCTATAAGTGTGCATTGGAATCTACAAAAGTGTCATTAATTTTTTCATTCAATCAATAATTCTGGGTGAATTTCGCTTACCTGTCGATTGGACGTCGATTAACCGACAGGGTCAGTTCGGTTAGCCGACAGGCTGACCGACAGCTAGCCGAGCACAGGATCAGGAGAGAAATCAACTCTTTGAAATTGTGACCGTAAATGGTGTCGGTTGGGCCTCGGTTAGCCGACACCTAAGCATCAGAAAATTGCAGCTCTCGGGAAAAGGAACCGAAGCAAGTTAGGTCACCTGTCGGTTAACCGACAACTGACCGGCAGCATTGCGAGAGGAATTTCTGAAGCTGTTTCTTCTCCTTTCTTTCTCCAAAACATTCTCATTTCTACACAGTGGTTCCCTCCAATAACCTGAGACAAAAACCTCTCCATTTCACTATTCAATACCTTCATTCAATCACTTCAAATGCACCCAAACAAAACTCTTTCAATCACTTCACCATTCCAACCATTCACTCATGAGAATTCCAAAGTAGAAAGAAACAAGTTTCAAAGTAGAATCCAATGAATTAAATCCAAACATATGAGTAGTCAAAGCACATGTTTAGTAAACTAAACTTCAATTAACTAGATTAAACATAATGGGTTCAAAACAAGAAATAAAAGTAAGGAAAATTTTAAGAAATCATTCATTTGAACATCAATCAACATGTTAGCTTGGATATCTACTTGCCTTGGTCAAGATGGGGAGCAAATCACTCAAGAATGGGACCTACAAGGTCTCTAGATCCAATCCTACAAAAACCCCCAAATAAACCCAAGAACCCTAGAAAATCAATCCTTTGTAAAACTCCATGAAACCTCTTTGCATGAGTGACAAAAACATTCTAATTAGTTTTGAAAGTAAAGATCTCAAGGAAGGAACAACATTGCTAACCTTGAAAAGCTCGAATCACAAAGAAGTGCTTGAAGAAGGGCTTTATCCTAGCTTAGATTCCTTGAAAATGGGGTCTTTGGAAAGCCAAGAGGGAGGAGAAGAAGGTTAGGAGAACAATCCCTCACTCAGTCTTCAAGAGATATGCAAACAAGAGGAGAGACAATGAGGGTTGGAAGAAGAAAACCCCAAGCACAGTCCAACGTTGGAGGAAAAATAGAGTAAAAGGGGAAGAAGAAGAAAGTGCCCAGCTCTTCTTATTTTAAGTTGGGCCAAGTGGGTCCCAACCTTCAAGTGACTAAAAAGGGCATTTGTGTGTCCCGAACGAAGATGACGAAGAAGACAAAGCTGTTCAACGGAATATCTATTTTCCAAAAAGTATATTTTTCCCAATTTTTGAAATTTTCAAAATTTGGATACAGATTTTGTGTGAAAGGTCGGTCTTTACCCTTTTTCTTGAAAAATGCGATTTCTAAGCCTCATATGCAATTTGACAAAACATGAAAGTTGTCAAAAACAATAAAATGAGTCAAAAAAAAGTAAGAATTGGAATATTTCAAACAAGAAATAATTTCCCCCAATCTCACACACAACACACGGGCTCCCAGGCCCACGTCAAACTAAATATATAAGTTCTCGAAAATCCCCAAAGCTATTCAAAAGTCTATTATAGCTTAAAATTAAGCTAATCATCCTTTAAACCCCCCTTATACACTAATCATGATTAAAATAATAATTGAAAATAGCAAACTTGGGTCGGGGTCTGACACATGAAACACTCCTGAAGAGGTTCCTCCCAAAGAGGCAAGTAACCCTCCTAAAGAGGTTCCTCCCGAAGAGGTACGAAACGGTCCTGAAGAGATTCCTCCAAAGAGGCAAGTAACGCTCCTGAAGAGGTTCCTCCCGAAGAGGCACGTAACGCTCTTGTAGAGGTTCCTCCCAAATAGGCAAGTAACGCTCCTGAAGAGGTTCCTCCTGAAGAGGTAACTCTCCTGAAGAGGTTATGGTAAAATCTGTTCTCTTTAAAACAATGGAAGTCTCTGATGAGACTTTGGAAGTCCCTAAAGAGGCACGGGTACCGGATAATGAAGAGATTTCTATACTTTACAATTATTCAAGAGAGAGATGGAATAGAAATGATGATGATGATTGGGACACAGAACCACATTCTATAAATCCCAGAAGGATTTCCTTTGACTGAAGCAAAGCCAAGGAGTACGTACTCAATCCAATTAAGGCATTGGATTAGTATTAGACACATCCTATGATATTTGCAAGGCACAACTGATTTAGAAATATTTTATTCTTATGATCGTAGAGATTCTAGTTTTGTAGGTTATGCAGATTCAGGTTATCTCTCTAATCCTCATAAGGGTCGATCATAGACTAGCTATGTGTTTTTTAATGATAATGCCGCAATTTCTTGGCGTTCTACTAAACATACTTTGGTAGCTACTTCTTCCAAGCATGCTGAGATTTTGGCTCTTTATGAAGCCAGTAAGGAATGTGTATGGCTAAGATCTTTGATTTAGCATGTTCGTAGTTCTTGTCAATTACCATCTATTGCAGGTATCCCGAATATTATCTATGAAGATAATGAAGCATGCATAAAGATAGATTCGAGAATATTTCATTAATGGAGACAAGGCTAAGCATATAGCACCGAAGTTTTTTTTTCACTCATGAACTTCAGAAGAACAATGAAATTGAAGTCAAGCAAGTTCGTTCGAGTAAGAACCTGGCTGACCTGTTTAACAAATCTTTGCTAAAATCAGTATTCCAGAAGTTTGTATATGAGATTGGCATGCGTAGAGTTCATCATCAAACTATGTGAATGGTTGCTATCATCAGGGGGAGTGGTTTATCAGGGAGCATCCTGAGTATGCTACCCATGGACATTTGTGTGCTGTACTCTTTTTTCCTTTTCTAGGTTTTATCCCACTGAGTTTTCCTAGTTAAGGTTTAATGAGGCAGCATTGTGCACGTCCATTAACACCAGTTCAATGATCTTGAAAATTGTTGTACTCTTTTTTCCTTCGCTTTGGTTTTTTCCCACTAGGTTTTCCTTAGCAAGGTTTTTAATGAGGCAACTGTCTTTGAATGATGGTCATCCAAAGGGGAGTGTTATGAGATATGGATCTTGGGTGGATGCCCACTTAAGATGAGTTAGGGTTAGAATTGGGGTTCTTCTCCTATGAGGTTACTTTGCCTATAAATAGGTTTCTCCCCTTGTATTTGTACACATAGATAATGAGATAATAGAAAAGCTCTCTCTTCTCCCTCTAATCCTTTTTCTCTTAGTCTCTCTCTTTTCTAACATAAATCGAACTCTTCTAAACAATCACCACTATTGATTCTCCATATGTTGAATCAATAATTCTTCATCAAAGAAACCCACAAAATAAAATAAAAATATGAAATAAACATTTTATTGAGTTATATACTCATTGCTCCTTTCGGACAATTAGTTTGGATGTCACCCAAAGCAAGGCTCCATGGAAGTTTAAGTTGTTATATAATGATGAGATTAAAGGTATGGATAGAGATTTTCAAATGTGATTTGTTCATACTTTGATGTGTGAACAAGGAGGCATTGCTCTTGCAAAGAGGGTATGTGTCAACAATCCTCTCGGTTTGACATCTAATCATGTTGCGGTGGATCTTTTGATGCTTTTGAGGGATGCGCTCTACGTTTTCTACATTCGCACAATTTATCAATGTTGGCAGATTAAGGAAGCTTTTGATGTGGTTTTCTTTATCTGTATCTTTTTTGCTCCTTTCTTCATAAATTTCATTACCACATTAGATATTTCAAAATGATAATTGGTAGAATAATTGACGAGGACCATCAATTGAAAAATGCATGAAAATAATGATAAAACACATTGATTGCAAAGAGAGAGCAAAATGAAGGAAAAAAATTGAAGAAACAAAAGAAGCCGCAAAGAGTATCTCTAAGATTTCGTCAACTAAGGCCTTGTTTGGTATCGCTACTCTTTTTTTAATAGACCCATCAAAAGAGAGCCACTAAAAAGATCGAGATCTATAAAAAGAAAGAGGCTAGAATCAAAAGAAGTGTTTGGTAATGCAAATATCTTTGTTAAATAGACTTTTTTATATCAATGGTTGAAAGTTTTTCATAAATTTCTCGAGATCCACAAGGTATCAAGGCTTGAAAATTGACCCTATGATGTATTCAGCCTTCCAAAGAGATCTGACGATTTAGATATTGTGTTTGGGCCCACATAATCCAAAAAATTACATCCAATGGCTCACTTTTTACACATATCTCGAGATTGGTGATGACCCAACGGCTGAAACTTGATGTCATGGCCGTGCTTGATCTTTTAACATTTCCAACGGTTTGGATCTTGATTTACACTCTCGTAAATAATAATAAAAAATAGAAAAACGTTACCGCTCATGAACAAATCCAATATTGAGCATAATACATCAATGACTGATATTGTCTTGCAAATATCTCCACATCCACAAGGTATCAAGCCATGGAAATTGACCACATAGCCGTTTTCCACCTTCCAAAGAGATCTAACGGTGTGGATTTCACATTTGGGGTCCACAGATTTCAGAAAATTGAATGCAATGGCTCATGTCTTTTTGCACATATCTTGAGAGTGGTGATGATCCAACGGCTGAAATTTTATTTCATGGCCGTGTTTAATCTTGTGAACATTCCCAACGGTTTGGATCTTGATTTACACTCTTACATTTTGAGAGGAAAAAAAAACGGACTGGGTGTGAATGAGCAAGAACATTGTTCACCCGTCTCTTTTTTCCCCCTCTACTTTATACATGCTATCAATGGTGGGCTATGGGAAACAGAGGCATTGCCTCTACTTCGCTAAAGAAGAAACAAGACTGTCAAATGCTGCCAAACGCCTCTATTTTCAAAATCTCTTCCCAATTTAGAGACTTTGAGAAATAGAAGCAAAATTTAGCTATGCCAAACTGGGGCTAAATAATAAGTTAGTTGTGATCGACTTTAAGAAAGTCAACTGTTTAGGAAAATAAAATATATCTAAATTCCCTTAGGTACCATATATGGTCCATGGGTTTCTCAGTAATGGCTCATCAGCTTTGCATTCTAATGTGGGCCTACTTTTTTGTGATTTTGAACATGGGATTTATCTTTCAAAATTACAATGTGATTCCGCCTTTAGGCCCGTTTGTCACTTTACTAGATTAGTAAAACTCAAGTAAAGCATCTTTTTTTTTAGACAAGGGGTCACTTTAATAGAACTTTAATTTAAAGTTCCCTCCATCTTTTAAAAAAAAAAGTAAAAAAACAACCTCCTTACTCCACTAAAAGACAAAAAAGCTCTATTTTTCCATACTAGTAAAAATGATTTCATACCAAACAACTAAAAATAAAATATTACCATAACCCCATTATATTTTCTTTTCTCTTGATTTGATATTTTATTACACTTTATTTATAGGAATTGTTGTATATGTGGCCCACTATAAGAAATTATAACACGGGACCACTATTAAAATTAGAACATGAGGTCTATCTTTATAAGAAGAGGATTTAACCGGAAAAAGTACTTAATCCAGACGTGTTACGCAATCAAACACTTTAGCAAGTAGGGCACCAATTAGAGCAATTGGGCCCGATTTTCATTTTTTTTTTACCTATTTGGTACATCGTCGGCATCGACCTTATTTACACTTGAATAAGGTCGGCGATGACCCTGTCCGCGAAGCCTATATAATCCGATTTCGAGCTTCATTCTTTCCACTTCTCCAAAATCGCGCAGAGGCCGTTTCCTTCAGTATTGTATAGCTACGAAACAAGATGTCACTATTGTGTTTTTCCACCATTGATGTCACCATTAATTTTTTATCAATCTCCTGTTGCTATTGTCAAAGTCTACAGAAAGGAGGTAATGAAAATCAACTTCTCTTCACATGATGGAACCCTAGAAATCAATCTCGTCTTTCTATTGACAACGTATAATACATATACTATCATTTAATGCATGGATACATGTTCTCTTTCACTATATGTTGTTTATTGTCTGTTTCATTGAATAAGGTATACTTTGCACAGGAGCCCTATTTACTGTTTTGCACTCTTCAATGTAATACATAATACTACATTGACTTAAATGTCAACAACCAAAGTACTTTATACATAATTAGTTTCTAATATGGAGGAAAACGTTCACAAATTTAATCTACATCCCATGCATTATTGCGTGAGAAGGATATTCTAAGTAATTTATGTTTTTTATGATGTTATAATAGCATGTCAGACGTTGAGAACCTAATAATCCTTCACTATGACTGTGAGTTTGAGTTTGAGCTCAATCGTCCTCAATACAAGGGTGAAAGGCAGAAGTTGAGATATCTTTCGAGCAATGTCACGTCGAAGGAGCTGTCCAAAATTGCTTTGGAAGCATCGAGTTGGGCAACAACTTCTGATGAGATAACTTTAAAGTATCTTATGCACAATGGTAATTTTTTTTCGTTGATAGATATCGACGATGACAATGATATCAATGGTATGTTAAAATTGTTAAGAGGCGAAGCAAAAGGGATATTATTATTCATTTCAAGAAGGCAATGCGATGAATGCACTTTCCAACACAGTCGTGGCAATAGGTATGTTCTGAAGTTAAAACTATATTACAACATTTTCAGCCTAGATAGAAAGTAAATTCTTTTCTCATAACTCTATATTGCAGGTCTGTACAGGATGAAAGAAACGAGATCATTCGAGATGCTCCGAGCACTACACTGCCTGATAATAAATTAAAAGGCGTGTTGCCACCGTCACCTCCACCTTTAAAAGAATATCCCACGGTCGATATAAAGGAGGATCACAATATCAAATTCTCAACAACATTGTCTTATTTTGCAAATGATGATGAGTCCATGTTCGAAGAAATCAATGTAGAAATGCTTCATGTGAATGGAAGCGAAAGTGTGCATAGCTTCATAGGTGCTCCCGCAATGAATGTGGATGGGAATGGAAGTTCAGCAGCTGCCGAACTAATTAAATAAGGTGTTAAAAGATGTACTATAAGCAGAAATGAAGAATGCAATTTTTCAAAAGCTCCCCTTGTTGACAAAATGGTCCCTGATAGTGTCGTGCCCGAAGAAGGGACCTGTTCAGGTAGGGAGATGTGGCTAAGTATGGAGTTTCCTGATCGTGAGGCCTTTAGAAGAACTATAGCAAAGTACGCAATATACAACAACTTCACCTTGAAACACGAGAAGACTAACATGAAGATGGTCATATTGAGTTGTAAAGGAGTCGATTGTCCTTGGCGTATACATGCCTTCATGGTAGATTCTGGTCCACACTTCAGAGTTTGAAAGTATAAAGACAGACATTGTTGCTCTAAACTACTTATGGGAACTGCACATCGGCAAGCAACCGCGAAGTTAGTAGCATAGTTCATTAAAGAAAATGTGCGATGCAATAACGATCTTATGCCCAAGGAGATCATCAATGAATGTCAGATTGAGTTTGAGACCCGCATTACATACAGGAGTGCCCATATGGCAAAGGAGCTTGCACTGTGCAAAGTGCGTGGATCGTATGAGGAGTCTTTTATGATATTGTTGCTCCATTACAACGAGCTTCATAGAACCAACCCCAGTTCGTACACTGCGTTAGACAGCAAGGAGGATGACCGATTTAGACGCTTCTTTTGGTCCTTTGGTCCATGCTTAAGGTCATTCCAAACCTCTCTAAGGCCATTGATAACAGTGGATGGATCACACATTTGTGGCAAATATCCAGGAGTGCTAATGGTAGCCGTAACACATGATGCAAATCATCAACTGTTCCCCATTGCATTTGCCTTTGCTAAAGCGGAGTGGCATGATAGTTGGGAGTGGTTTCTTGCACACTTGTCCTTGTGTTGGGTGAGCCAAAATATCCGATAATTGTATCCGACCGTCAGAAATGTTTGATTCCGGCAGTACAAGCCATGATGCCAAGCGCAAAGCATTATTTTTGTTTCCATCATATAGAGGAAAACATAAAGGCAGGTTTCAACGACCACGGCATTATAAGAAAGTTTTGGAGCGCCGCGAGGGCATACCGACCTTATGAGTACGATGCTTGCATGCACCACATAAAAAGTGTAGATGAGCGTGCATATAATTACATCCATGAGACCGACTCTTAGTTCTGGGCAACGGCATTTGCTCATTGACGCAGGTATGACATGCTTACCAGCAATGCTGCAGAGTGCACAAATAGTCTCCTAAAAGACACCCGAGTGCTCCCGATTATGAAGCAAGTGGAAGAGATTTGTGCAAAACTCATGGAATTCTTTCAGAGACAGTCAACTTAAGTACAGAGCATCACTTCACTACTAAAATCCGTACGCAGAGAAGTACCTGGCCACATAGATGAAAGAATCGCGAAGGCTGATGGTACGGGTAGCGGCATTGAATGAATATCAAGTGCAATCTTCAGAGTATGTTGATGTAGTTAATTTAGATCACAAGTCATGCTCGTGCCACAAATGGGACGTGATTGGAATCCCATGTTGCCATGTTGTTACCGCCATGAAAGCGCGAAATATTAATCCATATAAGTATTGCGAGCATTGGTACATCACAAGCATGTACCAGAAGACATATAGTGATGTCATTCATGCCACCCGTGATAGAAAGCAATGTGAATAGCATTTAATCACCGGGAGAGTCCTCCCACCATGGGCTAGCAAGCAACCGGGTCGACCAAAGAAGAGCAGGATCCAAGTTGAAGATCGACATCACAAGCGAAGAGTGGTAACTTGTTCGTACTGTAGAGAGAGGGTTCACAACCGTGGGAGCTACAAAAATCCGCCAATTCAACAATGACGTTGATGGATTTTGTGTTTTGGGGCTGCTCATGTAATACTTTTTTTTTGGGTATGTTTTTGGAGAGTTTTTCTTGTATGTATGTTTATGGGAAGTTTATTAAAATGGTTGTGATGGTTTTTGTTGTATTTTTGGATATTTGTGTATAAATTATCATTTCTTTTGAAAAGATGTTTTGCATTTTTGTATGTTTTTGTATAAATTATCATTTCTTCTGAAAAGAGTTGTAGAACCCAAAATTTTATTGTGAAAGATGATGTAATGCATGTACGCAACGTAAAGATTCTGCATGGGATTTAGGCATGATGCACGTAGACAGCTCATTACAGGGTCGGTGATGACCTTAGCTTTGTAAAATAAGGTCACCACCGACGCAGACTTCCTTTTTTCTTAAAACAAAAGCTGTAACTTTTCTAGGCGGATTTTGGCTAAAATGCTAATACAGCGTCGGTGATGACCTTAGCTTTGTAAAAAAAGGTCATCACTGACGCAGGCTTCCTTTTTTTTTTTAACAAAAGTTGTAACTTTTCGAGGCGGTTTTTGGCAAAATTTCTAAGTCTGGGTCGGTGATGACCTTAGCTTTGTAAAATAAGGTCACCATCGACGCAGTCTTCCTTTTTTTTTATAACAAAAGTTGTAACTTTTCCAGGCAGCTTTTGGCTAAAATGCTAATACAAGGTCGGTGATGACCTTAGCTTTGTAAAATAAGGTCACTACCGACGTAGTCTTCCTTTTTTTTATAACAAAACTTGTAACTTTTCCAGGCAACTTTTGGCTAAAATGGTAATACAAGGTCGGTGATGACCTTAGCTTTGTAAAATAAGGTCACCACCGACGCAGTCTTTCCTTTTTTTTTAACAAAAGTTGTAACTTTTCTAGGCAACTTTGGCTAAAATGATAATACAAGGTCGGTGATGAACTTAGCTTTGAAAAATAAGGTCACCACCGACGCATGCTTCCTTTTTTCTTAACAGAAGTTGTAACTTTTCCAGGCGGATTTTGGTTAAAATGCTAATACAGCGTTGGTGATGACCTTAGCTTTGTAAAATAAGGTCACCACCGACGCAGGCTTCCTTTTATTTTTAACAAAACTTGTAAGTTTTCTATGCATCCTCAAGTATATGTAGTGCTACAGCATCGGTGATGACCTTATTTAAATAGGAAAAAAAATGAATTGCTGGGACTATGACATTTACATCAAAATACAACTATGTACTTTCAAATAAGATTTATACAAGCACAAATCATGATGGACAACATTCAAGTACAAACAAACCACAGCATTCAACTGACATTCAATCAACATTCCATATACAATTAAGAAAGAATTGAATTAATTTTGGAAGTTTACATCAACAATATTTCCGAAGTTTACACCAACAAACAAACCTTAGTAATTCCTAAGTTTACAATTTACATTACAATGCATTTGGAAGAACACATAACCCAGGAAAGGTTCACTGCAAGTCAGATGGCAAGACTGGGAGTGGAGGGAGGTTAAGCCTTGAAGAATTTCGAATCCAGTTTTGCTCGAATATGTCGATGACAATTCTCCGCAGGTAGTATGGGATGTCTGCCTGGGTGAACTCGATGGGACGAGGATATATGCAATGCTCTGCGAATGCACAGGTGAATATCCCATAGTCATTTCCATTATCTTGAAATGGGATATCCGCCTTTGTGGTCATCGTCCACACTATAGGGGCCGACCACCCGTGATCCATAAATCTTTGTTGAAGCCACAATATTTGTCCAAACATAGTGAAAATGAATGTTACTTCAATTTTGAATTTTCATTTACTATCCAAACTTTATGCTGCCAAGAGAAGAGAAAATATGTACTTATGAATCTTTCACAGGTTTTATGGCCCCAGATCTCTCCCTTCGAACTGTTATAGTACTCCCAGTGGTTCTCATCGACATATCCAACTAGTAGGGACTAATGGTTGTGAGCGTGAATTACGTAGACTAGAGTCTTGCACTCCATCGCGTCCATTACCCGTTCTCCCTTTGGCCCAAAGGCCATGTCATCGCCGGTCTTTAGACCCTTTTCCCAAAAACTCTGCAAGACAAGCATCACAGACATCAAACAACTAGGACATTTAACCTATTGAGGCCCGAGTTAAAGTGGCTTTCATTTTTTATTGAACTTACACATATACTAGGGTTAACGAAGTATGCATCATTGCACCTTTCCCGTAGCACTTCAAACTAGAAATATATAATAGTCGAGTCCATCCAAGTGCCCTCATCCAATAAATCTCTGAGGGACTTAGAATTGATGCACGAGATTATCATATCCAGCTCCTTTTTCCTGTCAATGCAATGAGTATTGGGACGTTGAATTAGTAAAAAATCCAACAAAGAGATAATTACTACAGAAGTATTTTCAACAATTGTAGTTACCTATGCGTGTAATATTTGTAGAAATCCATCAAAAGTTCCTTCTCCACATCCGTCAGAACATAACCCGTTTGGGGCAATGGATGCTGATAATCAAGAAACCTATTTGGGATTTTCCTCAGCCTCGGTATGTGCTTGCACCTCCATATCAATGAATCAATTGTAGCCTGTGTAGGGGATGCAATGATTGCCTGGCAAGTGACCTTCAGAGATGTTTTGTATCCATCAAGACTGGGCGAGATAGAGATAAGATCCTCGATAGAGATGTCATCATCTTCACCAAAGGCTGTGTCAAGGTTGCTGGCATGAACTTCATCTTTTTCCTCCTCATCCAAAGTGTGAGAGGTTGATGCCTGGCCTTGAGAGTCCTTTATCATTAAGGGAGCCTCGATACTAACTCAAGGCTTCTTTGCGGGGCTTTTTGAGGACTTCCCCTTAATACTTGCACGCTTAGGCGTTCTGACGGTCTGCAAAATGAAGCATAGTAAGGGTGAGGAAATCAAGGTAATATCATTCATCAATTCGCAAAATGAAATGCTAGATTTTATTTATATCCTTATGAGAGTGTCATCATCTTCCAAAGCGGAAGTACTGCATGTCTCGACGTAGACCTGGTACGTAGTCCTAAATCTGAACCTAAATCTCTCCACCTTAATCGAACTTATGAAGGAGAGTAGGTCCACATTTGCAGCGATTAAACGATCGCATGACCTTACGATGTCGTCGAGGAAGAGAGAGACCAGCAGTCGACATATTGAAAGGATCCCATTAGAAAAATATATGAACTAAATAAATGTGAAGCAAAGTAAGGGATGCAAAAGGGTGTGAACATCATACCCGAGTCTGTGGGACGGTAGGAGCTTGGGCATCGGGTTGTGGGGGAGGATTCCTTTGTGCCTCGTCGCGTTGCCTAACACGGCCAATACGCATGATGGTATTCGCTTCATACCATCTCATGTATTCTTCTTCATCCTCCCTGCCTTTTGTTTTTCCTTTTCTCTTGAGCACATTGTTTGCCCGAGTTTCCCATGACTTCACCTCCTCCTTATGCACTAGACTCCAATCTATAACAAATATCCCCTTATTTTCTTTCCGCACGATAGGCCTGACGAAGCGTGGAGGCACCGTCTGTCTCAGCCTGAACTGCCTCATGACCCTATGGGTAGGCTGATGCTCCAACACCCAATATGATATAAGGGGAGAGTCTGTTGTGAAGAGTGCTTTGTCAGCCTTTGAGACATGCTTAAAAAAATCATTTCCATACTTTTTGTACAGCTGCCACTCGAACTGTGCATGAAGCATTGGGTAAGTTAGAACTAATAAAGTATGAAAATTATAGGAAAATTGAAATGAAATCTTTCTACCTCTTTTGACGTGAGGAAATTGAGTTGCTTTCGCACTTCTCTCACGATCGTAAGATGAGTCATTCCATCAAGTTGGTTGACCCATGTAACCATCAGGGGAAACCTTATGTCATGGTTTTAAGCTCTGGTTTGGACTTAGACCTCGACCAATCTTCATTCTGGTGTATGTCCGGATCTGTTAAAAAAGAGGGATTCATTAAAATGTTAACATATAAATAGTGAAAGCATTAAGATGTCAATATATCAAGCTCACCTGAAGAAGCAGGAGAGGGCCAGAAAGAGACTTAAACTTCTTCTCAACAGCATCCCCTCATCGGTAGGGTCGGGCATCTCACGCTTCTTCACCCCTTCCCAATGTACACCCTTGTTTAGCATTCTATAGAGGTTCGCTAAACAAGCGGAGGCCCATGAGTAAGGCATAACCTCTTTAAACAGCTCTAGAATATAAAAGGGGCCTCGTGTCTAGGAAGAGTTACATAGAATCTGTCCCATCACAAAAAAATTAAGCCCGAGTTCTGCATATATCCTCAGCCTCTGACGTCTTCTTCTTCGCCCTTCCTTTGTTTTTTTCTTTTTTCCCTTTTGCTTCGGGGTCTCCTTCTCCCTCAACTCCTCTAAAGTCGGACGGAAGACGCGTTCCAGCCATGTGAACTTGAGGGAGACCCCATTGTAGTCTTGTTTATTTTGGGGCACCACACTATGCAGCTCCTGACAGAGATCTGCAATCTCGTAGTTTGTGTATGTCCGGCCCGTTACGGGCGGACTATCAATAGGTAGGCCGTAGATGTAAGCTACGTCCTCCAATGTGATGGTCGCCTCGCCAGATGGGAGATGAAATGTGTTCGTCTCCGGCCTCCACCGCTCAATGAGCCCCATGATCAATGCTTGGTCAATCCTCATCCACCTCATCTGAGCAAGATGATACAGCCCGGCCTCATGCTCCCATTGCATCTGCTGGGCATTCAAGTCCCACTTCCCATAATCAGGGTTTGTGGGAAAGCATCTGTACGTGCCCAACTCCTGCGAGAAAAATGACAGTTTAAATAACGTTAGCCATAGATTGAAAGGAGTTCAATTGATTACTGGTTCTGTGGAAGAGAGTATACCAAACCACGTTCGATAGCGACGGAAATGTTATGCTCTTGCTCGCATAATAGTACGGTGGTTGTGCATTTGAGGTACTAGCCTCGTTGCGGGGCACTTTGGTGTTGTTTGTTTTCTCTTTAGACATCTGTATACATTCAAATTAGACATGATAGCATTAAATGTTATGAAGGCAAGCAAACCATCTAACAAACACATTCTCAATTCATAAACTCACCACAATTTATACATACAATGACAAGATATATTATGAACCATCAGGCTCTATAAGATGGTTTGAACCTTTCAGTCAACATGAGTACGAAGAAATTAAATAGTTGAGCTTTCAGGTATATATAGTAAAATATCTTGAAATGATTTTCCTTAATATGGGTTTTAATTTAAGTGTCAAAATCCTTCGAGTTTATGACTTTTCAGTGAAAATACCTTTTCTTCTGGGCAATCTGCATCACAGATACTATGAAACCATCTCAGTGAAATGAGAACTCACATCCTCACCAGAATGAAAAAATATATATATAACTGTTGCAAGCCATTATGATTTTTTTTTCTAAAACTGTTGCTTTCTGAATATATAAGCCTCTTCTCCAATGATCTTGACCATAGATTAAGTAAATTGTATCAGTTCAATCATCAAGTATAAAAAAGACAAGAAGACACTGTACTTTCAGAAGATCACAGAACAACTAGGCTTTTTAATTTTCATTATTATCTCTTTTTGCACGGTAGGCAATGTGATGGCTACTCAAAACCACATTTATTATGTTAGGAGGGAATTGTAAATTCTCGCTTTCTTTCATTAGCCAAAAACATAACAGATTCACATTTAGCAAAGCCGAAGGTCTGTCTCTTCCTCCTCCACTCCTATCAACTAGAACTATAAGCCTATAACACAACAGAAGAAACATCCCACAACATAACCAAGAGAAGGCCAACTTGCCACCACCCTCCCAGGGACAGAACAATATCAATTAACTCATCCACTCTATTGGCCATAATTTGCAAAACATGAATCAGCTGCTCGACTCTCATGTGATTAAATATGGAATTACACTTGTCCCAACTTGATCCTTGACTCTGTACATGTAGGGCAAGGGCAACCAATAAGGCCAACAATAATTGAGCCCTTTTTATTTAGTTTGTTTGCTTAAAATACATAGGAATCGAATGCATATGAATTACGGTGAGATGGGCTCCACCGAAGGATTATCAAAGAAGTGAGGTGTGAAGGATATGAGATAGAGATGTAGAGAGACCTTGACTTTCATAGGACTTACAAGGGTGATAGTGGGGTATCCATTTTCCATCTTCCCTTCATTCGGTTTCTACTAAAGGAGAGGTTATTTGATGGTCCTTTTTGAATATTCATCTGACAGTTTTCAATTATGCGAAATAAACGGAGCCATAAATCATCAATTCAGTGATTCCATGGTGGAAGTCATTTCTTAATAAAGAAACAGACCAATCAAAAGGTCTAATTCTATAAATTGCAAATTGATGATACCTTTCAATCACCCCCCTAGAAATTTCCAATGCGTGATCATCCACTCACACTCAGGTTTGACCATAGTATCTTAATTCATAACCAACCCTTGTAAGACATAAGTGGCCAAGTACCACTCAAGTCATGTTCATACTTCACTATTATATATTATTGTGTGGGGATATTTCCGAGCTCACCGGATGACTGGCCTGGTGCTCCATCTCGTGCTTCGGCGCCAGCTAGGCCATCTCGGCAAGGCTCGTGTCAATGTCCACCAGCTCGGCCAGAGACTCATCTCGGCCCCTTGCACAACTCCTCCACCTCGACAGCTCCACTTCGGCTCGATCCTCCTCACTTCGGCGTCCCTGCAAGGTCTCCAGCCACGTCAAGGTCGCTCCCCGACCTCGGCAACACGCCCCGACCCCGGCCAGGATGCCAGGATTAGCCAGGGCAGGGCCTGACAGCTGTCCACCCTTGGACACTTAAGCACGCTAGAGCACGCGCGACAAGACAAGGGCACGCCTATACTCTCTGACAGACAGCGCCTCCCATACCGCCCACGCCCTCTGACAGAACGGCGTCCACAGACGCCAGAGTGGGCTGTGATGGGACGGCTAACCACCTCATTGTCTCCTGTCTCCTCTCTCTCCAAAGTCAACTATCTCCCTCTCCTCCTCTATAAAAGGGGCCAAACCAGAACTGTAGAGGGAGGCTCTCTCCCGTCCGAGAGAACCACACTGGTATCACCTTCTCCCCCAAAATCTCCTCCTACTGTCCAGTACACATACTGACTTAGGCATCGGAGAGCCCTGCGCTGCCCACAGCCAGGGTCCTCTGACCTGCTTCTTCTCCCTCTTCCAGGTTCTCAGGCATCGGTTCTTCCATCATCAGCGAGGAGACGGGGAGCCTCAGCCTTCGTCCTCCTCAGTGAGTCGCAAGAACACCACCCCCCCGGGTCCGTGAATTTTTGTGCACTTACAATTGGCGCCGTCTGTGGGGAACGCTACAAAAAGCCATCTTCCCAAACACCATGCCTCGGAGAACCAGAAAGGGAAAGGAACCGCTGACACTGTCGACACAGCTGCCGACGGTCCCCCACCGGGAAAGGTCAAGAGCAAGATCTAATCCAGCAAGCGTCCAACAGCAGGGTACTCAGTCGGGTTCATCCTCTAAGGGTTCGACCTCGACTCCACCTTCCAAAAGGCACACCCTGAAGGACAACAGGAGCAACCAAGCTCCGGGCAACAACCACGACTTCAGAAAGTGGTTGATCTACACATCGAGCAAGCAGTACGACAGAACATGGAGGTTGCCGGTTTCGCTCGAGTTCGGCTGAACTCTGACGATCTCGGCACATCTCCCCTCTCTCCAGAGATCAGGAGCTTCCCCCTTCCCGAAGATTTCAAAGTCCCGAGGTTCGTCGTTTACGACGGATTCTCGGATCCAGAAGCACACCTCCGGCACTTCACTCAGAGGATGTCGGTGTGGGGCGAGGCAGGCCACTTGAACTGCAGAGTCTTCTCTTCCAGCCTCGGGGACCTCCCCCTAAAGTGGTTCTGCGCACTCCCCCAAGGATCGATCAAAAGTTGGCAGCAGCTCCGAAGTTCCTTCATGACGAAGTTCCAAGCCCACAAGGTCGTCCCCAGGTCAGCCGCCGACCTGATGGCCCTTAGAATGAAGCAGACCGAGAGCGTCACGCAGTTCGCCAAAAGGTTCTGGACTGTCTACAGCCAGATCGAGGAAACTTCAGATGCAATAACGATCCTGTCTTTCCAACAAGCCCTCCTGCCAGGCAACGAGCTACGAAGGGACCTGGTCATGCACCCTGCGGTCACTATGGCAGCACTGATGACCAGGGTAAACCAGTTCGTCAGGCAAGAAGCAGATGAAGCCCGAGCCCAGAAGCATTTCAACGACAATCAACAGGCAGCGTCCATCTCGGCGGACGCCTCCATCTCGGCGGGTGCCTCCAGCTCCGCAGCAGCGTCCATCTCGGCGGACGCCTCCATGACAGAAGTCTCCTCCAGCTCGGGGGGCTGCTGAAGCCTCCTATCATCTTTTAGCTTCGACCGCCCGTCAGCTTTGATCGCACGACCCTCTACCGTCATTTCGACGGCACGGTCCTCCGCTGACAACCTTGATCGCACGGTCCTATGCCGCCGCTAGTCGTCCAGAGCCACGTACCCCTGGTGAAGAGCCAGTGGGATCTCCATCGCGTGCGGCAGGCGCATCTCGGCCACGCGCCAGATGCCCGGCACAGGCCCCTGGTGAAGAGCCAGTGAGATCTCCATTGCGTGCGGCAGGCGCATCTCGGCCACGCGCCAGATGCCCGGCACAGGCCCCTGGCGACGAGCCAGTGGGATCTCCATTGCGTGCGGCAGGCGCATCTCGGCCACGCGCCAGATGCCCGGCACAGGCCCCTGGCGACGAGCCAGTGGGATCTCCATCGCGTGCGGCAGGCGCATCTCGGCCACGCGCCAGATGCCCGGCACAGGCCCCTGGTGACGAGCCAGTGGGATCTCCATCGCGTGCGGCAGGCGCATCTCGGCCACGCGCCACATGCTCGGCACAGGCCCCTGGTGACGAGCCAGTGGGACCTCCATGAGCGCATCTCGGTACCCATTCTCCAGCTCGGCAGTCGTGTGACTCTCCAGCTCGGCAGAAGCACCCTGTTACAGCTTGGCAGTGATGCCAACCTCTAGCTGTGGTCCATTGCCAGCCAGTCATCCTCCATGATACCTACCTTCTAACCTCAAAAGAGCAGTCTATTGAGCTCAGAAGCTGGGGGACTATTGTGTGGGGATATTTCCGAGCTCACCGGATGACTGGCCTGGTGCTCCATCTCGTGCTTCGGCGCCAGCTAGGCCATCTCGGCAAGGCTCATGTCAATGTCCACCAGCTCGGCCAGAGATTCATCTCGGCCCCTTGCACAACTCCTCCACCTCGACAGCTCCACTTCGGCTCGATCCTCCCCACTTCGGCGTCCCTGCAAGGTCTCCAGCCACGTCAAGGTCGCTCCCCGACCTCGGCAACACGCCCCGACCCCGGCCAGGATGCCAGGATTAGCCAGGGCAGGGCCTGACAGCTGTCCACCCTTGGACACTTAAGCACGCTAGAGCACGCGCGACAAGACAAGGGCACGCCTATACTCTCTGACAGACAGCGCCTCCCATACCGCCCACGCCCTCTGACAGAACGGCGTCCACAGACGCCAGAGTGGGCTGTGATGGGACGGCTAACCACCTCATTGTCTCCTGCCTCCTCTCTCTCCAAAGTCAACTATCTCCCTCTCCTCCTCTATAAAAGGGGCCAAACCAGAACTGTAGAGGGAGGCTCTCTCCCGTCCGAGAGAACCACTCTGGTATCACCTTCTCCCCCAAAATCTCCTCCTACTGTCCAGTACACATACTGACTTAGGCATCGGAGAGCCTTGCGCTGCCCACAGCCAGGGTCCTCTGACCTGCTTCTTCTCCCTCTTCCAGGTTCTCAGGCATCGGTTCTTCCATCATCAGCGAGGAGACGGGGAGCCTCAGCCTTCGTCCTCCTCAGTGAGTCGCAAGAACACCACCCCCCCCCCGGGTCCGTGAATTTTTGTGCACTTACAATTATGATCTTTCTACCTTACAAAGAAATTCCATTCTATTAGTGACAAACACCATTATATTATGCAAGGTGTGTAACTATGGCTAGAGAGACTCCCAATCCACATTGTAAAATAGTGTCCCAAAACCAGGTATCTGACCTCTAAAATCCCAACTCAATAATAACCCCAAACCAACTTTTATAATGGAACAACAGCCTGATTTCATTTTCCCATAAACATCAACTCATCAACCATAAATCATACAACAAAAACAAGTCAAAAGAATTTAAAAAATAAAAGATGACTTTATACTAATTCGACAATCAATCCTTTTTCTTTCAAATGTTCTTCTGTTTATTTAGAAACATGAACAAAGCATTTTTGAAAGCTTTCAAGAGTGAACAAGATAGCATAAAGCATTGAAATAAATAAATCCCTCGCAGCAAAAATGAAGAAATACAAAAAGGAACAATGGCATTTGACCGCATACAACATCCTCAAGTTTGGAAAACAAAAATAACTCACTCAAACTTTTATGGAAGTGTTAAAACAAACCCATATCCTCCATCGTCATTCTCAACTGAAAATACCCCAAATTTGAAATCTACAAACCCTAATCAATGCAAACAATGTACAAATCGAATACAACGTTGAAGATAACAAACCATGCACTTCGATATCATATGCGGGATGGCAGGAAAACTAAAGGAAGGGAAAATACAAAAAAAAACATTGACAAGGATTCAAAAAAAGGAAGGAGATAGATACCTTTGGAGTGTCGGTCGAAATCACAGTCGATTGAAAAAACGATGGGAGTAAAGAGAAGCAGTTGAGGAATTCAGTTTGAAGGCCGGTGGTTATGGAAATGGAAGCAACCGCTCTTCGTCACTCGTCCAAGGTCCGTATCGACGGTATGGTGCAAGAGAGGAGAAGAATGAGAAAAAAATGAGATATGAGCCCTAATATGGGTTGCGGGCAGAGTCATCGTTGATCTTATTCAAGTGTAAATAAGGTCGGTTCCGACGATGTGCTAAATAGGTAAAAAAAAATGAAAATCGGGCCCAATTGCTAAAGTATTTGATTGCGTAATACGTCCGAATAAAGCGTTTTTTCCGGTTAAATCCTCTTATAAAAATAACAACATGAGCTCACCTTTTGTAAAATGGGACTCACCTTTATAAATTATTACATGGACCTACCTTTGGAAACTACAACATGGAATCCACCTTCTAGGAATTACAAATGGACCCACCTTTAGAATTTTTTTTCTCGCCAAAGATTACAATGTAAGAGTAAGACCCACCTAAATGGGCCGTCCATGACTATCATCGCCTCTTCATCTCACGTTATTGATCCCCTGTGCGAACTAGAGGGAGTGAGGGAAGAGCCTCGTACAGTCGCATATAATTTCCCTATCCTTGCCCAGCTCCGCTCTGTTCCATTTTCCACACAAGGAGAAGGAGAGAAGGGGAAAAAAGAAGAAGCGTACAGCGATTTCCTCCTCCGTTTGCAGGCAGGCAGGCAGCCACATGGACGGTCTGACCGCCTGCTGCTGCAGTGGCCGTCTCGCCCTTCCTTGGGTGATGAGGAGCCGCTCTACAGCCTCTCGCCGGCCCTCTTTCGTTGTTCTCGCATCCCCAGATAATTCCAACCTCGACCATTGGGACAAGATGGAGCTCAAATTCGGCCGCCTCATGGGCGAAGATCCAAAACTAACCCTAGCAAAGGTATATATAAATATATATATGTATCTCTCTCTCTCTCTCTCTCTCTCTCTCTCTCTCTCAATTTTCAAGGTCTCTAGTATTCAGAGTCTCAGAAAATGGGTTTCCAGAGGACTCTCTAACAAGAGAAATGTTCTTCAAGTTGTAATGATAGAGAATACATAAAAGAGATTTCTTTCATTAAAATTAAGTTTACATCTAGACATCCCCTAACTGCTGCGATCCTACTCTTCCCTTCACTTTATGATGAGTTTTAATGATACTAAAACTCGTAATTGTTACACTTGTGTGCGGCGGAATCTTTCCAATGCACCTAACTTCATGTCATTTGAACATTGTTTGACTCATGAAACTTTCCATCTTTAGTAATGCTTTTGTGATGACTTCAAACTTATCAAGTCCCTTAATCCTCCTGTCATAGGTTCTTTGGATTCCTTATATTCTCTAGAATACCTCTTTTTCAAATCCTCGAAGAGTATTGCCACAAAATCATACTCTCATATGAATCTTAACAACAGTTATTCACCAATTAATTTTATTTCTATATCCCTTATTTCCACGTTATAATTTTTTTCCTTGAATGTACGTCTCTTCTCTCTTTGTATTCCTTTTGATCCAATGAGCTTCTTTACCTTGGTGGGTCAAGCTCTAAGGCTCTCTGCAGTAGATAAAGCTCCCTTCAAATGTAGTATTATCACTATCGCTAGCTGAATTCAACATATCTATAGATTGTATATCCCCTCATCATGGAGCTCCTTGTCATCATTTATCAATTCCTCATTGTCATATTTGGCTATCGAGATTGCATCTCTTTGGGCCTATTTGTTTGCATATATTACATTGGATTTCAATATATAGGACTTCATGCCCTAAGTGGTTAAAAACGAAGATAAAACAGGAATATCCAAAAATGAGCATGGAATAACCTTTCCTGCTATGCAAAAGAGGTAAGTTGGAAAATGAATACCCAGCGATCACCCTGGTAATTCAAATCCTATGAAAGTCAAGGTCCTATTTATACTATTACCTCATACTCTTCACCCCTCACCTCATATCATCCACACTTTGTAAGGCAACATTGCCTTTTTAGGCCGTCACCCTCACCTCTTAACTGAGAGAGGCCATGGAAAACAAAAGCACTCATGCCACTCACACATCTGTTAAACCCACCCTCTCACATTTTCATGCCGACAGACCTCCTCAGAAGCCAGCGAACACACATGTTGGTTGATTCCCACCTCTTGATTTTGTCGACCCGATTCCAAGAACTACTATATAAGGCATGTAGTTGTATTAGTTCACTTGAATGAAATGAAGGTATTTTGAGTGCAGTGAAGTGTACCGAGTGTGCGTGGCCCTTCCATTTTCTACAAGTGGTATGAGAGCGGGTATAGTCGGGGATCATACGTCCATTGTGAGCAGTGGCACGACAAGATGCCATGAGGCTGATAGGTCTAAAATCGAGTTTTTTTGGTGGTAGAGATTGACACGCTGTCCCTATTAAGCACGATGGTGGATCTCGCGAATGTGATTGGAGGGTTTGAGAAACTCAACTACGACAATTACTGGTTTTCATGCATGGAGTCATATCTCTAAGGCCGAGATCTATGGGAGGTCATTGGCAGCGACAATGTTGTCACACTTGTGATGTGAAGCGATCCACAGGTGTTTGGTATTGCTCAGTTCACAAGTGCTTGGTATCCTTCAAGATTGACAATTATGAGGACAATATTTGGTGTGATGTGATCCACAAGAATATCGCTCATGTTCTTGTCGGATGACCATGAGTTTTTGACCGCGACGTGCACCATAACAAAGGGAAGAACACATTTTCCTTCTTATGGAAAGGAAGGCAAATTATGCTCCTTCCGTTACAATCGACTACTCTATCACCTTCAACTAAAGAACCAAAGAAAGAGCAAACAAAATTAATTGAAATCATGATTTCACCAAAGGAGATACCGACCAGGACAGACGGCATCAAGGATGCAATAAATTAGCAAGGTCAAGACAAAGCTGATCTCACGGAAAATTTGGAACAAGTAGAAGATTATCAAAATAATGTTAATCAAGAGCCACAAAAGGTAAAGGAAGAACAAAGACAAGCGCACATTGAGGATTTTACTCAGGAGGCATCAAAATAAGAACCAATCATTGAAGTCCCCCACATTGACTTCATCTTCGGGGATCAACGATGGATATTCAAAGATCATGCTTTGTTGGTACAAATACAACAATCGAAGGATCTAATGGTCAGATCACGCATCCAAGCTAAATGCAGATATCATAAGAAGAGACACTTCTGATCTACATTTACATGGAGGAAAATACTGCATCAAGCTTCCAATAAATGTATAAAATATGAAGATCACAAGAAAAATCAGAAGTTTGTGCGATTGATTTTCGACCCAGAAGGACATTTCCCGAAGTAGTAGTCAAATTCTGCCCAGTATTATCAAGCTGTTAACTTGTTGGTGTCGAGGTTTTCCAAAGCATGAGAGAATTGATGCATGCCTGCAGACGTGTCTCCTTCACCAAATCTCCTTAACTATCTTATCAGACACCTCTTTTAGCTTTGACTCTTGCACCAGGGCAATTTGAACCCAGTGGCTTCTCAGAAGTTCTTTCACCACCAATCTTAGAGAAGCTCCCCCCCAATCCCACTTGGAGGACTTCTTCTGCCTCTTTTTGTGAGAAGAACTGTAAGCAGACCACTTGGTCTTCCATCATTTGAATATTGTTAGGCCTTTTTCCCCAGCAGCTTCCCAAACATCTTTCTACCTACTGCAAGCCATCTGTTTTTGATTTTAGGAAGCCCACAAGACTGCTGTAGAGAGAGTTTTTCTGCTCCTTTATCACCCATGGAGCTACCCTAACTACTCTTCTTGTGCCTTCTTCCACTATCCAACCTGCTGCTTTTGAGGTCTGCCCTTAAAGATTGCTCTCTATGACTGCAGCCTTCACCTTCTCAATGAAGCTATCTAAAGGGTCCACTCCTGCAGAGGAGGAAGGTCATGGAATGGCTTTCCATCCCTCCTTAGCCTATCCTGCTCCTTCATCACTTCTCTGTTGGAACTAAACTGAGCAATGTTGGCATGTATTTTCCTGCCTCCCCATAATCTCCCATTTGCAAGCTTGACTGCCTTTTATGCTTCTTTGAGAGTCGCGAATTGGACGAACGCGACGCCTCTGTTGGCTCCCCCTGTCAATAGGGATGAACAAATCGGTTATTCTCCCTGTCCTCCAAACCATTGCCTCCAGTTCAGATTTGGAGAACTGCCGTGGGAGGTTGGAGACGAAGACTCAGAAGGATTTCTCCCAGATTTTCCTGATCTGCAAGGGAAGAGGATCTCTGGAAGTTCCTACTGATCCGATCAAATTTTCCTGCAACTCACCCACTTTCTGCAGAAAAGTTAAAATTCACATGCAAATCTCCTGTTTAGATAAGGTCAAGAATCAACAACCAACCTCCATGTCATTTGTGAAAATACTACTACATAATAGGCAAATAGATGGAAGGACCGGTGGGTAGAAAATACGACTCTTGCTGCTCAATTTCCGGAACTGTTCAAATGCGACATGGACAAGGATGCTAATTTCGAATCCTACATGTCAAGAATCGGTGATAAGGTGGTCTGGAGCCCCACTCTAAGGACACTTAAAGGATCAAGAGGTATCTCAACTCATTTTCCTCCTCAATCTACTTAATGATGTGTACATATCGGAAAGTGGGGAGGATACAAGGGTGCGGACTGCCTCAAAAGATGGGTCCTTCTCAGTCTCATCCTTCTTTTCCACCATTACCAATTCCCCGAAGGAGAGGAACGCAGTTAACAACATTTGGAAGATGAAGGCTCCTATCAGGGTGCTAATCTTTGGGTGGCCGGCTATCTGGAAAAGAATCCTTACCCAAAATAATTTGAGGAGGGGCTTGGTAGTAGTCAATGGCTGTCCTATGTGCTTAAGAGAGGAGGACTTAGTGGACCACCTTTTGGTCAAGTGCAAATCTGCTCAGTATATCTAGACCTCGGTGGTTGAATGGTTTGACTGCTGTTGGGTCTTTCCAAACTCTCTCACAGAGCTCAAGCAGGCTTGGAAGGCCCCATGTGGAGTCCCTAGAGGGAAGGAGTTATGGAGCTTGGCCTTTTTGGCAGTCCTTTGGACTATTTGGAAGGAAAGGTACTCCAGATGCTTTGAAGGGGTTGCGTCTAGTGATAGCTAATTGGCGAGGAAAGTGAAGTTCTTAGTTGCTCTTTGGTTGTCCATCGGTCCGTCTCTTAGAGGTTACCCTATTGAGCAAATTATGTCACATTGGAAGGAGCTGGCCTTCTCCTTTACAGGGCCAATCTAGTTTTGTTTTAGGGGTTTTTCCTTCTCTTTTGGGGCCTTTTTGTTCCTGCTTGTCAGTATTTTCCTCCTGTACTGCTTGCTTTTCTAATGAAAGTTACTATTCAAAAAAAAAAAAAAAAAAAAAAGAGGAAAAGAAAAGAAAAAATTGATGCACGCCAGACCATGGGCCGGCCAACCCATTGGGTCTTGTCCATAGGCCCAATGGGACATCCATTTAATTAGGAATCTTATTTAGATACTTGATTTATTTAGAAATATTTAAAATTAGGAGTTTTATTTAATTTGGATTGTTAGGCAAGTTTGGTGATTGTCTCCTTGATCGTTTAGGAAAGTCTTGGTGTCCAAGTTACAGGAGGCTAATCCTACTTTATATATATGGGTGGACTTTCTCATTATAATTCATGCTTATTACAATTAGAAAGATTTCTGTGAGTGTTATCTGAGTTTTATCTCTTTATCTGTTGTCATGGTGTTATCACTGTCGTGAGTGTGCTCCATTGGTTGAATCCATCTTTGGATTTGATCAATTCCATTAGAGATTGATCTATTTCCCAATCGAGGATCCGTGGTTGTATCAACTTGCAACAGAGAATACAGATGGGCTGTGTAAATGGTGGATCAAGGTCGGAAGGGCCATGCTTGTGTTGAAGACAACTGTTCAAGAGGAGATGTTGGAACATGTTTGGCAGACCAGGACTCCTAAAACGGATTGGAACATAGCAACATTGTTTACCGGGACAAATAATGCTTACGTTCAGCTTCTGGAGAACGGATCAAGCTTGTAACTGTCGTCCAAGTTTTAATGTTTGATGCGGAACAGTGTACGATGCGGGGTAGCTAGGGGAAGATGGAACCAAAAGGTCTTCACACCCGGTAGTTCTCAGGCTTCGTGCACATGACTTCGCTCCAATCCCATCGTAGGAGAGATTCAGAGAGCAATTGCACTCAAACTCTTTTTAATCAATCAAATCTATCTAAGCCAATAGGCTTTACAAATTCTATGATGCACGGATACTTCGAAATGGGCAACGTATCGTGTCATATTGTATCCGATACTTAACTTTTTACGTGTAAAATCCGTGTCCTTTCCATGTCTATGGCGTATCCAAGCCGTATCCATGCCGTATCTGGGCATCATAGTTTACAATACTTCATATAATAAAAGAAATAACCTATATCTAATCTTGACCATCTAAACACATTGATGGTCAGGATTAAACGTCCATACTTATAACAATTAAAAAATATCGATAAAATAAAAATAGATGGGATAGTAGGTGGGCTAGGTCCAAAGGACTAGTCAACCCATGGATCATGGGCTTGTCCTGTGTCAGTTTCTCCCCGTCTTTAAGGGAACTCGACCTCAGGTTCTATGGATGACCTCTAGGATTGAAAATCAAACGTACAAATCTTCATATAATAAAATCAAATCTATCTGAGTGAAGAGGCTTTGCAATGCTTCATATAATAAAAGAAATAACCTAGATCTAATACCATCTAAGCCATGGTTTAAAAAAATGGCCTTCACATTAATTTCAATATAATGGTTACGGTATCAGAAAAAGTGAAAATGTTGGTCAATAACTGTTATAACAGCCGTTATTTTGAATATAATAGTCATAACGACCCATATTTTGAAAATAATGGTCAAAATATTGGCCGAAAATGTTTTTTTTTTTTTTAACTTTCTTTCCCCTTCTTTCTTTCCCAAACCATCTGTGCAACTTCCTGAGACTGTGCTAGAGCTTCCAAATCCTTTTTTTCACCTAAATTCAAGTGATTTGTAAGATTTTGGTGGATTCTCATATGAAGGCTTCTTCCCTCCTCAACCACAATACCCTTGTCCATACTCCACTGCTTTTATTAATTAATTCATCTTGATGTAGTAGTAAATGTTACTTGAAAGTTGAAATTCACTCTCAACTTACTTGGTAATTGAGTAATGCACTACTACTATTAGTTTCTTGACTTTAAGCAGTAATGGTTAGTTTAGAATTACGGTTTCAATGCCTACAATAAAATTTGTGATATTTCAACTTTTTTTTTAAAATATATATACATGTAAATCTATTTAATTTAGAGCAGACTTTACAAGTTTCAGATAAGACAGTGATATGGGATGCTATGACTTAGGGGGACTGATATTTTTCTTTCAAGTGTGTGCTAATGGAAAAAAATTGTTTTCTATCATTTGCTAGAGACTTCTTGCAAACAAGTAAGGGGGCATGAAAAGGTACCTACCCCACAATGGGCTTGGTAAACATGATCTATAGGTTCACTCCGAGCAACCCTTATTATAAGTCTCATAGCCTTCTGACAAGGACATGGCAAGACAGGACATCATGGTACTTGGATTAGGGTCCCCATCAATCATACCAAGCTAACCCCAAACGGGTAACACTTTGGTATGAATGGGATGACCCCAAAATGGGTAAGGAAGAAAGGGTCGGATCCAGATCAGTTTGGAAGGAATGCGAGCTCATACACCAAACTATCCATAACCACGGATCCTGTCAAGTCTAAAGGTGAAAAGCGGGCAATTTAATGCGAGCTAAGCCATAGAGACTGACTATTACATAACATTTAGACTTCTGATGCAATACTAGGGTTAGGATCGCAAGTGCTGGAGCACAATTAGAGTTCTCACCGGAACAATCACACGTAGAAGATCTCTCTCCAAAGATAAACCCACAAGGGAAAATTCTATTAACTGAAATCTGAGATTACCAATCTCTACAATGCTCTATATAATAAAAGAAACTCAAGCCCTAAGAAATAATCTTAATTAAACTAAGAAACAAAATAATAATCCTATCTTAATTAGAAAGCCTTCCTAATTACAACTCTTAAAATTAGAAAATAATAAAATAAGAAAAACTCTAGATTTCCTTGGGTCCCACATGTGGCCCACAATTGTGTCTCACGTTGTATGGTGCTTCTGCATCAACTTCCCTAATTAACTTGGAATTAGCTAGGGATAGGGGTCTTACTCATAAGTTTCCATTTCCAAGAATTGTGGTTACCCTTAGGTAACACCAGCTATCCGTGCCAAATCCTTATGCAACAAGGGCAAGTCAACATCATCCAAACTCGGGTCCCTAAGTCAATTCTAGGTTATTACGCAAGGCGCATAACTTGGTAACAACACTGACAACAACTTATACAAGAAAGGATACATCACTTGTCATGTAATTAAGATCATACAAGGAGATATACATCTATACAAAGCTAATTGCACATTCAAAGGGAAGATACAAATACCAAACTAAAGTCCAGGAATTCCATTCACATGTAAGCACAATGCTATTCAACCCTATGCGATCATAGAATCTCGGATGTCTATAATTCATTATTCCCTTCGCGCTTCTGAGTTCTACGCTCACATACCCTTTACTTAGGATTGCACTATGCATGTCTCTAGACAATCTGAAAGTATATATCAGCTCAAACATAACTTACCTTGGTATCTTAAACATTATCGGCAAGCTCGAGGGTCGAAGACTACACTTAATACTAAGGTCTAAGGTTCCCATCGAGAGAACTGGAGATTGAACCACTAATTGACCAAGTGTTGGGTTTCAGGTGATTACTAGAAGGATTGGGCCTAAGTGGCAGACCTAACTCCAAAAGGAGAGGACCCAGTGCCTGGGCGACTATTGATTAGGGGCCAATAGCCAGCTGGTCTGAGTCCAGTAGCTGGCCGGCTAATGGCCTGTTGGTCACTAGCGGGTCAGCCTGGGGCCCTTAGGCCACTAGCTTTCGGGTCCTCTGGGTTCCATTCCAGTGGTCTAATTTGTGGGTCCCCATACATGAACACAAGGTCTTTGGAAAATACAAAATGAGCTTAGAGCCTTAGACAAGAGAGGTGCCTAGCATAGAATAAAAAATCCAAGAATCAAACATATAAAAACATGCATTTACATTTTAATTTGAATTGTGTAATTGCCTTGGCTCCAAATTAGAAATTCCTCAAGCCAATCACTGCAAACACTAGCTGATCCACTTTCCCAAATTGGGGACCACAATAAGCCCAAAAATAGAAAGCCAAGGGGAAAATAGAATTAAGGCTTGCATTATGGCTCATTTATGGTCGTAAGCAAGAATTGAGAAGAAAATGGGGAAGAACTCACCTAGGTTGTGCTAGAGGAGAAAACCATGGGGTTTGGGAGATGTTGTGCATGGGAAAGAGAGATGCTGGGGTGTGTGAGAGTTTGCCTAGGTGTGGGGGAGCTTACTCGAGTGGAAGAGATGAAACAAGATGGAAGAGGAAATGGAAGGGCAGGGAATAGTAGCCGGCCACTTGTTGCACTTAGCTTGGAGAGGTAGAAAGAAACAAGAGAGAAGTGGGGGAAAAGGGCTGGGTTGATCCTCTTATATAGGGAAAGGGGTTGGGGATTTACGACAATGCCATTCACTTGAAACTTACACAAAACAACCAATTGAAGTGATGAGGATTTCTAGACATCGAAACGTGGGTACAATCTTCATGAAAGTTCACGGAATAATTCCCTCTACCCAATGAGCCCAATATTGACATACTTTTGAAATTCCCAAAATACCCCTACATTCTAGAAATTGCAGATAGGCCCTCTAAGGTACTGAACATGGTCTAAAAATTCCCAAATTGATCGAATCAACTACTTAACTCTCAAACCTACCTAACTAGCAACTAAACACCATTAATTCATCGGGGTCTTACACTGCCTTAATTGGAATTGTTGTAAATATCTTAGTCTGAATGCGAGTAAGAATTTGGTTTCTCTCATTTGATACCCGAAGTAGACGCGATTTGTAGGCTTTTGGTTGAGGGTGACGTAGCAAATGACCAACTGTGATGTTGAAATCCAGGAATTGAAAAGGACAAGCTGAACAGTTGACCGAACACTTAAGAGTGTATGGTACATTTGCATCGTCGTGATGATTTTAATGATGAGTCGGAGGTAGCAACATATGATGGCGATGAAGATGATCTAGTCTATAATGAGGGATCAGATGATGGGTTCTATGATAATAGGGGCCAAACAGTGAAATCTAGGGGTGTACAAAAAATCCGTCGATCCGGAAATCCGATCCGATCCGATCCAATCCGCGGATTTTTATCCGATCCGAAGGTAAACAGATTGGTGACGGATTGAAAATTTTGTAATCCGTTAGCAACGGATCGGTGGCGGATTTCACCCTCAATCCGCGGATTCAATCCAATCCGATCCGTTGGCATTAAATATAAATGAAAAAAATATAAGGGGTCTAAATATAAATTAAGATGTCTAAATTTAAAATAAGAAAAAAAATAAGGGGTCAAAATGTGAATAATATATTTGATATTTTTATTTTAAAATTAGATTGAACGGATTAATACGATCCGATCCGGTTCGGTCCTCCACGGATCGGATCGGATCGGATTTTAACAGCAACGGATTGGTGACGGATTCCAAATCTGTCAATCCGTTGGTAACGGATTGGTGACGGATTTGGTCCAATCCGCACCAATCCGATCCATGTACACCCCTAGTGAAATCTGATGAAGCTGATTGGTCTAAGCCTCCGGTATTTAATGAGTACTCAGATGATTAATCATGTTAATGATACTTGATTTGATATATATCAAGACAGTGATGTCATTGATCAACCAATCTTTGACAAATGTGAAGATGTTGTTGAAAAGACTGTCAACAAAACAAAAAAAGAAAAAGATGTCAACGTTCAACGATCAATGTCTACCCTGATGACAAAAGCTTCAATGTGCACTAAATTTCCATCTTCTAGTACAATGATCTTGAATCAAACACTCAAGGTATTGTAAAGCATTTTAATTTTTATTTGACAACGTGGATTCAAGGAGATGCACTACTTTGAAGATCCATTTAATGAAGTCCTAACATGATGATGTCAATGTATTCATCCAAGATTTGATCATGCATCTTTGGATCTGGGAATATTGGGTTGATTGGATGGATGTGACACATGGATTGTGCATCATACCATTTGGCGACAACTTTAAGGGCAGAGACTTCTCACAAGATTTTGGGAATTATAGATGGTTCTTCTCCATGATCAACGCGGCATTCTAATTCGAGGATGGACTTTTTTAAACAGGGGAGAGTGATGCAGATCAATTTCCATGAAAACAGCATGAGCTGTTCCTAAACCAACATGTGTAAGAATGTCCTCTGAAAGAGTAGCATTAAGCCAACACAGGACATTCTGATCCTGTTGCATCCTTGTAATGATTTGGGTTCTTCTGTTTTGTTTCCATCTCAATCTAGCACAATTTCTGAAGGACAAATGCTAGAACCATCCACAAAACCAATTAATCCATGAGCTCGCAACACTGGTAAGAACTGAGAGTGCTACAACAAATAATTGTGTGTGTCCAATTTAATGGAAACTAAACTACCGATATTGGATATGAAAAAAGTTGGTGCAGGTGATGAGGTGAATGAAAAACCAGATGATGAAGCCATAGCAAGATACTTGAATCAGAAGAAATGTAAAAAACAAAGACATTTGAGGAAGATTAGAAGTAGATAGCACCTCTGAGAAGAAAATCTTGAATTTTGATACTGGAGAAGACGAGCATCGAATAAGATGACTCTGATAGCGTCGTAGAAGACGACTCTGATAGCGTCGAAGAAGACGACTCTGATGATTCTGATAAATCTGATGAAGAAGGTGATTGTCTCAGAAGATGAATCTAATGAGGGCGATTGTCGAAGAAGACAGATCTTGTTGCAGAACGAAGAATTCGAGACTGAATCTGGGTGCAGAACAAGGAAATCAAAGCCAAATCAGAAGAAGTAATCGTCACAGCAAACGAATCTTTCTGATGATGCTCGCCACAAATCTCATTGAAGATTTTTATGAAAGGTGCTGATCGTCACAGATCAAGAATCTTGATTATGAAGCTTCGAGTAGAAGTACAATGCTCAAACAACAAAGAAGACGGCGGATGTATGACGTTAATCTTTTGCTCCGATACCATCACAACAGTAGGAAGAAGAAGAGAGAACATAGTAATGAGAAAGGTAAGAAGAACTTCTATTCAATATTTTTCAAATAACATTACAGAGAACATGATCTCTTTATATAGAGATTAGAATCAGGGAATCTTCCTAACTGAAAGTAGTTCGAGGTAGTTGCTGAAATGAAAAACATATGACTGAAGGTTGTTACAATTAGTTAAAAGTTGTCTTATGTCTGAGTTAACTGTAACTGACAACTCAGTTATGACTCGGTTCACCTGTTTACTGTGTTTATGTCAATGGATACAAGAGGATTGTCATGACCCCAATCCGCAAATCCGGGTTTTGGGCTGCGACTGGTGGGGATTAGCATGATGCCAAATGATCCACAGTAAAATCTCCACCTGAGGTTAACCCACAGGATTCCCCGCTTGAGGACAATCAAATCATGATCTCTCAATTAATTGCATTTCGGTGATTCAGTGGAAGCATGAGTAACCAAAAGACTGATCATACATTTCCATAAAATATAGAAAGATAAGCTATCAGAGTACTCACAAAGATCCAAAAGCATTCCCCATTAACATAAAAGTCGTTAATACAAAGTAGTTTAATTACATTCCCAAAATGAAAGGCCTTTAAAACACGACCACAAAACAAAAGTGCAAAAGATGAACAATTCCCCAATTTTAGAACTCTAGTGCCAGCACAATGCTCTAAAGTACATAGTCTGCGCTCCATTTAGTTAAGATTTGTGGCTCTTCTTTAGCCTACTCCTCCTCCAGGGCAAGGGTAGGGGATCTGTTACCTACAACACCAAAATGTAGTTGCAAATCAAGTAAGATGACCTGCCAAATACTCAATATAGATAGCATAGCATGTTGCATCAGTACTGAATCAAAAGGCGTGATCATCAGAAAGCAATGAGGTTTAAACTAGGCAAATCATGCTGGAATAGTAATACTTGCATTGTCATAATGATACAAACTAAACATCATGTACTTCTAACAAATTGGCGAATCACATGGCTAAATCATCTTGTCCTGGTTGCTACTGCGTGACCGTTTCCAGGAACGAACATACGCATAAAGGTACCCCGGAACTCCATTGCAGAAATACAAACATATATGACCATTTCAAACATATTTAGCCTTCCCATGGTTGCGATTGCATGACCGGGTTAGGTATGGTACCAAGCAATAATTGCGATTGCTTTCATATGCTACATTGCAGTGAGTTAATCAGATACTTAATCCACACTCAGCCACGTCCAGCCTCATGGGACTGAAGCTAAGTGTTGCCGACTCAATTTCCAAGTTAAAGAGGCCTAATCAGAATCCATTTTAACGTATTCACACGTAGAGAAATACTCTCCACATACTGAGCACGCTTATCATAAATTCATAATTATAATGAGTATTTCTTTCATATCTCAAACTAACTAACTTGCACGAGTATTGGACCAAACATGACAAAAATAGGCGAAACAAGATTAACTAGACAAGTCTTGACAAAACCGAGCAAATAAAATTGACCCAATACACTGGATTGGGCTAAGATAAACTAACTTAAACATGGAAAATTGGGCAGCATTTCGGTAGGAAATAGTTAGCCCCGAAATGGGTAGGAAGGTTTAAGGCGGATCTAGGCAACGAGGAAAATAACAACGTAGAGTATGCATGCTTACCATCTAAGTATACTGCAACAAGGAATCTTGTCAGTACAAGGGAGGCTCGGGCAAGTCAATGCACGCAAAGTACCAAGGACCGGCTCACATAAGTCAAATAGCTAAGCTAAAGGTCGGTAAGTCATAAAGTAAGAGATGCGATACAACTATGCATATAAGAGGTACATGCGCTAAGTGTCGCGACCCCGGACCGGGATTAGGGGAGAATCCGAATCCGGGATCGGGACACGGGTGATGATGCCGCGCCACGTGCATCTCTTTGGCTAAACCGCACACGGAATTAAAAGAGCATTTATCCGTGCACGTGATTTCCCACAGGGTTCCACGGTGAGGATTATCTTTACACATCATCTCACATACAACCATATCGAACACATTCTCAAGATTGCGGAAGTGTGTAGCAAACCAGATTAATACTGTTCCATTCCATAAACAAGACTGATTCATGATTTACATGACCAGATATCAGAATGAGCAATGATCATAAGCATATTTCCCCAAAAGTATAGTTAAGTGTATTTACAAAAGATCAGTTGATTAATGCCCCAAAATAATGGTCAACAAAGACCATACAACCAACAAAACCTAAAGTAAAGATAACATAAGATCCCAAAATGTATCGTTCTCAAGGCAAGGCCGAATGTCTACATGACATCGTCGGCTTGCCACTCAATCACACGCTGCGGATCACCGACCGCCTCCTCAGGCTCCTCCTCAATGGCAATAAGCTCGGGACCTGAGTACCAAAATAAATGGATCAGACACGACGGTCTGGCAGGTGGGTGAAAGGATTTAACAATACATCAAAACAATGATGCCTTTAGAAACATAGTAAAACCTAGATAAATAATGAATTTTCATAAAAGATAATGCATCATTTGTTAAATAGCAACATGAACGATATAAAACAGTAGAGGTACCAAGGATAAGGAACTGTCAAGATGGCAACCACACAAAGCTACATCCTCTCTCACCGAAGTGAAGAGAGCGCATACCCTAACAGGATCATTGACCTCAGTCACACAAGGTGAGGAGGGACAACGATAAATACTATAATATACATATATATATACTCTGCGGGACCACGGTAGCGAACCGGGTAAAAACTCTGCACATTCCAAACTGCAGCTGACTATCAGGAGGGGAAGGAACCCCAAGTCGGTGGATCAAACCGACTAGGTCGTCCAAGCTCAGTGGTGCCGACTCATAGGTCAAATACGATAATCAAATCATATGCACAGTAAGAAACGGGGTGCCAAGATGCACAAAATACACATTCATCTCAAGTCAACATATACAGGTTAGCAAAAGCTAAGCACATTTCTTCTAGTACTCTTGGAACAATCTAGTCATATCATGTGGGTTGAAATCCGAAAATAGGAGTTTGGTTGAAAATCGAATACAAATAGTTTTCCACACCTTTACATGCTAACAATGGGGTTTCTAGAATTGAATCAATGTGAATAGGGTCCCGTATGTCGATCATGATGAAATTTTGGTACTCTTTAAGAGTTAGGGACATTCCGGGTCCTTATGCACATTGGTCAATTTAGAAAATCTCATAGAATCTCCATGATAAGTTTTCCCCTTCCTCCGGACTTCACGCAATGCCTTACAAGTCCTTAAATAACAATGGGGCTCCAAACAATACCTCCCCACTACAACCCATTACAATTTACCCAATTCATCCATGGGTTTAAATGCATCATTACGGGTTCAATGCCTTCAAATAAGAAGAGAAGGGATAGAGTTGAATTGGACTTGAGTATGGGTTCGAATGAATCTGGGAACAGTGCGGTTTATCTCATTTCAGTCCGATCGATCGGACTCATTGGCCGATCGATCGGTCCTGAAATGTTCTCAGTTATTTACAGTCCGATCGATCGGACCTGATGGGCGATCGATCGGTCCTGAAAACACTCCCAGTTATTTACAGTCCGATCGATCGGACCTGATGGGCGATCGATCGGTCCTGAAAACACTCCCAGTAATTTACAGTCCGATCGATCGGACCTGATGGGCGATCGATCGGTCCTGGGACGAATCTCAACCCATTTGGTTGAATTCCTCTCTTGTCCAACTCCTATCCATTTCCTTTCTTCCACTTTCTTCCAAACATAACTTCATGAATATTTGGGCCCTTCCTTAACCTCCTCATCTCATCAAATCATCATTTAAAATCAATAATACCAAACCATCAAGCATGATAAACCATTAAAACTATCAATGAAGATAAATCAAGATTTTTGCATAAAACATGATAAACACATGAGAATCATTTCATCCACTTGCCTTGGGTCCAATGCCAATCAAATTGAGCTCTAATCACCTCTTAAGCCCACAATCAAACACCTATACCAAAAACCCCCAAAATCCAACCCTAGAAAATCAAAATCCAAGCAAAACAAAACGAAATCTTCCAATAAACGAAATGGAGCTTCCCTAGGGCTAAACAAACAAGATTCTAAAAGCTTGGAAGGATCACTTACCTAGAAGTTCTTCAAAAAGCAAGGTGTTGTTCAAAGGAAGTCTTGGAGTGGGCGGTTTTCTTCAAAAATGGTGTCAAAATGAAGCCCTTGAGACGAGGAAGAAGATTGTAACCTCTATTTCTCCATTAGCACTAACTTGGTGAAGGATTGAAGATGAAGAAGCAAGAAAAAGGCAAGGGAAAACCCTAGGGCTGGAAATCTCTTCTCCTTTTAGGGTTTTTGCCAGAAATGGGAAAAAATGAAGAATAAGCTTTCTATATATAGTAAGTGGGAATGGGGCCCACAACTTAAAAGACTTCTCGGGCTCAAAACATGGTTTTCGGGGCTTCAAATGAATTCGACGAAGAACACAAAGTTGATCGGCGAAATTTCTAGTTTCCAAAAAGTATATATTTTGCACATTTTGGTGACATTGAAATCGGTGTCCAGATTTTGGGTAAAAAGACCATTTTGCCCTCAAATTGCAAAAAACCTGGTTTAGGGCTCTCGAATGGGAACGATGTCAACATGAAAGTTGTAGGGATTAACAAGATAAGTCCAATGGGGTTAAAAACACGATTTTTGGAAATCATTGGTAAACCCCCAATCTCACACAATACGTAACAAGAACCCCCCAAAGGGTCCCATAAGTAAAAAGGCTCTCCAAATTCCCCAAAGCTATTATAAAAGCTATTCTAATCCCAAACTTAATAAAAAACTACTAAACACACTTAAAACTAAAACACAACTTAATTAACTCTAATCGAGGTCTCTTGGGTCGGGGTCTTACACTAAGCATGCGAGTAGACAAGTACAACATGTTACGATTGGTACCAAGCTAGCTAACATTCAAGGAACCATTACAAAATACCATGCCTAGGTCTTGGATCACCATTCACATGTAAGTACCATACTATTTGACTCTATGCGATCCTAAGCTCCCAATGTCTTGGATACTAGTATCATGGTGTTGTGGATATTAAATGGCATTAGAGATCTTGGACTCACATACCCTCTACTTCAGATGGTACTCCACATACTTCTGAACAATCACTGGGAGCATGGTTTAGAAAATCGGCTGAGTCCGAGTCGACTCGAAGTTACATTGTTCGAGTCGGGTCTTAGGCAAATCAAACTCGCCTAACGACTTGGACTTGGCACTGTTCGATTCGGGTCTTAGGCGAATCAGATTCGCCCGAGTTGGACTCGCATGCATCTTTTAAAAAGAAAGAAAGAAAGAAAGGGGGAATGGATGGTAGGAAAAAGACAAAAAAAGAAAAGTAGAAAGTGGATAACTATGAAAAAAAAAAAAATACAGAAAGGTGGTTGGAGGAAAAAGACAAAAAAAAGCAAAAGGAAAAAGTAAAAGAAAGAAAAGGAAAAGAACCGTGGGTTTTTTTTGGATCTCCGCTGCCGCTGGAGGATTTTGGAGAGCAGAGAGGAAGCTGGTACTCATTTGCAGGAGGAGACAAAGCTGTTGGTTGGCTGGATTAGACATCAAATCGGATTATAAGGGACTTTTAACACATGTTTAGGGTTATCTAATACACATTATATGCGATCAATTAGACATCAAATCAGATTATAGAACTTACCAAACTTGCATGAACTTAACAAAGGTGTAACTAAGGAAAATGTAGGATTTTCAAGAATAATCAAAACACATAGCATGGATGGAATAAAATTTAAATGTAGTACTTGCCTTGGTCTTCTTAGCACACTCATCCACTAGAAAACACTACAATTTTACTCAATTGAGTCTAAGCCAAAAAGCCCAACATTATTACTCCGAAAAGGCCTAAAAATCCAAAATTAAAGGAAAACTTGGAATTAGGTTTTGAAAGTCAGGATCCACTGGTGAAATACTACCCTAAGCACAAATCTAAATGAGGGTAGGAAGATCTCACCTCTAAGTGCCCTAACAGAGTTGCGATCAATGAAAAAGTGGTGTCCCACCAACAAAAGTGAAAATAAAAGTTACCGGTGGAGAGAGCTGTCCACGAGTCCTATGGCTCGATCTGTGATGGAAACGGAGATCTAAAACTCAAGTTATTGAAGATTCTAGCAAGAGAAAGCAAGAGAGAAATGAAAAGTGCGGAGAAAATAAGAGAAGAGAGAATGAGCTGGGGGAGTTGTGTTGACTTTATATAAAGGACCAGTTCAGGAAATTACAAGTTTAACATTTATAAGTGAAAAGCAACTTGGCGAAATGAAAGTCTTCTAGACGTCGGATGGGTAAGGGGTAAGAATGAAAGTTTCTCGAAAACATTTCATCATTTCAATGAGCCCAAGAATGACTTCTTTCGATGCTACGAACGATGACTCGACTTTTCCTGAAATGATGACAATGTCCTGACTTAAGACAGTACGGTGAAGCGAAGGGTTTGTGGACATCGAACGACCACTAGTCAAACACAAATGTTTCTCTGAATAATTTTATCTACCCATTGAACCTATACTAATATTTTTCTGAAATTTTCAAAATACCCTTAACTTCTCCCAAAATCCCAACTAGGCCCCTAAAGGTACTAAACAGGGTCCGAAAGCTCTCAAAACTTCTTGAAACTTCTCGAACACTATTCTAACACATAAACTTTATTAATTAACATCTAAACACAATTAAGAACCAATAAATGCTATTAATTAGTGTTAAACATATAATTAGGGGCCAAAGGTCTTGCAAGTGCCATACGTTGAAATCCCCCACATTAATGATGCTTAGTTGAAGGTTGTAATCTAATGGTACAAATTCAACAATGAAAGCATCTAATGGTTCGATCCTGCATCAAGTATTTCTCCATCAAAAGAAGCAACACTTGCAATCTACTAAAGTTGGAGGAAAAGATCAAGTAAATTATTCAACCCATGTAAAGAGAATGAAGAACAACCGACAAATATTAATTTTGAATGGTGGGTTTTTGACCCAATGAGTAGATAAATGTATTTGGAGGGAAGTTCTTTTTGAGTTGGGGAGAACCGATCCATCTTGAGAGGGGATGCCTTAAAGTTGATTTGGGATCATGGGCCATATTGAAGTTGAAGCCCGTTGGGCCAAATCCCATGAGCCAGCTTAAGTCCCATTTGGCCGAGTCTTGTACCAAAGGAGCCCGCCCTTTGAAAGAATAAATCAATAAAAACTTTAGTATTATATGTAGAGATTTATCTTGAGTCTTATGTTGGTAAATTGATAGATATTTGCTTTTATTAGAATTGTTTTTACCTAGAATCTTATCATATTAGCTGTTAAAAAGAATTTAATCTTATCATGATATATGAGAAAACAAATTGAAAGGTATTTGCTTTATCCCTTGTAACTAAAATTTAGAAAGAATATAGAATCAACTATGTGAAGGAATTTGCTCCATCTTTAAAGACTAATTATAAAAGGATGTACTCTCTTCTTTACAGGGCATAATGAAATACAGTTATTCTCCTTGTATTTTAGTGTTAAATCTGTTTGTTGGCACGAGATCTGGATATGCCTTTAATCTTTGTCTTGTAGAGTAATTGTTGATTACTCTTCCCTCCCTTGTTCAAGAAGTGAACCATCAGCTCTATTGTATCAGGAAAAGGCTGAAAATTGTAGTCATTGTTTTCAATTGAAAGATACTAGAAATTCCGAAACAATTTTGTTTTGTCTAATATTTTGGAGATGGGAATTTTGAGTAACATTGCCAGTGCAAAAACAAAATCAGTAAGTTCATTGGCGGAACCAGGGGAGCGGGGTTGGCCATGGCACCAAAAAATTGTGAGAACCCCTTAAAAATGTCGACAATTATATGATTCGTTTTGGACTGCCCCAAGATTTTGTTATTGTTTACATGCCGCCCCCCCCCCCCCCCCCCCCCCCCCCCCCCCCCACAAAAAAGAAAAAAAAAAAAAAATGATGAAGGAAAATTTCCTTGGTCCATCCTTGAGTAAGTTGGTTGGCTATACTTATCTCTCATCATCATCATCTCAGCCTTGTTTCATCAATTTGGAGTTGCGTTAAAATAGAAAAAAGTTGCACAATTTAGTTATAGAAGAAAGAAAACTGTCATCTTATTTCCTAAATTTCTCTTGTGCAAGAAAGTAATCTCTCTTTCTCTCTCTTATGTGTATGGGTGTGCAACACTTTTTGTTGGCTAGGATGAAAGAAATATAAGCATCCTTGGAAGACATAATGAACATAGTTGATGTGGAAATATTAAAACCCTGCTTGAAAAGCATCCTTTCATGTTCAACCTAGACTGGTATCACCTTTATATAATGTTTGTAAAGCGCTGGTTATGCTATCTCAAAACAGTAACATGTTGGATTAAGAATATTCAACTTCATTGTCGACATAACCATATCCAATCAATCTAAGGTTGCTTAGTTTTGCTTATGTACTCAGCCCCATTCAGTACCACGCTCTTTGTGACTGCACAATCGAAAATGTCTTTCTTGACCACTTCGTTCCAAGTCTTCATTCACTGGATAGTGACATTTTTCCTCTTTAACTACATAGCTGAAGTTCTTCCAACAAAATAAGTAGCTTGGCATTCATAATGACATCTCACTTTAGCCCTACAGGTCTATAAATGATCTATCCCCATCACGATGAAATTCTCAAAGATTACCGGGGCCTGTCGGCCAAGGCTGTAGACTCATTGCATACATCAGTTTAGCGCGTGAGGCCCAAAACATCTAAGGGCATCACAGACCTGTTATTGCTTCAAACTTCCTTGGCCTAAACGGCCATAGTCTCTCTAAGAAGTTGGCTGTGGACGATCACCTCCACATAGCTAGTTAGCAGGCTGAGGTCTCATTGGTTAAAGGAATATTCGGAATATGGGTGGGAACGCACCAAGTTGTTATGTAGCCATGGGCCTCAAAAGTTTAGAAAAGGAGGCCCAATAATAGGCCCAGAGTCAGCTAGCACTTGGACCTAAGCCATAGTTATTTGGACCTGTGGTTAATAGGCCCGAAGCTATAATGGGCTAGCCAAAGTTGGATGCCCATGAAAGTTGATAATGGACTATCTTAATATTGTTGACCTGCAATATCCAATTTCAGCCTGTGGGTAATGCAGTTGCTCTATAAAAAGTCACTAAACCTTTCTTTATCCGTGAAGGTTTACTCAAATAGCTCATTTTAACGGTGAGATTAGTTCTTCTATAACTGTTTATTTTGCTTGGGTTCTTCTGCTGGTACTTCAGTTCTTAGATATAATTCTCACCAATGCAATCCCTTGTTTGGATGGTTTCTTGCAGATAATGGGAAGGAAATTGAACCCAGACATCTCTTATCTGGATATAGAAAAATCATTCAATAAGAATAAAGGCAGGTTAAATGATGATACTGTTGATGTTCCTCTGCATGGTAGTGAGGAAGTAGAGCAATCTAACACTTCCAATAACCGTTCCTACAACAAACCCAAAACCAGTGGAAAAGTTCTAAATCTGGTTCGCCCCATAATGAAGAAAGGAACCAAATCTGAAGAGCCAAATTATGAGCCTGTCATTATGACAGACACAAAGTCAAACCAACTATCAAGGAGGATTGACACTGAGGGCAGCATTTCTCATGTCACATTGAGGAAGCCTTCTGTCATGCAATTAGACAACATTGAAACACAGAAATCTTCAAAGCTGGAAGTAAAACCAAACTTATTCCTAAAAATGAGGAAGAGCCTTAATGACAATGTTCATACACTGGCCCAAAAGGATAGTATTAGTGATGTAACATTGTTAAAGAAGCCCGAGCCGCTGCGGCTGACCTTGAAATCCAACCAAGAGAGCATGCCGTCTGGTGATTCCATTGGGTTGAGTCTTGGCACAATGTCGTGTGATAGTTTAGAGTTGAATGATGAAGTAAATGCTTCTGATAGTCTCCAACAGAATAGTTTGCCTGTATCTTCTGTGGAAGGGCTTGAAGGACCATCAAAGAGTAACACTACCACTTTCTTGAGATTATCTAGACCATTGAATGAGCTCAAAACAGGTAACACCAGTCTTCCCAATTTAACTTCCCTTAGTTGGAGTTGTGGAAAATGACATTGCACTTGATTTCTCAAGGATTACAAGAAACCAAGCAGAGTGATGTTAGCATTTCTGGAAAGCAATCTGGCTTGTCCCAATCTTTGGATTCAAACTCAGATTCCTCTAGCAGCAACATGTCTATCGAAGCTTCTTTGCAAGGGAAACCCCAAAGGTCCTCTTGGCAACCCTTTTCCACTTTGTTGGCGATTTTCCTCTTTTTCACAATTGGCATGCTAAGTTTACTTGATAATTTTTTAGTTTGTGGTGCATCAGAATGTATATTTGTGCACTATTATTAATCTCACTGTTTCTCGAGCTAGGCTTGATGAATGCTCAGCAATTCAAATTGTTATCTGACATGTATTCATTTAAGGAGTATGCTTCAAGAACATCCAAAATTGGAAATCTTAGATCTAATCTTTGTAAAATTTTATGGACAGTTGCTGTTTCTCTCAGTCATCTTTTTGGAGGCCAAAGACTGGGTTGCCAGGATCTTCTTTCATGGAAGATTCATTAATCACCCACATTGATCCACAGTTGGACCCATTATATTAAAAGTCTAGACCACCAAATGATGATTCCCATTTTTAAGTTGGAGACACAGGTCTATGATACACGCCCTCCTGCATCATCATCCTGCGCTTCCATACTACATGATCCATTTATAGAATATATGTGGATGATCATTGGATCTCTGAATTATATTCCTTTTGTCAGTTGCCCTTATAATTTGATTTTGTTTTGCCATTTTCCATAGTAAAAGTTTCTCTAATGCAGCATCATACAGACATTTTATTGTTTTTCTTCTTCATGAATGTTTCAATATATGCATGTGTATGGTCGAATTATGCAACAATAATGTTCTAGCCACTAATTTTACTTAAGGGAATACTTGCTTTTCAGAAACATCTAAGCCAGGGGCTCCTTCTTTGGTCTTATATTCTCTTTCTTGGTTACTAGCTGTGTTGTTTACTAGTTTGCTGAAGTACAGGTTTGATCCACCTATGAAACAAAAGGTTCACCTTGGTGAAGTGTTGAAAGCAGATCTGAGCAATGAAAAGTGTAATGATGCAGCTGAAATCAAGCAATTTCAATCAGTAGTTCTAGAGGTTAGGAATCAGGGTGCATATCTCTCTTTCAGATCTGATTTTTGTCCTCAAGTGGCAGTAGTATTGTTTGTTACAAGAAATCCAAAAACCACCATTTTTTTTCGTGCAACAACTTGAAGGCTGTAATTCATCAAGTTCAGATCTCGTCTCGTTTTAACTGTTCCAGTGCATTGAGCGATCAAGGTTGACCTTGGACGATTCTTCAATCCCTGGCCTATTGACAGTCTGAACGGGGCTGGATCTGGCCTTTGGCTGGAACACTTTGGGAAGTATGCCAAGCTTTGGTCCTAGCCTGATTGGGTGCGTTTACGTGGCTGAATTAAATGGGTGAGGCCCAATCTCTGGGCCTAAAAATCAGCCATAAGCTTGACCCCTTGGTAGGCTAGGGCCAGAAGAAGTTCCAGTCTCCCATTTCTAATCCTAATCCTTAAGCTGCTAAGTATCACTTAGGTTAGATTTAGAGAGAACAGAAGTTCAATTTTCACAAGTTGATTCTGATGCTGAGTATGCTAGGAATTTCTAGGAACATGCAGATATTGACTGGACCAGGGTTGAAGAGCTTCTTCGGACGGGAGAAAGAGAAGAGGTGGAGCTGATCAGCTGCAGCAGCAGGGGTTTTCTTGTAAGTTTACATTTTAAGAAGTAGCTGTTACATTGTAACAATATAAGAATGCTTAGTTTGAATATAATCAAACAGACATAAATCCCAACTTCATGGTTGCGGTGGCGTGACCATGAAGAGGGCAAACAGACAAAAGACGAAGCTGCTGCTAGCAATAAAAATACAAACCCCAAATCAGCCGGGTTCAACTGGGAGGGATCGAAGCTGAGAGGTGTCGACTCAAGAATCCGAGGCAAAACTGGCTGACTGAATTCTACCTCGAGAATGGTAGCTAAGATAGGCAACTACTTCGAAACAGGCTAAGTCAGGCAAAGGCACACTAATCGTAATGAGTAGCCCATACGAAACTCAAACTTGCTAACTTGGACGCACTAATGGGCAAAACTGGATAAAACTGACAAAACAGGACTAATACAATTCTTGAGCAAAGCCTGTAATACCCCAGACCCAGTTATAGGGGCTAGATTATTTTCTGGTATTTTATATTTAATTTCCTTGATTTTCATGGATTTATGGGATTATTTGGCTGGCCTTGAATATATATCCTATTTTTTAAATATGCAAAGAATAGTATATTTGAGTTTATGTGAGAGATGTTTAGGGGACCCTTTGTTACATATATGATGGGACCCATGGTTTTGATTGAGAGGTTTCTTAATAGTAAGAGTGGGGACCCATCTCAGAACCTTAGGAGTGCTCGATACAATTTGTGCCAGGGAGGGGCTTGCGCTGGTTATATTGGAGACTCCTAGTGATATTAGAAATAGGAGTTAGCTTGTGAGAAGGAAATATCGAAAATAGAAAGTGGACTTTGAGTAGGATTTTGACTCCTAACCTTTATATACCCTTCGGCCCCCCGAGCCTCTGTCACGAATCCCCCCCCCCTCCCCTCCCCTCCCACTTTCTTTTCCATCAATCAAAATCCTAGCCCTAGTTTCACCCCAAGGCTATGAGAAGTTGAGACGAGGGACCAGCGGATTCAAGTGTAGATTGAAGACATACTGCCTACCTTAAATTGTAAGAGCAACTAGGACATACCGGTGAATAGATTTCTAGTTCTACTTGTGTGCATTAACCTTTTCTTTTGATTGATGTGTCTGGAATCCTCACATCCATGGCTGTGATGACCTTTTCATGGACAGATGTTCAATTCTGATTTGATTGTATGTTATTAGACTTAAAATTGAATGATTTTTTTATTATCAATTAAGTGAATGCTACCAGAACTATATTGTTGACATGTCGATCTGGTTAGGAAGTTTGAAATCCCTATCTTCTGACCTTTAAATCACACTAGATCATTCCCCACTGCTGGTAGGATTGTTAATGAGTGTGTGCTAAGTGCTAACCAAATCAACCTTGAAATTGGGAAAAATCCAGGCTGAAATCAGAATTCTGTATGATCAGGTCGTTAAAGTGTATTTTCCAAGATTGGATGTGGGGCCTACATGTCCCACCTGATGCATGATCAGGATCATTGATATTCAGGTGGGCTCATGGGTGTACCCTAGTGGACCAGGTCCCTAGCGGGTCGGGTCCAGTTGGGCCATAGGTTTGGCAGGCCCAAAAAAATCCATCACGTGAGAATTGTTGCCGAGTAGAAACTTGAAATTCGATTTGAGTTCTAATTGTGCTGAAATTACAAATAGGGGCCTTGGTAATTATCGTATTACATAGCTGGACCTGTTTTGACTAACTTGTGACCGTTCCTTGAATATCAGACATTCTGAATCTCAAAGAGAACCCCTGGTAATCTCCAAATATATATAACTGAACCTGCTTGCTTTCTATTTGTTTGTGTCCTAAGTTTCTACAGATTACAAAAAAGGACATGTTATTCATTATTTTTATATTTGCAAACTGTTTGAGTTGTTTCCTTTAGTTCTCTACTTCTCAAATTGCACCTAGGACCCTATTACCTGCTTAATGGTGATTTGAAATATGTTTGTGGATTAAAATACATAAAATACATATTACATGTCTTTGTTATTTGGGGATTTCACATATGTATTCCTTTGATAGATTATGTGATTTGTATGTGTATCTGTTGTGATTAATTTGGTAATTGAATATTTCCCTCAAACTTGTGAAAGGCTAGTTATGTAACTGACCCCTCACACGTCTGTCAAATACAAACTCAATTTAGGCCCATTTAGCCCAGCGCATTTTGCACCCGCACAAACACACAACGCGGCATGGGGCATTTCTGCCCTGCGTGCTTTCGAACTGGAGACCTCAGGCTCTGATACCATGTCAAAGTTGCTAGCCAGTAATCCCAAAACCAATTGGTGATAGGAAACTGCACAAACAACTACTTAACAACGTCGGATACAAATTTTGATTCGGACGGGGGCAAATTAAATCCAAAAGTGTCGACTTAATTTTTTAATTTTCTTTTATTTTAGGTTGTGATGATGTCATCACTTTAGGGCTTCATGTCTTAAGTGACTATTATTTTCTCTTGATCATTTTGTTATGTGATGAATGCGATGGAATGAAAACCCTTTGAGTTCTTCTTGAGTTTCCACTGCGTGCACACGGGATCTTCAGTAATGCCTCTAGATCGGAGTTTGGTGAGAGCGCAAGTTAAGGTATCCTCTTCTCTTCTTTTTTTTTTTTTTTCTTTCCCTTTGAGTTTTCCTCTTTACTCAAATCCTAGATCTACAAACCACCATCACCCACCAGCCTCCAACAACTGCAGATCTACACCATCCTCACCAGTAAAAAGCCTCTAAACAATTGGATCTACACCACCAACTCTTGATTTTATCATCCATCCATCCAACCCTTGGATCCCACCATCCGACCATCGTAGCCATCATCCACTTCAGCCGCCAACCATTCCTTTGGCCTAGGAATGCCCCTCCAAACCCTTTGGCTGACCTGATCATCATATATTTAGCATATTTTCCATTGTTTCACCATCACAACCCTTAATTTAACTTTAATCTCATAAATCTAAAATTAACTTAGGCCTAGAACATGCTGTGGGAACACTAATTTTGAGTTCTGAATTTTAATAGCCCATGTTGCACATTGCTAAATTGCACCCAAGTTGAGCCAAGCCATTTGTTCAAATCCTCGCAACAGGAACAAGTAATTCACGAGAATTGGCTATTTCCTAAGCAAGTGGAAGTTCTAATTTCCGTTAAGATCCTTCCCTCTCACAACTAGAGGGGAATTATTGCAGGACTTGGGTTAGAATTCATCTTGTATGGAAAACCCACAACCCCGCCAATTCGGAACCCACCCCACCCCCTCTCAAAACACCACACACACACACGAAAAGCCAAAAATCCCATCTCATTTTGGTCACTTTCTTGGGGATTTTTGGCACATTATAGAGGGTCTATGAGATACCAATTACTACCATTAATTTGCATCAAATTATACTGCAAATTGACACAAAAACACGAGCTTGCGTGGTTCTAAGTGTAAAAGTAGAATTGAAAGAGAATCAACCAAAATTCAAGCATTTATGTTATGGAACTTATAATATTCACTTGCCTTGGTCTCCCTAGCTCTTAAGAAGTCTATGGAACTCGGCAAACCATCCAAAACTCTTTCTAACACCAAACCCCCAAATTTCTACCTTAGAACTCCTAGAAATGGAAAACCAAGAAAGAGGTGGAATCAATACATGCATGTTGGGATTTGTGGCTGAATTAGCGCCCTAATCACACATACTAGAAGATGGGAAGGATATCTCACCTCTAAGTGGTCTAATCAAATTGAGAATGGCGAAGGGAGGGGATGGCCGCATTTAAATCTTCAACAATGGTGAGCAATGGAGAGAGGAGGAAGAGATGAGCTTGTTGGTGGCCTTTATCTCACAAATTGAAGCTTGGATCTCTTGGTTGGAAACAGGGAAGAAGAAGAGAGAAGAGGAGAGAGGGTCATCGCTGGAAATGGAGAAGAAAGATGAAATGGAGGGAAATATTTTTATAGTTTCAATAAAATGGGAAATGACCTCTATGTCCCACTTAAGTGAAGCAATTTGATGAAAAAGAAGAAGGGGGGGGGGGGGGGGGGGGGTATGGGTGGGGTTCTTCGGGAAATCAGATGGACTTGAGCCGGGGTGGGGGTGGGGTGGATGTCTTCGGGAAATCAGATGGAGGACTCGAGCCAAGAACGAAAGTTTCAAGAAATGATTTCCTCTATCTAATCAGACAAAAATGGCGCTTTTTCCAGTGGTGTTCTGGTAAGTCGTCTTTTCCATGGAGGTTAGTGGATTGGGTGGAGGAGGTGCATGATATTTCTATTCATTTGGGTGGTTGCTTCAATCATATTTTAAGAGACGCTAATGTCATGGTAGATGCTTTTGCAAAGGAGGGAGTTTTTCCTTCATCTCTTAATTTTGATGTATAGTATCATTTTTTTTTTTTTGGTTATCTTTTTTGGGGTCTTGTATGAGATGGCTTGTTGTGGTTTTGTCCTGTTTTGTTTTCTTTTTTGCTTCTTAATAAAACTTTATTGTTATCAAAATCAGACAAAAATGGTAAAATTCTGAAATTGCAAATAACCCCCCAACTTTTCCCGAAATTACCAATAAGGTGCCGAGCATGGTCCAAAAGCTCCCGAAACTACCCACACACTATTTATTCTAACAGTCAAGCTAGTTAAGATTTTCCGGCGCCGGCGGCACCCACAGGATTCCGTGTGTGAGGCTAAGTCCCTTAACTCCACGGGGGATAATTGGCGGAAGCTTGTATGAACCATCTAAGATAACAAATATAACTACAAGATTATGGCATCAGACATGTTAATGGAATAAAAAAACTTTCCCGTAGGCCATAGCATTAAATATCAGGTTAAACATTTACCAGAGTAAGTTAATTACAGCCCAAAAGTATGGTGTACAGAAAAAAGAAAAAAAAGAAGCCAATAACTACAAAAGATAAAACCAAAAAGAACTATCTCCCAAAATGTGTCGATGCTGTCGTGCTGGACCGATGCTTTAGACGACATCGTTAGTGCATGATTCCCTCAAGCCCTACGATTCCTGTTGGACCGTGTAGCCTCTTGCTCGGGCGTAGGGGATCGGTTACCTACAACACCAAGTGTAGTATTAGACAAAAGCATGGCAAATAGTCAATATAAATAACATTGCATCTGTATTAATATAAAATTGAAAGACTGGTAATACTATAGAATTTCAATTAAATGTACAAGTAGGCATGATAGTGTATGAATAATGATCTCATTAAAGAATCATGTAAGACAAGGCTATAACCCGATAAAACTCTAGCAAAAAATAGAATAAAAAAGCACTTGGCTAAATTCTCTTGGCAATCATGATTGCAAACCATGTTCGTGGCCGAGAGCGAGCGAGTAATAACCGAGCACTGGTACCGCAAGACTCCAATCGAGTATTAGGTATTGTACTGAAGTGACCCTAGTTACAAGGGCTACACTGCAGCGAGCATAAAGTAATCACAAAATGTCATGACCCGGACCTGAGATACTTCGAATTCCGTTTCATGACTATGTTGTATCTATTTTCCACATGCATAAGTCAAATAAAGAAACAAGAATCCAGGGCATAAATGAAAAATCTTGAAATTATAAAGAAATAATTGCAAGGAAGATAAACCTTTGAAAGCTAAAACATTATGTTGCTAGAATTCTAATTGACATCTCGTCTTTCGCCCTCCCAACATGCATGCCAAAAGTCTAGAGCTTCCTGATTATCACAAGCTCATTCTCTAGGTTCTGGTTACCCGGGATTGGGCGGAAAACAACAAATCAGTAACTTTGAGTGAATAGATTTCTACGTCTAAATGTATGTGTGTAAGCAATAGTATTATAAAAGGAAGATTCATCATAGCATGTAACAACGATGAGGTTTATTTGTTAAGTTTGGTTGATATTTCTAATTCTAACCTTAGGACTGCCACCTAACCACCGTATGCATAGGCTTTCAAAATCATACACCTCAAGGGTGCCTTCTGGAACATAAGGGGTGAACTATAGTAAGTCGAACTGCTGACCTATAGCTAGTAAACAAAGCCACTGACCTAAAAGTCAGAGAAATTATGTGGATGGCCTAAAAGCCATGTAAGAAACTCGTCTCTTAGCCTCATGTGCTAGTGACCTAGGGGTATCCACTGGGTGGGTCCAACATAATCCAATGTTCAACTGGTATCTCCCCCATGGGGTCCATGTAAAATTAACCATCATTCTTTATAGTTCTCAACACTCATAACAAGGTAGCTTGAAATCAGCCGCTTACAAGCCATCTGGATTTGTTATGCCTTGCATCGACTCAATATTGGTATTTGTCGGTGTAAGGGCAGTTGCATAGCTAACCTCTTGTAGGTTGGAAATAAATAATTACAATGAGTATCAACATCACCATGATAAGCAAAACAACGACCATACATAAACTACATATTTAAATCTTGTTATATCTTATTGTATGAAACATAGCTAACAAACCACTGATATTCAAAAGTGTGTCAACGATTCACAATTGTAAGATTCTTCAGATATGCCAATAAGACTTCATTAACTTAAATCCGATTAATCCCTATAAACTTTATCTAAGGCTCAGTCTATCATGTAAGTTCCAGATTTACCAATCAATCCAACCAAACAATCACAATTTACATTTACCCTTGTAAGAGTTCCGCAATAGGATCTAGTTATTCATATAGTCTACTAAGTCAGCCATTAGTTTCCCACAACTTGCATGATCTGATACCCTTCTTTGTTACATAGGCTCAATGGGAAACTTACACAGATTCCATAATTCCATTCAATAATTTCAGCATATGGCAATTATTGGTCATACTAGGCTACCAAGAAGTGTTTGAGCAATGGATTCTTTCAGTTGGGAATTCTGTCAAATACTTGATGTGCATCAACTGCCCATTGTTTTAAAGATCTATGTTAGCTACAATGGATTCGACCATTCAACCTATCAGGTTTACTATTTGTTAATTCAAACAGCAACCACAATTCATATTTATGCAACTTTGATTTGGGTTCACCCACATTATCTAACTACACAGCATGGTCCCTTAGTGTCAACAGTTGAATAACCTGCACATAAGCGTTCGGCCAGCAATAGACTTTCATGGGAAGTTCCAACTGATTGGTCAATCTATAGATTAGTCAGCAACAAACTTCAATAGCAAAAAACTACAATTCGGGTCTTGCTGTTGGTGCCACAATTTGCATTCGCCTATGGAGTTTGAACCCAAATCCGTCATCAATGAAGGGTTTTGAATCCAGAACATATTCAGTCACACATAAACACACTTACACTACATTCGGCCAACCCAAGATCCATTATTCAATAGCCAGTGTTTCTCACACTCTTTCTCAATATTCATCATAAATTCATCAAAATTCCCAAATTCCAATCAAACATGCACTAAGAAAAAGGGGAAAATAAGTAGACCAAAAACTTTACTCACCTTATACATACTAGGGTTGCTTTGGTGGCTTGGGGAAGAGGTATGTCATGGATAAGGCTTCTGATTTGCTGGTTCTTCTCTTCCTCCTCTGGTTCTCCTTAGTCTCCTACTAATCCTCTTCTAGATTCCTCTCATTAGGCTAGGTTTAGAGTTTAGGGAGGTAAAATTGCAAGTGGAGAAGGGAGAGTTTAAGAGAGCTTTGGTCGATTGGGAAGAAATAGGCATATTGAAAGACTCGTGTTTTAAATATGTTGTGACCTCTAAGTTGGGTTCTTGAAGAATTCGACTACTATTAGGAATATCTCTACGGAAGCATGCACAAGTCCTATTTGGACAAGGGTTTTGTCCGCACATTGTTACTAATGATTTGGATCCCATCTAGTGGTTCAAAGGACTAAATCCTATTGTTTACACCTATTGGATCCTACCAGAATGAGGTGAAAACTAATTCTATTGAAACATAAAGGTCCCACTAGGTTCCTAATTGGATTTGATAAATATTGGGTTGAGCCTTTGGGCCCTACGGAATACCCCGGTTTACTTATCTAAATCTGAAAATTTTGGGTTAGGCCACACAAACCAATCTAGAGGTGATACCTACTGAATAAATCTTATTTGTCAGTTGCCCAAATGGGTCCCTTGGGCTCGTCCTAATTGAACCAAAGTAATAACAATAATAACATGCATCAAGATTATTATGATAATAATAATAATAATAATAACCATACTAATAACCATCCAAATAATTAATACTTATATAACACAAAAATATATTTTACATATATTCAAGATATATTTAATATCCAATAATTATAAGAAATCAAAGAAATTAAATATCTAAATATTATAAAATATTCTAGCCCTAGATCAAAGTTTGGGGTATTACACAAAACCCACGATAGTTGGGTCTGATTGAGCGAGATCGAAGCTAGGTGGTACTGACTCTAGATTCCAAGGCAGAAAGGGTCTAACTAGACTCTGCATTGAAAATGATAACCAAAATAGGGAAGTACTGCGAGTACCTAGCAAGTCCGACTAAAATTGTGTTTCACATTGAGTACCCCCTTTGAGTCTCAAACTAGCTAAATCGAACCTGCATCGAACAAGACTAGCAACTGGTACACTAGACGGGCAACTTGGCAAGATTATCAAGGCAGACTTGACCAAACTAGTCTGGACTAGGTTAAACAAACTAAGTAAAATTAGGCAGCATTTCGGTAAGAAATGGGTAGCCCTGAAATGGGTAAAAAGGGTAAGCCGGATTTAGGCAACTAGGAAGGCAGCAGCTCATCAAAGGCCCGCTCACCGACCAAGTAAGCCACAACCAAGCATCCGGTCAACCAAAGGAAGAAGTGGGCAATTCAATGCATGCTTGCGAAGTCCTAAGTATTGACCCACATAAGTCCAATAACTAGTCTAAGGTCAGGCAAGTCAAAGAACATGATGGACGATTCTAACTAAACAAGTAAGAAGTGTGGGATGCGAATAGACAGTACAACTATGCAGAACTAGTATCAAATTGACAAACTAATCAAGGTACCGTTACAATTAACCAACCTATGTCATAGATTGCCATTAACATGCTAGAACAATACCATTCTCCTCTGCGCACTACTAGGGTCTGAATGTCGGGGATTACATGTCCTTTGTTGCTCGAAAGGTATATGACATTTGTCACAACCCAGAATCCAGGGCCCACGAATCTCGTGTCGCGCGTGTCAATCAAGCCTATCCTGCGTGCAGGCCCAATTGGGCCCAATAATTGTATTATAGTTTGATATTGTGTTTTAGTTAAGATACAGTTAGTCTAGTCATAACTTAAGTACTCTTTCTATATTAGGTAGCTATAATTTAGGATTTGTATTTGTATTAGGATTCTGTAAATAGGGTATTAAACCCTTATATAATGAGAATAGATGGAACCCTAAGGGGGACACACGAATTCAGCCAAGTATCTCTCTCTCTCTCTCTCTCTCTCTCTCTCTCTCTCTCTCTTTGAGTGTTCTGTATTACATAATGACATGGTATCAGAGAATGGTGATCTCCACGTCCTAGTGGGTTAATCTCTTCAACACAAGGATCTGTAGACCCTCCTTGTCATCTTCCAAGTCCTGGAAGCCTTCAGTGCATCATCCTATCATCCCTGATCATCTCTAATCAGGCGTGGCCCACCTAAGATCTTCATCAGCCCCTCTGCAGATTCATCCCAGCCTGGTCGACTGGATTTATCAATCTTTCTGGTGATTTTCCAGGTTTTTTTTGCTCATCAGAGGTAGGCCATCTGCTAATTTCTAGGGTTTTTAAAATTTTATCCACGAGATTCAATCTCAGCCGTCTAGAATCTCAGATCTTGATCCTTTCTGAGGAGTACTTCTTCCATCAGTTGCAGAAATTATAACTCTTGTCATCCCTTGCCTCTGATCTGTCCAAAGATCGTTTGGTGGGGCCCACGTGGAGGATCATCCACTGATGAACTGGGTCGTCTGGCTGCGCTGCTACTGCTGCTATTTCTGCTATTGCTGGTGTTGTTTCTGCTACTACTGCTGCTACTTGCTACTGCTGCTGTTTCCAGTTCTTTCCAATTGCTACTTGCTACTTGCTGATAGTCTTTCACAAATGTAGTAGAGAATGAATATTGAGAAAATGTTCTCCAAAATGCATTGCCGTATCCTTTGATTTACTCTTCTTTATATAGATATTACAATCCTAAGATTAGGCTACAAGTTGCTATAAATCATGAAATTAAAGATCTAATTAGATCTCTAAAACAGGAAACTATATCCTAGAATATACAATCTTATCCTAGAATATACAATCTTATCTCTCTGACTAGATCCCATAAATACAAGGGATATACAATCTTATCCTAGAATATACAATCTTATCTCTCTGACTAGATCCCATAAATACAAGGGATGGGCCTAGTGAGCTGGGCCTATTATCATACAAGTGGGTTGGGCCTTTATACTTTAACACCCCCCCTCAAATTGATGCGGAGAATCAACGAGCAACAATTTGCGAACTAGGAATTCATGACGCGGCCGTGGAAGACCCTTGGTGAAGATATCAGCAAGCTGGAACTCAGTGGAAATATGAGGAAGAGTAATGACTTTACGATCATACTCATCCCGAATGAAGTGACAGTCCACTTCAATATGCTTGGTCCGCTCATGAAACACAGGATTTTCAGTCATCCGAATGGCACTTGTGTTGTCAGCATGAAGAGGAGCAGGTTGATGCTGGGAGAATCCGAGCTCGGAGAGCAACCCACGTAGCCATAGGATCTCAGAACAAGTGGAAGACATGGCCCGATATTCTGATTCGGTGGAAGATTTGGAGACTTTATCTTGCTTTTTACATTTCCAAGAGATCAATGCTTCCCCCAAGTAAACACACCATCCTGTGGTAGAGCGGCGCGTGTCCGGACATCCGGCCCAATCTGCGTCAGAATAAGCAGTGAGCGTAAGTGGTGTGCCAACTGGAAAAAATAATCCACAGGTAGAGGTACCAAGGATATATCGAATAATCCGTTTGACTGCCGCCAAATGATGATGCCGCGGGGCTGTCATAAACTGACTGACCAAATTAACAGCATAAGAGAGATCTGGTCGAGTAATTGTTAAGTAGACAAGACTACCAACCAAACGTCGATAGAATGTAGGATCAGAAAGAAGATCGCCGTCTTGCTGTCGAAGCTTGGCATTTACTTCCAACGGGGTGTCTACTGGACTAGAATCACCGAGATCGGCGAGGTCCACTAGGTCAGTAGCATATTTGTGCTGATGAAGAAACAAGCCTTTCTTAGATTGATGAACTTCCAACCCTAAGAAATAATTCAAAGGTCCCAAATCCTTCATATGAAATTTATCTTGCAGAGAGGCCTGTATCTGTTGAATCATATCACTGTGAGGTCCAGTAATAATTATATCATCAACATATACAAGGAGAATTGTGGATCCTTTTGATGAATGAAGTGTGAACATAGAAGGATCATACGGGCTCTGTATAAAAGAAAGCTGAAGTAGTGTGGTCCGGAACTTGTCGAACCAGGCCCGAGGCGCCTGTTTAAGGCCATATAAGGAGCGTCTTAACCGAGCAACATCGGTTTTGGAAGAAGAAGGAATTCCATGAGGGAGACGCATATAGACTTCTTCTTTAAGATCCCCATGAAGAAATGCATTCTTCACATCCATCTGATAGAGAGGCCATGGCCTAGAGGCAGCTATTGCAAGAACTGTACGTACAGTTGTCATTTTGGCCACTGGAGCAAAAGTCTCCTCATAGTCGATACCATACTCCTGCCTGTTTCCAAGTGCAACTAGACGGGCTTTGTAGCGATCCAAGGATCCATCAGGCTTCAATTTCACCGAGTATACCCATTTGCAGCCAATGGGTTTGACAGAGGAAGGACATGGAACAATGTCCCATGTATGATTAGTTTGAAGAGCAGTAAGTTCTTCCTGCATGGCCTATATCCAACAATCATGCTGCACTGCCTGAGAGTATGAGTTAGGGATAGAAATGGAAGACAAAGTGGTTAATAATGAAGCATGAGTAAAGCCATAACGATCAGGTGGCTTGATGTGGCGTGTGGATCGACGAAGAGCAAGAGACGGTGGAGGTTGATTAGGTGCAGGATCAGGTGTAGGCAGGTTCGGCGTAGCAAGAGACCCAGAGGCAGGTTCAGCTAGAACATCCCGTCGTTTATACACAAAATTCGGCTTAAAACGAGTAACAGGTGGAGGTATTGCATCTGAAAATGATGGTAAAAAGGAAAACGAGACAGATTCATTTGAATCGCCATGCCGTGGAAAGAAATATTGATTTTCAAAAAACACGACATTGCGAGACACCCGAATTCTTTTGGCTGTAGAATCATAGCACAGATAGCCTTTTTGATTAAGAGCATAACCAAGAAAGGCACAGACTGAGGATTGAGCTGTTAACTTAGTACGTTCAGTGGGAGGAAGAAGAACAAAACAAACACAACCAAAAGGACGAAGATGATCATAAAGAGGATTTTTTTGAAAAAGTCTAAAAAACGGTGTCTGGTTGTCTAACCGAGAAGAAGGTAGACGGTTTATAACATGCACAGCGGTTGAGAGGGCTTCGGGCCAAAACCTAGTGGGAACCGAAGATGCTAACAAAAGTGAACGAGCAATATCCAAGAGATGTCGGTTTTTCCGTTCAGAGACACCATTTTGTTGGGGAGTGTAAGGACAAGATCGTTGAGAGATAATGCCATTGGATTGCAAAAATGTTTGGAATTCATTAGAAATGTACTCCCCCCCTGAATCAGACCTAAGAATCTTAATAGAAGTAGAAAATTGATTTTCAACATAAGATAAGAAAACCTTAAAAACTGAGAAAACATCAGACTTAGCATGCAAAAAATAAATCCAAGTAAACCGACTATAATCATCAATGAATGTCACAAAATATTTATAATGAGAATGAGAAATAGTAGGTGCAATATCCCAGGCATCACTATGAATAATATCAAAACATTTCATTGCTAAAGAATCATGAAGAGGAAAAGGAAGGGTTTTCCCTTTCCCCATCTTACAGCTAGCACAATTAAAAGAAACATCCTTAAAAGAAACTTTATTTTCATTAATCAAACCAGAATTTAATAAAAACATCAAAGTTTTGGAATTAGGATGTCCTAAACGATTATGCCACAATTGGCATTTATTATGACTAAAATGGGAAAACAAAGCAGACTCTGAAGGAAGCTTTTCTTGTAACGAAATCTGGATAGGAAACAGTCGTCCCTGCTTAGGGCCCTTCGCTAGTACCTTCCCCGATACTTGATCCTGCACAACACAACCAGAGGTAGAAAAAAGGACGGAGCAATTACTATCAACAAGTTGACCAACTGATAACAAATTTGTTGTTAAGCGAGGGGAAAGAAAAACATTATGTAAGGGTAAGGAGTGAGGAACCTGGCCAACAGCAGAAATGGGAACACTGCCACCATCAGCAGTATTGATGCAGAGGTCTCCATCATACTCTCGAATATGAGTCATATTGGCAGGAGAGTGTGTCATGTGATTGGAGGCCCCTGAATCAATATACCAGGTGGATACTGAAGATTTTGATTTACCTGATAAGCCAAGTGCAGAGAAAGCATTTATGATCATTTGCTGGACCATTTCAGGAGTGAGGGTAGAAGAAGAAGTGGCAGCAGGTGGTGCAGGCATGACTGATGAAGAAGCTTCAGAAAGATGTGCAGAGTAGGCTCGCTGTTGCTGTGCCCTATTCTGAGGTCTAGTTCGGCATTCCGGAAGGACATGACTTTTGGTTTTGCAGTAGGAACAAAACTTCTGGTCGCACTGAGTGGAAACATGACCGAGTTTGTGGCAGCAAAAACATTTTACCTTGCTCATGTCCCGGGCTTGAGGCTTACCTCGAGCTATATAAGCAACATCAATAGGAGCAGCCTGAGGAGCAATATTTGTAAGCGCTGTCTGAGTCACCAAGCGCTGTTCCTCTCTAAGGAGTTCGCCCAAACATGATTCGAGTGAAGGGGATGGAACCCTGCTCAGTAGGTTGGAGCGAACATTTTCAAATTGGGGCCGTAACTTCATCAGAAACTGATCCCGCTGACTGGTTTGGTGTATCTCTTGGATAGAGGATATGGAGGAAGCTGGAATGTCAGCATAAATAATCTCTGCATAATCAGTCCACAGACTTGTAAATTGAGAGTAGTAATCCTGGATCGACAAGGTTCCTTGAACAAACTGAGAGATTTCATGTTCTAACTGAAACCTTCGAGCAAAATTTTCTTGCAAATAAATCTTCTTTAAATAGAGCCACATTTCTTTAGCAGTCTTGTATGGTCGAAGATTCAGGATAAATTGGGCCTCAACAGATCCTAAAATCCAGGTCATGATTTGCCAATCTTTAACTTCCCATTGAGCTAGAAGCTTATCATCAGTAGGTTTGGGATCTGAATCATCAATATGTCCCCAGACTTCTTTACCCCTAAGGTAAATTTGAAATTGAAAAGCCCAAGTGGTATAGTTTTTACCATTAAACTCGATCAATTTTATATCGCCTTTCTCCATAATTATTAGTGCAAAGAGTGATCCAACTACTAGAAGAAAAACAACCAGAGAGTGCAAAATAGGAACTAAAAAATAGCAAAGCACTGTAGCACCAAGCAATCTCAGAAGCAAATGTTACGTAGATGAACTACTAACTCAGTAGGAAAAAAACACAGAAAAACAGCCCCAGACGGCCTTGAGATTTTGTGTAGGAAGGGTTCGTGGGCCCCACAACGTGATCCAATCACAGATCAGAGGACAATATCCTGGAGTAGATCAAAAATTGCTTCCTCTGGTCCAAGTTTGATTGGATTTGGAGAAATATCCACAAAATTGGACGGCTGAGATGAAAACTGTGGGAGGAAATATCGTCAAAAGTGCTAGAGGAAGAAAGGAGTGAACAACACCTGATCCGATGAAGAAAAAATCCAGAAAAATCTTCAAAAATCCTTTGAAGATCAGTCGATCAAGGCAGTAGCCTTCTTTGATGCTGCTGTGTTGATCGGAAGTAGGCTCAAGATGAGCTGCTCCAAGATACTGACGAAATTGCTTCAAGGCTCTGAACTAGAAGACTATGATGAATCAAGGATTCTGAGATCTAATCTCAGAATGCACAATCAAAGAAAGAAACCAAGAGAGAATTGATCATACAGAAGAGATCAAAAGCTCTGATACCATGATAGTCTTTCACAAATGTAGTAGAGAATGAATATTGAGAAAATGTTCTCCAAAATGCATTGCCGTATCCTTTGATTTACTCTTCTTTATATAGATATTACAATCCTAAGATTAGGCTACAAGTTGCTATAAATCATGAAATTAAAGATCTAATTAGATCTCTAAAACAGGAAACTATATCCTAGAATATACAATCTTATCCTAGAATATACAATCTTATCTCTCTGACTAGATCCCATAAATACAAGGGATAGACAATCTTATCCTAGAATATACAATCTTATCTCTCTGACTAGATCCCATAAATACAAGGGATGGGCCTAGTGAGCTGGGCCTATTATCATACAAGTGGGTTGGGCCTTTATACTTTAACACTTGCTACTGCTGCTGTTTCCAATTATTGCATCAACTACTTGCCACGTGCTACTACTGCTGCTCTTCCTTCCTTGTTATCACTTGGCAGGGCCCACATACTGCATCGCCAATTGCTTACTAGTCTGCTATTAATGGAGAAATCTGAAATTGCCCTAGTCCGTTTTGATGGAAAAAATTACACATCGTGGGCCTTCCAGTTTCAAATCTACTTAGAAGGAAAAGAACTCAGGGGCTACAAGGATGGTTCTGAACCTAAACTAGAGGACGATGACAAGAAGATATCAGCCTGGAAAACTAAGAATGCTAAAATCAAAACTTGGTGAGTAGGCTCTGTTGACCCCCATTTTATCCTCTCAATCTGAAACCTTGCAAATCTGCCCGTGAGATGTGGGATTATCTTAAAAAGATTTATCAACAAGGTAATGCTGCTCGACAATTTCACTTGGAGCTCGACATCTCCCAATTTTCTCAAGGCAACTTGTCTATATAGAAATATTACAATGGGTTTCGACGAATGTGGTTTGAATATGATGAGATCAAGTTTGCAACTGTGTGTGAAGCACTTATACCAAAATTACTTCCCTTACAGCAAAATAGCCACAGGGACCATTTTCTCATGAAACTTCGTCCGGAGTTTGAGACCGTTAGATCAAACTTAATGAGCCGGGCTACTCTTCCTAGCTTAGATGATTGTCTTCAGGAACTTCTGCGCGAGGAACAACGTCTGGTTACCAAAACGACTCTGGAACAACAAAGATCTATTGAGGCTCCACTTGCCTATGCCGCTACAACCAGACCACCTTCTCGGGACATCAGTAAAGTTCAGTGCTATGACTGTAAGAAATATGGTCATTACGCAAATCAATGCAAGGCTTAAATCTACAAATACTGTAAGGGCATTGGTCATGTTATTGAAGAATGTCGGAAGAAGGCTCAAAATTCTACTTCTTGCAACTATGCGTCGTCAGCCCCTGGTACTTACAATGTACAGTCAGCTCCTAGTGCTTCCACAGTGACTTCTCAACAATCTGCACCCTCTGACTTCAGTGGTTCCCTACAGTTTGATTCTTCTTCACAGCCTGGTTCCTCATCACACTCTGCAACCTCAGCTCTTCTCAGTTCTCACTCCTGATATGGTAAATCAAATGATTATCAATGCCTTGGCATCGATGAACATCTCAGGTACTGATTCGTCTCTTTCTCATATGTGGTACTTAGATTCTGCCGCAAATAACCATATGACATCTTCACCCACAAAATTACGCACGTTGTTCCTTACTCTGGTAATCTTACTGTTCAAACTGCTAATGGAGACCATCTTTCCATCACCTCTGTTGGTGATACTCTCGGCCCATTACCATTAACCAATGTTTTAGTGCCTCCTCATCTTGCTACCAATTTAGTTTCCGTGGGTCAACTTGTTGATGATAATTACAACTGTTCTTCAAATAGCATCATATTCATATACATAGGTCAAATCATAATTGCATAATAAATTCCACTTTAATTAATTCCACTTTAATTAATAAAGATGACCAAATAATAAAAAGTCAAACTAATGGAACTTTACAATCTTAATGTTGACATAAAAGAAAATAAAATGTTTAAATGAATTTGGTGAGTCCTGTCCACACTCATCCACAAATATTTAATCCTATAACTTGATTGTCAAGATCCTCCTGCATCTCTAGGTTTTGATTACCTGGATTAGGGCGGAAAACAACAATCAGTAATAATGAGTTATAATCATCCACAGATATTTAATCCTATAACTTCGTTGTCAGGATCCTCATGCATCTCTAGGTTTTGATTACCTGGATTAGGGCGGAAAACAACAATCAGTAATACTGAGTGATAATCCTCCACAGATATTTAATCCTATAACTTCGTTGTCAGGATCCTCCTGCATCTCTAGGTTTTGATTACCTGGATTAGGGCAGAAAAAAACAATCAGTAATACTGAGTGATAATCATAATTATATTACCCAAAATCATTGAAATAACTTGCAGGGTTTATTTATTATAAATAAAATCACAAACTGAATATATACCTTATAAGTAAATATTCTAGCCCCTAAATCAAGGTCCGGGGTTATTGCAGAAGCTGCTCAATAAGTTTATCACCTATTTGGCTGTTGTCCCAGCTAGACTGGGTCTGATTTGGGGCCAGTTAAGGTGGGTCAAAACGACTTACGTGCTGCTTACTTCAATAGAGCTGTTGGGCTTATTTGGGGCTGCATTAACCAGTTGGGCTGATCCAAATGGGCCATAATTGATTTGACTTGATTCCTCAATTAATTTAGAACAAATTATAATTGATTTTAACATTTATTTGGGCTCATCTTGACCGTCCAATTTGAATCTTGGATATTCCCACTTGATCGAGCATCGAAAAAGGTGGATCGATATTCCATTTGGTTTATTAAATGGATCTAAAATCTTCGGTGCCTGATTTATGGATGGATCCTCTAAATATGCGATTTCGTGCCTGGATCATTCTCTCAGTCATTATAGGAGTGACTCATTTCCATTAATTTCCAAGCCCATAGATTATTGCAGTTTGTTTTGCGTACTGCAGTGTTATATTTGAGCTGCCACAGTTTCAGTCGATGAAATCTCTATTTAGAAGCCTGAACCTAAGTCAATAATGTGAATATCCTGTTTTTTTTTTTACTTCTAGTATTTGTAGTTGGTGAGTATTTCCTCTTCTGCTTTTAGTTTCTAATTTGAATCTTCTGTATCATTCCCCAGGTATCCTTTGGTTCTTTGGTGGGTTTTCTGGCATACAGAGACCTTGGAGCCAGATGGAAATTTTTGGCTTTTGAATCTTGGCTGAGAAAGAAAGGATTAGACCCGTCTTTGTTCAAGCAAGACTTGAGCATTCTGGGAAATTATGAAATTCAAAACAAGAATCTTCCACTGGATTCAAATCCAATTCAGGACAACGATCAGAATATTGGAAGCAATACAGCACCAGATTTGAAAGTGGAAGATCTTCTTGAGGAATATGACGAAGAGAAGACAAAATTCTTGTCATCCTTTGTTGGTCAGGTTGGAAGAACTTGGTTCTGCCATTAGTAGTTGTCTCTTTCACTTTTGAATGTTATCATGACTTTAACCTTCTTGTTTTTTTTTCATCCATTTTTGCAGAGAATCAAAGTAAGTGTGGTATTGGCAGATCGGAACTCTAGAAGGCTACTGTTCTCTGGGAGGCCAAAAGAAAATGAAGAACTGGTAGAGAGAAAGAGATATCTCATGGTATGCATTCAAATTGACAGGAGTTATTATATGACGTTTGAACAATGAGAATCCCCCACAACGCCCGCACCCCCCCCCCCCCCCCCCCCCCCCCCCCCCCACCAACTGGGATGTGGATGACAGATATAGGGGATAGGTCGGGATTCCACCCGAAGTTTCTCAGCTTTGCGCCATTCCCTTCCAAGAGAGATGCATAGAGCAAAACTCAAACCTGGTTTTCTTTCATTAATAAAAATCTAATGAAGCCAAGAGGCTTTACAATGCTTTAAATAGAGAGATTAAAACCTTAGGGCTTATCTCAACCATCTAACAATCCTACGGCTGAGATTAAAACATCTCAACTTAGATAAATAAAAGACATGAAACACTAAAAATAACTCTAAATAAGATAAGTATAGGTGGGCTGGGCCCTAATGCGGGTCGACCCATGGGGACCATGGGTTTGTCCTGCATCACTTTAACTTTTACCTTTTCCTCTCTGTCCAACAATTACAGAGGTGGACCCACCTTTCAGTACTCATGTGGCAGATACTCATCTGAGAGGAAACTTCCTGTCTTTCATCAACAAGATGCCCATTTGGTACCCCAGAGGCGAGTCCTGTACCGTCCAAATGGATGGTTCGATCAGTTGATGTCCTGCCTTTGTATTTGTATATGAAGTGCTATGTTTTTAGCTAGCCTCAGGAGGACATATTGAAACTTAATGTTGCTTATTTCCATGATCCTGCCAGTGTACAACTTTTGTGAATGCAACCTCTTGAAAAGAACCCGCCAACCACCAAATTGGTGGGTGCACCCGGTTGGAGTGACATTAGTTGAAATTTAGGAACTGCATATTGACAAATTCTCAATTGTTTCGTTAAGAATACTCAATGTCTATTTATAGAGCACAGCCAAAGATATTGACTCTATCTATAGGAAACCTAGTCACTGTTGTTTCTAGGGTTTTCTAACCATGCTATTTCTAGGGATTCCGAAAACCCTAGATGGGGATGAAGAAACGAGAAGGAAGAATTTGGAGAGAATTTTCTGCTCACTTATTCCCTAGGGTTACAAATAAGTCCACTACTCTCAACACTTTCCTCAAGCTATTGCATCGATATCCACTATGCCAGCTTGGACAATATGCATAAAATAATTTTTTTCTTGGAACTACCTCAGCGAGAAAATTTTCCATTTGATCCTTTAGGCACATATCCAACCCTAATATCATTGTTTTCAATATTCTCTCTGATAAAATGGTAGTCAACTTCAACATGCTTTGTGCGTTCATGGTAGTAGACTAGATTCGTTGCAATTTGTCGAAAGGATGTGTGATAGGGACATCAATCCTAATTCCCCCAATCCTTTCAAGATCTACCAACGAAGAAGGCGTAGGATTGTAGATCGAGCTACTTTATGGATGGATCACGCGTATCCAGACTTTGATTGCCGAGATATTGCGAATCCATTGTTGCATTACCATCCTGATGACATCCAACAGTTGGATTTCACTGGATCTAGCTTTTGATGGATGGAAGGTCCCATGTGCACAATCATCTTGAAGGCCCCACACTGGGAAGTAGGGCTGAACAAAACCGGACCGCAGACCGGATCGGACCACAAAACCGGACCGGACCGGATTTGGAAAACCGGTTATATCCGGTCCGATCCTGTCCAGGCCTTTTGGGATTCGGTCCGAACCGGACTGGACTGGATTTATTAAGATTCATCAAAACATAAAACCCTAGATTTTTTAGGTGAGCTAAATTTCCTCTCCCAGCCTTCATCTTGGCAGCCCACATTCGACTGGTGGACCAACAAATATCAACGGTGCGGATTGGCAGGCTGACAATCAAACAATTCTACATGAACGGTGACAACCAAAGTTTCTGTTTTGTTCAAGAGGCTCACATGACACATGGAAAGTTGGAAACTATGAAATGACCCTCCTTTAAATAAATGCAAAAGGAAAGCCGAGCGCTTTTTTTCGCTCTCAGCCCTTGAGAAAGCTTTTTAGGGTTCTTGGTCGGTTTTCTGAAGAAGATGACGAGCATCACTTCCAACGAACTCAACTACCTCGTTTTCCGCTACCTTTAGGATTCAGGTTCGTCCAATTCCATCTCAAACTCCTTCAAAAACTCTTCTTTTTGTCCATTCGATTTCTCTAGGGTTTTGATTTGCTTCGCTCGAACGGATTGAGTTATTTGTTCTTGTCTGCTTTTCCCCCTTTTTTAATGCAAATGGCGATTTGTTGGTTGCTGGTAAAAAAATACGCGTTTTTTCTGGTTCTGGTCTTGGCAGAAGTGCATTCTAATTTCCCATTTCTGAAACTGTTGCTTTTCTCCTTGCGTTCTAATTTCCCATTTCTGAAACCGGTCTGGACCACTTATAAGTGGTCCAACCGGACCGTTTTGGACCGGACCGGACCGAACCACTTATAGGTGGTCCGGTCCGGTCCTTTATTTTAGGCACAACCGGAAATCCAATCCGACCGGATTCCAGTCCAAAAACCGGACCGGATTTCCAGTTGTGTAGCCCTACTGGGAAGTGCCACATGGGAGGAAATAAAAGAGTTATGTGAAGTCAAGAGGGGCCCATGATTTAATGAAATAAGAAAGGGGGGCACATAACTTAAAGAAATAAGTGAAGTAGAAGGGGTCCACAACTTAAGTGGAACGCTTTATCGTGCCAAAGGGGACTTGCGCACGAATCCTCATGTGCAAGCCCCTCTCCGTCGACACTTCTTTTTATTTATATTCTTTTATGTTTTTCTCTGTTATTTTAATTAGTGATGATGTCATCATTAGGGTTATTTTTAAGAGACCTTACTCTATCTGAGTTTAGTGAGAGCCTAAGTCAAGGTATCCTCTTCTCTTCTCCTTATTTATTTTCCTTTGAGTTTTCCTCTGCACTCAAACTTTAGATCTACAAACCACCATCACCTACCAGCCACCAACAACTGTAGATCTACACCATCCTCACCGTTACAAAGCCTCTATACTACTAGATCTACACCACCAGGCCTTGATTTTATCATCCATCCATCCAACCCTTAGATCCCACCATCCGACCATCATAACCATCGCCCACCTTAGCCGCCAACCATTCCTTTGATCAGATCCATCAGATCTGACCCATTCACCCATATCTTACCGATTCACCATCATCCCACCAAATCCAATGATCCAATCCAAGATCCCCACCTTCCAAACCCATCTAGACGTTACCCCTATTTGACCAAACCTTAAGTGTGTTCCACTAGACCTGGCTGACCCTTATTGGGCCCCACTTGATCAGCCAAACCATAATTGGAGGTGTATTTTGGCCATAATTTCCATTATTTTCACATTCTACACTCCAATTAACATAATAGACCAGATCTGAATTTATTTTGGGCCTTTATATTGCTGCGGGAGAATTGTTTTAAATTTGCAGTTTGTTCTTTAAGCCCAAATTACACATTGAATCAATTGCAAACAAGTTGCGCCCGGCTTTTGTTCAAATCCTCGCGAAGGGAGAAATAATTTATTTGAATTAGACTCTCCCTATGCAAGTGGAAGTTCTAAATTCCATTAGGATCCTTCCCTCACTACTATATGGACATTTATTGTAGTACTTGTGACATTGCCTTGGCTCATTATAAAGTTACACATTTAATTTTCAATGCTAGATAGTGCGGATGGTGTGATTTATTATTCGGCATTAATTGTTAATTTTCAGATTGATCTCATCATTCCATATGAGGCTAGATTGCATCTTGTCATGCATCAATGTGCTTTTAGAGCCTATGTCATTGGACTTTTATATATAAATCCCAACTCATATAGTAAAATCCCCGGCTATAACAAGTTATCTGCTCCCAGTGCCAATGTGGCATTGCTCGGTACTCAGCTTTAGCAATGGATCTTACAACAATAGGCTGTTACATGCTTTCCATGACATTAGATTTTCACCTATCATGGTCTATACCTTGTTGACCTTGTATTTATCTTTGATCCTACCAGTCTACTTGTCACTAGATTTTCACCTACCATGGTCTATACTTTGTTTACCTTGTATTTATCTTTCATCCTACTAGTCTACATTACTGTAGGACTCCACAGCTAGATGACCATGTCCCGAATCTTCGAATCCAAGATTCATTGTTCTATACCTTGTTACATGGTTCAGTCCTTGACCTATGTCCACTCCCAAGAGCACCACTCGACGTTCTCTTGGTAGTCACTAAGTGAGGTTTTCAACAGGCGTACCTCTAAACCATACAACCGACTTTTATTAAGGTGGTTTGATCACACAGTTCTACTCCTCCTATCTATTTTGATTATAGAGGTTTGATCACATAGATCTACTCCTTACAATATTTAAAAATAAAATAAAATCGACACAAACACTTGCCTCTATATTATATGCATGTTACTTGAATTGCGTTTGTTGTCGAAATTCAAGAACTCCAAGCCTTTTAGCCTCCAATTGATGATCCTTAGTGCATTCAATGATGCTCCAATAATGCTCAACCCAGTAGAACATGTGGTCTTGGATGTAGGGTTTTCTAGGATGTTCCTATGAAGATAATTAGGACCCTAGAGCGGAAACGTTCCACACAACCTCTCTATGATGAGCTTTGAATGCTCACGGATCTTCCTATGAAGGTTTGGATGGAGAGAGTGGAAGAAGGGTTTGAAGGCTGGAAGATAGTTACTGATTAGGCACAAAGTCTCTCAAAAATAGCATTTTTCTTGTTTTGTGTAAAAATCCAGACCCGATATATGGATGGATGCGCATTTTTTTTGGCCATAGATTTTGTGTTTTGGTTGACAGAGCTAAATCTTCGGTCGCCCGAAGGTCTAAAATAGGCAAACCTGCTAATGCACAATGGCTAATTTGATCATATTTGGAACTGCTTTGGTCGCTTGAGGAAACAGTTCGGTTGCTTGAGACCCTCCTTCACATCCCGGTCCCGAATCACCCTGGCCTAGGGTAATCTCTGAGTTGTGACACGCGTACTCCCGTAATATTATTCATGTCTCGAGTCAAGTACAACATCACGATGGAGAAAATTTCTCGTTTTCCACTTGTTAGTCTAGCTCACTAACCTGTCAATCACATTTAACAGCGGAAGCATCTCAAATAATAAGCCACTAGGTACCATTTCATTGAACAGTCCTATTTAAAGTTAAGTGTCAAGTTTATACAAAATATAATTACACATTAAACTGAAGTACGGGTTACAAAAATCACCCTACATTCTATTACAAAATGTATCTTCACCACTAACTTCTAACCTAATTGGTGTGACCCACACAAAAAGGGAGTCAGTCACACTCTCCACTTAAGCTCTCAAAAGAATTAGTCCATCGCTCTCCGTGGACCGGACTACATAGGCCCATTACCCGGCCACTCTTCTAATTCTGGAGGAACCTCTTCGGTCTCCTCCTCTCCCTCCTGGGCCTCCTGAGGCTAGGGAGCTGCACCTGAACACCAAGAATAGTATCTCAAATACGACGAATTGGCAAGTATAGGCATTAACAAGCAAGTACATAATGTATCAAATCGAAGTAAATGACAATTGATTTAAAGATGTCAATATCAAGTAATAACTATGCAATTGTGCCAAAATCGAATAATTCATGCTTTTCGAATCAAATTGGGAATAAACACACTAATTTGGCTACTACATTGAGCTCATTCTCTCAAAGAGAGCGAATCTAGTTGGGATGTCACCAGCGGCCCGCCCAAAGGCTAGCTGGCTACCTGGGTCTGGAGTTTCGGTGCTCCAGATGACTTACTGCAGTAGTTTCGAAAAATAAACCAAGTTTAACCCCGTCGGGTGTCACAAGGTCGAAGCTAAGTAGGCCGACTCAATCGAATCGAATAAATATATGGATGTGAATAAAGTTTCCATACATAATCTTAGCTCAAATCGAATTGAATTTTAATTGTTCACATATATATTTGTTCCAAAGGAATCAACTCCGAATAAAATCGAATTAGACATATACTAACATATAATGCATTGTTAAAACCCTTCGAAGTCAATGATAATATTCAATCTCAATATGAAATGCGATTGAATTTAAGGAATCAAGGAATTTACTAGCCAATCTAATCTAACTATCTATTGTTTCATTATCCAATCCGATGTAGGTTTAGTAAATTTATGTATTTCTATTCTCAATCGTTGTTACATTGTATAAATAAATACAAGAGGTTTACCAAACGAACACCCATGGCACAATTATAGATTATGGAATAGTAACATGAGTTTATCTCGGCCTCAGGAGATATCCTATGATCTAGAGATCTCTGTTGGACATACAAGGGTCAAGGTACCAAGTGATAGCCCTAAAAGGTCTCTTTTCTTATTTTTCTAAATTTAATTTTGGTGGAAAATCTGGGGAAATTCGGCTGGCCGAACTTAGGAATCCGGTCAGCAGAATTGGTGAGTTCGGTTGACTGAATTCTTAGGTTTGGTCGATCGAATTGGGGCAGAATGTATCTGGAAGTTCTATAACAGGCTCAGTAACTCACTCCTCACATTGATAGGAGTCTTCTTACACTATTCAAAACCCATTTTAAGCTTCTCCAAACCACAATCCTACAGAAAATAGAGCCTCCATGCTCTCCTCCACACAAACAATCCATTCAACACACTTATCAATTAAACTAAAAAAAAAAATGAATTCAAACTCATTCATATTCATATGTAAAATAAGAGGCTAGCATTATCAAAATAGAATAACTAAATCAATCAAAAGGGGAATCCACATGTAATTCAAAGTAATACTTATACTTGCCTCAAATCAAGCTTTCCAAACCTTTTATCTACAGATTTCTCCAATGAACCAAAAACCCCAAATTTCAAACCCTAATCACAAAAACAGATGGAAATGCTAATGAATATTTATGTATGATCAACTATGAGTCTCTTGACTCAATTGCAGCTCAAAAGCACAACCACTTCTTACCTCAACAAGAAATTCGAAATTGGGGGAAGAGGAGTTCTTGTCAACAAAGTTGATGAAGATGAAGGAATGGAGAAGTTGAAGATGACTCTAATACTTATCTCTAATTGCTCATACAACACTCTCAATGGATGATTTGAAGAGGAAGAAGGAGAATGAAGAAAAGAGCAAATGAAATGAAAGGTGGAAATGGTGGAATGGTTGATTGCAATGAATGTCCATTTTTGCACAAAAGTCCACTAACTTTGTGTATTTCTATTTCGAGTCAAATGATGGCCCACTTAACGGTAAGAATGTCCATTTTTGCACAAAAGTCCACTAACTTTGTGTATTTCTATTTCGAGTCAAATGATGGCCCACTTAACGGTAAGAATGTCCATTTTTGCACAAAAGTCCACTAACTTTGTGTATTTCCATTTCGAGTCACATGTTGGCCCACTTAACGGTTGATCGAATGAGGTAAAGCTTAATACGAAAATCGACGTGCTCAATGAGATACACGCGATGACGCCAAGATGACATGCATATGATGCAAACCGAGGAAACCAATAATTACGTAAAAGCCCTCGACTCCACCCAACCAAGTCAAATCGGTTCCAACGAACTAATCAAGACTCAAAACTCAACTAACTCAACCTATGAAGAACTAATTAGCATTAATTACCATAAGTAGTAACTTAGTATAATTAAATTAGCTAAATCATAATTAATTAGTACTAAATAGGTTTAATTTGGGTTGGGGTGTAACATTCTCCCCCTCTAGGAATCATTCGGTCCTTTGAATGAACATACCTACGTAAAGAGTTCGGGGTAATGCCGTGCGACTTGTTCCTCGAGTTCCCACTTGGCTTCCTCGGGTCCATGATTATCCCAAAGAAGTTTAACCCAACGAATAGTCCTCGTCCGCAACACTTGTTCTTTCTCATCAATGATACGGAGCGGGCGCTCGACGTATGTTGAGTCAGGTTTGATCTTGACTTCGTTGTATTGAATGACGTGAGATGGATCTCGAACGTACTTACGAAGCATAAAGACGTGAAATACACCATGTACTCCGGCGAATTCTGATGGAAGTTTCAATTTGTAAGCTACATCACCGATTCTGCTCTTGATTTCAAACGGTCCCACATACCTCGGTGAGAGTCAGTTTCCCTTTCTGTCCGAACCGAATGGTGCCTTTCATCAGAGATGTCTTCAAAAATACCCAATCTCCAACTTTGAATTCAAGTTTCCTTCTTCTGTTATCTGCATAACTCTTTTGTCTGGATTGAGCTGTCTTCAACTTTTCTCTGACTTGAAGAACCTTCTCTGCTGTCTCTGCAATGATAGTAGGTCCATGAAAACTTCTTGTTCCTACTTCTTCCCAGCATATTGGTGTTCTGCAACTATGTCCATAAAGTGCTTCAAATGGTGGCATCCCAATGGTGGAATGAAAGCTATTATTATAAGCAAATTCACATACTGCCAAGTGTTCATCCCACTCACCGCCAAAGTCAAGAACGCTGGCTCGAAGCATATCTTCTGAAGTCTGTATGGTGCGTTTGGACTGTCCCTCAGTCTGAGGATGATAAGCAGTGCTGAAGCTGAGTTTAGTACCCTTGGACTGCTGAAATGATTACCAAAACGAAGAGACAAATCTCATGTCTCGATCAGAAACTATCGAAACTAGCGTGCCATGTAATCTTGTTATCTCTTTAATAAAGATCATTGCCATCTCATTGAACTTCATATCCTTGAAAGGAATAAAATGGGTTGATTTTGTCAGACGATCGACAATCACCCAGATCACATTGTTCTTCCTACTGGTCAAAGGTAGACCCGAAACAAAATCCATCGAAATGTGTTCCCATTTCCACTGAGGATTGTGTAGTAGATGTAACAAACCCGGAGGTTTCCTATGCTCATACTTCACCTTTTGACAGGTATTACATCTAGAGACATATTCTGCAATTTCTCTTTTCATCTTATTCCACCAAAACTTGTCTTTAATAATTCGGTACATTTTGGTACTTCCAGGGTGCATTGCATCTCTTGCATAATGCGCATTTGTCAAAATTGCTAACACAGTATCCCTTATAGCCGAAACACACAACCTATCCTTGAAATATAGAATTCCATCTTCCAACTGAAAGTTAGGCTTATCTGCAATATTATCTCGAATCCTAGCCAATTTTGGGTCAGTAAATTGTTGCTCCTTGATCTACTGAATCAGGATTGGTTCGAAAACCGACATCGCTGCAAGTGCCACTTGATCACCAATTATCTTCATAGTCACATCCAAATCCTTGATCTCTTCAAGCAGATACCATTTGTCATTTATGGCTGCTAGGGTAGATGATTTCCTGCTCAAAGCATCAACCACAACATTTCTTTTTCCTGGAATGTATTTAATAGGAAAATCATAGTCCTTAATAAATTCCAACCATCTTCGCTGTCTCATGTTAATGTCCTGCTGAGAGAATAAATATTGAAAACTATGATGATCTGAATGCACTTCAAATTGTTCTCCAAAAAGATAATGTCTCCACAATTTTAATGCAAACACAATAGCTGCCAATTCCAAATCATGTGTGGCATAACTCCTTTCATGGTCCTTCAGCTGATGCGATTCATATGCAATCACTTTGCCATTCTGCATTAGTAAACAACCTAAACCAACCGTGGATGCATCTGAGTAGATCACAAAACCTCCATTACCCTCAGGTAACGACAATATTGGAGCGGTAGTCAACTTTTCCTTTAAGATCTGGAAATTTGCTTCACATTCGTCAGTCCATACGAAAGGAACATTCTTCCGAGTCAACTTCGTCATGGAGCTGGGACCTTTGAGAAATTCTTAACAAATCTGTGGTAATATCCAGCAAGACCTAGAAAACTCCGAATCTCTACAACTGTTTTAGGACTCTTCCAATTTGTAATTGCTTCTATCTTAGTAGGATCAACTGCCAATCCATCACGAGTGATGATGTTGTCAAAGTTGCTAGCCAGTAATCCCAAAACCAATTGGTGATAGGAAACTGCACAAACAACTACTTAACACCCCCCCTCGGGCGGGACACCGCCCGGATCCGAAGCACACGCCCGCACAAGACTATAACGCGGCATGGGGCCTTTTTGCCCTGCGCATTTTGCGCCCGCACAAACACACAACGCGGCATGGGGCATTTCTGCCCTGCGTGGTTTCGAACTCGAGACATCAGGCTCTGATACCATGTCAAAGTTGCTAGCCAGTAATCCCAAAACCAATTGGTGATAGGAAACTGCACAAACAACTACTTAACAGATGTGACCCAAAAATGCTACTTGTTCAAGCCAAAAGTCACATTTCTCCAGTTTAGCATACAACTGATGAATCCTCAAAACCTGAAATGATGCTCTCAAATGATCTGCATGTTCTTCCATAGTCTTTGAATACACTAAGATATCATCAATAAAGATCACTATGAATTGATCCAGATACGGAGCAAAGATCCTATTCATCAACGCCATAAACACAGCCGGTGCATTAATTAATCCAAATGGCATCACAAGAAATTCGTAATGGCCATACCTTGTTCTAATGGCTGTCTTCTCAATATCCTGCCCATGGACTCTCAACTGGTGATATCCGGATCTGAGATCAATCTTCGAAAAGTAAGCTGCACCTTGGAGTTGATCAAACAATTCGTCAATTCGAGGCAATGGGTACTTATTCTTTATTGTCACCTGATTGATTTGCCTATAGTCTATACACATCCGAAGAGTACCATCTTTCTTCCTCACAACAAAGGACTAGAGCTCCCCACGGTGAAATACTAGGGCGTATGAACCCTTTGTCTAACAATTCTTGCAATTGCTCATTCAATTCTCCGAGTTCTGCTGGAGCCATTTTGTACGGTGCTTTTGATATTGGAGCAGTACCCGACACTAAGTCAATAGGAAAGTCCATTTCCCTAGATGGAGGTAATCCTAGAATTTCATCCGGAAATACATCTCGAAATTTGTACGCTACCGGAATATCTTCTAACACCTTGGGCAGTTTCTTCTCGGTAATAAAAGCAAAGTAGCCTTCACAACCATTTTCTAGAAGTTTCACAGCATCCAATGCTGACACTATTCCGGTCTTGGACTTCTCTCTCCGAACGCCCTTGAATATCACATTCGTTTTGGGTTCCTCCACCTTGAAGGTGATAGTCTTGTGGAAGCAATCCACATAAGCTTTATACTCTGCGAGCCAATCCATCCCTAGAATGACATTGAAGTCATGCATCAACAGAATTATCAAATCTGCTGGCATTAATAATCCACTAATCTAAACACAACACTTAGGGTAGCAGCTCTCGCAAGGCACTCGTTTGCCCACTGGGGTAGTCACCATCAATATAAATGGTAGCAACTCGTGCGGTTGCTGAAGTTCAAGTGCAAATTGAGGTGCCACAAATGAATGTGTAGACCCCGAATCAAATAGGGTTCTAGCATTTCTAGCACATATCAAAATTGTACCTTCCACAACATTTCTAGCTGCTTCTGCCTGCTCACGATCCACTACATCGATCCTTCCTGCTTGCTGCGGTCGCTATCTGGCTTGTTGACGTTGTTGTCCTTGCCTTCCTTGCTGTTGCTGTTCCTGTGGTCTCGGTGGTGGCGATGGTAGTGCCAATCTCGGAGGTGGAGCAGGTAGTGCTAGCCTACCTTGCTAAGGAGGAGATTACTGTTGTGGTGCCCTGTAACCACCTCTGTCTCTAGGACACAGCTACTCGATGCTCCATCGATCCATAGATAATGCATGCCCCAGTGTTCCTCCAACACCTCTCAGTCAGGTGTCCTTTACCACATGTATCACATTTCGGTGCACCAATAACTACACCTCTCCGTCGTTTCTGCTGGAAGCCCTTTCCAGTCTGAACAAAACCTCTTTTAGGATCTGCATTCCTCTTCTTGATAGCCATTTCCTTTGAGGTGTAAGCTCTGTCAACCGCATCATCAAAAGTTGTGGGTCTCTTGCACATCACTACATGTTCCTCATATATAGGATGGAGACCGCCTATAAATCTCTTCACTTTCTTTTCCTCAGTGTCAATTAGATCCTTAGCAAATTTGGACAACTGGAGGAAGGTATGTATATAAATTGCACAGTCATTTGATTTTGCTTCAAAGATACATTATCTTTTTCTTTCTTTCTGAAAACATGGTCAGGTATAAACTGGCGGCGGAATTGGTCTTGGAATGTTGTCCAAATGGTGGCATTGGGCATTACTCTGAAAGTGTCCCTCACACTTTTCCACCACACCATAGCAACTCCTCGAAGCATCGAGGCAGTGAGCACAACTCTCTGCTTGTTATCGCAGATCACGGTTTTAAACACACCACCAATGTGTTCTAACTATTCATCAGCTTGGAGTGCCTCTTCCTTGCCATGAATTCCGTTGCTCCTCTTTTCCGGAACTTCTCATAGAAAGTATTTGGATCATTATCCCTAGATTGGATAACAACTTGCAGTCCCATATTTGGTTGTCCTTGCCTAGCCATAAGCATAGCTATCTGCTTGTTTGTCTTTGCCACTTGCTCCATGAGCATCATCAGACGAGCATCCGGATTTGGAGGATCATTCTCCACCACCACGAATGGATCATTGTTGTGGGATTCATTGCTACTGGTTCCGGAACCGGACGCCATTTATCTGCAAAACAATTTCAAAGTTGAGTAAGGACTACTAATACGCTAACTCCTTCCTTACAATACTAACGATACACACAATGCTAATACTAATCCTGACAATTCTATACTCTCAATTGGTTCTAACGTATTCTCACAGCGTGTCTAAGAAGTTCTACGTATTTTAGAAAGTGTCAGTGGCTCTGATACGGCGATACCATACTTACGTATGTCACATCCTGGTCCGAATCACCCTGGCCTAGGGTAATCTCTGAGTTGTGACACACGTACTCCCGTAATATTATTCCTGTCTCGAGTCAAGTACAACATCACGATGGAGAAAATTTCTCGTTTTCCACTTGTGAGTCTAGCTCACTAACCTGTCAATCACATTTAATAGCGGAAGCATCTCAAATAATAAGCCACTAGGTATCATTTCATTGAACAATCCTATTTAAAGTTAAGTGTCAAGTTTATACAAAACATAATTACACATTAAACTAAAGTAGGGGTTACAAAAATCAACCTACATTCTATTACAAAATGTATATTCACCACTAACTTCTAACCTAATTGGTGTGACCCACACAAAAAGGAGTCGATCACACTCTCCACTTAAGCTCTCAAAAGAATTAGTCCATCGCTCTCCGTGGACCACGCTACATAGGGCCATTACCCAACCACTCTTCTAATCCTGGAGGAATCTCTTCGGTCTCCTTCTCTCTCTCTCCTGGGCCTTCTCAGGCTAGGGAGCTGCACCTGAACACCAAGAATCAAGGATGAAAATAGCGGTAGCGGCGGGCGTAGCGGCCCACCGCCAAACCGCTACGAAGCAGGCGATACGTAGCGTAGCGGGGATACGTAGTGGCGTAGCGGTGCGGTTTGAAAAAATTGCCCAAAAAGTCTGAAAAAATTCCAGAAAATCCAGAAAATTGTAAAATGAAAGAATGTAGTTCTTTTGCAAAAGTAAGTAAGAAAAGGGGGCGTAGCGGTGCCCTCAATATATGAAGTCCTGTATCGCTGTATAAATAGAAAATAATAGTAATGATTAGTTTTTTCACATGTATTCATGTTTCTTAGTCATACTAACTTAGAAAGTAATGGAAAGCTCGTAAAAAAAAAAAAAAAACTAGAACATGAAATAAATGCATAAGACTTAAGAGTTAGGTCATTACTCATTAATGAACATTGAACAATTAAATATCAATACTTCAACATTCAATGTTCAAATTCAATCAAGTGAATGAACTATGAAGTTATGAAGCGATCAACAATCAACATTCAACACCAATTTAAAAATGACAGAGTAGAGAGTTAGTGAAGGAAATAGGAATACCTTAGTCACCAGCACAATGACGGTTCTTTATAAAATAATTTAATTAAGACCAATTTGAAATCTAGTAGTAATAGGTAACTATATCTTTATTACTATACAATTTCAAACATAATTAAACAGGTTTAATATCTTATCTAGCAAGTTATGATAATAATAGACATCCAAGCACAAAAATGGAAAGACAACCAGCAAAAAAGTCTTAGCTATCATGGTCAAGTATCCCCCTTCTGTCTTCTTGATTGCCACTTCTCTAAAACATGCGCTTCGCAGAGGGGGTCCGGGGGTATCCCCCGGCGGGTTTTTATACCCCCCGCCCCCACCCGCCACAGTAGCGGCCGCTACGGGCCGCCACGGATGCGACGGCTGATATTTCAGCCGCCATGCTACGTGGTGGCCGCTTTTTTCATCCATGCCAAGAATAGTATCTCAAATACGACGAATTGGCAAGTATAGTTATTAATAAGCAAGTACATAATGTATCAAATCGAATTAAATGACAATTGATTTAAAGATGTCAATATCAAGTAATAACTAGGCAATTGTGCCAAAATCGAATAATTCATGCTTTTCGAATCAAATTGGGAATAAACACACTAATTTGGCTACTACATCGAGCTCATTCTCTCAAAGAGAGCGAATCTAGTTGGGATGTCACCAGCGGCCCGCCCAAAGGCTAGCTGGCTACCCGGGTCTGGAGTTTCGGTGCTCCAGATGACTTACTGCAGTAGTTTCGAAAAATAAACCAAGTTTAACCCCGTCGGGTGTCACAAGGTCGAAGCTAAGTAGGCCGACTCAATCGAATCGAATAAATATATGGAAGTGAATAAAGTTTCCATACATAATCTTATCTCAAATCGAATTGAATTTTAATTGTTCACATATATATTTGTTCCAAAGGAATCAACTCCGAATAAAATCGAATTAGACATATACTAACATATAATGCATTGTTAAAATACTTCGAAGTCAATGATAATATTCAATCTCAATATGAAATGCAATTGAATTTAAGGAATCAAGGAATTTACTAGCCAATCTAATCTAACTATCTATTGTCTCTCATTATCCAATACATTGTAGGTTTAGTAAATTTATGTATTTGTATTCTCAATCGGTGTCATATTGTATAAATAAATACAAGAGGTTTACCAAACGAACACCCATGGCACGATGATAGATTATGGAAAATAGTAAACATGAGTTTATCTCGGCCTCAAGAGATATCCCATGCTCTAGAGATCTCCGTTGGACAGACAAGGGTCAAGGTACCAAGTGATAGCCCTAAAAGGTCTCTTTTCTTATTTTTCTAAATTTAATTTGGTGGAAAATCTGGGGAAATTCAGCTGGCCGAACTCAGGAATTCGGTCAGCCAAACTGGTGAGTTCGGTCCACCGAATTCTTGGGTTCGGTCGACTGAATTCATCCAGTGAGCTCTGAAGAATTCTGATACCAATTCGGTCAGCCGAATTTTTGGATTCGGTCAACCGATTTGGGGCAGAATGTAGCCGGAAGTTCTGTAATAGGCTCAATAACTCACTTCACATTGAGAGGAGTCTTCTTACACTCTTCAAAAACCCATTTTAAGCTTCTCCAAACCACAGTTCTGCAGAAAATAGAGCTTCCATGCTCTCCTCCACACAACCAATCCATTCAACACACTTCTCAATTAAACTCATAACAAAAAATGAATTCAAACTCATTCATATTCATATCTAAAATAAGAGGCTAGCATTATCAAAATAGAATAGCTGAATCAATCAAAAAGGGGAATCCACATGTAATTCAAAGTAGTGCTTATACTTGCCTCAAATCAAGCTTTCCAAACCTTTTCTCTACAAATTTCTCCTTTGAACCAAAAACCCCAAATTTCAAACCCTAATCACAAAAACACATGGAAATGCTAATGAATATGCATGTATGATCAACTATAAGTCTCTTGACTCAATTGCAACTCAAAAACCAACCAAGAAGGGGTTTGCTTCTTACCTCAACAAGAAATTCGAAATTGGGGGAAGAGGAGTTCTTGTCAACAAAGTTGATGAAGATGAAGGAATGGAGAAGATGAAGATGACTCTAATCCTTATCTTAATTGCTCATGCAACACTCTCAATGGATGATTTGAAGAGGAAGAAGGAGAATGGAGAAAAGAGCAAATTAAATGAAAGGAGGAAATGGTGAAATGGTTGATTGCAATGAATGGGTGTTTTAAGGGATAAGAATGTCCGTTTTTGCACAAAAGTCCACTAACTTTGTGTACTAGCGGTAACCCGTGCCTTTGGCACGTTCGAACGTAATTAGATAAAAAAAATTGTCTTAAATTAACTTATTTGGATTTGGGGTTTACGATTTCTTTTTCGGGTTTTTGATTTATGGTTTATTGTTTTGGTAAGTGTAGAGTATAGTGTTTTGGTAAGTATAGGATTTAGTGTTAATAGAATTTCGGGTTTAGGTTAATTTCTTTTTTTTTTTTGTTTTTTTTTTTTTTGTGTTTAGTATTTATGATTTATGCTTTAGGTTAGATTGTCCATGATTAGAAGTCTTAAGAATGTCTGGAACAGGTAAACAATATTTTTCCTTCAATAAGTGATATTGTCCATAATAATCTAGAACTAATAATGTAGTCCCAACAAATTAGAGTTTTTAGCGTCTAAGAGTTTTTAGCATTTAGGGTGTAAGAGTTTAAGGATTTTTTTTTTTTTTTTTTGGTTTAGGGTAACAACTTTTTTGGTCATGTGTATACTGCATAAAATGTTTATCAAAGAAAAAAAACTCTTAGCTACTAAGATTAGGAGAACAGCCTTTGAAGAAAAAAAAAAAAAATAGTGTCCAAGATTAGAAGTTCTAAGAATGTCTGGAACAGGTAAACAATATTTATCCATCCATAATAATCTAGAACTAATAATGTAGTCCCAACAAATTAGTGTCTAAGAGTTTAGTTTAGCGTCTAAAAATTGTTAGCATTTAGGGTGTAAAGTTTTTTTTTGGTTTAGAATTTAGGGTTATTTTCTTTTAATTCAGGAGAGAGAGAGAGAGAGAGAGAGAGAGAGAGAGAGAGAGAGAGAGAGAGAGAGAGAGAGAGAGAGAGAGAGAGCTGAGCTTATTTTAAAAAGAGCTAGGGAGGAACGCTGGAAGCTATGGGAAGAGGGAGGGACGTGGTGTAAAAAGAGCTAGGGAGGGACGCTCAAATTTGTCACTTTATAACAAAACAGAGCATAACAATAACAAAATAAAAATGTATTAAATAGAGCATAAAAAACATAGCAATAACAAAAACTTAAAAATGTATCAAACAGAGCATCTGGTTTTGGTGCTTACTGATTTTGGAGCTACTGGTGGAATTCGAGCTTGAAGGCTAGAGACAAAGAAAGGAAATATGATGAAAGTGATTAAAATACAACAAAGAAATATTATTATACCTTTGTGCTGGAACTTGAGAGTATGCTTGCAGTGGAAGGTTTTGGAATAGTGAAAAATAATGCAACGGCTTTGGAAGGTCAGAATAGTGCAGCGGCTGCACCTTGGAATAGGCAAGGTCAGAATAATGCAGGCTTTGTCTCTGCAAGATGATGGTGGGGAGGGATCTGAGTGCAAGAGAGACAGAGAGATAGATGATGATGCTGATTCATGTTGGACGTCGAGGCGCAGCAATGGGCAGGGAGGAGAATCGCGCGAGAGAGAGATGAGCGAGGGACCATCGGGCGACCGCGCGCGAGAGAGAGCTGTGCAATTCTTGCGAATGGAGAGAGAGAGAGAGAGAGAGAGAGAGAGAGAGAGAGAGAGAGAGAGAGAGAGAGAGAGAGAGAGATCCAAGGAGGAGAAAAGAACCAGAGGAGAAGAATTTTTAAAATGGGTTTTCTTTTCCAGCGCTCGATTTCACCCATTTTTTTTCGTTTTGGCGGGCTTTGAAAAGATGAAAACCCATTTTGTGCCAACTCAGCGCCACCTGGAATCCTGTATAGACTTATTTTTTTCAAAGACTGTTCTGGAATGTAAGAGTTTAAGGAATTTATTTTTTTTTTTTTTTGGTTTAGGGTAACAACTTTTTTGGTCATGTGTATACTGCATAAAATGTTTATCAAAGAAAAAAAACTCTTAGATACTAAGATTAGAAGAACAGCCTTTGAAGAAAAAAAAAAAAATTAGTGTCCAAGATTAGAAGTTCTAAGAATGTCTGGAACAGGTAAACAATATTTATCCATCCATAATAATCTAGAACTAATAATGTAGTCCCAACAAATTAGTGTCTAAGAGTTTAGTTTAGCGTCTAAAAGTTGTTAGCATTTAGGGTGTAAAGTTTTTTTTTTTTTTTGGTTTAGAATTTAGGGTTATTTTCTTTTAATTAAGGAGAGAGAGAGAGAGAGAGAGAGAGAGGAGAGAGAGAGAGAGAGAGAGAGAGAGAGAGAGAGAGAGAGAGAGAGCTGAGCTTATTTTAAAAAGAGCTAGGGAGGAACGCTGGAAGCTATGGGAAGAGGGAGGGACGTGGTGTAAAAAGAGCTAGGGAGGGACGCTCAAATTTGTCACTATATAACAAAACAGAGCATAACAATAACAAAATAAAAATGTATTAAACAGAGCATAAAAAACATAGCAATAACAAAAACTTAAAAATGTATCAAATAGAGCATCTGGTTTTGGTGCTTACTGATTTTGGAGCTACTGGTGGAATTCGAGCTTGAAGGCTAGAGACAAAGAAAGGAAATATGATGGAAGTGATTAAAATACAACAAAGAAATATAATAATACCTTTGTGCTGGAACTTGAGAGTATGCTTGCAGTGGAAGGTTTTGGAATAGTGAAAAATAATGCAACGGCTTTGGAAGGTCAGAATAGTGCAGCGGCTGCACCTTGGAATAGGCAAGGTCAGAATAATGCAGGCTTTGTCTCTGCAAGATGATGGTGGGGAGGGATCCGAGTGCAAGAGAGACAGAGAGATAGATGATGATGCAGATTCACGTTGGACGTCGAGGCGCAGCAATGGGCAGGGAGGAGAATCGCGCGAGAGAGAGATGAGCGAGGGACCATTGGGCGACCGCGCGCGAGAGAGAGCTGTGCAATTCTTGCGAATGGAGAGAGAGAGAGAGAGAGAGAGAGAGAGAGAGAGAGAGAGAGAGAGAGAGAGAGAGAGAGATATGAGATCCAAGGAGGCGAAAAGAACCAGAGGAGAAGAATTTTTGAAATGGGTTTTCTTTTCCGGCGCTCGATTTCCCCCATTTTTTTCGTTTTGGCGGGCTTTGAAAAGATGAAAACCCATTTTGTGCCAACTCAGCGCCACCTGGAATCCTGTATAGACCTATTGTTTTCAAAGACTGTTCTGGACCATTGTTGGATCTATATGCCACGTAGGACATTTTTCAAAGACCTTTCTGTTTTGTAAGATAGATTTCCATTTTGAGTCAAATGATGGCCCACTCAACGGTTGATCGAATGAGGTAAAGCTTAATACGAAAATTGACGTGCTCAACGAGATACACGCGTTGACGCCAAGATGACATGCATATAATGCAAAATGAGAAAACCAATAATTACGTAAAAGCCCTCGACTCTACCCAAACGAGTCAAATTGGTTCCAACGAACTAATCAAGACTCAAAACTCAACTAACTCAACCTATAAAGAACTAATTTGCATTAATTACCATAAGTAGTTACTAAGTATAATTAAATTAGCTAAATCATAATTAATTAGTACTGAATAGGTACCCTCAAAACTAAGTTCAACCCCCCTTCCCTCCACAAATGCCCAATTTTTTTTTAACATGGCATAACAAATTTACAACAGGTCACTTAACGTATCCACTGAATACACACAAACATATTGTTCCTTGTGTGAATCTCCAAATAACATCGGAACGTAGCCTGCATACTAATTCAAAATAATCTTCACATATGAATCATGGTGTAATAGAACTCATAGCAACACCAACAAGCATACTTAAGTCCGTCATCATATATCTTAAGTGAGTCTCGTTCTTAATTCACTTCATCGAATTAAGTATATTGGTGTCTAAAGATATGATTTACTTTAAACAGCCCCCTTACAAATTAATTCATCCAATTCTGTCCCCAAGTTGGGTTCAACTAGTAAGTAGTAAATCTATCTGTTTGATATAACGATGTGCGTGGGAATCCATTTTTTAGGCATTTGATTAGTGGAAACAAAGTAATATCTTCAGAAATAACTAAACCATAGTTTGTACTTGCAAGAATTCTATCAAACACGTAAGGGCAACATGTATTCCTCAATTTATGATGAATAGTGACCATTGTATCTGTGTGGGATATCTCCTAAGACACCGAGATCGCAATTATCTTCGGTAAATAACACTGCTAATCAAGCCTCAGTCTCAGTCAGGCCCAGCTCGGCCGCCCTGGCAGAGCACCGACCGAGATCAGACTCTCCATTGACCTCGGCCACGCACACCTCGGCACTCGTGCCAGGTCGCCAACCAGGTCAAGGTCTCTCACTACTTCGGTCGATCCCGACCCCGGCTCCGCTTCCTGGCCTCGGTAGTCTGTCCCTGAAGGCTAGCCGAGACGGGCATTGAGCCGAATTCCTCTAGGAGCTATATCACGTCACGAGACATGTGACAGGACCAGGGCCTGCGCAAGTGGCCATCCTAGCCGCCCATGCTCCTTGACAAAACGACATCCAACGGCTACGTCTGCATCAGGGTATGGCTCCAGGCAAGGCCCGATGGGATTAAGGCCCAAAAGTCAGCAGGGTAAGGCCCGATTAGACCATCATTTAATGAAAGGTGGGCTGACTAGACAAACATTTAATGAATTATGGGCTGATGTGACTGTACTTCCTAGAGTCCAGGGCATGCGCAGGTGGCCATCCTAGCCGCCCATGCTCCCTGACAAAACGACATCCAGCGGCTACGTCTACATCAGGGTATGGCTCCAGGCAAGGCCCGATAGGACTAAGGCCCAAAAGTCAGCAGGGTAAGGCCCGATTAGACCATCATTTAATGAAAGGTGGGCTGACTAGACAAACATTTAATGAATTATGGGCTGATGTGGCTGTACTTCCTAGAGTACCAGGTTTCCATCATTAACTCCACCAACCAGGGTCAACTCTTTCTCCTATAAATAGAGGACCCCCATTCCACTCCAAGGTACGCTCAATACACCTAGTCGTTACTTTGCCCTTCCAAATCTCCATCCTACTGTTTAGTTCCTGAACTGACTTAGGCATCGGAGAGCCTTGCGCTGCCAACAGCCAAGGTCTTTGACTGTCCTCATTCTCCTTCCTTTTCAGGTTCTCCAGCATCTCGCCATCACCGAGGAGTCTCAAGGAGATGCTAATCACCATTACCAAGTCCGTATTATTTAGGCACTTACAATCAAGCATCTCGCCATCACCGAGGAGTCTTAAGGAGATCCTAATCACCATTACCATGTCTGTATTATTTCGGCACTTACAATTGGCGCCGTCTGTGGGGAAGTATTAATTCAATCTTCCCAAGCACCATGGCTTCCAAAGCCAAGAAGGGCGGGGAATCAACAAAGATACCTTCGCTACCACTGTTCCCAGAACCTCCGCCGGCCACTCCTCATCAGGGGACGTCCGGGGCGAGGTCTATCACAGCCGCCGTTGGGGAACACCCCGAACAGCATCTCTTTATCCCAGTCGTTGCCAGAGCAACCCTCTTTATCTAACTCTCACGCTGACGCCCTCGCCAGCCTGACTTCAGCGGTCGAGGCTGGGAGGAAAAGAGTTGCCGAAGTTGTATCGGTTGGAAAGCCGAGCATAGAGCTACACCCACCTCGGCAAGTTCTGTGTGTTGATCTCGGTCCGAGCTGGATGGACCTGATCATATCCTTCATCAAAGTTGACAAGCTTCTCGAAAACAAAAATGAGGCACACCGGACCAGGCTTAAGGTAGCTCGGTTCTGGCTGTCTCCAGAAGGAAAGCTCTACAGGAACTCCTTCACTGGCCCCTACCTTCAATGCGTGCACCCAAGCAGGGTCGAAGACTTCCTCTACGAGATACATGAAGGGATTTGCAGAAGCCACATTGGAGGTCGGTCGCTGGCATATCGAGCTATCAGCAAGGGTTACTGGTGGCCATACATGCAAAAGGATGCCCAACAGTATGCCAGGAAATGTGAAAACTGTCATAAATTATCACCCTCTCTCCATCAGCCGGCACAAGACTTGAGCCCACTCTCCAGTCCATGGCCCTTCGCCCAATGGGGGCTGGACATTGTGGGACCTCTCCACCGAGCTCCAGGGAATAAGAGGTTGCTAATAGTAGCCACCGACTACCTTACCAAATGGGTAGAAGCAGAACCATTGTCTTCCATCACCGAACACGACTAAAAAAACTTCGTGTGGAAGAACATAGTCACGAGGTTTGGCATCCCACGAGCTTTGGTCTCGGACAACGGGACCCAGTTCGATTCCAACCTCTTCAAAAACTTCTGCCAAAAGCTCGGCATCAGGAATCACTATTCCACTCCACCTTATCCCCAGAGCAACAACCAAGTCGAAATCTCCAATAAAGTACTGCTCGATGGACTCAAAAAGAGGCTCAACCGAGCCAAGGGAAGATGGGTGGAGAACTCCCTAGTGTCTTGTGGGCATACAGGACTACACCAAGGCGCTCCACTTCGGCAACGCCGTTCTCCTTGGCCTATGGAATGGAAGCCTCCCGACCTTGAGGTCGGAACTCTTTGACCAAGGCCAAAACGAAATGAATCTGACTCGAGAGCTAGACCTAGCCGAAGAACGCAGAGAAGCAGCAGCCATTCGCCTGGCTGTCTACCAGCAACAACTGGCTAGGGGCTACAATCTGAGAGTCAGAGAGAGGAAATTCTCAGTCGGAGAGCTCGTCTTGAAGAAAGCACTCCCTGCGGACAAAGATCCAAACCAAGGCAAGCTGGCATCGAACTGGCTTGGACCATTCAAGGTGATCTCGGTAGCCGGACAGTCAGCGTACAGACTTGAGGATATGGATGGTAAAGAACTACCACGATCGTGGAATGCAACGCACCTTAAGAAGTACTACTTCTGATTGTAATCGACTTTTGAAGAGCAATAAAAGTAAACTATGTTCTTTGTCAAATCTCAATTTTCAGTTAAAGCTATAAGGCGCGGCAACGGCGCCAGAGAGACCACCCCGGCCCCGGTACAAGTAACGGACGAGAATGTCTCCATCTCGGTCCTATGGCATCTAGGTACCAGTACGAGATCGTCGGCCAACCGAACTACACCCCTGGTGACAAGCCAGTTGGTCAAGTCCCGGTTATCGCCCTCATGCTAGTTCGTCCCCGCGCTGGCTACGGCCTCACGCTGGTTCGGCTTCATGCTGTGCTCGGTCCCGGGCCGCTTCAACCGCACGACGCATGCTGGCTACGGCCTCATCGGTTCGGCCTCATGCTGGTTAGGTTTACCGGACTACACCTCTGGTCACGAGCCAGCTAGTCATGTCCCGGTTCTCGGCCTTATGCAGGCCTTAGCCACGCGCATCTCGGTAACAATGCTAGATCGCAGGCCCCCAAGACTACACTCCTGGTGACGAGCCAGTTGGTCATGTCCTAAATTAAACATGCTCGCTCTGGCAAAAACAGAAGCAGCACCGAACTATTTGCCAAAACACTAGCAGGGAAGACTACCTCTGGTAACAAACCAGCTGGCCGCGTCCCGGTCCGAAGCAGCCTTACAAGTGCTACAAGGGCTACCCTGATCTCGAAAAACAAACAAACATGAAGACAGATGCAATGCAAAAGGAATTTTCATTTATCAGAAAAGATTACAAATAGAAATGCTATCTGTTACATCTTATTACAAGCAGAAAAACAGTTAGAAATGCTATCTGTTACATCTTATTACAAGCAGAAAAGTTCCCTACTGCATCAGAAAGGGATAGATGCGTTAGAGGAAGAACAAGGAAGAGTCTTCACGAGAAGGAGCATCTGTAGCAGCCCGAGGTCACCAAATATAGATCTCTCACCTCCTCTCAACGACAAGAGTTGATCAAAGATCTATTTTATGAAGATACAGGTAGTTCCACACAGTATCTCCCTAGACTCCCTCTGCTAAAGCGGGCTAAAGCCGTATTTTATGAAGACACAGGCAGCTCGATGGGCTGGGCGGGATGATTTTCCAACCGCCAGCGCCATCCCTTCTTCATGAGAAACCAGAAGCCTGCAAGGCAGCGCTCTCACTGCAAATATCTGTTCCTTCTCCAGTAAAGGCGAGAATATAAGATGAAGACACAAGTTGCAGGAAATTCTCGCCTTCCACTCGTATTTATAGAGGGAAGAGGGCACCCTTTCCAAAACCCTGAGCACACGTGTCAGGCGCCCCTACATGCCGCCTCGAAAGATTGCACGCACCTTTTTTGAAACGGCGCGCGCATTTTCAAGGAACGCGGATGACCATTCAGATGATGACACGTAGTGCCGTCGGTTCGACTTCTGCATCGATCAAAGAACGTCATTTATTACCTTGGGAATCCAATCACCCAGAAGGTTCTCCTATCTCATAACTTTTGACCTCCAAGAGTAGTGAAAACTCTAAGAGGACAGAAGCTGAGGGGCCTTACGTGGGGTGCCTCAAAGGATACCAAGGACGTCAGTTCGGCAGGAATACATCCTCTAGCTCGGCCATGTGCGTAACTCGGTAACAATACCAGATCACTGGCCAACAAGATCACTCCTCCATTGACGAACCAACTGGTCATGCCTCAGTTGAAACAGCTCAGCAAGAGTTCCAACACGACCACCCCGGCTTCGGTAAAAAGATTGGTGTCCATCACATGCAATTCTCAAAAGAACGCTTGAAAACAGAAAAAACATCTGAATGCAAGTAAAGAGAAATCCCAATTGTATTGCCAAAAATTGTTTCCATTACAAAGAGAACAAAGTAAACCAAACCAAACCAAACCAAGCCTTTTCCCACTAGGTGGGGTCGGCTATATAGATTGGACGACGCCAATCAAATCTATTTAGGGCCATGTCCTCCGTTAGATCCATGTAGGCAAGGTCATGTTTAATAGTTTCTTTCCAACTTCTCTTGGGTCTCCCTCTCATTCTCCTACTCATGGCAATCTCCATGCTTTCACACCTTTTAACAGGTGCCTCCGTTGGACGCCTTCTAACATGGCCGAACCATCTCAGTCGATTGCAAAGGGAGCAAAGTACAATTGCAAAATAGAAAAAAAGACTACATCGGAAGAGAAGAGCTTCAAGATACAGCAGCCTCGACATTGAGAGGGTCGGTCACTTTGGCTTCGGTTGCAGGAGGGTCGATCACTTTGACCTCAGTTGCAGTAGCACTGATGTCGATAGGGTCGATCGTTTCGACCCCGGCCGCTGCTGCTTGGGGCATTGCCTCTGGCTGAAGAGGGGAAGTCGGAACACTTTCCAGAGCCTAGGGAGTAGGGGCAGAGCTCGGCGCAGGTCCCAGACTTGAGAGCTTCAGGAGATTCCGGTAGATTGGGTGATCATCAGAGTTCCCCACCTCTTTCAGCGCAGCAAGGCACCCGAGCTCGAATATTTTGGGACTTAGCTTATCCACTTGTTCATCATAGTCCTTTGTTGCCACGTCCACCCCTTCCTGGTAGGCTGCGTGGATCTCGGCCCGGGCTGAGGTTTGGATTTCGGCCTTCTCCTTCAGCACAGCCTCGAGTTCGGCCTTCTGCTTCACCAGTTCGGCCTTGAGCTCGGCTGACCTTTTTGCCTCGACCTTGGCAGCCCCCTTCAGCTCATGGGTCTCGGCCTTCAGCCTGCAAATATCGGCCAATGCCGTGTCCATCTCCGCAACCAGGTCGGTATTCACCCGCTCCGACCTGCCCAGCTTACTTTGGCTTTCCTCCAAGGCTGCCAGAAGTTCTTTCTTCTCCGACTCCAGTTGCGTAATCCTGAAGGCACTCTGGCCACTTCTGTCCAGGAGCACCTGGATCCTCTGTATATTCTGCAATAGGGGAAGCCATGTCAGAAATGAACAACCGAAATAAAACTCTTGGCGAAGTTTTCGAAAAAACTCACTGAAATGGCCACCTGCTGCGACGCCAGCAACATCCCCCTATCATCAATCCTTCCGTGTTTCTCCATATCACGCGGATGGGCGCAAGCTCTAGAGAGCGCCACGGTGACCAGCGGATTGCCAGCCACCCGATCCTCCACGTGGAGTGGCTTCCCGGGCTCAATCTCAAGCCTTGGCCTCCATGGAGCCGGCTCGGAAGGGCAAGGTCCCGAAGTCGGCCCAGATCCTTGCTCCCCAGGCCTGCTGATCCTGGGCCTCTTCTCAGGAGGAGTGTTCTCCTTCGGAGTCTGCTGGGCACCTTTGCCATGATCCTCCCATCTGGATCTCTTCTCGGGCAGTGACTCCTCCCTTGCAACAACAGGAGGATGTAACCGGATTACTGCACCAGGAGAAGGGATCCCCGCAGTGTCTGAAGCCACAGGCGTGGACATAGGGCCAACAGTCGTTGGCGTGGAAGAAGAAACTTGGCTCCCGAAGATCTTGGCCGCTAGGTTCTTCGTCTTCAGGGGAGGCCGACTTCGCTCCATACCCTGTTCTTGGTTGGAAGGGGATGAGTAGGCCTCGACGACCTGTAGTAGATCAGCACCCTCTAAATCGGCAGGAGATGTAGAAGCCTCGGCGCCTGAGGCTCTTCGGCGCTTAACGTCTGTCAAAACGAGTACAGGCTCTTTCCTCTTGGTGTACGTCTGATATCTTGGTGTATACCCTAGAAGGTCCCAAGCAGCTCGCCTGTGGTGGTCCTCATAGGCATACACTTTCTTCAGCCAGTCGTCATTCCTCCTCCAACCTTCTCGGAAGGCTATCTGTTTCCTCTCTCCGACCTTTGCATAACAAAAAAAGGGAAGGAGTGTCAGCTCGACAAGATAAAATATGAACATTTAGAGGAGGTCGACAATTACTTGGAGGAACCCCGAAGCGACGAGGGATCCTGCATGATCTCTCCACCGCGGTCTCATCCGTCCCAAACTCCCAGTTCCCGAAGACAAACAGACGATCATCCCCGGCATGTCTGTGTGAATCCTCCAGTTCGCGGACGAAGGGCTGCAGTTTCGGTTTCCTTCGAAGGTAATAGCAGTCGCCATCCATACGAACTTGCACAGGTCGTACACATCCTCAATGTCATGGACACCGAGTTTAATGCCCAGAATCTCGTTGAGTTCGGCGGTTCCCATTATTATTTTGAAACCGTTGGGCATCAATTGACAAGGGCTAAGATGCCATGTTTCCAGGCAAGCCCTGAGAAGGGGGTGGACCGGAAGCCTAACCCCGCCTTCGACTATGGAGACCAAGGGGAATGGTATCCATCCATCGCGGAAGACAGAACCATCTAAAGGGTCTTCTGGGCGGTCCAGTCTAGTTTGGACATCGTCCGGGATCTTATACGCACCCCTGAATACAACCATGGCCGCAGGGGTGTCTAGCCAATGCCTATAGCCCATTTTTCCCAAAGAAACTGGAAGTGAAGAAAAAAGAACCCTATGCAATGGACAGAAACTCTAGGAGGAAGAAGAAGACTCACAGAAGTGAAAGAGGACGCAGGAACTCCGGACTCAGACTTGCCAAGACTGGGGGCTTCTCTTCTCTCTGTAGCGAAAACAAAAAGGAAAGAAGAAGGGCATCCCTGTTTATAACAGAGGGAACCGCCCTCCCAAGGTGCCGTTTCGAAATTCGAAAATGTCGCATCAAAAGTTGTTCGCGCCTCTCTGATTTGACAGGACGACCAATCATGCAGCAACATGTGGTAAGAACAGCGCAGTTTTCGCGATGATAGAGACACGCCATTTAACAACCTCGGGTAGGCGAAGCGACAACGGATAAGTATTAAACGTCAGCAAGCCGACGCCATCATGAGAACACTTATCTCGGGAGATTCTCACTTTACAGCTCCCGACCTCAAAAGATTCAGAGGTCAGAAGCTGGGGGCCTATTGTGTGGGATATCTCCTAAGACACCAAGATCGCAATTATCTTCGGTAAATAACGCTGCTAATCAAGCCTCATGCTCGGTCAGGCCCAGCTCGGCCGCCCTGGCAGAGCACCGACCGAGATCAGACTCTCCAGTGACCTCGGCCACGCACACCTCGGCACCCGTGCCAGGTCGCCAACCAAGTCAAGGTCTCTCATGACCTCGGTCGATCCCGACCCCGGCTCCGCTTCCTGGCCTCGGTAGTCTGTCCCTGAAGGCTAGCCGAAACGGGCACTGAGCCGAATTCCTCTAGGAGCTCGATCACGCCACGAGACATGTGACGGGACCAGGGCATGCACAGGTGGCCATCCTAGCCGCCCATGGTCCCTGACAAAACGGCATCCAGCGGCTACGTCTACATCAGGGTATGGCTCCAGGCAGGGCCTGATGGGACTAAGGCCCAAAAGTCAGCAGGGTAAGGCCCAATTAGACCATCATTTCATGACAGGTGGGCTAACTAGACAAACATTTAATGAATTATGGGCTGATGTGACTGTACTTCCTTGAGTACCAGGTTTTCATCATTAACTCCACCAACCAGGGTCAACTCTTTCTCCTATAAATAGAGGACCCCCATTCCACTCCAAGGTACGCTCAATACACCTAGTCGTTACTCTGCCCTTCCAAATCTCCATCGTACTGTTGAGTTCCTGAACTGACTTAGGCATCGGAGAGCCTTGTGCTGCCAACAACCAAGGTCTTTGACTGTCCTCCTTCTCCTTCCTTTTCAGGTTCTCAAGCATCTCGCCATCACCGAGGAGTCTCAAGGATATAATAATCACCATTACCAAGTCCGTATTATTTAGGCACTTACAGTATCAAATTGAATTCAGCAACAAAGTGAACCTCAGAGGACTACTTGTTGGAAAAACCCAAAAGAACACATCAAACCATATTACCAAAAGAGACGAGATACCCAAGGCCCATAAAGCATTACTAACAACTTGTTTCAGATTTGTATCTGTTGTATCATCAAAAGTTATCATCACATATTCTGTACCTAAACATTCAATCTGTGTCAACCCTTCCAAATCCATCATACTTCCATTCAGCCACCTCCAATTCAAATCATAAACCAGTTGGCCACATCAAAACATCATATATCAGTCCACCATGCCAATCCCATGATCTACGAATTAGCCATCATTCAAATGATCCCCAAATCTGATTCAGCCAATGACAGAACTTCAGCACAACAATCAACCAGCCATGTCACATCCATTACAACAATTGACAGCCATAGAACATGATTACAACAAGCATCGATAGCCAAAATTGAGTTCTAAACATGTTAATTCAAGGAGAAAAATCTAATACTCATGTAGATTCAAAAATCTACTCACTTTGTTGTTCTTCCCATTTGCATTCACTTATTCGGAAACATTACCACGGCATGTATTGTAGCGAGGCACTGTAGCATATTACTGTAGCACTAATAGGGATGGCCTCCTCCTCCTAGTTCTCTTCTAATCTTCTCTCCTAAGGCTAGGGTTAGGGATAGAGTTCTAAAAGATAGAATGTGAGAGTGAGGGCTAGGGTTTATAAAGACCTAAAGGGGAAAGCTCTCCTAAGAGGATTGTGCATCACACTTTGAATCCCATTCCACAAATCCCGAGGTGTGCAACTTACTATTTTTTTTTTTTTGAATGTTACTTTCATTAAGAAAAGCAAGCAGTACAAGAGCAATACATTGGCAGGCTAAAACAAGAAGTGCGCAACTCACTATTCTAATCCCTTTTGTGAAAATCGTGTTAACACTTGTAACATAAAGCCCACTAGGCCCAGGCCCATTCATTGTAACTTATCTACACATATCGTGGGATTAGTTAGGATAGAATCAAATCAATTGTACAGCTTACTTTCCATAACAGATAGATTGTAATTAGTTTGATTTGCCTTGATTAAGGCTAAATATGTTTATAAAAGAGAGAAAGGATCGTCCATGAAAGGGATCCTAGAATTTCCACAACTATCAATCTCTTCATACATCCTGTCACATCCTGACATGGTATCAGAGCTACTGTTACTCTAGCTTTGTCTCTGTGGATCATCTTGTTCAGTCAACAGTCATCTGCATTCTTGCAATCAATCAGATCAGGGATCTGCATGCAATCTTCACTAACAAACGTCTGTGATGATATGATCACAAGTGGCCCACCAGTGATCATCATGGCATGTTACAAATCATCTACAGCAGTGGTCGCCTATCTCTCCTAGTTATTCTGAAGATTTTTTCAACATTTTTTTAAGATCAGAGGTAGGTCATTTGCTACAATTTGTGATTTTCCAATTTTCTCAGATAGTTTTGATCACAACCGTCCAACATCTTGGTTTGTGGATGGATTTGGATGCATCTTGTCTTGTTGGAAAGAGATTTTGAGTCTCCTTGAACTTTGCCGATCTGATTCTCAATCAGATCTAGCTGTGGGCCTCACACAAGGATTTTGAGGCCAAAATCAAGCTCGCCTGGCCTATTTTTTGGTGTTTTTTTGTGTAAAATTTTGTGCAGTCACTTTCTGCACTGCTGGGATGCACTGTTAGATATTTCTTGCCTCTCTGGAGCTTTGGATATTCAGCTTCTTTGTTAGTATTGTTCATCAGAACTTATCTTCTTGGTGTCTGTGCTTTTGAGTTACAATTATGGACAGCCACAAAAGTGAAACTTATTTGATTAAATTCAATGGGACAAATTATTCTTCCTGGGCATTCCAATTTCAAATATACCTTAAAGGCAAAGAGTTATGGGGACATGTTGACGGAACTGATCCTGTACCTTTAGAGGATGTAAAGGCTGTCTCTAAATGGGCAACCAAGGATGCCCAGATCATGACTTGGCTTCTGGGGTCGGTTGATCCACAATACATTCTCAATCTTCGGCCCTATAAAACAGCCAAGGGAATGTGGGATTATCTCCGCCAGGTGTATCAACAGGATAACTCCGCCAGACGTTTTCACTTAGAACATGAGCTATCTCAGTTTAATCAAGGACAATGTCCATTCAAGAATATTACTCTAATTTTATCCGTTTATGGACGGACTACACTGAGATCATTTACTCAAGTCTCCCTGATGCCTCGATTGCGGTGGTTCAAACAATTCATTCCACTAGTCAACGGGATCAATTCTTGATGAAACTGCGGTCTGAATTTGAACAAGTTCGTTCAAATCTGATGAGCCGGGTGCTTCCTCCATCCATTGATTCATGCCTAGGAGAGCTTCTTCGTGAGGAACAACGACTTACCACCCAAGCTGCTCTTCACCAAGCTATATCTTCAGGACCACTAACGGCTGCCTACCTTGCTCGTCCTAAACAGCAAATCAGGGACATGTCCAAAGTACAGTGTTACTCTTGTCAGAAGTATGGCCATGTCTCCACTCAATGCGATCAGAAATTCTGTTCTTATTGCAAACGCAAAGGCCATGTTCTTCCAGAATGTCGGCGCCGTGCTCAGTCTTCCTCCCAGAAGGCGAATCTAGCAACTTTGGATGCACCTATTTCTGCAGATAGTCCTGCTGCCACTACCATCATGCCTGCTCACCCTTCTTCTTCATCCGCCCTTACCCCGGAAATGGTTCAACAGATGATAGTAAATGCTTTTTCTGCTCTTGGTCTCTCAGGTAAACCCAAACAATCCCACTCCACTTGGTATATGGATTCGGGGGCTTCTAATCATATGACTCATTCTTCTGATAATTTATCTCAAGTAAAGCCGTATGATGGAAATCTCCGCATCAATACCGCAGATGGTGGCAGTATACCCATTACTGCCATCGGTGAGATTTCACATCCCTTACCCTTGAATCATGTCTTTCTTTCTCCTCAATTATCTACAAATTTATTATCTGTTGGCCAACTCGTTGATAACCATTGTTCTGTCTCTTTTTCGCGTGCTGGTTGTGTGATACAGGATCAAGCATCGGGGGAGGTGATAGCGAAGGGACCTAAGTGTGGTCGTCTTTTTCCGCTACAACTCTCTACACAAGATAGGGATTTGTTTGCCTCTGCTTTGTTTTCTGCTTCAAGTTCAAATAAAAATCAATTATGGCACAATAGATTAGGCCATCCTCATTCTCGTACTTTGTTGTCGTTGTTTAAATCTGGTTTGCTTAATGATAATAAAATTTCTCTTAAAGATGCTTCTTTTGATTGTTCTAGTTGTAAAATGAGCAAAAGTAAGACTCTTCCCTTTCCTATCAGTACATCATTATCATTGAAATGTTTTGATCTTGTTCATAGTGATGTATGGGGTATCGCACCTGTCATATCCCATTCTCATTTTAAGTATTTTGTTACATTTATTGATGATTACAGTCGCTTTACATGGATTTATTTCTTACATTCAAAATCAGAGGTGTTTGTTACTTTTAAAATTTTTTAGCTTATGTGGAAAATCACTTCTCCACATCCATTAAAACACTTCGCACAGATTCTGGTGGTGAATATGTTTCAAATGAATTTCAAAATTTTTTACAACACAAAGGAATCATTTCTCAAAAATCTTGTCCTTATACACCACAACAGAATGGCGTGTCTGAGAGAAAAAACAGACACCTTTTGGACATTGTCAGATCACTTCTCTTAGAATCATCCATTCCGGCCAAATTTTGGCCTGAAGCTCTGTCCACAGCAGTTCATGTTATTAATAGACTACCATCCCCACGTATAGAAAATAACACACCTTATTTTCGTTTATTCCACAAGCATCCTACTTATTCTCATCTCCATACGTTTGGGTGTGTATGTTTTGTTCTTCTTCCCCCAGTTGAACGAACAAAACTATCTGCTCAATCATCTCAGTGTGCTTTTCTAGGCTATGCGACTGACCAAAAAGGATTTCTCTGTTATGATCCGAAAGTAAAACGTATCAGGACATCTCGTAATGTTGTGTTTTTCGAACATCAATATTTTTTTCAGCATCATTTAGATCATGAAAATCCTACTGTGCTTTCTCTTGTTCCTGACTTCTGTGATGATCATGTTCCTTCCTTGGACTCTATCAAGCCTATCCTTGTGTATGAAAGACGTCGGCGGGGAAATACGATTGCAACTGACACTCCTGATTTGTCAGCTTCCTCGGTACTTGACCCAGCTCCTGCTCCAGACATTCCTCACTCAGTTCCTGTTCGTCGCTCCTCTAGAACTTCCCGCCCCCCTGATCGGTTTGGTTTTACCCATACATCCTTACTTGCTACTTTGTCTTCTGTTCACATTCCTCATCATTTTTCTCAAGCAGTGCAACATGAGTGTTGGCGGCAGGCTATGCAGGAAGAACTTGACGCACTTAAAATGAATCACACATGGGATGTCGTTCCCTGTCCTCCATCCATCAAACCCATTGGCTGTAAATGGGTGTACTCTATCAAGCTACATTCTGATGGTACTCTTGCTCGTTATAAAGCTCGGTTAGTGGCACTTGGCAACCGTCAAGAGTATGGTATTGACTATGATGAGACATTTGCTCCGGTGGCCAAGATGACAACAGTGCGTACTATTCTTGCTATAGGAGCATCTCGTTCATGGCCTCTTTATCAGATGGATGTGAAGAATGCCTTCCTCCACGGAGATCTTAAAGAGGAAGTTTACATGCGCCTTCCTCCAGGATATGCTACTACCTCTACTCACGAGGTGGCCCGGCTCCGTCGCTCACTGTATGGACTCAAACAAGCGCCCAGAGCTTGGTTTGAAAAATTTCGGTCTACTCTGCTTCATCTTGGATTTGCTCAAAGTCCCTATGATCCTTCCTTGTTCCTAAATAACACTGCTCAAGCTACCACTATCCTTCTAGTATGTGGATGATATCATCATCACAGGCACTCACAGTAAAATGATCCATAGTCTTTAGTCCTCGCTTCAAACTGCATTCCATATGAAAGACATGGGTCCTTTAACATATTTCTTGGGTCTTGAGGTTCAACAGTCTAGGAAGGGATTGTTTTTACATCAGCATAAGTATGCTACTGATCTTATTGATCTTGCCGGCCAAAAGGATGCAACTCCTGTGGACACTCCATTAGAAGTCAATGTGAAACTACGAAAAGATGATGGGGACCTCCTTTCCGATCCCACCTCCTACAGACGTTTAGTTGGGAGTCTCGTCTACTTGACTATCACTCGGCCTGACATCTCATATGCTGTGAATGTTGTTAGTCAATTCATGCAAGCCCCACGCCATCATCATCTGGTTGCTGTCAAATGGATTATTCGGTACATTCTTGGTTCTCCGACACGAGGCTTGGTTTTTCCGGTTGGCACCCCACTCACCCTAAATGCTTATTCTGATGCCGACTGGGCCGGATGCCCGGATACTCGCCGATCTACTACAGGCTGGTGTATGTATTTGGGTGAATCACTCATCTCTTGGAAATGCAAAAAGCAGGATAGGGTCTCCTGGTCTTCCACTGAATCCGAATATCGTGCTATGTCATCTGCCTGTTCTGAGATCCTTTGGCTTCGTGGCTTACTTGCGGATCTGGGGTTTCCTCAGACTTCTGCTACTCCTCTTCATGCAGACAATACTAGTTCCATCCGTATCACTGAGAATCCAGTCTTTCATGAACGGACAAAACATATTGAGGTGGATTGTCACTTTATTCGCGATGCTTATGACCGCAAGATCATTACTTTACCCCATGTTTCCAGTCAACTCCAACTTGCGGACATTTTCACAAAAGGATTGCCTCGGCCACGCCATGAGTTCTTGATTCGCAAATTGCTGTTGTTTGACCATCATCAATTTGAGGGGGGGTGTTAACACTTATAACATAAAGCCCACTAGGCCCAGGCCCATTCATTGTAACTTATCTACACATATCGTGGGATTAGTTAGGATAGAATCAAATCAATTGTACAGCTTACTTTCCATAACAGATAGATTGTAATTAGTTTGATTTGCCTTGATTAAGGCTAAATATGTTTATAAAAGAGAGAAAGGATCGTCCATGAAAGGGATCCTAGAATTTCCACAACTATCAATCTCTTCATACTTCCTGTCACATCCTGACAAATCGTACATGGGTCTCATCTACTTATGAAACTACCCTCATTACTTGATGCCAATGACTCCCATCAGGATGAGATGAAAACTAATCCTATTGGGACATAACGGTCCCACTAGGTTCCTACTTGGATTTGATAAATATGGGTTAAGCCATTGAGCCCTACCCAAAAGCCCTTAATCCATTACCTAATTAAAACACAAATGTAGTCTTGTGAGGCCCTATGTTCCCTTATCCAAATCTACAAATTATGGGTTAGGCCTTTAGGTCCCAACCCAGTGGTGGCTCCTATTAGCAAAACCTTACTTTCATTAATTGTGTAGCCAAAAAATCATGGCCCTACTCTAATGTGCCCTACACTTCTATTATGAAAATCTCAATAATAGTAATTCTAGTATTCACAATTGATGAGACAAACCGAGAAAAAAATTATCTTTATAAATAATCACAATGTATAAATTATTAATGCAAATTATCTAAAATTCAAGAGCTAAGAAGATCACATATATACTAGCAATTCTTACTAATGTACCAATAAATCTAATTTAACAATACTCTAGTCAGTCAAACAATTAATTAAATAAATAATTAATTATAAAGTAACTATTCCAATTAATTTCGAGAAATTCAATTAATTTAATAAAATCAAGGAAATAAATAAAATTATAATACCCAAAAATAAAAATTTCCTAATTTCTAGGGGGTTTGGAGAGAGTGGAAAAAGGGTTTGAAGGCTGGAAGATAGTGTTTCTGATTAGGCACAAAGTCTCTCAAAATAGCCTTTTTTTTGTTGTGTAAAATTCCAGATCCGAAATCATATATATGTAGGGAGATGCTGCTGTGAGAGTAACTCTCACGGTACTGTGAGAGTAAGGGGTGGGGGCCCTCACGTTTAGGCTGTTGGCATTGGATATAGATGTGAGGGTCCCCACCCTTACAATATCGTGAGAGTTACTCCCACATGAGCATCTCCCATATATATATGTATATATATGTGTATATATAGGGGAACATTCATATGCATCTTTCCCTCACCATAGGGTGAGGAACACTTCCCTTTTTGGAAATTTCCAAGTACAAAATGTACTTTTCAAGTATATAGGGTGAGGTACGAAATGCACTTTTCATGTGCAAAAAGGGGAGTGTCCCTCACTCTATGGTGAGGGAAAGATGCCTATGAACATTCCCCATATATATATATATATATATATATAGAGAGAGAGAGAGAGAGAGAGAGAGAGAGAGAGAGAGAGAGAGAGAGAGAGAGAGAGAGAGATATTTTGTGCTTTGGTTGATAGAGCTCAATCTTCGGTCGCCTGAAGGTCTAAAATTGGCAAACCAGCTAATGCACAATGGCTAGTTTGACCATAGTTGGAGCTGCTTTGGTCTCCTGAGGAAATAGTTCGGTCGCTTGATACCCTCAGAGCCCCAAAACTGAGTTCACTGGATTCAAATCCGAAGAAGGGATCGGGCCACTGATAGGGTTTTTCGGTCCACCGATTATTTATCTCGGGCCCCTAAACTCTATGGCCAAAATTCCTTTAAAAATGCCTTTCTGGCTGGGCCACCAAAGGGAAGGCTCGGGCTGCCAAAGTGGTCTTTCGGGCCACTAAACCTGATGTTTGGTCCACTGAACACCCTGAGAAGCCTTCTTCCGTAGCGTATTACGAGCTATCAATTTTTACTACTTTGGCTCAAGGTCCTAGGGCATGTTTCTTGGTATGTACTAAGTTCTAATTTTGTCTTTGGTGGTTGGTATGTATTGGATGATACTTGACGAGCAAGGCCTTCCACATCTTGGTCTTTTGGTCTTGATTTGACTCGAGTAGCTTCCAGAGGCAAGATTATGGACTTGTCACAAAATTGACAACCAAGGGAAGTGCAAATTTTGCTTGCCACTAACAAAGTTACATATTGTGGGTCCTTTGCTCTTGGCTTGATAGAAGGACTGATCCTTTTACTCAAGTTGAGCCTGTACTTGCTCTTCAAAGGGAGTTTGAACTTCATATTCTTTATCAACATGCTGAGACTCATTTGTATCTTCATCTTGGCTGGCAAAATGAAGGTTCTTTGCGAGGGAGCACTTAGAAGCATTGTGCCCTTTGCCCCCACGGTAATATCAATCAACATCCTAAAGCTATTGCAAAGTGTGTGTGTTTTTTTTTTTTTGTAGAATTAGTTGCAACATTCTTCCTTTTGTTGTCGTGACTTGGATGTGGCCGTGATTGTCTCTAAGATGGAGCTTGTTGGTTGGGCTGCTGTGAAAAAGAAACCTATTGATAAGTTGTATCAGGGTGTCACAATCCGAAGCCGAATTTCCATAACAATCCGTTCTTGGGGCGCTTTAATTTGTATATTTGGATCTGCGAATGTGAGGTTATGTCAAATTAACAAAGTGGGAAGAGCAAATACTTCGAATAGCTTCAATATGGATTTGGCCAATGGGAGGGAAGAATGTATGGTGGTGTCGGCCAAAGGAAACCTCAGTTTTTGGTGCTCGGCCAATATGGATTCAATGAATGGAGGTTCAGCTGAAGTCTCTAATGATTTTAGAGCACGTTTATCAACGTTACACAAGGAATCTTGCAATTTTCAGACCTCCTGCGAAAATTCCACGTTTGGTAAACGTCATAAAATCGCATAGAGGGATCTTTGCATACTCATTTCCAAGTATTCTCCCCGTCAGACCTTCCCCCGACAAAGAATGCAAATCCATGCGCTTGTGGATATGCGGTGTTACAGTGGAGTTGGGTGTCCATTTAATGTCACTGTTATTTTGAATTTTTATTTGACCCCCAAATCAAGATCTAATCCGGTAATCATTTTTAAAAGGTCCAAAAACGGCTGATAGTTCAAACATTAGCCGTTGATTCTTCACAGATTTTGAGATATTTGCAAAAAGTCCCAGAACATAATTTTTGAGTTCCTTGGGCCCCATTTGAATAATCTGAACCGTCCAAGCTCTTTAGAATGTCCAAAATGGTTAGTGGTTCAAATTTGGCACTGAGATTCATCATGGATCATTAGAAAAAGGCCAGAAACTATAGACCGTTGATATGCCACAATGCAAAAAAGTGGATTACATGGTACTGGCAGTCTTTATTTTTTCTTTTAATTCTTATGGGATCCAAAATGATGATCCAATCCGTGAATCATTTCCACTATATGAAAAACGTGTAGGAGATCAAATTCCAGCCGTAGATCCGTTGTGGATTTTGAGATATTTGGTAAGAAGGCCAGAATCTAAAATATTATTATTTTATTCCCATGGGCCCCATTTGCAAAATCTGACCCGTTCAAATTCTCTAGAATGCAAAGTAACGTGATGGGGTGAAAGCTCAACACTTGACTTTTCATGGATTTTGAGAAAATTACAAAACACCAAACTTTTCATGGATTTTGAGAAAATTACAAAAAAACCAATAACCATTGGATCACACAGAGTATAGTTTATAAGATTTCTCTCTTTTGCCAAACTTGGAACTCTCCTCAGGAAATCCTCTTTGAGTATGGCTTGATTCTGACTTGAAAAAAGGAATTCTAACCGTTTGCGAAATGTTCCTTTAATGTTCGTCATAAAGGATATGAGGTCTATGTTATTTGTGTTAGAAGATGCCGCCAGAATCTCAAGATATCGCGTACAGATTAAATGCGGAAATAATGATGATCGAAGATCATACCTGCGAGATCTCTTTGATTTGACATCGGTAACACAGCAACTCGAAAATCCCAAGATCTTCTACTGTATTCCTCTATGCTAGAATCCGCACCAAGGAGTGGGCCTCTTCTGCGAATTCTCTATGCTCTAAAAAATGAGATTTCTCTTTTGTGTTTTACCTAGAGAGCAATAGCGCATATATATAGGCTACAATAGGGACCCTAAGAAGTAAATAAGGAATAGGCTTCTTATGGAATCAGGAACCCTAATTCGACCCAAATTAGAATCCTAGTTCCATAAATTACAATTCAGTCCACTAGAGAATTATAATTGCACTCCTATCCTTATTCTCTAAATAATATTTCGAGCTTCTTGTTATTAAATGCTTATTAATCTCCTCACGTTAAGATTTCAGATATCCATCGATTAAATAATTACTGACATCTCCCACTTAATCGATTTCTTTATAATTCCTTGAGACCTAACGTTCAACTTATTTGATATTTCGGACACAAAGTCGACCTGCAGGGTTTGACATTATCAAAACTTATAAGCTTCATCAAGAGGATATCATCAATCCCCATCACGGGACGTGGATTCCGTCAATAAACTAATATGCACCATACACATAGTGTAGTCATCCAATTTACTGAGATTATTGACCCATAAAAGATCTCACTCCTTTGTAAATCAAAATGTGAAACACTAAATGTATGTGTATATTATTTATGTCGGGATTAAGAGTACTAGCACTCATAATAACCATTTGGATATTGATCGTCTTATATAGTCAGAATACAGACAATAAACCCAAAAGCGGTCCTGTTCAATACGTGCAAAGTGTATTAGCACAATGAGTTGAAACTATTCCGTTTCCCGCAACCAAGACAAGCCTGCTGAAACATTATACTACAATCATACCTGTAGGTGCAGAAAATAGTGACCCACAATAACTGGGGAGCCTTAGAGGACTTATCCAAGGTGGTGATGACTGGGTACCGTCCGAAAGCCTGAAAGAGAAGAGCAAACAGTCAGAGGACCCTGGCCTGGGCGGCGCAAGGCTCTCCGATGCCAAAGTCAGTGAGTGAACTGGAACAATGGAGGGAGAGGAAGAAGAGAGGCAGAGTAACGGCTCTGTAGGTTGAATTGTGCGTACCTTGCTTGTGGTATGAAGCTCTATTTATAGAGGCTTGGGTCGTATCTTTGGAGGATATTTTGGTGTGGGTCCCATGATTCGACTGGGAAGTCATGATCGGCCCACCAAGTAATAAATGCGGTCCATTCCAGCCCACTTTGCATTTAATGCCAGTCGGATCAGCCCACATCGCATTGAATGCGCGTCTTGTTGGGCCAGATCGTGTTGGGCGCCTTTGGCGGTAGGGGTATCATCGGATCCGCCCTCGGGCCTTGCCCTGATGTGGCTTCAGCCGCTGGATGCCGCCCTGTCAGGGATCTGGCGAAGATTGTGAACGGCTGGATGTCGCATCTGTCTCACTGGCTCGCGCCCCTATTCCTCCACGTGCCTGATGACGTGGGGGATGAGGGGCGCAAGTGGAGGTTCTTTCTTGCTTCGGCTTTCATCCCGGCTCCTTCAGCCGAGGTGGAGCTCTCAGCCGAGATGGGCACATGGGGTAGCCGAGTTCGGCGCTAGCGGCCCGGAGCTGCTTGACTTCGGCTGAGGCCTCTGTCTTGGTAGCCGGGGTGAGTTTGGTGCCACGTGGATGGCACGCGGATGGCACGTGAGAATGCTTAGTCTCATCTGATGGCTGTGATTAGCGTAATCCTGTAGTTCTGGAAATCTCTCCACACAATTGCCCCCTAGCTTTTGACCTCTTAAGCGTCCTAGCCTTTAGTGGTCGAAAGCTTGAAAATCCGTCTGGGGATGCGGCGATCATTGCCTGGTGTCGTTTCAACTTTTCTGAAGCAATAAATGCTCTGTCCTGCCTGTCCTGGGAAGCGAGTCGTCTTCACTGATTGCGCTGTCTTATTGATGGAACGGGCGCGGATCGCGAAATCCGTCCTTTCGAATTTCGAAAGTAGCGCGCGCCGAGGGTTCCCTTTCCATAAATAGGGTCGTCTTCTTCCTTTCTTGTTTCTGATTTCTTTTCGCCCCTGCCTTTCATCTTTGATTTTTGCTCTGCTGCTCGAGATCTCTCTAGCGAGGACGACCGTAGGACGTGCCCGGATCTGTTCTTGAGTCGCCCCTTTGTCTCTGTAAGTTGCTTCGCGCCTCTGTCTAGTTTTTTCTTGGGGTTTCGCGACTTCTAGGGTTTAGCTTCGCTGTCACCCTTTTTAGACATGGGCACCCCTAGGTTCGATTTAGATACTGAAGAGGGCATAGCCAGATTTAGGGCCGCTTTCAATATTCCGGAGGGAGTCCTCAAGCCGGCGGACTCCGTCGATTATGCCACGATGCGCTGGTCCTGCGGCTGGATGCCGTTCCCTCTGATCTCCGTGATCGAGGGCGGGGTCAGATTTCCTCTGCACCCCTTGCTTAGGGCCTGCCTTAGTACCTGGTCCATTACCCCGTGCCAGCTGATGCCCAATGGCTATAAGGTCATCATGGGCACGGCGAAGCTGAATGAGATTTTGGGGACCGACTTGGGTGTCCATGATATCGAGGACACCTACGATATCTGCAAGGCTGGGGAAAGGGAAATACTATCTCCGGGTGAAGCCGCAGCGAAGAGGCTTCGTCCTGGCCTTGGAGGATTCGAGTAAGAATGCCGAGGAAACTTTCTTCTGTGTGTCGGGGGACTGGGAGTTCGGCGCTGGCGAGAGCAGGAGGCTGATGGTCCCACGTCGCCCCGGGACTGTCCCAAGTAAACACCGCTTATTTTCTCTTACTCGCTTTGCTTGATCTCGATGATGCCGAGCTGACACTCTTACTGTTTGTTGTGCAGAGGCAGGCGCGAGGCGACGCCGAGCTGCGAGTGAAGGCTGGAGGAGGAACGTTGACGACATCAATAAGGTTGAGAGATACAAGGGGCACGAGACCAGGTCGGCTTGGAAGCTGCTCGGGTATACGCCGAGGTACCGCGGCCACTACAGGAGAACCGGAGTAGCCGAGGTGGACGAGGCGCACCCTGATCGTCCTACCGTCTCCGTTGCCGTGCCCGCCGGGATCCCTTTGACTGACCCTGCTGCGAGTCGAGCTGCATCTGGCGCCGAGGCGTCCACCTCTAGTTCGGAGTTGCCGAACCTGACGCAGATAGTGGACGCTTATTCGTCCGATCGGGAAGAAGGTATGGAGGGAAGCTCGAGGGCGCCAGTTGTTAAGGATCTGGCGGCCAAGTTCAGGCAGGGGTCTTCCTCCTCTGCGACGCCATCATCTGCCAGTACCCGCGCAGCTTCGGGCTCGGGGGGTGCTGGCGCCACTTCTGCTCCTGCTCCTGCTCCTGCTCCGAGCGAGGGAGTGCGGCGACGCTCGCCGGAGCGCCCGAGGGAGGGGTCCCCGCCCAGGAAGAAGTCCAAGGCGGGGGAGAAGGACTCGGGGGCTGAACAGCCTCCGAAGGGTAAAACTCCTGCGCGGGCCCCGGGAGTCAAGGCACCAGCTGAGAAGAGTGCACCAGCTGAGAAGAGTGCGCCGGCCAGCAAGTCGACCGGCGGGGCGGCCCGCGAGCTCACCATCTCGGTAGGGCAAGGGTCTGGATCGGCTTCCGGACCTCGAGCTGCCCCAGCGCCATGGAGACCGAGGATGGAGACGCAACCCGGTAAGCCTTTGAGCGTCGAGGACCGGCTGATGGGGAACGCCGACGTCATCGGAGCTGTCGCCAAAGCCTGCGCTCTGCCGCGAGACATGGAGATGCACGAGAAGTTCGATAACGAAAGCCTGATGGTCTCGGCGATCCAGGCTAACCTTCTGGTAAGTGTTTTCAGCGCTCTTCTTCAAGTGGTTTAGCTCGACTGCTCCTGTTTGACTCACTTTTTCCCTTTGCAGAACGTGCAAAGGCTCCTGACCGTGGTGGGGAGGAGTGACAGGAACGCTGCGAGGGTCACTCAGCTGGAGTCCGAGAGGGATAAGCTGAAGAAGGAGCTGGAAGAGCTGAGGAAGGGAATGGAGGGGCTGAAGAAGACTAGCGCTGAAGAGACTGCTCGGCTGGCGTCGGCTCTGGCTGATGTTGCCGAACTCACGTCGAGAGCTAATCATCTGAAAGGCGAGGTCTGGGCGAGGAACAAGAGGACCGCCGAGCTGGAGTCGGAGCTGGCCAGATCAAAGTCTGAATCGGCGGCCGAGGGGACGAGGCTGCGCGGGGAAGTGCTGGCCGGGCGCGCTGAAAGAGAGAAGCTGAAGACGGCGAATGCCGAGCTGGAAAAGGAGAAGGCTTCTCTTCTGTCCGAGGCCCAATCTGTTTTCCAGAATGGGGTGGACCACGCCACAGAGCTGTATGAGAAGCAGGTGGAGGAGATCACCTCCATTCTGTTCGAGGAAGGATGCCTGGCCGCACTGAGGCGTGCGGGGGTCCCTGAAGACCATCCTGTCTATCGGGACCTGCCGAAGTATTCGGACCCGACCCCTGAGCCGAGCCCCGCTCCTGCAGCTGAAAGTGCCCCAGTCGAAGCTCCTGCAGTCGTTCCTGCTCCAGACGCCGCTCCAGTTGCCCCGGCCCCGAGCGATGCCCCGGTCGCCAGCGATGCTTCGGCCGCGCCTCAAGGCGAAGCCTCTTCTGCCCCCGCTTCGGGTGAGGTACCGGTCAAAGCCTCTTCTGTCGGCGACGCTCCAAGCAAGGTCACGGTCGCGGCCGATGCTGCTGGTCCGGCAGATACGGTGATCGACCTGGTGGGGTCGCCGAAGCCACAGTAGCCTTGCTTCTTTTTACCTTTGGACTTTTATATGTAATGTTTTCTTTTTCAGCCCTGTAATACTCTTTGCTATTAATGAAAGACGGGCTTCTTTACTTGTGCATTTTTCTCTGCATTTTTCTCTCTTTCGCTTCTGGATGTGATATTGAATGGTATTGAATGCCTTTACTGTGACGCGTGACCCTCGAGGTAGAGAGAGTCGAACGGTCTTCATAGCTGTCTGTGCCGATTCTCCGTATTCTGGAGACCATAAATAGCAGTAGGCATGGTGATACGGCCGATGAGGGAAACGGGCGGACGTCTCCACGTGGCGCCATAAGAATCGCTGGTCAACAGACAGGAAGACGTGCGTCCCATGTAACGCGTGGGAGACTTCGCCCCATAACTTCCTTCGGAGACTGAGCCCTTCTTCTTCCTATAAGTAGGGGTGGTAGGCTCGCCATGGGAGAAGAAAAGAAAAGGAATTAGGACAGTTTAATTCACATAGTCGTAGGAGCCATGTCTGGTAGACATTTTGGAACCTTTGATCCGGGGGGAACCCCTGCGCCTGTGGACGGCTCTCTCCGAGGGAAGCCCGTCGTGGTCTGCGCGCTCTCTGAAGGAATTCCCCGTGGACCACGCGCTCTCTGAACGCGGGTTCATGGCCGACCATCCCTGGTCCGGTTGCAGGGGAGTCTTCTGCAACTGTGGGATGGTGGCGCCCTTTGCGTCTGGCGATCCTGCAGGGTCCTGCGTGACATCGCGCTCCCCGTGAGCCCCCTGCGCCGTGTCAGGATCGCCGAGTTAAGGGTGGGATTGAGGCCCCGCTGGACCTGGGGGTTCTTCAAACTTTGGTCTCACTGACCGGAGGGTGTTGAAGAGCTCAGCGAGGTCCAGGGCCTCCGAACTGGAGGGGATCCTGAATGCTTTGGTCTGACCAACCAAAGCGTATTATAGAGCTATGTGAAATTCAGGATCCCTCAGAACCTCCAGGCAACGATCCGGCGTCTTCGAGCCTGCAGCCTGAAGAGTCGGTGAAGATCAGAGTCTCCCAGCTTTCACTTTATTTTCTGTTTTTAGAGGACTGCGATCCTCCTTTCTGTACTTTGTTTTCTTTTCTGTAACCTTTGTAATGAAGCATTTACAATGAATGAAAAAGGAAGAGTTTCATGATTACTCAATCTGTGTACAGTGCTTTTGCATTTTTTACTTTTTTCGCACTGTCTTGTTACACTTGTGTTTTTGTGCTGCTTCTTTGTGCTTCAGTGCTTGCACAGCTCTTTCTTTCTTAAAAACTGACCTTGGCCGAAATGGCTAGCTTTGGCCGAGACGAACTGCTTTGCGCCGAAGTGGATCCATAATCCCGCTGGTCTCGGCTATGTGAGCATGAGTTCGGCAACGGTCTTTGAGGGGTGTATAAACCCGGACTTTAGGAAACGACCGAGTGTTCGAACTCGATGCCTTTTCCAGGGCGGTAGACCCTTGAGTGGGGTAAAACCCGGACTTTAGGAAGCGGCCGAGTGTTCGAACTCGAGGCCTTTTCTAGGGCGGTAGACCCTTGAGTGGGGTAAAACCCGGACTTTAGGAAGCGGCCGAGTGTTTGAACTCGAGGCCTTTTTCCAGGGCGGTGGACCCTTGAGTGGGGTAAAACCCGGACTTTAGGAAACGGCCGAGTGTTCGAATTCGAGGCCTTTTTCCAGGGCGGTGGACCCTTGAGTGGGGTAAAACCCGGACTTTAGGAAACGGCCGAGTGTTCGAACTCGAGGCCTTTTTCCAGGGCGGTGGACCCTTGAGTGGGGTAAAACCCGGACTTTAGGAAACGGCCGAGTGTTCGAACTCGAGGCCTTTTTCCAGGGCGGTGGACCCTTGAGTGGGGTAAAACCCGGACTTTAGGAAACGGCCGAGTGTTCGAACTCGATGCCTTTTTCCAGGGCGGTGGACCCTTGAGTGGGGTAAAACCCGGACTTTAGGAAACGGCTGAGTGTAGGAACTCGAAGCCTTTTTCCAGGGCGGTAGACCCAGAGCTGCCGGAGTCAGTTAAAGAGAGATGACAGATTGATGACAGGGTGAAAGCTGCTTTCATTGATTCTGAGATTTATTACATCTTTAGAAATAGAATTTCTTTAAGTGGGATGCATTCCACGGTCTCGGCAGTGGCGTGCCCTCTAAGTCTTCGAGCTTGTAGGCTGATTTTCCTGCCAGTGAGACTACCTTGAACGGGCCATGCCAGTTCGGGGCCAGCTTCCCTTCGTTTGGGTCTTTGTCAGCTGGCAGGGTCTTCTTTAGAACCAGCTCTCCCACGGAGAATCTTCTTTCTTTGACATTTTGATTGTATGCCCTGGCTAACTGCTGCTGATAATCGGTCAGTCGCAGGGCTGCTGCTTCTCGGCGCTCGTCTGCCAGCTCCAGCTCCATTGCCAGGTTCGTCTCATTTCGGCCTTGGTCGACCAACTCTGTCCTCAGGGTGGGAAGGCCGATTTCTAAAGGAATGACCGCCTCCATCCCGTAGGCCAGAGAGAAAGGAGTTGCCGAGGTGGACCTCCTTGGAGTTGTTCTGTATGCCCATAGCACGCTCGGAAGCTCTTCTGTCCATCTTCCCTTTGCCTTGTCCAGTCGCTTCTTCAGGCCGTCCAGGATCACTTTGTTAGAGATTTCTGCCTGGCCATTACTCTGCGGATATGCCGGAGTGGAGTAATGGTTTCTGATACCGTGCTCTTGGCAGAAGTCTTTAAAGGATTTGGAGTCGAACTGGGTCCCGTTGTCCGAAATCAGGGTCCTGGGGATGCCGAACCTCGTTAGGATGTTTTTCCAAACGAAGTTCCTGGAGTCCCTGTCCGTGATTGAGGACAACGGTTCAGCTTCTATCCATTTTGTGAAGTAGTCTGTAGCGACTATCAGCCATCTCTTGTTCCCTGGAGCTCGGTGAAGAGGCCCCACAATGTCCAGGCCCCATTGAGCGAAGGGCCATGGACCAGAGAGGGGACTCAGATCTTGCGCTGGCTGATGGAGAGAGTGGGAGAACTTCTGGCACTTCTCGCATTTCCTGGCTTACACCTGCGCGTCCTTCTGCATGTAGGGCCACCAGTAGCCCTGGCTTATTGCTCTGTAGGCCAGTGATCGTCCTCCTATGTGACTGCCGCAGATTCCTTCGTGGATCTCGTACAGGAAGTCGTCTACCTTGCTCGGGTGGACGCATTGGAGGTATGGACCTGTGAAGGATTTCCTGTAGAGTTTGCCTTCGGGAGAGAGCCAGAATCGAGCTGCCTTGAGTCTGATTCGGTGGGTTTCAGTCTTGTCCTTAGGGAGCTGGTCGTCCTTCAAGTAGGCGACGATTGGATCCATCCAGCTTGGGCCGAGGTCAGCACAGAGGACAAGCCGAGATGAATGGAGTTCTAAGCTTGACCTTGATATTGACCCAACCTTGACGGTCCTTTTCTTCCCTGCTTCGACGGCAGAGGCCAGGTTTGCAAGCGCATTTGCGTGCGTGTTGGTATCTCGGGATATTTGCCTGACCTCGGCTTTCTGGAAATGAGACAGCAGTTTTTTCGCAAGGGCCAAGTAGGCCGCCATCCTGTCGTCCCTGGCCTGGTAATCTCCAGCGAGTTGGCTAGTTACCAGTTGAGAATCGCTGAAGATCACCAGGTGCTGGGCTCCGAGGATCTGGGCGCTGTTCAGCCCTGCTATTAGTGCTTCATACTCTGCCTCATTGTTTGTTGCTTTGAAGTCCAGGGTGAAAGCCTGCTCTATGACCAGACCCTCTGGCGATTGGAGGACTATGCCGGCGCCAGCTCTCTTGGAGGTGGACGATCCGTCGACAAAGATCTTCCATGCCTGGGCGGGAGACTGTTCGACCTCGGTCATTTCTGGCTCGTGCCCTGTGTCCCCCAGTGCCGTGCCGAGCTGGGTCGGAGCCGGGTTGGGGGAGACGAATTCGACGATGAAGTCTGCCAGAACCTGGGCTTTGATCGCAGTTCGGGGACGGTACTGTATATCATACTGCCCCAGTTCAACTGCCCACTTTGATATTCGCCCTGAAAAGTCAGCCTTTTGAATATTGAACGGAGTGGATGCTCCGTGATTACCACAATGGTGTGGGATTGGAAATAATGGGAGAGCTTGCGGGAGGCACTGACGAGAGCCAACGCGAGCTTCTCCAACAGAAGGTACCTGGTCTCGGCATCGAGCAGGGTCTTGCTCGTATAATAAATTGGTTTTTGAACTCCCTCGTCCTCCCTGATGAGGACGGAGCTCACTGCGTGATCCGAGACCGCAAGGTATAAATACAAAACCTCCCCCGGAGTTGGGGTGGAGAGTAAGGGTGGTGACATCAAATAGGTTTTGAGCGCGGCCAATGCCTGGTCGCACTCAGGAGTCCACTGGAATTTTAAAATTTTCTTTAGAAGCTGAAAGAAAGGCCTGCACTTATCTGATGACCGGCTAATGAAGCGATTGAGTGCTGCAGCCATTCCCGTGAGCTTCTGGACTTCTTTCGTGGTAGAGGGGCTCAGAATGCCCTGGATCGCGGTGATCTGGTCTGGATTGGCCTCTATCCCCCTCCGCGTTACCAAGCTGCCGAGGAACTTGCCAGAGGCTACGTCGAAGGCGCACTTGGAAGCATTTAGCTTGAGCTTGTACGCGCGAAGGATGTCGAAGACTTGGCCGAGATCCGCCAGGTGGTTGCTGGAGTGCACTGATTTGACGACCATGTCGTCGTTGTACACCTCTACCGTTCGGCCGAGCTGAGCCTGGAACATCTTTGTCACGAGGCGCTGATAGGTTGCCCCGCGTTCTTTAGCCCGAAGGGCATCACCTTGTAGCAGTAAGTGCCACGGGGGGTTATGAATGACGTTTTCTCCTCGTCAGGCTCGTGAAGTGGAATCTGGTGGTAGCCTCTGTAGGCGTCGAGGAAGCTCATTCGGTCGTGGCCGGCGGTGGCGTCGATCAGTTGGTCAATCTTTGGATGGGGGAAACTGTCTTTAGGGCAGGCCCTGTTCAAGTCTGTGAAGTCCACGCACACCCTCCATTTACCAGTTTTCTTCCTGACCACCACCGTATTAGCCAGCCAGACCGGGTACTGGACTTCCCGGATGGCTCCTGCCTTCAGCAGGTTGTCGACCTCTTCGACGACCGCGTCTGTCTGCTGCAGACCTGTCCTTCGGGCCTTCTGCACTACTGGCTTGTGGCCGGGGTCCACATTTAGCTTGTGGCACATGACCTCGGGGTCGACCCCAGGCATTTCACTTGGGCTCCAAGCAAAGACGTCGACGTTCTGCATCAGGAACCTCGAGAGCTCGGCTCTCTCTTCGTCGGGCAGCTGGGTGCCGATCAGGAAGAACCTATCTGGGTCCGCCGAGTCTAGCCTGACCTCGGCCAGGTGCTCGATGCTTTTCTTCTCGGGATCTCGGCCGATTTCATCTAGGCCTTTCTCGAATTCGGCGAGGTTGACGCGCTCTGGCTCTTTCACTGCTGGGACTGCGGCCAGCATGCACTGCCTGGCCTGTTGCTGATCTCCCTCCACTGTGACCACTTCCATTTTGCCCTCCTTGTTCTCGAAGACGAACTTCAGCTTCTGGTGGAGGGAAGAAAGAACTGCTTCCAGTTTGTGGAGCCACGTTCTGCCCAAGATGACGTTGTAGGGAGAAGGGGCGTCCACGACCAGGAAGTCGGCCAACACGGAGGCTCCGCCGACTCGGGTCTCCAGGGTGATCCTACCCTTGGGATAGACTGGCGTGGCGGACAACCCTAGCAAGGGTGCACGGACCTCCGTGAGGTCTGCTTCCGAGAGGTTCATTTTCTTGAAGCACTCGTAGTAGAGGACCTCGGAAGAGCTGCCGGAGTCGACGAGGATCCTCTTCACGGTGAAGTCTCTCAGCTTCATTGTGAGGAGCAGGGGGTCGTTGTGAGGGAGCTGGATTCCCTCTAAATCCTTATCTGAAAACGAGATAGCGGGTCGGTCACGGCGAGCTCTCTTGGATACCGGTGCGAGCTCGGCTTTCATCACCTCCTTCCCATGCGACGCTCGCCTGGCCTCGGCGCGGGCCCGCGAGCCTCCACGAGACGAGGGAGAGGGGATTGAGGACGCCAGATGGATCACGTTAATGATCTTTTCGGAATCCTCGCTGTCTGGATCCCGGGCCGCGCTCTGGTGAACTCGGCCCTCGCTGCCGCCGGCATCCTCTGCCTTGATGAACTCTGGAATGTGGCCTTCGCTGGCTAGCTTCTCCAGGTACCACTGCCGAGACTTGCAGTCCTCGGTCTTGTGCCCGTTTCCTTTGTGGTAGGAGCAGTAGAGCTTGCTTCGGCTGCCGGAGTTGGGCTCGTTCCTCAAGGGCGGAGGCCACTTGAAGAATGGCTTGGTCTTTATCTTGCTCAGGATACGGTATATCGGCTCCTTGAAGACGACGTTGACGCTCTAACCGGCGCTGGTGGGAGGTCTGGGCCTCCAGGTGCCCCCAGATCGGGACGACGCAGGCTTCGCCGAACTGGCGGCCCAGGCCTGCTTGGGCTCTTGCTTCTGAAAGGACCTCCCGCCTCTCTGCCGAGGCTGGCTGCTCTTCTGCTCGGGCTCCGGTCTTTCGTCCTCTTCCCGGGCCTGGATTTCATCTTCCTCCCGGGCGACAAAGCGCTTTATCCGGGACATTAGCGCTGGCATGGATTCTGGGGGGTCTCCGGCCAAGTCCTTCGTCGTGGCCGGGGACCAGGGCACGTTGGAAGGCGAAGATTGCTATTTCTTCCCTAGTGCCCTCGATTTGGCTGTAAACCGCCCAGAATCGTCGGGCGAACTTGGCGAGGCTCTCACCCTGCTTCATTCTCAGGGCGAGAAGGTCCCCTTCTTTCTTGGGGACGGCGCTGTAAGCTTGGAACTTCTTTAGGAAGGAGAGCTGGAGCTCCTTCCAACTTGAAATCGACTTCTCTGGGAGGGCGCAGAACCACTTCAGAGGGAGGTCACCCAAACTGGAGGAGAAGATCTTGCAGTTGAGGTGGCCCTCGTTTCCCCAGATGGACATCTTCTGGGAGAAGTGACGGAGGTGAGCGGATGGATCGGACAGTCCGTCGTAGGGGACGAACCGCGGCCCGAACCTTTTTGGCAAGGGGGTGCGCTCGATGTCCCTCGTGAAGGGCGAGGCCCCTAGATCGGTGTGGCCACAGATCTGTTTCTGGTCTCGCACGTTCAGGTTGCGCTGAAGAGCCAACCTGATGCGTTTGTCGAATCGCTCCTGCTCGTCGTCCTTCTTCGGAGTCTGCGCTCTTGGCTTTCGCTTGGAGTGGTTCGGGCTGTGATGGCTATGGGTTCGGCCATCGCGGCTATGGTGACTTCGGCTGTTGCTTGAGCCTTCATCATGGATTTGGCTCCGCTTGTGGTCCAGATGGTTCCTCAGATCCTCACGAGGAGGCTGGACTGCCCTGCTCGGGGCGTCCCTCTTCTTTCCCTGAGGATCAGAGACTTGCCTCAACGAGGCAGTTTGCGCTGCTCTCAGCTGCTGCTGGAGCTCGCGGATTAACCGCTCCTGCTTCTGGAGGAGAGCATTTTGAGCTGCGACATCTCCTCCAGCGGCAGGGGGTTGAACTCGACGCGTTTCTTCGACGGCAACGGCTTTATCTTTGCGAGGACGCTCATGCCGACGCTCGTCGCGTCGGGGTGGCGTAACTTCGTCTGCTGAGAACGAGGCCTCGAGTCCTTCTTGGAGGGGGACCTCGACGTAAAGCTGCGAGCCTAAGCGGCCCTCGCCTGCAGATGTGCCATGCACCGTTCGGGACCGCCCCTGAGGAGGGACGTCCGTCGACGGTGCTGGCAGCTCGAGCGCTGCTCTCGAAGATTCTCCGCCCTTCCTAGCTTTCGGAGGCATGATTTCTGGGAGATTGAGGTTGAGAAGGTTGGGAAGGTTGGGATATTACTTTCCCACAGACGGCGCCAATTGTAGGTGCAGAAAATAGTGACCCACAATAACTGGGGAGCCTTAGAGGACTTATCCAAGGTGGTGATGACTGGGTATCGTCCGAAAGCCTGAAAGAGAAGAGCAAACAGTCAGAGGACCCTGGCCTGGGCGGCGCAAGGCTCTCCGATGCCAAAGTCAGTGAGTGAACTGGAACAATGGAGGGAGAGGAAGAAGAGAGGCAGAGTAACGGCTCTGTAGGTTGAATTGTGCGTACCTTGCTTGTGGTATGAAGCTCTATTTATAGAGGCTTGGGTCGTATCTTTGGAGGATATTTTGGTGTGGGTCCCATGATTCGACTGGGAAGTCATGATCAGCCCACAAAGTAATAAATGCGGTTCATTCCAGCCCACTTTGCATTTAATGCCAGTCGGATCAGCCCACATCGCATTAAATGCGCGTCTTGTTGGGCCAGATCGTGTTGGGCGCCTTTGGTGGTAGGGGTATCATCGGATCCGCCCTCGGGCCTTGCCCTGATGTGGCTTCAGCCGCTGGATGCCGCCCTGTCAGGGATCTGGCGAAGATTGTGAACGGCTGGATGTCGCATCTGTCTCACTGGCTCGCGCCCCTATTCCTCCACGTGCCTGATGACGTGGGGGATGAGGGGCGCAAGTGGAGGTTCTTTCTTGCTTCGGCTTTCGTCCCGGCTCCTTCAGCCGAGGTGGAGCTCTCAGCCGAGATGGGCACATGGGGTAGCCGAGTTCGGCGCTAGCGGCCCGGAGCTGCTTGACTTCGGCTGAGGCCTCTGTCCTGGTAGCCGGGGTGAGTTTGGTGCCACGTGGATGGCACGCGGATGGCACGTGAGAATGCTTAGTCTCATCTGATGGCTGTGATTAGCGTAATCCTGTAGTTCTGGAAATCTCCCCACACAATACCAATGGTTTGTCCAAATCCATCTAGATTGTGAACAACTACTTATATTCTATAAGTACCGACAAACAAGTCTTCCGTGTATAAGTTGAACTCTACACACTAACTTGTCTACTTTATAGAATAAGAGACACACATGCATAATATTAAACAATACAGACATTTGCCCATACATAATTCTCATAAAGATGAAACAACAAAACATACTAATAAATAAATCAGTCAAACACAAATACATAAAAGTATGTTTTCAATATAAACTTCCAACAATCTACCACTTAGACTTAAAACCATGCTGACATGTTTTTCAACCCCATGCCTTCCACATGACTATCAAAGCTCTTTGCTGGTAAACTCTTTGTAAAAGGATCAGCCAAATTGTCCGTCAATGCAATATTGGTCACAATTATATCACCTCTCCGTACGATTTCTCATATGAGATGATACTTACGCTGGATGTGCTTACTCTTCTTATGCATCCTGGGTTCCTTTGCATTAGCCACTGCTCTGGTATTATCACAATAAAGAATTATAGGTGATTTTACCGAAAGCACCACTTCTAGATCCGTCAAGAAGTTTCTGAGCCAAACTGCCTCCTTGGCTGCTTCAGAAGCTACTACATATTCGGCTTCCATGGTAGAGTCAGCAGTACAAGATTGCTTGACACTCCTCCAACTTATAGCTCCACCTCCCAAGGTAAATACAAATACTGAGGTCGACTTTCTGGCATCATTATCTGACTGGAAGTCCGAGTCAGTGTACCCAGTGGGTATCAAACTCTCGGCCTGGTAAATAAGCATATAATATCTAGTCCTCTTAAGGTACTTAAGTATATGCTTTACCGCAGGCCAATGTTCTTTCCCTGGATTAGACTGGTATCTGCTAACCATGCCAACGACAAAACAAATATCAGGTCTAGTATATAGCATTGCATACATGAGGCTTCCCACCGCCGAAGCATAAGGTACTTCCTTCATTTTTTCTATCTCATCTGTCTTAAGACACTGATCATTGGATAAAGTAATTCCATGCCTGAAAGGAAGAAATCCTTTCTCGGAATTTAGCATGCTAAAGCGGGCAAGAATCGTATCAATATAAACCGCTTGAGATAAGCCCAACATTCTTTGTTTCCGATCTCGCAAGAGTTTGATCCCTAGAATGTGACTAGCTTCTCCTAAGTCCTTCATATCGAACTGACTGCTCAACCATACTTTGACCGAAGACAACACCCCAACATCGTTTCCAATGAGTAGGATGTCATCTACATAAAGTATTAAGAAAGTCACTACACTGCCATTGCACCTCTTATACATAGGATTCATCAGTGTTTTGCTCAAAACCATAAGAGGTAATGGCTTGATCAAAACGAATGTTCCAAGATCTAGATGCTTGCTTAAGTCCATGAATGGACTTCTTAAGCTTGCACAACATGTGCTCACGACCTTCAGCTACGAATCCATCTGGTTGTACCATATAGATACATTCATCAAGATTTCCATTAAGGAAAGCTGTCTTTACATCCATTTGCCAAATTTCGTAATCAAAATGAGCCGCAATGGATAAAAGAATTCTGATGGATTTCATCATGGCTACTGGCGAGAAAGTCTCCTCATAATTAATTCTTTGTTTCTGAGTAAACCCTTTCGCAATAAGCCTAGCTTTGAAGGTTTCAACCTTTCCATCTACCCCTCTTTTCTTCTTGTAGGCCCACTTACAACCGATAGGTTTTATCCCCTCTAGTGGTTCTACAAGATCCCAGAATTGGTTAGAGTACATGGACTTCATTTCTGTTTTCATAGCTTGTTGCCATAGATCTGCATCTTTGTCTTGGAGTGTATCATTATAGTTATAGGGTTCGGTATCTTGCTCGTCAGGGACTCTGTCGAATGACTCCCAAGAACGTATACCTCTCAGGTTGACGAATAACCCTCCCACTACGATGAGGCACATCCCGTGTCTGTGTATTAATAGGGTCACATGGTGCTAAAACTACTCCTGGTGAACCATCATTTACATGCTGATCCGGCTCGTCACCCAGCATGTTATTGTTTTCACCTGGAGTACCATCAGCTTGAGACTCGGCAAGTGTAGTTGTCTCTTCCTGTGCTACTGTTAATGAAAAAGTTTGGGTAGGTCTTTCTTCTCTCAATTCCTCTAGAACAATTCTGCTTTTGGGTTTGTGGTCCATTACATAGTCCTCTTCTAAGAATCGAGCATTGGTGCTAACAATGACCTTTCGATCTGTAGGATTATAGAACAAACTACCTTTTGTTCCTCTGGGATATCCAACGAAAATGTAAACTTCCGTTCTTCGTTCCAACTTATCTGTGTTCCCTTTTAGCACATGTGCTGGACTACCCCAAATCCGAACATGCTTTAAACTGGGTTTGCGCCCAGTCCATAGTTCTGTGGGTGTGGTAGGTACTGACTTAGATAGAACTAAGTTTAGAATGTATTCAGCCGTTTCTAGAGCATGCCCCCAGAATGAAGTAGGTAAATCCAAATAACTCATCATTGACCTTACCATATCCATAAGAGTCCTATTCCTTCTTTCAGCAACACCATTTTGTCGAGGGGTACTTGGTGCGGACAACTGGGATGTAATCCCCTCTTCAACTAAGTAATCCCTAAATTCCCCAAAGAGGTACTCGCCACCACGATCAGATCGTAGTGTCATGATACTTTTACTTAAACGCTTCTCCGTTTCCGCCCTATACTCCTTGAATTTCTCAAAGCATTCGGACTTACGGCGCATTAAGTAAATGTACCCATACCTTGAGTAGTCATCGATAAAAGTAACGAAATACTCAAAGCCACCTCTTGCCTGGACATTCATGGGTCCACACAAGTCAGAGTGAACCAATTCCAACGGTTCTTTGGCCCTATAGCCTTTTGATATAAAGGGACGCTTAGTCATTTTCCCTTCTAAACAAGATTCGCATACTGGAAGTGCCTTCACTTCCAATGAATTTAATGGTCCATTTGCAACCAATTTAGAAATCCTTTGTAGATTAATATGACCTAGGCGTAAATGCCAAAGATACGTTTGGTTCATTTTGGAAGGTTCCTTTCTCTTATATGGTAGGGTAATAGTGTTATTTGATTCAGTTAGTTGCAGCTTAGGAGAGATAGGATCAACAATATAAAGATCATCCACTAATGAACCAGAACAGATAAAACGTTTATTGTGCTTAATAACCACAAATTTATTAAAATAAAGGTTATATCCGTCTTTAACCAACTTGGAAATAGAAATTAAATTCCTCCTAATGGAGGAAACATAAAGACAATCTTTTAAAATTAGAGTCCTATCTCTACTAAAACTTAGATAAACATCTCCTACTGCAACTACTGCCACTTTCGTAGCATCACCCATAAGCAAATAAATCTCCCCATCACTTAGTTGCCTGGTTTCCTGGAACCTCTTCAAAGAATTGCAAACATGATTAGTGGCTCCCGTATCTACACACCAGGTACCGGTAGATATAACCGCCAAACATGATTCAACAACTAGTGAATGAAATTTACCTTTATTGTCCACTTTGTTGAGAAAAGTCGGACATTGCTTTTTCCAGTGCCCTGCTTGCTTGCAATGAAAACACTTACCCTTAGGCTTTTTCACTCCTCCCTTTGTTCCGTTGCCCCCTTGAGGAACAATATTACGATTCTGACCATTTTTCTTTTTCTTCTTGCCTTTCTGCTTAGAGACAGAACCTTTTTTCAGCAATGTTAACAGAAGGTGGCTTTTTCAGAAGGCCCTCAGCAGCCTGAAGTTCCTTGAGTAATTCCGCCAGAGAAAAATTGAGTTTGTTCATATTGTAATTCATGTGAAAATTCTCAAAGGAATCAGTCAAGGATTGGAGAATGATATCGATCTGGGTCTCCCCATCAATTTCAGCTGCAAGGACCTGTAGTTCATTGAGGTTTCCCATCATTTTCAGAACATGTTCCCTCACATAGGTACCTTCATCCATCTTAGTGTTAAACAGTTCTTTCATAGCAACCTGTCTAGCTGCCCGATCCTGATCACCAAACATCTCCTTGAGACTGTACATGATGTCATAGGCATTAGGAAAATGCTGATGCTGAGATTGCAAAACATTTGACATGGATGCCAACATGTAACATCGCGCCATCTCATCAGCCTTGTTCCATTTTTGGTATGCTTGGACGGCCACCTCATTGGTAGAACCATCCACAAGTTTCTCTGGGCATACCTCAGTAAGCACATATTTGTACTCTTCAGCAGTTAGCACAATATCTAGATTTCTTTTCCAGTCAATGTAATTAGGTCCAGTGAGTTTGTGTTCTTTGAGAATAATAGCAAGTGGATTGAAAACACCCATCTTAAATCCTGAGAATTATATAATCATAAAATTATGATGGGAAAATAAAAGCTTTGGATTCAAAACAAAATAGAATGGCTCCCTCTGCCAATAAATAAAAGAATCCGACAGCAATCTAAACACCAATGTATAGTATGCCTCGATGTGAGGTCTTCTACCATACTTATTTTGTTCAGATAGGACATAACTATTAGTTTTACTATCAAGGCAACAAACCGAGTCATGTAAAACCAAACAGCTGCCTTGACTTTGGTCCTATAAATAACAGAAGAGACTCAGATGGAGAGCATACTGTTGTTTATAGCTAAGTGTATACCATCATTTAATTCAAAGTCCATTATTCTGTATTCAGTCTCGTTAGATGAAGAAAGGACCTTATACTAATAATTACCCTAAATTATCCATATGAAAATTTGTACTGGAGATTCCATAATTAACTCATCCGATGAGAAAGAAGACTTCAAGGTCAACACATAAGTTGATTACATCTCCTACTAAACAATTATGGAGACCATGGGAACTAAAGAGGTTCCCTCTCCCACTTAGTTATTTAGCAATGAGGGTTCTTTATAAAACAATTTAATAAAAACCAATTTGAAATCTAGTAGTAATAGGTAACTATATCTAGACTACTATACCATTTCAAACATAATTAAACAAGTATAATATCATATCAAGCATGTTATGATAATAATAGACATCTAAGCACAAATAAAGAAAGACAACCATCAAAAGTATCATGGTCAAGTAGGATCATTTCTTCTTCTTGATTGCCACTTCTCTAAGACATGCGCTTCGCGAATGGGGTCCGGGGGTGTCCCCTGACGGGGTTCGAGCTGCGTCTCTTCTTAAGAAAACGAATTTCTTCCTTCAGAATCTGCGTCTCTTCTTAAGAAAACCTTTCGACAGAACCTGTGTCTCTTCTTAAGAAATCTTCATGAAAAAAAAAAAAAAAAAACAATTACATTGGATCCTAAGCCTCCTGACGAACGGAGTTCACATGCTATCTCAATATAATTACATCTTCATGAAAAAAAAATTACATTGAATCCTAAGCCTCCTGACAAACGGAGTTCACATGCTATCTCAATATAATAACATCACCATGATCAAAGATAAAATATGTAAAACAGTAACCACGAATTTAATTCATGGGATCCATTCACATAACATACACACATGGTGACCATGATAGCCGGATTAATCGCTGCAAACAGAGATTAGATAGATCGCTGCAAAACAAGGGCTAGTTGCAGCAAAGGCAAATCAAGTTTTTTACAGCATCCTATAATCTTACTATGTGATCTTTAATCCATACGCAGTATCAAGATTGGCTCTGATAACATTGTTAGAAGATGCTGTCGGAATCTCAAGATATCGCGTACAGATTAAATGCAGAAATAACGATGATCGAAGATCATACCTGCGAGATCTCTCTAATTTGACCTCGGCAACACAGCAACTCGAAAATCCCAAGATCTTCTACTGCATTCCTCTATGCTAGAATCCGCACCAAGGAGTGGGCATCTTCTGCAAATTCTCTCTGCTCTCAAAAACGAGATTTCTCTTGTGTGTTTTACCTAGAGAGCAATAGCGCATATATATATATATAGGCTACAATAGGGACCCTAAGAAGTAAATAAGGAATAGGCTTCTTATGGAAACAGGAAACCCTAATTCGACCCAAATTAGAATCCTAGTTCCATAAATTACAATTTAGTCCACTGGAGAATTATAATTGCACTCCTTTCCTTATTCTTAAAATAATATTTCAAGCTTTTTGTTATTAAATGCTTATTAATCTCCCCAAGTTTAGATTTTAGATTTCCATCGATTAAATAATTACTGACAATTTGAACAACTGTTTTGGGCATATGGGTTGTTCGGCCAAGGGGTTTGATGGAAGTGAGGGTCAATAGTTTGGTTTTGGGCTTGGGTGAAGTTCGGCTGGCATGGGATTGGTCCAGGAGGGTTTCAACTAAAGGTATGGAAGGTAGGTGAGGTATGGTCGGTGTATTTTGGGTTTTGGGTTGGTCGACTGAATGGGATTTGGGGATGGGGTTGGTCAACTACTTGGATTTGGAGTTTTGGGGTAGTGATGATGATGATCTGGGGTTTTGGGAATGTGATGGCTCTAGATGGATGTTTGTGGTTTTTGTGGGTTGTGGTTTGGCTGGTTGTGGCTTCTGGATGTTTGTGGGTTGGAAAATAGGTAACCAAAAATCACAAATAATTGAAGATAATAAGAAAATATCTTGGCTTCAAACCAGATCCTGTCGTAGGAGAAAACTCAAAAGCATATTCATTTTTTCATTAATCAAGTCTAAGAAGCCAATGAGGCAGGCTTTACAGTGCTATATATAAGAAAAAGGTAACCCTTCATCTAATGTGAGACACTAAAAAGCAATCTACGCTTTTGATTTAAAACAAAAACCAAGTGAATATTTTTAATTGCAAAATAATCCAAAACATTTAAAGAAAATCAAATAAAACTCCTAAAATGGGCGTCCCCTAATGGGCTGGACATCCCATCCTGTTGGGTCCAATGGGCTCACTTGGCTCCAATGGTGGACCCATGATTTTCGTTTGGGTGGTGCGGTATATGGTCAAGTGAAGAAGTTAAATAATAAAATTGGATATTTTAATATCTTATCTATGGGGTTTGGCGTGCTAACACTTGGGTCCGCCGGACCGCCACTGCCTGGCTCCTACTAGCAACCCATTTGCATCTTCCCAGGGTGGGGCCTTCTTGATGTTTTACATTTGGGTCTTCTACTCTAATCATTTCAGTGTGGGTTCTTCAACTAATATTGGCGATGTGGCATGATGTGATCTTACTGTTGATCCAAGATGGGAGCATGATCCAACGGTAGATCTCCTTTGAAGTCATGATCCAACAATGAATCTCCTCTGAAAAGATGATCCAATGGTGGATGCTCTCTAAAATCATGATCCAATGGTGGATCTCCTCTAAGTCCGCGAATTGAACTTGAGTAAATGTCATCCAACCACAAAGCTGGGTGGTCGGCAGCCCTCTTCTTCCTTTGGTATACTCAACCAGTCACTGCAATTTGATTGAGCACTGATAACACCATCCCTTGAAAACCTTGAAAATTTGTAAGATAAATAAATAAACAGGTAGATAAAATAAAGAAGAAAACTCCTCAAATCTCAAAGTGGATTTTTTAGGGTTAAAAAAGGTTTAGATTTAATTAGGTAACATGGGGGACTCATAACTTATCGGTTCGAGACATTTTATGGTTTTAGGGTTTTTAGACATGTTTTGGGGATTGATATGGATCGATTTTTAAAAGGTGACGAAATTGAAGGAAAAATTGAGAAATAAAGAAGTATAATAGAAAGAAGAAAGAATAATGAGAGACAACCAAAATTGAACTCAAACCTGCTCTGATACCAAGTTGAAATTTAGGAACCACATCTTGACAAAGTCTAAGTTGTTTCATTAAGAATAATCAAGGGTTACTTAAAAAATATAACCAAAGATATCGACTAAAACTAGGAACTTAATCACATTCCTAACAGAAACCTAGTCACGTAATAATAGGAAACCTAATCACAACAAAATACTAGCCTAACCAAACCAAACCAAACCAAGCCTTTTCCCACTAGGTGGGGTCGGCTATATGGATTTGACGACTCTAATCAAATCTGTTTAGGGCCATGTCCTCCGTTAGATCCATGTAGGCAAGGTCATGTTTAATAGTTTCTTTCCAACTTCTCTTGGGTCTCCCTCTCCCTCTCCTACTCCTGGCAATCTCCATGCTTTCACACCTTTTAACAGGTGCCTCCGTTGGACGCCTTCTAACATGGCCGAACCATCTTAGTCGATTTTCTCTCATTTTATCTCCAATCGGTGCTATTCATACTTTGCCCCTAATCTCCTCATTCCTAATCCTATATCTCCTTGTGATCCTGCACATCCATCTTAGCATTCTCATCTCCGCAACTTCCATCTTCTTGACATGATTATGCTTTATTGCCCAACACTCTGATCCATATAACAACGCTGGTCGTACCGCCACCTTATAATACTTTCCTTTAAGCTTGAGGGGGACTTTCCGATCACACAAGACCCCCGAAGCACTCCTCCATTTGGTTCACCCAGCCTGAATCCTGTGACTTACATCAGTATCAATCCCTCCATCCTGTTGCACCATAGATCCAAGGACCTAAAGTTTTCTTCAACATAATACTAGCCTAATATAACCTAAATTTAATCTAATCCTAATTAACACAAAGTTATCCACTATTTTCTCAATAATTGCAAAAAAAAAAAAAAAAACCCTTCTCACCAGAGTTTCTCATAATTTCAAATTAAGCCATACTTGAAATTTACAGATACCCTAATTGACATTTGAAAGTGCAGTGAAAAACAAGTGTTTAACTTCTCATTTGTCCAACATTTTTACTTCAATGTTGCTGACCAAAATCTGCATTGTGGGTCTGCATTTGTTAATTCAACCACTTGGGCATACCCAGTACCTGTAAATTGACGGGCAACTCAAAAATAACCCTGATCAGATTTGACTTTCACTATTAGATTGGATTTTTGATGTCTCGAATGGTGAATTCCACACAAGTTGTAGTGTTCTTTGGGCGTGCTCCCAATTTAATTATGAATGCCACTCCCGATTGGAGTGATATTTTGGTTTGTAAATCCAACCTGTTTGAATCGGCCCCACAACCTGTAAATCAGCACCAATTCGAAATTAATTTATTATTTTCAATGCAACAAGGATGTAGGTTTCTATTTCTTATAAAGTTTCTTTATGCAGGCTAGATTAAGTATTGGGGATGTTGTGAAATGTACCATCAAGAAAATTACTTATTTTGGCATATTTGTTGAGGTAATACCAGGTTTTTGTGTGTCTTGATTCAATGATTTTCATGGGACTGTTTTTGTTATGTTTTATTTTATTTTATTTTCCCATCTCATATCTGAACCTGGTTATAATTCTGAAAGCTTGAGGGTGTACCTGCACTTATTCACCAATCTGAAGTTTCATGGGACACAAGTTTAGATGCATCATCGAATTTTAGAATTGGTCAGGTATATTTCATATTTCCTATCAGTGTTTTGCTTTTCCGTGTTGCAAGAACTTGTCATATTTCTGATGTTATAGCTGGTGTTTGCAAGTGCCTCCATACAAGTGAGAGGTGTTTCTGATATTTGCTTCAGTGATCCTTGAGGACCTTGACCCGAGGATATATTGTCTTCATGTCCTGATTGTTGACAAGTGGGCTTATTGTTTTGGGATCCATATCACCAATATGACAACTCATCATATTTGGACCACAACCAAAACTTTGTTCACTTCAATCAATGACCTGTATATAGATGGCTGAGTAGGAACTATATCTAAACTTTGCCTCGTTTTGTTTTTGTGGCAATGATTCATCCATGCTGGGCTCAACAGATTGTGACAGTCTGGGTCATTAAATCATGGTTTCCACATTTATGAACTTAGGACTGGTTTGTTTACAGCCGTAGAAGCAGAAACGTGGTGTTTCCTCTGCCACAGAAACATAGATTCTATCTCGTAGATGGGAAAATGATATGAGTGCCAGCATTGAAAAAGTAAGCTATTTCGGTATTTTTTTTGCCGACGAACCCAGAGTGCACCAGACACCGAAAGAGTCAAGTGTGGAAATGCATCACTGTTTTCTGCTTGACTTCTATGGAAATGCCTGAGCACGAATGAGTCCTAATTATGTATTCTGTCTTAATAGGAGCTATGAAATATTTCTTTAGGATGTGCCTCATGGAAAACCTTTCCGTGTACTTTTTGCTTTATCTTTTTTTATCATATCCTGCAAATTACCCTTTGTTATATCATCATCATCATCATTGACTAGTCTCATTTAGTATATCACCACCATTTCAGACTGTGGAAGCAAAAGTTCACCTACTGGATTTTTCTCTTGAACGCATCACCCTGTCCCTAAAGCAAATAAGGGTACCCGATACTTACGTCCTCTTCTATCTTGGCTTATTTCTAGTGCAAAAATGTTGTTTAAGTATGAAAGTTGTATTCTTATCTCTTTGCAGCCAGACCCGCTTCTGGAAGCCCTGGAGTCCTTGGAATCTTTTGTTGGTGATTCTAGCTCTTTGGATGGGAGAGTGGAAACCACACAAGCAGATTTTGAGGTTCTTTACTCTTATCTTAACTGTTAATTATATAAAGGAATTTTGCTGACAGACCAGTCTCCTTCAGTTGAGAATACTTAAGGATATTTTTATGTGACAAACACCCAGAACAGTAGAAAATGGGGATATTGGAGTCATCCTTTAATATCAGCAGGTCCCCCACCCCTTTTATAATGCTTCATTAAAAAACATTTGGCAATTCTTCATCATCTGATCATCATTAAAGCCATGTCCCAACTATGTTGGGGTTAGCTACATGAATTCTGTTTCTCCATTTCGATCTACTCTAAGACAAATCCTTAGATAGTTGCACTTCGTTAGATCTATCCGTACTATTGTATTTGGCAATTACAATCCCATAATCAGGGAATTACAATCAATTAATAATTCTAGTTACAATCAATAAATAATCATAAAAAATTTCTAGGATAATTACAGCTATGGTATTCCTAAAGTGTATCTAAAATACTATACTGATGTCGGACAGACCATGACCCATGGGTTGACCTAGCCTGTTGGGCCCAGCCCACATGCACAACTGAACCCGTTCCTTAATTGGTAGTTTGATACATTAAATAAGAGACCTGATTTTATTTGAATTGTTTTAGCAAAGAATTACAGGATTTAATTTCCTTTGTTAGTTAGAAAATATTTTGTTTCCTTTAATTGTCCACCTTATCCTAATATTTGTATTGTAATCCCTCCATTTGAAGAGGGAGCTTTGTTATCAGCTAGAGAATAGGACCTTAGTTATGATTTATAATTTGATGGGGACCCTTTTATGTAAATACCAGAAACTTAAGGGCTTTTTTGTAATGTTTCAGAAACTAAAATCTAATGATATAGAGATGGTCAACTACCCTAGATGGTCGATTGGTTCTCTTGCTTCCTCTTCAAAATTTCTTTCTTTCTCTACGTTTCTTGTCACGGCCCCAAAATGGGGGTAGGATTAAGGGGCCGTGACTGGGGAATTACTGCAGCATAATATTTCGTTTATCCCCAGGATCCGCATTGGTGAGAGCTACAGGGTCCAATCACCGTCATGGAACATTTAGCAGAAGCTTGCATTGTGGTACAACTCGAAGTCCGATGTACATCGGATTCTGTATTGCATCACCAATGTCTTACTAGCAGAATCATATGGGTAGTACATTACCAGACTGGTACATCATAAACAGATTATAAGCAGAGCTAGACAAGTAACAGGCGATTTCATTCCCATATTCAAGTTATAATTACAAAACATGTATTAATTACATTCCCAAAATAAAGGACCAACAAAGGTCAATAAAACAGAATACAAAAATCCTAAATTAATACTCCCAGATATTTCGCGTCTCATGTGCAAGGGGCGGAGTCTACAGGACAACCTCTCCACAATAATCACACGTCAAACGCTGTTCATCAGTTGCCTTCTCGGAAAGCGTACCAGGGTACAGGTCGGGGAAAACAAACCTACGGCATCAAGCGTAGATCAGACAAATATGCCTGGCAAATATTTAAGATAAAAAATGTAGTTCGCAGGCACAAAGCAGAACTTAAATACAGGTAATAAAATCAGGAACAGTAACAAAAGCTAGACAAAAAGATGCAAGAAAATATGATTTACCAAATCATAAACATAAATACATTGATTATTTCAGAAAATCAATGCAAACAAACTGAGCAGACTGATGCAAGAAAATACGATTTACCAAATCATAACCATGAGTTAATTTAAAACAATTAAATATTGGCAACCACTTGGCATGTACTCAAGGAGGAGGAAGCAACCGCTAGCCCCAACTGAGTAGAACTGAGAGTACCCAAAAACTCACCATTGAGTTACGGCCGTTCAGAAATTAGACGCCCTGCAACGGGGGACCTGGTGGTCTAACCCGGGCAGGGAAGGTACTATAGTGACACCCGTCACATCAGAACTCAAACTGCAGCGAGCAATATATATATAACCATATATAACAGATACTGGACTCAAACCGCAATACATGGCGAGCAATAATAGCTTGGCGGTGCCGACTCGAAAATCAATACAGAAAACAGGTTTTAGTGCTTAAATCAGAATAAATGAGTAAATCAGTTACTCGAAAGATACAAGGAATTTATCAGATAATCGGAATGCTTAAAAACATAACAAGGCGGATTCGGCTTTTAAAACTGTAAACTAAGCAATTCAGGCTCAAAACAGTAGAACTGGTAATACGGGCTTCAAGATGATATTTTTCCAATTCAGGCTTAAACAATAAAACTGGTAAAACCAGGTTTCAAGATAATATTTTTCCAAGTCAGGCTGAAAACAATGAAACGGGTCAAAACAGGCTTCAAAACAGTATTCTTTTCAATTCAGGCTGAAAACAGTAAAACGGGTCAAAGCAGGTTTTCAAGCAGTATTTTCTGATTCAGGTTTAAAATAGTAAAACAGGTCAAAGCAGGTTTTCAAGACAGTATTTTCAGGTTCAGGTTTAAAATGACAAAACAGGTTAAAGCAGCCTTCAAGATGATATTCTTTTCAATTTAGGCTGAAAACAGTAAAATGGGTCAAAGCAGGCTTCAAGACAATATTTTCCAAGTCCGGGAATTTTATGGAAAATCGGGCAGCATTTCGGGTAGAAATAAGGGACCCAAAAACGGGTGGCGAAAAACAAAGGTGATCTAGGTGACTCAGAAGGGCAGGGCAATAAATGCTCGCACACAAACCGAGAGACCCTCATGGATCCGGGTACAACCAATAGTCAAGCAGGGTGAGAACCGCGCACTAAGACATTCGGTGTCCCGTGTGACAAGATGCTAAAAATCAGGTTTACAAGATGCATAATAAAATACAACAAGTCTAGTTAAATTATCAAAAGCATGCAAGTATGGTGATTCTCAAAGTTATGCGTACAAAGGGATGGATATTGGTGTATTTGTGTACACTTGACGCATTCTGAAGGTGGGAATATCCAACCCTTAAGTTCGGATAAAAATATGAGTCACCGTGCTCCACATGCATCCATAATTATTCGGGTCTAAGTATAGAGTTGAAATTAACATCGGGCAAGTCAGGATACTGGGTATATCAAAGACAGTCTCTCCTCATTGCCCGAGTTTTTAAGTCAGAGGCCTCTATTTTTTAAAATCAGTGGGCAATTATAAATTTCTTTTAAACGTTGATTAAAATATCCTAATCTTTTGTTCAAAAACTCAGAAATCATTATGAGATTAATCGGGTTCGAAGATAGGTTCAAATCAGGCCAACGTTCTAATTAAAATTCAGTTTCCAAGGGTCATAAGAACAGGGCCTAAGGGTCGGGTCCTGCGGGTCCCTGGGTGGGACCCTTTGGTCCAAGGTTACATACAGTAGCTGGCAACAAAGGAAGGCAGCAGCTGGCTGGAAAAAGGAGCTGCAAGAGGGGCAGCAGCTGGCTGTAAGAGGACTGTGTAGGTGGCTGGGCTGAGACAGGAAGAAGTAGAAGAAGAAGAAGAAGGAGAAGCAAGGTGGCCACTGTGCAGATTACGCGGGTTGTAGCCGGCAGCAACGGGGCTGGTAGCCACTGGAAAGGGGGCTGTTGCTGGTCTAATGGCAGCTGGGAAGGGGGCTGCTGCAGGTGGCCGGAAGTGCAGCTGGTGCTGGCAGACTGAACAAGAAGAAGAGAAGGAAGAAGAAGCTGGCCGGCTGCAGGGGAGCTAGCCGCTGGCTGTGCAGGGAGGAGACTGGCCGGATTGAGTGCAGGGAAATGAGTGACCGCAGGCTGAGTGCAGGGGAGGATAATGGCCGCTGAGCTGGGACGTGCAGGGGAAGGGAACGGCCGCTGAGTGCAGGGAGAGGGTTGGCTGAGAACTGAGCAGGGGAAGAAAGAGTGGCCGGCAGCAGTGAGTGGCCGCTGACAGTGAAGAAGGCAGCAACGGCCGGGAGTTTGCAGGGAGGAGTTGGCCGGCTGGTTTGCAGCGGAGACTTACCAAGAGCTGTACAGGGCGAAGAACGGCCAGTAGCAGCAAGGAAAGAATGGCCGACAGCAGCAGTGGCTGCTGGGAGGGTAACCAGCATTGTGGCCGCTGGCAGTTGCAGGAGACTGGCCGAGGAATACAGGGAGAGGAACTGGCCGCTGGGTGCTCGCGGGTGGATTGGCCGGTGACTGCAGCTGGAAGAAGAGTGGACTGAGGCTGAGCAGGAGAAGGATTGGCCGGGAGCTGAGAAGGGAATGATGGCCGCTGTGTGCACTAGCTGAGACGCGCAGGAGGAAGAAAGAAGAAGGCTTTGGCTGCTGGGCCTGATGGCCTGTGGGCTGAGGTGCGGGCCCACCTCAGCAGTAGCTGATCTGAATCAAAGGAGGCAGGGGCCTCATGGTGGACCCCACAAGTGGGGGTGGCCTCATCAGGCAAGGGTCACAGTAGAGCTGAGGGTGAGGGCTGGCTTCACCGAGCTAAGGAAATCCATTTTTCCCATTATAAGGCCCATTCAGATTCAATCTAAACCATTAAAAATCCGTTTTTTCCCCAAACAATTCCAACCATGGAAGTGGGGTTAACAAAAACAGATTTCTTTTCCTTAAACAAGATCAACATGCAAGAGCAAATCAAAGCAAGATTAACCATTCAAAGTATGCCATTTAAATTAAATACTTGCCTCTAATCGGAAGCTAATCCAAGCCTTAAACCTCAGTCAAGCCAAGCTCTAACTGGGAGCTTCTCTCCAAACAAAACCCCAAAAATCCATCCTAACAAGAAAACCCACTCACTGTCAAAACCACACCCAAAACAGAAAGCACAGTGAAGAAGAAGATGGGTTCTAGCCAAGAAGAAAGATGGCCTACCTCTTTGAAGATCAAGGAAGGAGGAGTGGCTGCATGAGGGGGCTGCCACCGTCGGATTCGCACCAAAACAGAGTATGTTGCGAAGGAGGTGACGGGGAGTTGATTGGCCGGTTGGATCTTGCGAGGGTGCCTCCACGGAGGAGTTCTTCACCAAGACATGGAGGGAGAGGAGAGAGAGAGTGAGAGAGTGCTGGCCGGTTGCAAATGAGCAGTGAATGAGAGTTGTAATGGTAAGTAGTGGTGGTAGGTGGCATTCAATGTAGCGGTGGTGGTAGGTAGGATATTTTGCCAAAAGCTAACTTGTGAGTTTGCTACCACCTTAGCCGAACTTGGAGCGAGTTAACAAAGATCTTCGGGCCTCTGGACGGTTCAGTTTAAAGAAGAAGAATTGCAGGTCTAGGGAAGGGCTTTCCAACAAGCCAAGAATCATAATTTTCTGAGATTGGGGACAGCAACTGATATTTTTCAAACTGTGGTATTTGTCTCGAAAAGTGTGTCGGGGTTCAAATTGGGCTTTCTGGGTCTCGGATGAGTTCAGGCTAAACATGAAAGTTAGGCAGGCCGAGATATAAATTTTGGGCTCAAGAGTCACTCAATTCAAAATTCCAAGGAGAAAGTCAACTTTCCGGTCAGAGCCTATCAATTTCTGATGGAATTGGTCAATCAAAGAGTTTAGGGTCTCAAACTGATTCGAGTTGAATGCAAAAGTTGACTGGAATGATAATCTCGATCAAAAGAGCTTAGGATAACATTTTGTCAGAATTCAAGAATAATCTCTCAGTCCCAATCAAAAACACAGATGGATTCCAAAAAGGGGTCAAACTAGACTGAGGGGCTTACAAACATCCTCAAAACTAATCAAAGACTACTCTATCATAGAAAACACTACAATTGGCCTCTAATACCCACTTAGAAATCCTAACCACAGAATTACTAGTGCTAACCCTAGGGTTAAGAGGTTGGGTCCTTACATTTCTTCTCTTCTTTCTTTTCTCAGTTTCTAAGAGATATTATGTTGGTACCATTGTTGTCAGTTCCGTTCCGGTCGTTGATTTGGTTCGACCCTTTAGTGGAACGTTTCGGCATTCCAGTCAATCCCGGTATTCCGTTCCGGAAATGACGCTATTGAAAAATGAAAAAAACAAATATAAAAGAATACCTAAAATTGAAAAAATAGTTGAATGCTACAATAATACTAAAAATGCATAGTAAACCACTTGAATTGAACTACACTCTACAATTGACCATTTTCTAGTTTTCACTACGTGTGAATCGAAGTATGAAACCTTAGCCGGAATGGGGCGGAATTGGGGCCGAAACGGACTAGAATGACTGGAGCGGACCGGAAACATTTAGGGGGCCATTCCGTTCCGCCCAAGGCTAATTCCGGAATGTTTCGGTGGCCAGAACAGAACCGAATTGACAACCATGGTGGGAACCCTAGATCTAATCCAATCTTGGGTTCCAACTTCGTATTAAGGCCATCTCTGTAGAAGCAGACTCCTACATCGAGAGATTTACAGGTAAAGATTTGAAGAACGAAAATAGTTTGGAGGACTTTAGCTTTAGCCAAACCAGTGTGAAGCTTCGGTTGGGACCAATGCTACATCGTGCATGTATTTGAAGCCCAATCTGCTGTCTAACATGGTTCAGCATCCTTGTGTAAAACTTGGGTGATGTCAGAAAGTTGTGCAGTGAAGCTTGTTCAAGGGCACCAAGCTTTGTTTCCACGTAGGGATGTAAATGGGTCCCTGATTCTCCGATTACCCGGAGGTTCCGACCCGTTAAAAACCGGGTCTAGGTCCTTATTTAGGCCCCGATAAGTAAATGGGTCTGGTTCCGAGTCTGGTTCCACCTTGGTTCGGACCCGTGGACCCGAGACCCGACATCTTACCTAAAATTTAAAAACTCTCTCCTAAAAAACCATATTTTTAAAATATAATTCTCTAGCTAGATCAGGACCCGGATCTGGACCTGTCCCATGTATGGTTCTGGTTCCGGTTCCTGAGCCAAGAAACCAGTTTCGGGGATCCGATTCCACCTTTTCCTTAACGGTTTCGGTTCTAGGTCCGGACCCGGAACCGACTCGTTTACAACCCTACTTCCAAGGTATGCTGCTGTGGAGGAGGATCTAGGAGAGGTGCTTAGGGCCGAAGAGGACCGACTTCTTTTTCATCTTCTTTGGAGGCATTTTGCACCTGATGTTGTTAGAGATACATTTGGGTTTGGTTAGGTCGGCTAAACGGAGCAACGAAGACTGCATTTTTCATTTGTTAGCATGGGAATGTTGTAGGCCCTAGAAATTTCGGTCATAAGGAATGCAAATAGAGTGGCGCTATGACCGGGGGAGAACCAAAAATAGATGATGGATCGACAAATAAGAGAAGGAAGACAAATTGGAATACCGAAGGAAACTTTGTAGAGGATATTGAATGTAGGAGGTCAGTTCAGTCCTGTTAGCTTTTCGCGGGTATACATTGTATGTGAATAAATTATGGAGTGCCTGAAAGTCTGGTTTCAATGTAGAAGAGGGGAGAACGTTTCTTTCATTCCAACAAACATTTGAGCCACGGAGAAAAAAATACTGTGGCTTCCCTCTTTTCATTCTCAGACAAGAAATTAGACACATATTGAAGACCTTGTGGAGAGGTATTGACATTAAGAATTGATGCTAATCTATCTTTGTCAATTGTGACTTCTTGTTTAAAAAATCTAACTCCGAAAGCAAAAACATTAGCAATGATTTAGGCATAAATGACGGAAGCAAATACTGAACTTATAATGGAGGGATATGCCTTTCCACCCCAGTTCAGGATGTTCTCCCATCCTATAACAGAGAGAAGGTTGGGAATGCCAAAGGAAGTAACTTGATCAATTATGATTTGCCTATTTTGAAAAATCTAAGTTATCCTCAATTGGCTCAAGGGAACAAGGAGGAGATGAATGTGGTGAAGTTAGGGAAGGAGAGGTAAAAGGAGATGAAGATGGTTGACGTCAAGAGGATTAGGCACGAGAAGAATGGCCTCTCTTTGCTGGAGGACTAGCTTTATTCATCCTAGGAGGCATGGTGAGACACACAAGAAAGGGAAGAATGCACAAAGTTTAAAACCACAGAGAAAAAGAGAGAGAGTTCAAAATAAGGCATCAAATATCAAAAGAAAACGATACAAAACGAAAGCAAACAGTTAAGAAGGAAAAGCTCGAGAGGAATAGAAAGAGGAATCCTCAAATCGGTACAAAGGAGAGGGATGATAACAATGGAATGAGAAACAAGCATAAAAACACTAAAAAACTTGTATCTAAGCACAAAATAAGAGAGAACGGGAAGAAATTTACCGTTAGAAGAAGAGACCGTGGATGGAGAAGAAGCCCTAGGTTGTAGATGGTTTAGGAATAAACGGAACAAAGAACAAAAACAAAAAATCGACTTTTAAAGTTGTTGGATCAACTCGACAGTTAATTTTATCCATCATAGGTTTACTACACATCCGCCTTAACATTCTCATCTTTGCTAGTTTCATTTTGTGCATATGTTGCTTCTTTGTTGGCCAACATTCCGCTCCATAGGTCCTAGCTCGTCTAATCGTTGTTCTTTAAAAAATTTCCTTCAATCTTGTTGGCATTCGTCGGTCACAAAGCACTCCAAAACCAAGTCTCCACTTTAACCATCTTGCTTTTATCCTATGTTTGACATCGTCATTAATCTCCCGCCCTTACTAATTATTGAGCCAAGGTAATGGAATGAATCGCCTTGTGGTATCTCTTGGGCTTCAATTGTCACAGTAGTTTCCGCTCTTTGTATATGCCTACTGAAGTTGTAATCCATATTTTCTATCTCTGTATAGCATATTTTGAAGTCTTTGGATTATAAAGCCTTCCGCCATCTCTCGAGTTATGCATTCCCTCCATCTCTTGATTCATCTACCAACACTATATCATCTGCAAACAGCATACAACAAGGTACCTCCTCTTGAATATGAGCAATTAACTCATCAATAATCAGTGCAAAAAGATAAAGGCTTAGGGCTGACATTCGATGCAAACCTATGGTCACTGGGAACTCACTTATCTCTCCATGGGCAGTTCTCACACTTGTTACCACTCCATACATGTCTATAACAATATCAATATAACCTCTTGGAACATTTGTTTTGCTTAAAATCCATCATATTAAATCTATAGGCACCCTCTTGTAAGCTTTTTAGATTGATGAAGAGTGTGAGAACTCGGTTTGGTGGGTGGCACCCTTAACCACGGGATGTAGCGTGTCAATTACGGGCTTCAAACTGACAGTCTTCAGGATTCCCGCATCGAAATATCCAAGTCCTGACCCTGGGCTTATAAGTCAAACTCCGTCTTTACTGAACATGATGCGTTTTATAACTGTGCGGCCCAGGAAACTGTAAGAACTCTTGAGTTAAGTGTGCTCGGGCGGGAGCAGTACTAGGATGGGTGACCTCCTGGGAAGTCCTCGTGCGCGCACGTGGGCCAAAGCGGACAATATCATGCTGGGTTGGGCGGGGTTGTGACAGTTGGTATCAGAGCCGGGGATGGCTCTATTTCTAGTGCGGGAGAGTATGAGAACTCAGTGAGGGCGGCACCCTTAACCACGGGGCGTAGGATGTCAACCACGGGCTTCAAACGTAGAGTCTCCGCTATTCTCGCATCAGAAATATCCAAGTCCTGTCCCTAGGCTTATAAGTCAAACTCTGTCTTAACTCAACATGACGTGTTTTAAAACCGTGCGGCCCCGGAAACTTTAAGAACTCTGGACTTAAGCATGCTCGGGTGGGAGCAGTACTAGGATGAGTGACCTCCTGGAAGTCCTCGCGTGCGCATGTGGGCCAAAGTGGACAATATCATGCTGGGTTGGATGGGGCTATGATTATTGGTATGTGAGAACTCAGTCCGGGCGGCACCCTTAACCACACGTAGTGTGTCAACCACGGGCTTCAAACGAAGAGTCTTTGCTAGTCCCGCATTGGACATATCTATGTCCTGTGTGCTTATAATGTGCCCGAGTCGTTACAAAGACCATGTGCAGATTTTTTCTCTTCGCTCAATGCATTTCGATTAATTGCCTAAGTGAGAAGATAGCTTCCATAGTTAACCTCTCTAGCATTAAATCAAATTGATTTTCAGATATCTTGGTCTTCTAAGTCCTTGCTCCATTACTCTCTCCCATAGCTTCATTGTCTATCTCATAAGTTCAATCCCATGATAGTTGGTATAATTTTGTACATCTTCCTTGTTCTTATATATCAGTGCCACAACGCTTCTTCTCCATTCATCCGGCATTTTCTGTCATTAATATCTTATTGAAGAGCCTAGTTAACCGAATCCCCCAAATTTCTCCTAAGCATTTCCAAGCCTCTATCAGAATGTTATCTGGACCCATAGCCTTTCCTGTCTTCATTTGTTTCAATGCTTTCCGCACTTCCACCACCCTAATTCTGCAGAAAAAAAGATGTTTTGCTAACGTAGTTTCCTCTCTTATTCTTATGTCTCTTATATAATTTTATTTAAAAGTTTGCTAAAATATTCCATCCACCTTTCTTTGCTATCGTTGTCCTTCATTAGATCCTTTTGGTCATTGATCTTAATACATTTGACATGACCTAAGTCCCTACTTTTTCCTTCTTTTAATTTTTCATTTTTAAAAGTATCCTACTCTTGTTCCTAACCTATTATATGTTGAATCGCTAGATTCTTGTAGATCTAGGGTTTTATGAGACAATGTCAAAGAATGTCAAAAAATAGAAAATGAAAAATAGAGGAAATAGGTGAAGAGAATTAGAGAAAGGAAATAAGAGTTGTCATCATTAGGGTTGGACGACACTCTATTCATAAAGTAATCATAATACCCATATCTTGAGTATTTACATAGATGCTCCTTTATTTATTATTAATTACATAGAAGTCCCTAGCACTACTAATATTATATAGGTCATTATATGCTTTGAACTTTGCATCACTTACTGCTTTCTTAGCTTCTTTTTTTTTTTATTCCTTATACATCTCATAGTTTTTCATATTCCTAGTCCTCTGCCAATCTTTATAACTTCTTTAAAAGATGCAGAGACTAAGATGAAAAAAAGAAAAAAAAAATGCAGAGGGGGAGAAATAAGATAGAATATGAGGAAGAACTTGTACTTGACACTAGATCTGTGCTCCCACCAAACTACAAGCCTTCACCAACGCACGACCGTCGCACCATTGTAGTCTTCCATCACCGCCATCATCTTCCATACTTTCCGTCTTCATGAAGCAACAAAGAGAATGGGAGAGGCTTCTCTCTCTATATCGAGGCTTTCGACAAAGTGAAAGGGGCGTGAAGGGGGTTTAACCGTTTAAGCTCTTTCTTCTTCCTTCGACACGAAGACCGGGGCAAAAAGAAAAGGCCTCACATATTGTCATGCTCCCAAACAGGATTACCACAGTTAACCTACGTCTCGAGGCGCAATCGCTGGTGGTGATAATTTTAAAACTTGCTCCCGGGAGATGTTCCCCCAGGATCATATGAAGTGAGGTATGTCAAATTCTACCTCTTACAAATTTCGTAGCGGAAGATTAATGATGCCATCAATTTCAATTATACAGACTGTAAAACAATAAATACAAAGCAGAGCCAAATTCCCAGATTTCATTCCAAAATGTTATAGTTGAGCATATTTACAAAAGCAAAGTATGTTAATTACAACTTGCTACTTCAGGGCCTACAAAAGATCTACAAAAGAAATAAGCAAGTGGGTAGTGTAATGGCTCTCATATGCAATGCATGACGTCTCAAACTACGTCATTGGCACACCACTTTATATACCCCTGTGGATCCTTTGGGACTGCCTCGCTTTCCGTTTCAAAGGTCAGGTCTGTTACCTACAATACCAAGGTTAGATATAACATGAAGATTCAGTAAAGATAGCAATCTACTGCTAGTACATCCTAGCAATAGGCAATACCACTTGCTAATACATCACGGGATCGTACGTCACGGCCCTCCCATACTTAATAGAGTTGTGAGATAGATTGCATGGGATAATATCTCGACAAGAAAGTGTATGAGAGATATGCTCGGCCAAGATTTGGTACCCAAGATGGCATCAATCCTATCAAATCCATCGATAATACATGGTATCCAGCGGCATACATTCCACCTCAAAATATCCAATCTAAATATTGCAAGAAATATATAGTCCTTTCCACAGGGGGTTTCCACAGTGGTAGACTCAAAACAACTGAGTCGTGTCTGTCTCAAGACTCCAAGTAAAAGGTTCTGGTTGGGCTTCTTCTTGCTCGAACAAGATAACTGTCAAAATAAGGGCACTAAGTTGTTTTGAGTAGTCCAAGTCCATCAAATAGCCACCAGCCATACCCACGCGTCAGACAATACATATATGATATGACAAGACAAGACAAGACTACAAGAGAGGTATACAGTCTGTTAGATTCGTTCTAGGTTGTTGGTACAAGACTTGCAATCGATACAAATACAAATAATAAGAAAAGATACAATTCATGTAAGTGAGATACCACCAAAAGGTATGTACATCAGTGTCCTAATTAATTACAAGTCAAGGAAATGTTACAATACCAAGCCTAGGTCCTTGGGTGTCGTTCACATGCAAGATACACTATTCAACTCTATGGTCTCATAGGGTTCGGGGTTTCTAAAACTATGTTCTTGTTGCTTCTGATGATCTATGACACCCAAAATCCTATGCTACCATACCCATGACTTAGTATTATCTCACCCATGCAACCTGGACAACCCATAAGTGAATGTCCGCTCAAAACATCACTCACCAATAGTTTTCAAATCAAACATCCTTAATAAGTCCAAGGGTCCCAATTCTACAGTAAAACCTGAGTCCAAGGTCCTCAACACAAGTGGATACTAAGGGTCCTCAACTAGCCAAAGGCCAGTGATCAGCTCGTCCCAAAACCTAAGGCAAAAGGGACTAAACACTAAACGTTAAGGTCAACAACTGGATGACTTGACAAGGCTGGGTTTAGTAGTCGTCTAGCTAGTGATAGGCCCCTCCAACCAGTTGGCCTGAAATGGGTCAAGGGGAATGAGCTGAGTGAATTCAGTCCTTAAGAGATCCTTGCTAAAGGAGTATAGTCTAACAGATCAAGGAAAATTGGACTTAACCTGGCTCGAAGAGTCAGGAGCCAAAGTGCCAGAAAAGGGCAGTAGCCGGTTGTGGTCTGCAGATAGCTGGAACCTCTGTCCGACTAGCCGGCCAGTCTGTAAAGCAGTTGGCTAGTGCACCCAGAAATTGGGATGGCTAGTGCAGTCAGGAACTTGTGGTTTCCATAAATTTACACACAAGGTCTGATACCAAATTGACCTTAAGTGCCTACAATTGAAGAATCAATAAAACGAACATACATGCCATCTAAATTCATAAATGTTTACTTGCCTTGATTTGAATCGAGCAAAAAGTCTTCAAAATCACAACTCCTAAGCTATTACACTGTTAATAAATCTATAGCCAAAGGGCCAATCCTCACCAAATTCCCCAAACTACTACAAAACCACTCAAAAAGATCAACCCAGTTAGGAGGCGGAATTAAGCTATGCATGTTGGGATCCACGGCTAAAATGAAGTCCTAAACGAGAATCTCTAAGATGGGGAAGAGATCTTACCTATTGGAGCTTGGGCGAACAAGAAATCGATGGTGAATTGGTGAACGAGAAGAAGAGATGCAGTAGCCGGCCCAACTTCAGAAAAACGAGTCACGAGAAAGAAGAAAAAGAAATGGAGGGAAGGGGCTGGTTATATAAATGGGACATTTGAAAAATTATGAGAATGCCCATTGTCTATAAACTTGTGTAAAAGCAATTAGGAAATAGAGAGAATTTTGGGCATCAAAATGGTGTGCTACCTTCACAAAAGTTGAACGAAATAATTCCCTCTATCCAAAGAGCCCAACATTGACATGCGTCTTAATTTACGAAAATACCCCTCCAAATTCTCTAAATTACAAACTAGCCCTCCTAAGCTCAAGACTTAGCCTAATCTCAACCGAAGTAATTAAACCACTAAACTAACTAGTAAGCCCGCTTACTCTACATGTAAACACAACTAATTAAGATTAATTAGGGTCGGGGTCTTATAGATGTCCTCTCTGTGACACGTGCTAGGCAAAAGTTTCTCCTAATTAATTGCTCCAAAGATTTATTTTCAAGTTTACATGATTTAAAACAAGGATCCTGGTCTGTTGTTGAATCTTTTGAAGTGTTCGTGGTAATGAAAGTTCGTTGTGATTTAAATAAAACCGAAGATGTTTCCTTTGAGCGAGATTTTCATGGTTTGAAAATATACATCCAACACATACTTGAATTCTAACATTTTAATAGCGTTGATGAACTCATCCAACACACTATCAAGGCCGAGGATATTGCAAATCATCGAGCCACCCAAACATTTAGTGCATCTAAACGGGCAGCGCAAAAGTCTCCATTAAAGTCGGATTCTAATCGAAGTGGTTGTTCAAATGAATATATTCTTTCCAAACCTGAAGGTTAGAATAAGATCACATGCTTTAAGTGTCATCAACAAGGGCATCGGTCATTTGAATGTCCAAAACGAGTAAATTCCATAGAAGGTGAACATGATGTGCTAGATAAACCAAATGATCCTAAAAGGGTAGAGAGCTATACAAGTGGAGTCATTATATCCTGAGGAGGCTTTTGATGATGATGGGCCTAAAACTCTCAATAGACCTCAAGGAGACTAAAACTACTGTTGAGAAGAAATGGTTGTGGACTAATATCTTTCGCTCCAAAGGTATCATGAGTGGACAAGCTTGCACCTTTGTGGTTGGCGGAGGGGGTCCTGACAATATTGTACACCAATCTCTTGTAAACCGATTGAAGTTGAAGGTGCACAGGCATTATCACCCCTAATTTGTCTGATGTTAATGACAAACAGCGAAATGCGAATGCGACATACATGTCAGGTTACTTTTGTCATTGGGAAAGACTATTAAAATACAATTTGGTGTGATGTGCAACCGATGGATATTGATGATATACTATTGGGACAACTATAGATGTACAACAAGAATGGGATTGTAGGAATATGGGACAATGCATACAGTTTGTTCACAGTGGAAAGCATGTCACACTACATCTTATGAAGCCAAAACCTCCAAAAAAGGGATCAAGAGTAAGTGTCACAAAAGAAGTGCTTCAAGTACACCATGTCTACATAGGCAACGTGAAGAAAACTCGACGAAAGGGACAAACTCTTTTTTTACAACCCTGGAGAATGACGCAAAACGGATGAATTGTTGCAAGGAGGTCCATGGTCTACATATGGGACCCATGAAAGTTTAGAAATATTTTTTTCTTATTTTTATTTTCCTAATTATTTGGCATTAGTTTTCTAATTTTATTTAGTGAGTTGTAATTCGCGTAGTTTCCAATTTACTTTCCTATTTTGATTAGAATTCTTAGCCACTAAGGTCCTTTTCTTATTTATATGGCATTGTAGAGATTTAGATCTCATAGTTAAGATTAATAGAATTTTGTGGGTTTTGTCCCTTTGGAGGTGCATCGTCGTGTGTAGTCTCTGCAGGGACCTTTTATCGTGCTTCAGCAGTTTTCAAGCAAAGCCTAACCCTAGGGTCTTGCGTTAGTTAGTGCTGCCCACTATTTTGATCCAACATATATTTTGCTTGGATTTCTAATCTTTCCTACAAAATGTAACTCCTAATTCCTTTTACAATTCTTCATGTGTTTTTTTTTTTCTTTTCTTTTTTCATGACGTTACTATGATTGATGTTTAAGGTATACACACACTTGGAGAGCAGGCTTCTCCGGGAATGCATGGTTTGATAAGCTAGATTAAATATGTAATGCTTCCTGATAAACCTATTGCAGCATGATGCCCCTTTTTATTTTCTTATTATTATCTAATGGAAAATGTGATGCCCACTTTTCAGTAATCTAAACTATCCATATGCTGGAAGTTATTGTAATGGAGTTAAGAAATTTTTGGTTGCAATGCTGAGTGCATAGTTAGATCTTCTTACTTTTTCTTATTCTCCTCCTCCTTTCTCTCTATATATCTATCATCTATCTATTATATATATATGGGAAATGCTCCTAAGAGAGTAACTCTCACACTACTATGAGAGTAAGGGGGGGACCCAGTGGATCCACATCCAATGCCAGCAGCCTAAGTACGAGGGTCCCCCCACCCCCCGCCCCGCCCCACTCATAGTAGTGTGAGAGTTACTCTGATAGGAGCATTTCTCATATATATACATATACATATACGTATACGTATACGCATATATACGTATATGTATATATATACGTATATGTGTATATATATAGGGAAATATCATGTGCATCCATCCCTCACCATGTTATGGTGAGGGACAACATAGAAGGGTTGACTTTATAACTGTTGATTTTTGAAATATATATATATGCAATCCATATAGTGAGGGACCCCATTATATATATATGCAATCCGTAGCCTTTTCTAACTGCTGACTTTTCAAACCAAAATTGTGCAGTGGGCTGTTGTCGAATCACTTATTAAAGAGCTGCAGAAGATCGAAGGCATTGACCATGTTTCAAAAGGCCGTTTTTTCTTGAGCCCTGGTTTAGCCCCAACCTTTCAGGTATCTCCAACTTCAACTATATGACAAGGTTTTGTACCTAAAAAAGGAAGGAAGAAAGAAGTAGAAAAGAAAGATTACAGACTTGATTAGGTCCTTAGTTTAGTTTGACACCTTTAACATTTCACCCTGTCAACCTTATATTGCAAGTCTCAAATTTATGAACTTTCTCTTGATTTTTTTCAAAGTACTTGACACATTTTGTTGAATGATAGACTGAAGCTAGATATAGACATCTATCATAATTCATAACAAGGACATACATGTGCTGGTTTCTTATCCATTACTTTGATTGATGTGAAAATATTGCTGTCTTTAGAATATACTCGGCCTAATACAAAAAATACTGCAGAATGTTGTTGGAACTGCTACTAGTATTGTTTTGGTAGGATTCTGTACTGGTTAAGGGCTTGTTTGCCACAAATTTATTTTGGATGACAATAATACCCGCAGTCTTAATAAAAACTACAAAAGGTTAGGTTATAGGCACATGTGCAACTTGAAAAGCTCAGTCAGAAGCCTTGATAGCAGTTCTTTTGCCCCTAAATTGTCATGACCGGAAACCCGGATTTCAAAACAAGTTCATCTTTTGTGCCGTGAGTGATTTTTCCACATTCATGAGATTAGGCCAAATCAAGCTTTGCAGTGGAATCTATTTCCCAAACATCAAATAACATTTATTCATAACAGAGCACAAGTAAAAATAAACCTAATTCATTAATTTACTTTATTTGTCTAACCAAATATGAACTAAATCAAAACCTTATAAAACCTTGGCCAAGGGCCTCATTACAACTGCTCAAATTTAAATAAAACGAAAGCAAATCTAAATGCTTCTCTTGAGCGATCTTGACGTCTCTAGACTACGTCATCCGCACTCCATTCTTTGTATTCATGAGTTTGCCTTCGTAAGCATCATCCTCAGGATCCGATATTACTTCCTCCACTAGAAGTGCTGGGGAGTGGGTTAGATTTATGAAAATCCAGCAAATAAATAAGCGTGCATAAATGCCACATGCAATCATGCAAAATAAAATAATGATAGATAAGAAATTACATGAGGTCACAATTAAGATAACAATACAAGATTGTGCAAGATAGGATTATTGAGATTATAGAACCATTATCAATGAAAGATCTTAAGTTATTAATTAAGGCCTATAATACAAAAAGACACCACTTTGGACCAAGTGGTTATAAATAAGGTTTTTTGAACGCAACAAGAGCTGCCGAAAATTAGCAAGAGTGGTACCCAAAATCCCTTTTGGTAAACAAGAGCTATGAAATGGTTCCTTTTGGGGGACAAGAGCCATCAAGGTGGTATCAATTGTTGAAGGCTAGACTGTAGCTAGTAAATATATCTAGGCCAAAAGCCCCTACACAAGCAATTGCCCCCGCTGTTGTAAGTTAAACAGCTTAGTGGTGCTCAACTCATTCAAGGAGCTGAGATCTCAGTTCTATATTTAACATATAGGAACTCTTTCTAAATTCCATTAAGCTTACCACTACATCAAGGCTCCAGGTCCAGGCCATAAAGATAGTCTTCAAGTCTCTAGATCAATATTCCATGAGTGTAAATTTAGGATTTCTAGGTGTTCCCAATATTGTAAGGTCACAAACAAAGTAAGTGCAAGGTAAGGAATAAAAGATATACTCGGTGCCCTATTTTCTTTAGACTAGAAGCAATTCTGATCCATACTGGAGTTGAGTCACATATCTAGGATCCCAAGTTGGCACTTAGACGATTCATTAAGTTCCCTAGAAGTCAAGCTAAGCCCTCCTTACATCCAGTGATCGGGTAGCAGAATGGAATGGGGTAAGATCCAAACGATACAGCGATGGATCTTCAGCTCAGATACCAAACTTGTGTAGGCCCTACGATTAGTGCTTGCATGGCTGTCGAAGCACGTGTCCACAGACGCTTAAAATGCGTCTCCGCAAAGGCACTTTAACATGAGGATGCACCTCTTTGAGGGAAGAAAACCCACGATAATTTTATTCCAATAATCAATTCTGAGATTTTCATCTCTACAATGTAATATAAATAGGGAAACGAACTTGATGGCTATGAAACCTAATCAACTTGGAAAGCAGACTAAATTAGAAACTGTCCTAATCATACTTAAATAAAATTGGAATTTTAATAACAAGCAATTTAAAATAATTTCTGAACTACTTTGCTGGGCTCCACAGTTGGGTCATCCGTTCTGCATCAACTTTGGAGAGATGGAGAAGAAATAAGCGGATGAAGAAGTGAAAAAAAAATGGAAGAAGGAGAATTGAAGAAAAGGGGATAGATCCTCATATAAGGATGGGGTTTTAGGTATTTAAAAAAAGGGTCCTCCACTTAAAATAACATGGTGAACAAACTAACAAAAAGCAGGGGAAGACTGGCCATCAAAAGTTCTTGTGTCCCTAATGAAAGTTTCTCGAAACAAAGACCTATACACAACGAGCCCAACATTGGAATTTTCTGAAATTACGGTAAACCCCTCCAAAAATTACAAACCAGCCCTTGTAAGCACCAAATTCATTTTAACAGCGATCAAAACACTTAAATCACTAATCTAACTCCAAACTCACTCAATTAGCAACTAAACATGATCAATTACTGCTAATAAGGATTAATTAGGGTCGGGATCTTACATCCAAGTGTGTACAGGCACCCTTTTATTCAAATTTGCACTTTCTACTTTTGCCTCACTTCTTTTACTTACAACATGTAAATAGTTTATTCGCTTGCTTTAGCTTATTTTTTCTAAAAAGGGTATACATGCTTTATTAAAGTTTTTTGATCAATTATTTGGCATCAAATGAGTCTAATATTGATATATTATAGAATTCACAAAAAAAACCCTTATAATTTCTCAAATTTACAAATAGGTCCCTAAATATTCCCAAATTGTGCCTTAATTATATTTGTGCCCTAACCGTCAAATATGAGTTCATTTCCCCTAATTTTATTAATTTTATCATTTAATTCACATTGGGATCTTACAAAAACTAGAAGGATGAATGAAGAGAACTACATCCCAAAAAATGATGTAGAACAGTGCAAGGCTAAGCTAGATGATGTGATGAGATTAGAAGAAAATCTAAAAAAAAGGTCTTACCTAGTGCGGGTCTTGCGAAGTAGGGTCCTGGACGGGTCCAGACTGGAGACAGACCTAACCTTTGGTAATTTTGCACAGTGGTTGCTCTGAGGTCTTAAACCTGCATTATCTCACATGGCACTTGAGAATTGAGATTTTTACCATTGCTCCAAAGCAATGACCCTTAGATCAACTAGACATTCACAAATAAAATTGAAAATTCTGTTTGCACGTCTTTTATGGAATTTCAATTATTGAATTAGAGATGACACTAAGCTTGCCACAATCCGACAATGAGAACCTCCCAAATTTGAATTGGGAGTTGCAATGGAAGAAAAAAGTATTCCACTAGCTTAGGAATCAATCCAATTTCAAATAGAATTACTATCCCTTTAGAGGATTTGACAAAAGGTTAGGTCCAAGGGCTTATTTGCAAATAATGGAACTAAAATGGGGTTCACAGATAATGTTCCAATTCATATGAAATAGCCCACAGTTGTAATTGTTCCAACATATTTTGTTATCACAGAAAAATATTATGATAATGGGCTCCAAGAAAAAGAGGTTCAAAGATGCCTAAATTAGGCTCCATTGATGTTCGGCCGTGGATATGAGATGTAGAGAATTCTACCACTTCGTTTATTGGATATGAGCATGGATGAAAATAGCGGTAGTGGCGGGCGTAGCGGCCCGTCGCCAAAATGCTACGAAGCGGGCGATATGTAGCGTAGCGGCGTAGCGGTGTGTTTTGAAAAAGACATCCAAAAATTCTGAAAATTTTCCAGAAAGTCAAGAATATTGTAAAATGATAGAAAATGTGTTTGTTTTGCAAAAGTAATTAAGATAAGGGGGCGTAGCAGTCCCCTCATTGTATGACGTCCTGTATCGCTCTATTAATAGAAAATAATAGTAATGATCATTTTCTCCACCTCTATTCATGTTGCTTAGTTATCCTAACTTAGAAACTAATGAAATGCTCTTAAAAAAAACTTGAGAGTTAGGTCTTAGGAATTCAATAACAAACAATGTACAATGAAGTGGCTGGTGAACAATCATTCAATCAATACTCCAACATTCAACAACAAATGAGAAATGACATAAAAATGAATAACTTCATAAAAAAACAATATACAATTCTACTTATAGAGTATAGATATAGAGTTTGTGAATGAAGGAATACCTTGGCTAGTCCGCTCCGCTCTAATACCAAAGGGAATGTCTTCCATGAATGACATCGTTGTCCTCATCCTTGTCGGTGTTGCCCTTAGTCATATGCCCACCATATTGAATTTGGTTTTGGTGGGCATTGGGATCATCAAATCCAAAGAAGGCACCAATACCATAGGAACTTGGAGGAGGTGGTGGAGGATATCTATATTGCGTTTCACCATAGTCACCATATGAGTAGGACCCTGAAGCCGAAGATTATTCATCTTCTTATTGTAATTGACCATATTGAAAATAATGTGATGGTCCTTGTGGATGTGGCCAGGAGTCCGAATATGGTTCATTGTAACAAGTGTTCCACGATGCAGCTTATTCTCCTCCAACATCCCCACCCATATTTCCTTGCTCATTACTGTTTCCAGGAGGTGAGACTCTTCGACGCCGTTGATAACCACGGTTTGGATCAAATCTTTCAGTTTCAGGAAACTCATGTACGTCCTCTGCAAGAACTGCATCTTCGTCATCATGTTGATAATATTCATTAGTACCACCTGTCAATCTAGGAACGTGTATTATTATGTTAACCATAACTTAGGAACTTGAGTTGTAATTAGAAAGGTAGCTGTAACTTAGAAACTTGATTTGTATTAGGATTCTAATAATAGGGTAATCCACCCTTATATAATGAGAAGGATGCAACCCTATGGCCAGTTTGGCACTTTACTTTTAAAATCAAGTGGAGTGAAGTGAAATAAAAAGTATGAATAAAAAATGTAGTGGGTTATGATGGTATTTTGTTTTTAGTTGTTGGGGATAGAATATTGTTGACTTTCGGTATGGAAAATGGAGTTTTTTTGTCTTTTAGTGAGTAATTATTGTTGCTTTTTGACTTTTTGTTGGAAAAGTTGGAGAGAGTATGAATAAAATATAAGTGACTTTTTGACATTACTCTACTTGACTTTACAAGTAGAAATACCAAACTAGCCCAGGGGTACACGATTTTCTCCAAACAATTTATTCTTCCCATGCATCTATTTGTGACACGATATCAGAGCCTAGGGTCGACAGCCACTGTATGTGCCCTAGTGCTCTAGTTTCCTCAAGCTATAAGAATCTATAGATCCTCCTTGACATCTTCCACGTCTGAAAGCCTTCGATGTGTCTCCGATCATTACAGATCATCTCAGATCAGGTGTAGCCCACCTGAGATCATCTTCAGCACGTCTGCGGAACCAACCCTTGTTGGTCGACTGGACTTCTTAGTAATTGTGGCGATTTTTCAGGAATTTTTTTTCCATCCAAGGTAGGTCTTCTATCACAATCTGTGGAAATTCGATTTTCTCCCTCTAATTTCATCTCAGCCGTCCAAAATCAAGGATATTGATTTTTTTTTTGCTGAAACTTCTTCCGTCACTTGCGTAAACATTCTGTGCCCTCATCCCCGACCTCAGATCTGTACTCTGATCATCTGGTGGGGCCCACGAACAAAACCCAACCTCTGTGCAGGGTCGTCAGGGACTGTTCGGCATCCCCAGACCAGAATAAAAAAAATAAAAAATAAAACCCATAGAAGACGGAAGAAGAAAGAAGCAGAAGAGGGCACATCTTCACCGAAGGACTTCCTCGGCCTCAACATTAGTTTCTGGTTTCCAAATTGCTGCTTTATGACTTCCCCCGTATCAATTTGAGGGGGGGTGTCAATCTAGGAACTTGTATTATTATGTTAATCATAACTTAGGTACTTGAGTTGTAATTAGAAAGGTAGCTATAATTTAGAAACTTGATTTGTATTAGGATTCTAATAATAGGGTAATCCACCCTTATATAATGAGAAGGATCAACCCTAAGGGGTACATGATTTTCTCCTATTATTCTCATGCATCTATTTGTGACACCACCTATCTTACTGTCTTTTCTCCATCTCCCCCATCTCCTCCACCATGGCTGCGCGAAGAGACAGTGATGGAACTACCTTTGTCAGAAGATACAATATGAGTAGGTTCTTTTCCACTCCTATGTGCACTTGTACTGGTACTTTCTCCTTGACGTGGCTGACCTTCTGTAGCTACCTCACCCATTTCCTCATCTATCAACCCCTGAACCGTTTGCTGAAAGCTCGAATCTGAATCTAGCAGTGGATCCTCTATCTCGGCTAGCCATGGGAGTAAGGGGTCGTCATCTCTAAATATGCGATCCAAATTAATAGGACAATAAGCAGGATCATCTCTTGCCCTTCTCTCTCTAGTTTTGTTTCTCAACTTCAGATTGTAATAGCAGTACACAAGCTTGTTGAGTTTGTGCATGATAAGCCGATTCCTGGGCTTTGTGTGGATCAAGGAGAAAGTGCTCCAATTTCTCTCAGAGTTTGAAGATGTCTCCTTAGATATGGAGCGCGCTCTCCATAATTCATCCACCAATAAGCTGAAATGCAAAATAAATAAAGAAAATTAGATATTTGTAATCCTTAAGTCCTTTTAATCAATTAAGATAAATAGATTAAGACTATTAGGTGGGGTCTTTTGTGCATAGTCATACCAGGTGGCATCCTTCCAATCGATCGTTGCACAAGAGGGTCAGCAAAGGTTCCTCTCCTTTGTGATATCTACAATGTGAAAATTAGAAATAAACCAGTAAACCCGTACATGTGTATGGCAGCATTATTAAATTCTCTTAAGTAACCACTCACTCACCTCTTGTATGGCATTGATTTGATCATCTTCATTTAACAATCTCTTCAATACCTCCCATAATCCTACCCGCAAGTCCGTATCTATTGCTTCGGTGTGTAATTGGGCATTGCGGTAATAGAATTCGGGATTCAGAAAATAACCTACATTGAAAATAAGTAGAATGTACTGTGAGCAAACAAGACAATAAATACACGAGTTAGGAAAATAAAAAAGTATCAAAGATATATATCAATTGCCTACAGCATGCAATGGATGGTGCAACTGATCGTTCCACCGGGCATCAATATTTTTTATATATTCTTCGTGATATCTAACATTTTCCACAATAGCTTGTTTTGCCTGATCCATTGCTTCATATATAAAGCACATTGTCGGCTTCTCATCACCATCTACAACCCACAACACTTTAACTAAAGGCTAAAAATCCCTTAATATCTTCCCCACTTTCTTCCAAAATTTATTGTCTCTCATCAAGTTTGGGACCTCAAACTCCGGACCACTTGTTGCATTGCCCCATCTCGAACGAAGTCATACTTCTGATGCAAACATCTGAATCAGTTTCGTTCTAAACCTTACAAGGCTTTTCACAGCCAGAAAATGGGCTACAAACCTAGTTGGTCCTGGACGCAGCAAGGCATGGTTATTTGTGTATCTTTTTATCAAGCTTAACACCCATGAATGATCATATGTAAATCTTGTAATTCCCCTAATGCCTTGATCACTGAAGCCACTTTTTTTTTCCTTCCAATCTCTTCCAAGATGAGATCTATGTAGTGTGTTGCACATGGGGTCCAAAATAAATGAGTCCTCTTCTCCATTAACATCCTACCTGCTGCCTTAAAATTTGCACCATTATCCATAACAATCTGCACAATATGCTCTTCTCCAACACTTTCCACACAACTTTATCTATAAGACTGAATATATATTTAGTTGTCCGTCTATGTTCAGTTGCATCGATGGAATTCACAAAGACGGTCTCGGTGACTGAATACACCAAAAAGTTTATTAATTATGTTTGTACCGCTGATCCACCCATCACACATCATGGTAACACCATTTTGCTGCCACATGGGCTTAAACTTTTCCACCCGTGCCTTTATTTCTTTGTATTCTTCTTCTAGATATTTGGTGCCCACTTCATATACAGAAGGCGACTGTATACCCCACCCGGCTTCGGCGGCAACATCAAGAATAGATTGAAAATAAGGGGAATCTTTGTATTCTTCTTCTAGATATTTGGTGCCCACTTCATATACAGAAGGCGACTGTATACCCCACCCGGCTTCGGCGGCAACATCAAGAATAGATTGAAAATAAGGGGAATCTATTGCTGTAGAGGGTATGTTCTTATGAATTAACCATTTAGTTGTAGCTTTTGCTAATCTATCTCTTGGATTCTTCAAAGCCCCTTTGAGAACATTTGATATCTTTGGCTGCTTAGCTCCTTCCGATCTATGTGCTAGAGGATCAACCGGGGGAGGAGCTGCTCCTCTAGTAGAAATTATTTCTACATCATCATCCCATTGACGGGTGCTAAATGCTCTACGCAAGGCCCCCGCATTGCCCTTGCCCTTACTTGACACACTAGATGACCCCCCTCCTTCATAGTATGCTCTTCCACTAGATGCACGATGACGACGCTCTTGTTCTTCTTGGTGCGTCATGACTGACTGTCGGCGTGCAGTTGTCATTTCATCCTCATCATCAGAATCTTCAAGGGCTTCATCCCCAAATACCTCATAACGGGTAGCATCAACATCTTGTTGCCGTGCCTCTTTTCTTTTATTTCTACTTTTATGGCTTTGTTTTGATTCAACAAAGCTCTCATTTGTTCTTTCACTTCCCTCGATACTTCAGTACAGCCTGCAACATTGCCAGCAACATGGGCCAAGTGTTGCTTGAATCTTGTAATGCCCCTAGTGGTTACTTTCCCACAAAAGTTACACTTGATTTTCAATCGGTTATTCTAAATTGCCTGACCAAAACTTCATGCAGGATCAATTTCACACGGCATTTTCAATTGTCTGTTAGAACCTGTGATGCATGGATACTTCAAAATGGGCAACTTATCATGTCGTATCGTATCCGATACTTCACTTTTTATGTGTAAAATTTGTATCCCTACCGTGTCTACGGCGTGTCATTGCCGTATCCGTGCATCATAGGTTGGCACACACAATGACACAAATAGAATTGTTGAGTACCTATAAAATATGAAAAAATGTTATAATGTGCAATGAGAGAAGGAAGGAGACGAGAGTTGGAGAGAAACTAATCCCTCAATGGAGGATCGTTTGTCTATTTATAATCTCATTATACCCTAATCAAGGGCTTTAAACATGCTAATCAATACAATCAGAATAATAAATAAATCAATATCCTAGTCTATACAAGGAAGTAATATGAGACAAATCAGCAACACAATCTCAGACTGAATCCTACACATGGGATTTTATATACAACTGTATACGGGCCTTGATGGGCTGGGCCTAAGTGGGCCTAAGCCACACTATCTTCTACACCCCCTCAAATTGATGTGGTAATGCAGAAAACAACAATTTGTTAGTGAGATCATGATGGTGCGCTTTTGTGAAGATATCCGCCAACTGGTCATGAGTAGAGACATGAGGCAAAGTTATCTTTTCAGTGACAACATGCTGACTGATGAAGTGATAATCAATCTCAATGTGCTTCGTCCGTTCATGAAAGACCTGATTGTTGGCAATTCTGGTGGCACTGATATTGTCCCCATGAAGAGGTGTAGAACTACCAACAATGACACCGAAGTCACAGAGAAGACGGCGTGGCCAAATGATTTCAGCACTAGCGGGCGACATCGCCCGATATTCGGCCTCAGTAAAAGACTTTGACATGGTGGTTTGCTTCTTGCATTTCCACAAAATCAGAGATTCCCCAAGAAACATACACCAGCCAGTGGTAGATCGCCAAGAATCAAGGGAACTAACCCAGTCGGCATCCACATAAGCTGATAATCGCAAAGAAGTACTAGAAGGGTAGAAGAGACCATGGGTAAGAGTGCCTTTAACATAGCGAAGTATGCGCAAAGCAGCAGCAAGGTGAGGTTTGTGAGGATTGCTCACAAACTGGCTAACCGTATGAATTGCATGAGAAATATCAGGCCGAGTCATAGTTAAGTAGAGCAAACTACCAACTATCCGCCGGAAAATAAAGGGATCATCCAGGGGAGGGCCATCATCCGTACTGAGTTTGTTGTTTAAGTCCATGGGCGTATCAAAAGTGTGAGCATCATCAAGTTTTGCCGAGGTGGTCAAATCGGTAGCGTATTTACACTGATGGACCCAAATGCCTGATTTGGTATGCAAAAACTCGAGCCCTAGAAAGTAGGTGAGAGGACCAAGATCCTTCATTCTGAAGTGGCGAGTGAGATGGTGTTTGAGATCCGTAATGCTAGCAATATCATTGCCACTGATAATCATATCATCAACATAGACCAAAAGGAATGTTTAGCCCTTCGGTGTCCATCTAAGAAATAGTGAACTATCAGAATGACTGACAACATCTAGCTTGAAGAATTGTTTCCCGGAATTTATCTAACTAAGCCCTGGGAGCCTGCTTAATGCCATAAAGAGATTTCCGCAACTTACAAACATGTTGAGGACAAGCATATCCCGGAGGAGGTTTTAAGTAGACAGTCTCTTTCAAATCGCCATGAAGAAAAGCATTTTTGACATCTATTTGCCATAAAGGCCAGTTGCTAGCTACAGTGACACAAAGAATAGTACGAACGGTGGTCATTTTAGCCAGTGGTGCAAATGTCTCCTCATAGTCAATTCCATACTCCTGTTTGTAACCCTGTGCAATCAATCTGGCTTTGTAGCGATCAAGACTCCCATCACAGTTAACTTTTACATAGTAGATTCATTTACTGCCAATCACAGAGGCTCTTTCAGGAGTCGGTACCAAGTTCCATGTCTAGTTTGCTTCAAGAGCAAGCAATTCCTCATTCATGGCATCCTGCCTGTAAGCGATCTTTGAGGCCTGTGAATATGAGGTGGGTATAGGAGCACTATCTAAAGTGGAATAGAGAGCAGGAAATCCATAACGATTAGGGGCAACGGAAAGACAACTAGAGCGTCGCAGAGAGATGATACTATCAGGAGCATTATTACCTGCTAGTTCAGTAGGCGGCACTAGGAGAGGATCAAGAAAGGGAGCCACCATAGGAGGGACCGTGTTACGCCGAACATAGACTTTGGGAAGAGATGATGGAGAAGCACATTCCTGGAATTGTGGCAAATAGGACACAATAATAGGATGATGATCCAAGCGTAAGGAAAAGAAAGGAATATGTTCCAAGAAGATCACATTACGAGATATGCGCATGTGTTTCTCGTACTGATCATAACACAAAAAACCTTTGTGTTAATTACTGTAGCCAAGAAAAATGCATTTGGCAGCCTGTGGTGATAACTTAGTGCGCTCAGTAGGAGGAAGATGAACAAAACACAAGCAACCAAAGACACGTAAATGAGTATGAAGGGGTATGACCAAAGAGAACTCCGTAAAGAGTAGTCTTTCCTAGAACAGTGCTAGGAAGACGGTTGATAAGATACACAACAGTCTGTGCAGCATCACACCAAAATTTGGGAGGGACTAAGGATGCAATTAAAAGAGTACGAACAATTTTAAGAATATGTCTGTTCTTTCTTTCCGCAATCCCATTTTGCTGAGGAGTATGTGGAGAAGATTTTTGGTGAAGAATGCCTTTATCAGAAAGGAAGGCAAAGAAATTATGAGACATGTATTCTCCATCGGAATCTGATCTAAGAGTCTTGATAGCTTTCTGAAATTGGGTTTGGACCATGTTATAATTTTTTTTGAAAAATGGAGAAGACTTCATATTTCAAGCGCATAAAGTAAATCCAAATATAACGAGAATGGTCATCGATAAAGGTTAGATAGTACTTAAATCCCATCCTACTCAAGTTAGGAGCAATTCCCCAAACATCAAAATGAATAATGTCAAATGATGCCAATGCACGAGAATTATGAACATAAAAGGACAAAATGTGACTCTTACATAAGCAACAAGTTTCACACTTTGATTGAGATAAAGAAGACATCATTTTATTATCAATAGTAGAATCCAAACGACCAATCTTAAGTAAGGAAATCAAATGGGCATTGTTCACGTGACCCAGACGTTTATGCCAAACAGTCCACAATTTATTGAAATTATTAGAAGAAGAGGCAAAGAAAGAATGATGTCCAATGTCCAGCAAAAATAGGTGCCCATGTTTACTCCGTCGCGATCACCTTCCCAGTTTGTCGCCTCTGTATAACACAACCAGAGGAAGAAAAGTGAACAAGATAGCCATCATCAAGAAGTTGTCCTATAGAAAGTAAATTGGTTGATAATTTAGGAACAAAGTAAACATTGGGAAGGGTGATGGACTAGCCAGAGACAATAGATAAAGTAATGGTACCTACTCCATAAATGAGTAGTTTATCACCATTAGCAGTGGTTATTTTCTCTTTTCCAAAGGGTGAGAATCTGTAAAGCTATGTTCTACAGATGTCATGTGGTTTGAGGCTCTTGAATCTAAAAACCATCTGGATGAGGTGATAGGAGAAGAAAGATATGCGGAGGAATGAAAGGCAAGAAAAGCTATAGAGGAATGAGTTTGATACCGACCACCAGAAAAGCCCATTTACGCATATGCGGAGGTGACTGTGCTTTGAATTAGTTCTTGAATCTGAGCAGGAGTCATGGATATAGCCCCGGAGGAAGTGCTTCCTGTATCAGATAAGGGTGCTTGAGCCTGAAAAGCAGCTGGAATATTCTGTCTTGGCATATTGGAGGGAGGCTTCTTAGGCTGTGTCTCATTCCGTCGCTGTAGGCTGCGACAGTCATCAATAAGATGACCAGACCGTTTGCAATATCTACAAACCAATTTCTTGCGGCAATTTTTGGCAATATGACCGAAGCCTTTACATTCATAACATTGAGTCAGCATTGGATTTGGGGTTGCCAGAAGAGCCGAGTCAGCAGGAAAAGGCGCAAGGAAGGCTTTTGGTTATTCTAGAATAGTACGCTGAGAGGTGAGACGAAGTTCTTCCTGAAGGACTTCTTGAAAGCACGTATCAAGATTAGCAGAATTTTCTCTATTCAAGAGGGCAGACCCGCTAGATTCAAATTCTAGTCGTAGATTCATAAGAAACTGGCTAATGTGAGTTTCTTCTTGTAACTACAGAGCCTCATATAGAAATCCAGAAGAGACTGTTTGGATCAACATGGAATCCCTTTCAGTCCATAAGGTGAGGAAACCATTAAAGTATTCCTGCACCGATTTATCCCCTTGATTATATTTAGCAATTTCACTATCCAAGTGAAACTTCTGGGCCTTATTGGTTTGATGATAGACTTTCTTGAGATGAGCCCACATAGCAGCTGCGGTAGTGTAGGCTTGAAGAGCCACAGCAAGAGATGGATCAATGGAGTTAAGGATCCAAGTGAGCACTTTAGCATTTTCTTTGGACCAGGTGGCTAAGCTTTTTGAGTCAGTGGTACTTGTCGTCTGAGGCTTAGTGATCGATCCATTAAGATAACCAAAAAACCCTCGTGCTTCAACAAAGTTCTTTAAATGGAAGGACCAGGACATATAATTCTTCCCGTTAAATTTAATTGGGATAACATTGTAATATCCTAGATTTTAGATTTCCTATTAGATTATTAGAACCTCACGTGTATTATTATTGAATGAAAGAGGAATTGTTTAACAACTCTGATGAGAGGAGATTGGACGGGACTCTATGTCCAGTTACAAAGAAATTAGGACTCTACCTCTCTGTTGCCTATATTAACAACCAACGACCCCTTTTGGAGTATCATATTCAATTCTTTCCCTTGAGAGAAAATCTGAGAGAGAGAGAGAGAGAGAGAGAGAGAGAGAGAGAGAGAGAGAGAGAGAGAGAGAGCTTGGTCGTTGGAATCCAAGGGAAGAAGAGGAAGAAGTCAGCGGGAAGACGAACTACAATCGCGTATCAAAGGTGAGTGGATCTTCCTAAATATCTAGATGGTTTAATTAAGATGAATCATAATGGAGTATGATTTAATTATCCTGTACGGTAATTATCTGTAGCCTTGAAATAGATTTGAAATCTGTTTTGAGCCAAGGAATTGTGTAGGAATGGCTGTTTGTATGATACAATTAATCTGGAGTGAAAATCCCTGAGCATCCATCGAATAGGCTTGCAAATTGATGGGAAACAGAGGCTGGCATCAATGTGCAAATTGACAGTGGAGAGTTGTGGGACACCCTGGCCCACAGTATGGATGATCTGAACCAGGGAGTAGGAGGCCTATCCCTAGTCGACCATGGAGGATATGGACCCAAGGGAGGTGGGCCCCGTTTGGGCCACCATCCATGTATTTCAGATCCCAGAAGCGTGAATGAGGAAACAAAACCAGATTTGGTCGTTTGTAGTTGTGGGACCCACTACATGGTCTAATCTGGAATCAAGACCATACATCCTAAAGGGGACACATGGTCGATCCTTGTGTAGGTGGACATCTTGTACAGTGGGCCCCGTCCATGATATACCTATTAGCCATCACAATTGTATGCGTCAATGCACTGTTCTGGTCGACAGTGGTTGTGGGACCACTGGGACCACCTGCTCTGAAATCAGTCCCCTTATCTTACATGGGACTCTTGGTCGACCATAGTGCTGGTGGACCCAAGGGAAGTGGGTTCCATCTGGTGATACATCTTATGACTATCCAATTGCATACGTGATTTGTCTACATAGAGTTTCTTTGAGATTGTTTTGACTAGTGGGCCCCAAGGTATGATCTGATGATGAATCTAATCCCTTAGGATGGAAGTTTAACCCTGGGCGACCATGTAGTCTAGGTCTGATCATGGATTAAATCCAGTGGGACCCACTGGATTTTATAATTTAGTACCTGTAGACGTGAAACACTTGTTGTATGGGTACTGTGTAGTATACACATGGCTGGATGGGTTTTGTGATTGGGGAGATAACCCTAGGCTTGATATGTAATTACCATCTTACCCTCTCTAAATTTAATTGCATGATTCTGTGTGGTTTATAATAAATTGTATGGACTATTTGGGAAGGTTGGCATGTTTCGGTTACTTGTGTAATATATTATGAAGGTGGACCACTCCGATATTATTTCTTAACTGTTATGATCAGAAGTGGGCCACTAATCTGATAAGGACTTGAATGGGGCTGGGTCCACACTACTGTTTGTGTATGTTATGAATAATGAATTCTAGTTGCTATGTGATTATGATATATTGTGCACTGGTCCCAGATTTTGGGATGGTCCCAGACGTGGGATGTTGGACTTAGTGTTCGGGCCGTTATAACGGCTGGTCCTTAATGGACGTGATGGGCCATTTTGATGGCTGGTCCTTAGTGGACGTGAGTGGCCATTATGATGGCTGGTCCTTAATGGACGTGATGGGCCATTTTGATGGCTGGTCTTTAGTGGACGTGAGTGGCCATTATGATGGCTGGTCCTTAGTGGACGTGTCTGATGAGACAGGGTCATGGTGACCGGTATACATGTATACGATAAGGCCTTTGAGGCGTGGTGATGTGCATGGGCATGGAATTGTATGTGAAAGAATCTTAATAATATTTGATTATTGATCTAAACCTGCTGAATTATGTGATGTTATATTTTATGTGATTATGTAATTAGGAATATTCATTCACCAGTAGTACTGATGTTGTGTTACCCCCTTCAGGTAATCATACTGCGGGCGGGACAGAGCGGAACGATGTTCAGCACATAGATTTCAACACGCGTGACTGACAAGAGAGAACGAGAAAAGATAATTTAGTGGATAGGGGGATAGCCCTTAGGAAATTTATTAAAGTTTTAGTACATTATTGATGCAGACAGAACATATTAAAGTATGAGTATTTATAACTATTAATTAATTGAAATTATTATTTGATTTAAATCCCAAATGCTTATGAGAATTATTTGATGAATGTATGGTAATTATTGCCAAGTTATCACGATCCGGATATCCGACAGGAGCCCGGAATTTGGGTCGTGACAAACATCATACTTGTCCATTGCAGAATACGATAGAAGAAGGTCAACAGAGCGCAGCAGCACTACCAATCAGTAGTGGGTAAAGAAGAGAACAGCCCGTATCAGCAGAAGAAGGTGAGAAACAACCCACAGATAACTTGATAACCAGTAACAGAAGTTGCAGAGGCTTCTAATCAGAACAGCACACAAACGAGTGCAATTTTGGCACTAAACCAATCCAGGCGAACTGGAAAAAGGAGGTAGGATCCCTGCATGGGGCCCACAGATGTATCTGATTGGTGATCAGATTAGTAGCTAGAGGCCAGTATCTAATTTCCTTTCTAGCGGTACAAGTTTCATCCAGATCCGTTCAGAATCAAGGATTTTGTGTGGCTGTGATGAAAACTATTTCAAAAAGTTGAATAATAACAAGATGGATCAAAACACCTACCTCTGATCTCTGAAAAATGCTGAAAAAATCTCCAAAAAGGCAAGGAGAGATGGGCAACCAAGGCTGGAGGGAGGCTTGTGGATTTTGTGATGATTGCAGGTGGGCCACTATGATCACGGTGATGAAACAGTAGGTTTTCACCTACGTTTTGCTTCCAAAAAGCACAGGTCCGTGATCTGTGTTGCTCTGACGATGTAGATGAGATCTCCAAGGTATTATGGCTTTGATACCATGTTATAATGTGTAATGAGAGAAGGAAGAAGGAGAAGAGAGTTGGAGAGAAACTGATCCCTCAATGGAGGATCGTCTATCTATTTATAATCTCATTATACCCTAATCAAGGGCTCTAAACATGTTAATCAATACAATCAAGATAATAAATAAATCAATCACCTAGTCTATACAAGGAAGTAATATGAGACAAATTAGCAACACAATCTCAAACTGAATCCCACACGTGGGATTTTATATACAACTGTATATGGGCCTTGATGGGCTGGGCCTAAGTGGGCCTAAGCCACACTATCTTCTACAAGTAGTATGTTAAAATTTAAAAAAAAATTACGTGGGGGGAAACATATATCTAGCATTTAAGAGTTATTCTCAAGACATTTGATGGGTATTTCATAAGTTAAATTTTTTTTTTAAAATAAAAAATTCAGAAAATAGAGAACCAAAAAAACTTAAAAAAAAAACACAAAAATGTGTTGGCTTAATCTATGGGAAACATACTTCAGTACTTTGTGAGCCATATTCAACACATTTGATTGGTTTTCAATTATTAAAAATATGTTGTTTTTTTCAAAAAATTAAAAAAATCCAAAAATAATAAAACAAATGAAAAGCATATTTTTTTGGATCGATCTATGAAAAACATAGATCTATCATTTAGAATGCATTTTCAAGTAGTTTCATGGGTTGTCCATGAGTAATCATATTTAAAAAAATATATATAATAAATCTGAAAATAAAAAAATCAATCAAAATTCAAAATGTGATGGATTGATCTATGAGAAACATAGATCTATCATTCACAAGCCATTTTCAAGTGGTTTCATGAGTTGTTCATGAGTAATCACATTTTAAAAAATAAATAAATAAATAAACCCAAAAATTAAAAAAAAAGCATGAAAATGTGATGGATTGATCTATGAGAAACATAGATCTAATATTTACAAGCAGTGTGCATGATCAAAGGGAAACATGGATCTAACAATATTACAAGGCAAGGAAGCATTATCATGTGATTTATAGTGGTTAGAGAGATGATCTCAAAAGCCAAAACTAGGAAAAATCCCAAAGAAAAAACATACCTAGAATCTTGATGAAGATGGAATGGAAGCTTGGATCTTGTGTTGATTGTTGATTCCTTGTATTTGATGTTTGTTGTGGTAAAATCTTGTGTTGGGAGGCACTTAGAAGGATTCATAGCAGTAAAAATGGAGAGAAAGGTGAAAAGAGAGTGAAAAGGAGCAATTAGGGCCAGCTGGTGGGGTATTTAAACCCCACCGCCATGTAGCGGCCACTACGGGTGCGATACCCAATAAGTTCCATTTGGCTGCCACAACCGATATTTTCATCCATGGATATGAGGACTTGACACATGTGAATATGGGGGGCTGGGAGGTGTCAGATTAATTGGGTTTGGCTGCTGGTTGTAACAGTTGGCTGTTTTGAGGTTTTGGATGGATAGTAAATGGGGATTTGAAGTCTGATTTGGGGATCTGAAGGTGTATGGCTTGTGGCCACTTTGGATGCTTTGTATGGAGCTTGGCAGATGCAAACAAGGTCAATGAATGATCTGTCAGGCCAGATCTGTGAGTGGGGTTTGTCAGCCATTGAGTTTTGACGAAATAGAATGTCGACGGGTGGATTTTTGGGTTTGGGAACTCTGAGCCTCGGCTAATGTATATGGAGGGGTGATGGTTGGCAGCTATGGAGGTTCGGCTAGGGGCTTGGTTTTGATTGGGTTGTACGAACAATGAGAAATTATGATTTTGGGCTGTTCAAGGTGAAAGTGATGATGTAAAAGCAATGATCAAAATAGCGGTTGAGGTGGGTGTAGCGGCCAGTAGCGAAAATGTTATCTAGTGGGCGATACGTAGCAGTTGCGGTGATAAGTAGCGGCGTGGCATTGTGAATTTTTTAAGTTGTTAAAAGAATTCAAATCTTGTGTAGCAACCAATCTTGTGTTTTTTTAGTGATATAGAACTAGATAAGGGTAGAGAGCTTTAGGAATGGCCGTTGAAGGGAAGAAATAGGAAAAATAATGTTTTAAATTAAAACTGCTTGAATAAGTTTTAGACCGTAGCGCCGCTATTTTTAAAATAGTGTAGCAGCCTTAACCACTATGGCCGATAATGTGGCTGCTACACAACATAGAAGAGGGAAGAAGGAGAAGATACCTGATTCGCGATCTCACACCCAATGGTCTCACACCAGATCCTTTAGCAGGAGAAGTATCCAAAAGCATCCATTCATTGTCATTAACCATTAACTAAGAAAGAGATCTTTACAATGATTTTATAAAGAATACCTAACCCTAAATTGGATCTCAGCATTAAAATATATCAAAGGTTGAGATTAAAACATTAATAACAAAATTAATGGACTTTACATACAATTCTGCTGAAATAAAATAAATAAATAAAACTATTAGAATTAATTGTACCAAGATGGGTCGTATGGTCCATATGATCGTACGATCAGTTGGATGGGTCCCATGGATGAACACCACTTGATCTTCAATTCTTGATTCATCTCGATCAAGTTTCAGATTGGGCTAGATCCGACTGTTGATCTTTATTAGACCTAGGATCCGACAGTGGATCCTTGCCAAGATTTAGATCCAACAGTGGATCTTTGCTAGAATCACAATGCAACAGTGGTTATTTGCCAGAATCTCGATCCAGTGTGGATCTTTGTCAGAATCTATGATGCCCAGATATGGCAGGGACACGCCATAGACATGGTGGGGACACGGATTTTACATGTAAAAAGTGAAGTATCGGATACGATATGTTGCCCATTTTGAAGTATCCGTGCATCATAGGTCAGAATTGCAATCTAACGGTGGATCTTTGTTAGAATGCAATCTAACATCTGGCAGTGATCATCCATCCATAAGGAGGCATGTGTGTATCTTCTTGGCCTTTTTCTTCCTCTTGCAAAATTTGAGTGGAGGAAGTGCGATGTCAACATCAAAGAATATTGCTGATTCTTGACAAAAGCCACTTGAAAAGACATCCCAAATGGTACGATATTGTTTATATTAGAGCTGTTTACAAAAACGCCCGTGTTTTCATTAAACCTCAAAAACACCCTTATATTTTGAGTTTTTACTTAAACAGCCTTTGACTAACAGTCATACTTAACCAAAAGTAACTGACGTTTGTACTCTCCTTTTCTTATTTTATTTTCCCATTTTATCCATTACAAAAACAGGGCTCACTCTCCTTTTCTTATTTTATTTTCCCATTTTACCCATTACCAACAAGGGCTCTGTGTTCATCCTCATGAGTCCGGATGGCTTCTCTCGATCACTCATCCTCAACCTTCTCTTTCTCTCTTTGGGGTCTCTTCGCAACACCATCAAACTCTAAAAATTCTTTCAACTTATGAAAATAAGAACTTTAGATGTTCCAAATTTTTTGAGTCATTCACTTTTGGTATTTTCATGGTGTAAACACTTGGTATTCCTTTTGTAGTTATAAACATGTGTCAAGTTTACAAGGGAAAGTCAAAAATAAAATATTACGTAAGATTTGTGTCCAGCTGAAGACCATCCAAGCCAACCCATACGTGCCATCCTCTTTCCATTTTACCATGCATATTCAATTGAGATGTGTTGCCATATAATTTATGCCGTGATGGATGTCGGATCTCTTTCCATGTTTACTTCATTAATCAAGAGACATGAGATTACCATGCTGGGAATCTGATGTGCTGCTAGGTTGGAATGAATAATGATAGGGTCTCTTTCCTTATGTGTCACGACCCAAATTCTGGGGCCCTGTCAGATCTCTGGATCGTGATAACTTGGCAATGTTTACCATATATTCATCAAATAATCCTCATAAGCATTTGGCATTTAAATCAAATAATAAATTCAATTAATCAACGAGTTATAAATACTCATACTTTAATATGTTCTGTCTGCATAAAAATGTACTAAAACATTAAATAAATTTCCTAAGCAAGGGCTATCCCCTTATTCACTAAATTATCTTTTCTCGTTCTCTCTTGTCAGCCACGCATATTGAAATCTACGTGCTGAACATCGTTCTGCTCTGTCCCACCCGCAGCATGATTACCTGAAGGGGGTAACACAACATCAGTATTACTGGTGAATGAATATTCCTAATTACACAAATCACATAAAATATAACATCACATAATTCAGCAGGTCTAAATCAATAATCGAATATTATTAAGATTCTTTCACATACAAATCCGTGCCCATGCACATCACCACGCCTCAAAAGCCTTATCGTATACATGTATACCGGTCACAATGACCCTGTCTCATAAGACACGTCCACAAAGGACCAGCCTGTCAAAACCAGAGAGGGAAGAAGGAAGAGAACTCTTTGTGAATTCGATGATCCCTTTTAGGGTCACGATGCTTCATTATATAGAGATATAGTTGCTATACATGATACAGTGATTGTAGCAATCAACTAGATTACAGCCATTCTAATCTAATTATAATCTAATCATAATCTAATCATATCTAATCATATCTCCTAATAAGGCAAAACTAAAAGTTACATAGCTGTACACGTGAGATGAATTGTCCCACAAGATTGGGCTTTATTTGTCATGGGCTGTGACCCACTGACCCATTTAGCACTAACCCATTTGACACCCCCCCTCAAATTGATGCGGGTGAATCCACGAGCATCAATTTGCCAACTAAGAATTGGTGTCGTGGCCGAGGAAGTCCCTTGGTAAATATGTCTGCAATTTGAAGTCCGGTAGGAACATGGGGGAGAGTAATTGCTTCACGTATAAATTCATCACGTATGTAATGACAAGCCACTTCAATATGCTTTGTGCGTTCATGAAAGACAGGATTTTCAGTAATCCGTATGGCACTGGTATTGTCGGCATAGAGAGGTGTAGGGCCAGATTGTGGAAATCCAAGCTCAAAAAGAAGACTCCGAAGCCAGACAATTTCAGAGGTGGCAGCCGACATAGCACGATATTCTGCTTCTGTGGATGATTTGGAGACTTTATCTTGTTTCTTACACTTCCAGGAGATCAACGAGTCCCCTAGAAACATGCACCAACCCGTGGTAGACCGTCGACTATCAGGGCAACCAGCCCAGTCAGAATCTGAGTAAGCAATGAGAGAAGTCGAATTGCCCACAGGAAAGAAAAGACCACGAGATGGTGTATGAAGAACATATCGAAGAATACGCCGAACAGCAACCAGGTGGAGATGACGTGGTTGTGTCATGAACTGACTAACCAGATTTACTGCATATGAGATATCGGGCCGAGTGATAGTCAAGTAAATCAAGCTGCCGACTAAACGGCGATACATTGTGGCATCAAGAAGAAGATCACCTGTATCGTGCGCAAGCTGTAGATTGGCCTCAACAGGTGTATCTACAGGAGTTGAGTGTGTAAGACCAGCCGTCTCAATGAGATCCATAGCATATTTGTGTTGATCAAGGATTAGACCTTTCTCTGACTGATGAACCTCAAGGCCTAAAAAGTATGTGAGTGGCCCTAAATCTTTCATATGAAAAGATTCATGTAACGATGCTTGTAGATGGTTGATCATGTCAGAATCTGTCCCAGATATGATGATATCATCTACGTATACCAAGAGGACAGTAATCCCTTTTGAGGAGCGATGAAGGAACATAGACGGATCAGAGGCACTTTGAGAGAACTGTAGACGAAGGAGAGCATCTCTGAATTTCTCAAACCAAGCACGCGGAGCTTGCTTAAGACCATATAGAGATCGTCTTAAGCGTGCGCAATCTCCTGCCGAAACACCCGTAATGCCTTGGGGAAGTCGCATATAGACTTCTTCCTTGAGATCACCATGAAGAAATGCATTCTTGACATCAAATTGGTAAAGAGGCCATGAGTGGGAAGCAGCAATGGCAAGAACAGTACGGATTGTTGTCATTTTTGCAACTGGAGCAAATGTTTCTTCATAGTCAATGCCATATTCCTGTCGGTTGCCCAGTGCTACTAACCGTGCTTTATATCGATCCAACGAGCCATCAGATTTAAGTTTGACTGAAAAAACCCATTTGCAGCCAATAGGTTTTGCAGATAAGGGACATGGAACAATATCCCAGGTATGCTTCTCCTGTAATGCAGCTAATTCTTCGTGCATAGCTTTTTTCCAACAGTCATGCTTCACCGCCTGTGAGTAAGAAGAAGGAATAGCAATAGAGGAGAGAGTAGCAAGCAAGGAGGTGTGAGTGAACCCATATTTTTCTGGAGGCTTAGAGAGACGGGTAGAGCGTCGAAGCTGAAGTGGAGATGGAGCATCATGTGATGAAACGTGGTCAGGATCAGGTGCCGGTGAGGGATCCGGAGGGGAAGGCAGTAGTGGAACATCCTTATAACGACGCCGTTCATAGACAAGGAGTGGAGAAGAGATTGGGTCAGAAAAATCTGGTAGATGAGAAAATGATGGTAAATCCGCGGAATGGTTAGGAAAAAAACTTTGTTTTTCGAAAAATGTGACATTTCGAGAGATGCGAAGACGGTTGACCACAGGATCATAGCAGATATACCCCTTTTGGTGAGATGCGTAGCCAAGGAATGCACATTTGGCGGACTGAGCAGTTAATTTAGTACGTTCAGTCGGAGGAAGATGAACAAAACATACACAGCCAAAAATGCGCAGGTGGGTATACGAAGGATCTTTACGAAAGAGACGAAAATATGGTGTTTGATTTGTGAGGCGAGAGGATGGTAAGCGATTGATCAAGTGAACTGCAGTGGCTAACGCTTCGGGCCAAAATCTTGCGGGAACTGATGATTATAGGAGAAGAGAACGAACAGTATCGAGGAGATGTCTGTTTTTGCGTTCTGCAACTCCGTTCTGTTGAGGAGTGTAAGGGCACGATCGCTGTGATAAAATCCCGTGTTTTTGCAAATAATTTTGAAACTGATGGGACATATATTCCCCTCCGGAATCAGATCGGAGAACTTTAATGCGAGTAGAAAACTGATTTTCAACATACGCCATAAATTTTTGGAAAATATCAAAGACTTCAGATTTAGAGTGTAAGAAATAAACCCATGTGAATCTACTATGATCATCAATAAATGTGACAAAATATTTGAAATGGGTATGAGAAATTACAGGTGTAATCCCCCAGACGTCACTATGAATAATGTCAAAGCAATTTGAAGCCATAGTAGATTTGGAAGAAAATGGAAGAACTTTGCTTTTTCCAAGTTTGCAAACAGAACACTCATCAGAAATTTGACTAAAAGATGTTTTATTTTCATTAATACTACCAGTTTTCAACATCAAAGATAACAATTTTGAATGAGGATGGCCTAATCTATTGTGCCAGAGCCTCCAAACATCTTGAGGAGAAAAACAAGAAAAAGCAGAGATTTGTTTATTCTGAGAGGAAGGCATCACAGGAGGAAACAGGCGTCCACACTTAGGCCCCTTCGCGATCACCGTCCCTGACACTTGATCCTGCACAACACAACCAGAGCGAGAAAAGGAAACATTACAATTATCATCAATCAGTTGTCCAACAGACAGAAGATTTGTGGTAAGATGAGGAGATAGAAAGACTTTTGTGAGAGGTAAAGAATGAATGATATCACCAGTAGCTGTAATAGGAAGCTTTTGACCATCAGCAGTATGGACTTGCAAATTCCCTTTGTATGGTTGTAGGTTAGAGAGATGAGTGGTGGAGGAGGTCATGTGATTGGAAGCTCCAGAATCAATAAACCATATGGAAGAAGAGGAATGTTGGTTACCTGAAATGCCAAGTGCAGAAAAAGCATTGATGATCATTTGTTGAATAAGCTCAGGGGTGATCTGAGGAGCAGTAGTGGAGGCAGGAGGTGGCGAAGGCATGACTGGAAGTAGTTGCATCAGCAGTGTTGACATGATATGCTCGGGGAGTGCGATTTTGTGGCCGCCGTTTGCATTCATTGATAACATGACCATTGGATTTGCAGTAATTACAAAACTTGGTCTTACACTGTGAGGCATAGTGTCCATAACTCTTACATCCAAAACATTGGATTTTGCTGAGATCTCTTGCAGGGGTTTGTCCTTTATTAGCAGAAGTAGTATGATGGACGATCCCTCCCGGACCGTGAGAAACACCAGGAGTGTAACTAGCAGTGGCAGCATAGGCAACATCCGGAGAGTTCCCAGAGGATTGTTGCTTCAGAACATGCTGAGTGAGCTGGCTTTGTTCCTCTCGCAAGAGTTCATTGAGACACTCATTCAGAGATGGAGATGGAACTCTGCTCATCAAATTGGAACGAACGATCTCATATTCAGATCTCAATTTCATGAGGAACTGATCTCTATGAGAAGTTGCCTGTAATGTTTGAATCTCAGAAAGGGCTGCCTCAGATACATTGAGGTATTTGATTTCATCATATTCCGCCCATAAATTGAGAAATCCTGTATAATAGTCCTGGATGGAAGATGTGCCTTGAGAATACTGAGCAATCTCCAGTTCAAGTTGGTATTGACGGGCAGAGTTTCCTTGGTGATACACTTGTTTCAGATATTCCCACATCTCCTTGGAGGTCTTGTACGGTTTTAGGTTCAAGATATATTGAGGTTCAACAGAGCCAAGAATCCAGGTTTTTATCTTAGCATCCTTAGTATGCCAAGAAAGTATTTTTTTCTCATCTTCCTTAGGTCGAGGATCCCAGCCTGAAACAAGTCCCCACATTTCCTTTCCTTCAAGATAGACTTGAAGTTGATAAGACCACGAAGTATAATTCTTGCCATTAAATTTGATCAATTTAATTTCATTTTTGTCCATATCAGCTATCAAAGAAGATAAAACAGCCCTTAAATCTGAATTTTATCCAACACCAGATAGCACAAAATATGCTTGTTTTGTAAAAAAACAGCACACAGCAGCAATCAGATGAATTGCATACACTGTTAAGTGGCAGCAGGAGCGCACACAGTGCACAGAAGAATCAGATTGCACAAAAATGGCCCAGACGACCAGAAAATTGGAAGAAGGATCAGTCCGTGGGGCCCACAGAAGAATCTGATTGATGATTATGACAGATGCTAGATACTATTATCCAATTCCCTTTCTAGCAGAACAAGTTTCATCCAGATCCGATCAGAATCGAGGATTTTGTGCGGCTGTGATGAAAACTATTTAAAGAAATTGAACAACCACAAGATGGAGCAAAATGCCTACCTCTGATCTCTGAAAAATGCTGAAAAAATATCCAAAATAACAAGAAGATATGGACGACCAATGCTGGAGTGAAACTGGAGGATTGTGAGATGATCGCAGGTGGGCCACTATTTATCAGTCGAGGAACAGCCACTAGATGCTATCCCAAAGCACAGATCTGTGATCTGTGTGCAAAAAATCCTTAGAATCTGTCCACAATATACTAGAGAAGCAGGCGACCAGGTTGGTTTCAATATCCAGACAAAATGATGCTGATCTAGGGTGGGCCACGTCTGATCACACCTTGATCTGGCAACTTCCAGTGCTTGGAAGATGAAGAAATATTTCCAGAGAGTCTCTTAGAGACTATGACAACTTCCAATGCTTGGAAGATGGATGAGATTCACTCAGAAGTGTGGCTCTGATACCATGTCAAAACCAGAGAGGGAAGAAGGAAGAGAACTCTTTGTGAATTCGATGATCCCTTTTAGGGTCACGATGCTTCATTATATAGAGATATAGTTGCTATACATGATACAGTGATTGTAGCAATCAACTAGATTACAGCCATTCTAATCTAATTATAATCTAATCATAATCTAATCATATCTAATCATATCTCCTAATAAGGCAAAACTAAAAGTTACATAGCTGTACACGTGAGATGAATTGTCCCACAAGATTGGGCTTTATTTGTCATGGGCTGTGACCCACTGACCCATTTAGCACTAACCCATTTGACACAGCCATCATAATGGCCACTCACGTCCACTAAGGACCAGCCGCTATAACGGCCCGGACACTAAGTCCAACATCCCATGTCTGGGACCATCCCAATTCTGGGACCCAGTGTACAATATCTCATAATCACATAGTAATTAGAATTTATTACAACAGTAGTGTGAACCCAACCCATACACACTGCACTGGTTGCTGCCCCACTTCTAATCATAATTGTATTGAGTGATTTAGTGGGCCCACCTATGATGCACGGATACTTCAAAATGGGCAACGTATCGTGTCGTATCGTATCTGATACTTCACTTTTTACATGTAAAATCCATTTCCCTGCCGTGTCTATGGCGTGTCCCTGTCGTATCTGTGCCGTATCCGGGCATCATAGGGGCCCACACTGTGTAATACAACTTTACATCATAATAATCAATCACAGTCTATTTAGTTAATCATAGTTAACTAAATATAAATCACAAAACTTAAATTCACTTAATTAAGAAAGTTTAATTTTTATTTCTACACAGTTCTAAGTCTATTTCCATAAATAGACTTCTTTTTATTTCCTGCACAGACCACATAAGAGGAGAAATTCACGTCTGAATCCCTTGACAAAATCCAGTGGGTCCCACTTGGCTAAACCAAGTTCAGACATCTAGGTCATGGTCGCCCAAGGTTTATTCTTCCATTCATTGGTTCTGATCCATCATCAAATCATAATCTGGGTTCCACAACTCAAAATCGGCATCTACTATTTTCTACTCCAATTCACGCCTGACTGTTTTTGAATACATTGATTAGTGGGTCCCACTGATTCAAATATCAGATGTCCCTGATATCTATGGTCGCCCAGGGGTCCCTCACAAGATGTGGGGTTTTGAACTTTGATCAGGCCCACTGATGTGTGCCACAACCCCTGTCGACACCATACCCAGTTTCTAACACATTCACGCCTAGGACTTTTGATTTCCAAACTATATTCCATAGATGGGGCCCACTGTGCAGAAGGCCACCATCACAGGGGTCGACCTTGAGTCCCCTGTAGGATGTGAGGCCTTGATTCCAGATCAGGCCATGTAGTGGGTCCCACTACTATCATCTACTAAATTGCTCTGATTCACGCATCAGACACATCAAACTGTTGCAGAGAAATTATGATGACCATACGAAATCCATTCAACCTAAGTCCACTATACCCAGGGTCGTTCATCACCCCTTTACAATATTCTTGGACCAGATTCATCTTATAGTGGGCCATGGGGTCCCACAGCCCCTGTCGTTAGAAATTTGCCTCTGTGACAAGGAAGAAATAGATGCAGAATATGCACAGATACTATCATCCACTCTTTTTTTTCACATGAATCATCATTCAAAGTAAGAAATCAATCTTCTTCTGTCACAATCCAGAATCTGGTTGTTAATTATTTTTAAACTATTTACACAAATAGCAATTTCATAACCTCCTCAAGCATCTATCTCATCAACTAAAGCATGGATTGGATAATTAAGGAAGATTCACTCACCTTTGGTAAACAATAGTCGCCTTTGAATGCGATTTTGACATCAGCAGCCTTCATTTCCTTCCCTCGGGTTGAGCTTTCCCTTCTTGCCAAATCGCATCACTCCTTTCGTTGGAGAGACTTTTAGGAATACCGAGTCACCCACCATAAATTCCAATTCTCTTCAGCGTTTGTCATCATAACTCTTCTGGCGACTTTGAGTAGTCTTTAATCTGTCTCGGATTTTCTTAATATTCTCTGTAGAAGTTTCCACCCATTCAGGGCCTAAAATTCGTCGATCGCCCACTTTCTCCCAACAAATCGGAGAACGACAACTCCTGCCATACAAGGCCTCAAAAGGAGTCATCTGAATACTCGAATGATAGCTATTGTTATAAGCAAACTCTGCCAGTGGTAACTGCTCATCCCAACCGTCTTTGAAATCTATAGCACAAGCTCTAAGCATGTCCGCCAGCGTTTGATTTGTTCTTTCGGTCTGCCCGTCTGTCTGGGGGTGATAGGCAGTGCTAAAACTCAGTTTGGTACCCATAGCCTTTTGCAAGCTTTTCCAAAATTGTGAAACAAACCTAGTATCTATGTCCGATACGATTGATGCTAGAACGCCATGTAATCGCGCGATTTCCTGAACGTATGTTTTGGCTAGTTGCTCCATCGTAGTTTTTCCTTTTAGTGGTAAAAAGTGCGCCGATTTGGTTAACCGATCCACAATTACCCAAATGATTTCATTATGCTTCGAGGTTCTAGGAAATCCTGAAATAAAATCCGTAGTGATATGTTCCCATTTCCATTCGGGTATTGGTAACGGTTGCAGTAAGCCCCATGGCTTCCTATGATCCGCTTTCACCTGTTGACAAGTAAAACAACGGCCGACAAAATCAGTGACATCATTTTTCATGCCGACCCACCAAAATCTGATTTTTAAATTCTGATACATCTTAGTACTCCCTGGATGGATAGTATATCTTGTATGATGTGCTTCTTTCAAAATTTCATCTTTGATATCTCGAACATTTGGTACACAGAGTCTGCCTCAGAAATATAATACACCACCAACAATAGAGAAATCTGGTTTCTTGTCCATTTTGTCGAAGATTTCTGCCAATGCTTTATCGTCCCGCTGGTGGTCCTTTATTCTTTGTATTAATTCGGGTTGAACCTTGAAGCTTCCCAATAATACCTTGTTGTCAATAGACCATAAGTTAACATCCAAGTCTTTGATCTCCTCAAGCAATCTCCACTCAGATGTTAAACAAGCCATCTGTGCTGATTTTCTACTTAATGCATCAGCTACTACATTCGCCTTTCCTGGATGATAAAATATAAAGAAGTCATAGTTCTTGAGAAATTCCATCTATCTTCGTTGTCTCAAGTTCAACTCCTTCTGAGAAAACATGTACTTGAGGCTCTTATGATCGGTATATGCTTCAAATTCTTCACCGTAAAGATTGTGCCTCCAAATTTTTAATGCAAATACCACAGCTGCTAACTCAAGGTCGTGCGTAGCATAATTTTGTTCATGAACCTTTAACTGTCTGGAAGCATACGCAATCACTTTTCCGTGCTGCATGAGAACACACCCTAACCCTTGCAACGACGCATCACAGTATATCACAAATCCTCCACTCCCAGCGGGGAGGGTAAGTATTTGCGCCGATGTGAGTTTGCCTTTCAATGTTCAGAAACTATTTTCACAGTTCTCATTCCAAGTAAACGGGACATCCTTCCTTGTGAGTCTGGTGAGTGGCCCAGCAATTGTAGAAAATCCTTGCACGAACCTTCGATAATAGCCTGCCAAGCCTAAGAAACTTCGAACTTCGGACACATTTGCAGGTCGTTTCCAATTCATAACTGCTTCGATTTTTGTAGGATCTACTGATGATCCTTCTCCTAAAATAATATGGCCCAAAAAGGTGACTTGTTTTAGCCAAAAATCACACTTGCTTAGCTTGGCATAAAGCTGGTTGTCCCTCAACAGCTGTAAGGAGATACGTAGATGTTCTCCATGTTCTTGCCATTCCTTAGAGTAAATCAGGATGTCATCAATAAATACCACCACAAATTTATCCAAATAGGGTTGGAAAACTTGGTTCATCAGTGCCATGAATGCGGCTGGGGCATTGGTCAAACCGAAAGGCATGACTAAAAACTCGTAGTGACCATACCACATTCGAAATGTTGTCTTGGAAATATCTTCCTCCCTCACTCTTAGCTGATGGTAGCCGGATCGGAGATCAATCTTGGAAAAGTATTTCACACCTTGTAGTTGGTCAAACAATTCATCAATGCGGGGTAGAGGGTACTTGTTCTTGATAGTTACCTGATTTAACTGTCTATAATCAATACACATTCTCAGGGTTCCATCCTTCTTCTTCACAAACAACACCGGTGCTCCCCATGGAGACACGCTAGGTCGGATAAATCCCTTGTCTAATAACTCCTCCAATTGATCCTTGAGTTCCTTCAGTTCCGCAAGAGCCATTCGATAAGGTGCCTTAGAAATCGGGGCTGTTCCCGGCATTAACTCAATAGTAAAATCGACCTCCCGAATAGGGGGTAACCCAGGCAAATCATCCAAAAATACATCGGGAAATTCCCTAACAACAGGGATATCTTCTAATCTTGGTTTCTGTTTATCCTCTGTGATGAAAGCTATAAAGCCTTTGCACCCACTCCTTAGTAGCTCAGCGGCTTTGATGGCTGAGATAACTATTGACCTAACAGGTCTCCTTTTTCCCTCCAAACTAACATGAGCAAATCCCTCCAGGTTAAACCGAACTACTTTGTTAAAGCAATCTAAAATAGCCCGATACCTAGCAAGCCAATCCATTCCCAATATAACATCAAAATCGTCCATACATAGCACTACCAGGTCCGCCGGCATCTGAACTTGTTCAATTTCTAGCATACAATCATAAAATATGGTGCTAGTACAAATGTGTTCACCCGTGGGTGTTGACACTACCAGTGCATGAGTCAAAGTTGAGGGGGTGTTTCCTATCTTAGCAGCAAAAGTATGAGAAACAAAAGAGTGCGTTGAACCAGAATCAAATAAAGTACTAGCTTCATGATTGGAAATTAAAACCATACCCTCAACCACATTGTTAGCCGCTTCTGCATCCTGATGAGTCATAGCAAAGACTCTCCCATTCTGTTGTTGCCCTGCCTGATTCCCCCCTTGATTGTAGTATTGACCCTGTGGTGGGTTCTGCTGATTTCCTCGATGCTGGTATGTCTGATTCTGTTGATAGTGACTCTGGTTCTGTGGACACTCCTGTTGACGATCCTGCTGATTTTGCCTAAATGGTTGTCCTTGTATCTGGTTCTGATTCCTTCCTTGATTCCTAGGTCAGTCCTTTACCTGGTATCCTTCCTGCCCACAATCGAAACATCCGCCCTTTCGTTTGATCTGATTTCTCTCCCTAGCCTCCGGACAATCTTTTACTTTATGGCCTCCTTTTCCACAACCGAAGCACACACCAGATTTCTTTCTACATTGATTTGTTTCATGGGATCCCTCACAGTGGTTGCAGATTGGTTTAGCTCCAGTTTTCTGTTTCTTGTTGGGAAACTGATGTTTAAAATTTTCCGATTTGCCTTCCGTTGTCACTAATTGAGTTTCTCTCTTTATATCTTCAATTGCTTCCTCGGAAACGAAAGCTTTCTTTAGAGCCTCTGCGTAAGTCTTCGGCTCGTGCAGCTTCACGTCTTTCTTAATGCCTGGTCTCAGGCCATTAACGAATCGCTCCATCTTTTCTTCTTCCGTAGCCACTAATGTCTCAGCAAAGGGTGACAGTTCAGTGAACTTCATAGCATACTTGGCTACGGTAAGATTGTCTTGTACCAAAGTTTTCAAACTCTCTCTTCTCCTGCGCCCGAATATGATCCGGTATAAACTTCTTTATAAATTCACGCTTGAAGAAGGTCCAGGTGATCTCTGCTTCTTGTCCATTAAAGGACCTCTTAGCTGCTTTCCACCACTCCTTCGCATCGCCTTCTAATTTGAACGCGGCTAATATAGCTTTCTGTTGTTCAGTACACCCCATGACCTCGAAGATGCCTTCCATATGTTCTGCCCACTTGTTTGCATCCCATGGGTTAGTGGTTTCTTCGAAACACTTTGGGCGAAATTCGTTGAATCTCTTGTAAAGAGTATCCCTCTCACGATTTCTGCCTCCATTATTGCTGCCTTCGCCCGATCCACCTCTGATATTGCTGTTTCCCTCGCCATTCTCACTTTGGAGGTGATGAATATCGGAAATCTGTTCTTGGACCTGCGTATACGCTTTCATAAAACTTTCGAACATTTGCCGGGCGTACTCCGGCATTTCCATACTCCCATTGTTCTGCTGAATATTGTTGTTCTCATTCTCGTTTCCAACAGCGTTAGTCATTGTCTTAGTTCCTCTGCAAAAAAGAAAAATTATGAGCCACAAGATCAATAACGACATATCTTACTTTAGTCTCTACCGCTGACACCCCAACGTCCTCACCACGTGGCCTATGGGTTGCTAATTCTTTTAATTGCCCAAAACCTTATGCTCTGATACCACTTTGTCACGACCCAAATTCTGGGGCCCTGTCAGATCTCTGGATCGTGATAACTTGGCAATGTTAACCATATATTCATCAAATAATCCTCATAAGCATTTGGCATTTAAATCAAATAATAAATTCAATTAATCAATGAGTTCTAAATACTCAATACTTTAATACGTTCTGTCTGCATAAAAATGTACTAAAACATTAAATAAATTTCCTAAGCAAGGGCTATCCCCTTTTTCACTAAATTATCTTTTCTCGTTCTCTCTTGTCAGCCACGCATATTGAAATCTACGTGCTGAACATTGTTCTGCTCTGTCCCACCCGCAGCATGATTACCTGAAGGGGGTAACACAACATCAGTATTACTGGTGAATGAATATTCCTAATTACACAAATCACATAAAATATAACATCACATAATTCAGCAGGTCTAAATCAATAATCGAATATTATTAAGATTCTTTCACATACAAATCCGTGCCCATGCACATCACCACGCCTCAAAGGCCTTATCGTATACATGTATACCGGTCACAATGACCCTGTCTCATAAGACACGTCCACAAAGGACCAGCCATCATAATGGCCACTCACGTCCACTAAGGACCAGCCGCTATAACGGCCCGGACACTAAGTCCAACATCCCATGTCTGGGACCATCCCAATTTTGGGACCCAGTGTACAATATCTCATAATCACATAGTAATTAGAATTTATTACAACAGTAGTGTGAACCCAACCCATACGCACCGCACTGGTTGCTGCCCCACTTCTAATCATAATTGTATTGAGTGATATAGTAGGCCCACACTATGTATAATACAACTTTACATCATAATAATCAATCACAGTCTATTTAGTTAATCATAGTTAACTAAATATAAATCACAAAACTTAAATTCACTTAATTAAGAAAGTTTAATTTTTATTTCTACACAGTTCTAAGTCTATTTCCATAAATAGACTTCTTTTTATTTCCTGCACAGAACACATAAGAGGAGAAATTCACGTCTGAATCCCTTGACAAAATCCAGTGGGTCCCACTTGGCTAAACCAAGATCAGACATCTAGGTCATGGTCGCCCAAGGTTTATTCTTCCATTCATTGGTTCTGATCCATCATCAAATCATAATCTGGGGTCCACAACTCAAAATCGTCATCTACTATTTTCTACTCCAATTCACGCCTGACTGTTTTTGAATACATTGATCAGTGGGTCCCACTGATTCAAATATCCGATGTCCCTGATATCTATGGTCGCCCAGGGGTCCCTCACAAGATGTGGGGTTCTGAACTTTGATCAGGCCCACTGATGTGTGCCACAACCCCTGTCGACACCATACCCAGTTTCTAACACATTCACGCCTGGGACTTTTGATTTCCAAACTATATTCCATAGATGGGGCCCACTGTGCAGAAGGCCACCATCACAGGGGTCGACCTTGAGTCCCCTGTAGGATGTGAGGCCTTGATTCCATATCAGGCCATGTAGTGGGTCCCACTACTATCATCTACTAAATTGCTCTGATTCACGCATCAGACACATCAAACTGTTGCAGAGAAATTATGATGACCATACGAAATCCATTCAACCTAAGTCCACTATACCCAGGGTCGTCCATCACCCCTTTACAATATTCCTGGACCAGATTCATCTTACAGTGGGCCATGGGGTCCCACAGCCCCTGTCGTTAGAAATTTGCCTCTGTGACAAGGAAGAAATAGATCGAGAATATGCACAGATACTATCATCCGCTCTTTTCTTTCACATGAATCATCATTCAAAGTAAGAAATCAACCTTCTTCTGTCACAATCCAGAATCTGGTTGTTAATTATTTTTAAACTATTTACACAAATAGCAATTTCATAACCTCTTATTTCCTCAAGCATCTATCTCATCAACTAAAGCATGGATTGGATAATTAAGGAAGATTCACTCACCTTTGGTAAACAATAGTCGCCTTTGAATGCGATTTTGACATCAGCAGCCTTCCTTTCCTTCCCCTAAATTGCAATCCAGAAGACTTTCCCTCTCAAAATTTCTCTAAAGAAGATAAATAGGATATACTAATAGTGGTCGTGGGTTCTCTATGTATATAAAGGGAAGATGGATTCTTAATCCTCTCATACTTTCTATTTAGAGTTGTCATACAACTCTACTCCTTCCAAATCCATTCACGTGGGATGTCTTACCAGTTACTAAAAGCATGGACTCTACTACCATTATAACTTGGGCCAAACTATAACTAAGATATTACCTGGGCCAGACTAATCCTAGGCCCAAGTAACTCAGGATATTACATTATGCTTGTGAAATTCCTAGCCAGCTGAGGTGGATGATTGATATGCAAGATTTGTTTGCGACTGATGAGCTGGAACATGAGACTAATGGATGGGCTAGACCATGATGATTTGGCTCATCACGAATGAGCTGTATTTGGCCTTAGGTTGGACCATGATGATCGTCATGTATGGCTGAAGTTGGGCATGGTGGATGGGCAACATACAGTCCTTAATGAAAACCACTCTCTCCACCTTCCATGATTTCTCCACTCTCCACAGATTACTCCAAGATGATGGAGTACAATTAGAGAGTTGTGAATGCCTGAAACTGGTTCGAGAGGTATGTGGAGGGGATATATACTACGTAAATGGACCGTCTCATGTAAATTGAGGTTCTAACATAAGAGTCTAATTGTAAAAGGAAAATGCTTGATTTCGAGAATATATCAGATGATAATCATTTTATCCCAATGGGTAACTAAAAGCGTTGCATCTGAAGTTTTTGAGTTCGGTTGGGATCCTTTTTCTTCGAACAAGTGGATTTTCACGTACTGCTCCTCATCTTTTCTTGCTCTCTATATGGGGCCCACCATTCAAGTAATGCATCAGGTGGGTCCCAATGTGGATGGAAGATCCACGTTGATCTTCTCAGATGCATTCATCGATCAGTTACCTCTATTCTAGTTAAGCAATTCATATGTGATGCAGGACATGCCCATGGTCCCCCATGGGTCGACCCTCCAACGGGCCCAACCCAATTATCATGTCCAAGCCTTTGGACCCAGCCCATTTATTCTATGTTATTTAGGCCTTTAATTATGTTTTAGGTTGCTTATTAGGATGTTTTAATCCCGGCCATCAGTGTCTTTGGATGGTCCAGATTAGTCTTAGGGTTATTTATTTTCCTATATAATGATGTAAAGCCTCTTTGGCTAGGTAATAATGATTGATGATTAATGAAAATGAGTTTTCTTCGAGTTCTCCTCCAAGAAATCCCCTAACCCCTCCTGGATTGGAGTTTGGTGAGAGCCCAATTTCTGAGTCTCTTGAGCCTTACCTTTCTCATCTGACGTAACGCCTCCGGATTGGAGTTTGGTAAGAGCCCAATCAAAGGTATCCTCTTCTCTTTCTCTATTTCTTTTCCTACGAGCAATCTCCATGCACTAACCCTAAATCTCCATTTAAGATCCTAATCATCAGATCTGCGACCCTTGTCACTGGATCTCAACCCCAGGTTTTTTCCATTAGTCCCTCTTCTCTTTCTCTATTTCTTTTCCTACGAGCTATCTCCATGCACTAACCCTAAATCTCCATTTAAGATCCTAATCATCAGATCTGCGACCCTTGTCACTGGATCTTAACCCCAAGTTTTTTCCATTAGTCCATCTCACCCAACCCCTGCCCAGATAATCACAAGAAATACAAGAAATACGAGTTTTGCACAATTGGGCCTTCCCTAAGCATTTTGGGAGTTCTATCTTCCATTGAGATCCTACCCATTCATCCATATCTTTTCTGTCTTCATCGCCCTCCCGCATCTCTACCTCTGTTGTCCGCACCAATATGAATTTGAAGTAGTTTGGTTTAGGAACTTTTTAAGACTTGGTTGAGTTAGTTTGCCTCATAGTTTTTCAAGTTTTACTGCAGTTATACATTTGGAGGGATGGATCAAGGTATTGATATGGAGAAGAGAGTTCAACATTAACTGCTACTCGTTCTTTGCATATTTGTTATGCTGAGAAGAGAAGAAGGGTTTTAAAGCGTAATTTCTGGCATCCAATAAATGTAAGGGGTAAAATGGGAAATACAAAAAAATAATGGGAGAATGGGAACGGCAATTACTTTTGATTTAGGTTGACTGTTTATGTGAGGGTTCTTTAAGTAAAAGTACAAAACGTAAGGGTGTTTTTAAGGTAATAGAAAAACAGAGGGGCCTTTTTGTAAAAAAACTCTATATCATCGTATAGAAAGAAAATTTTCAACCTCTACATTTTCTCATGATTGGTATAGCTTTATCCCATTAATCTAGGGTCTAGTTAATAAATTTTACTTTTTAATTATAAAATAAGCTTCGAATGTACATATATCTTGTCTTTCTAATGGTAGTGCATGAATGTGACCTCTCTCTCTCTCTCTCTCTCTCTCTCTCTCTCTCTCTCTCTCTCTCTCGCTAGTTGTGTGTGAGTGTTGGATGGGACTCGATAACAATGAGGAAAGGTATATAGCACAGGAGGAAGACATAAGTGAAAATATGCCAAAAGGAAACTTTTAATATCTTATCACACACATCTGGTGCACATCAAGAATTGGGATTGTCATCATCATCACGGCCTTGTCCCAATTATATTGGGGTTGGGTTCAGCTACATGAATTTTGTTTCTCCATTCTGTATATCTTGGGCTAAATCCTTAGATTGGTTTCACTTAATTAAGATATGGGATACCCTCTTGATTGCAAATATTTGTGAAGTTCTGGTATGTTACCCTCAAACTTGATTGCAGCAAGGGATTATTAACTACGCGGTCATCATAGCCCTACTTCATTCAATGTCTTTACTATTCTCCTCTTTCTTCTAGTCCTTCAAACTTGAAACCCAAAAATATGGTGTCCAGAGGCCGTTCCTAACCTTCAGTGTTTGTGTCCAAACTGTGCTAGCAAACATTACTCTTTTCTTTTGTATTGAGCCTAGGATTAAAATCATGCAAGCTCAAGTTTTTGCTCTCGACCTCTTTCTCATTTCCATTTCTTTTATTATGAATTTATAAACTAATTTAATTGTCCTCCCATTACTTTGGTGGTCATATATATGTTTCTCCATTTTATCCAGTTGGTTCCCTTTATGAAGTGTCTCTGAATTTTTTTTCATTCTTAAAGTTTATGGATTGAAAATTAAAATAGAGAGGTCCGTGATCCTAATTCCTTTGATTGGAGTCCAAGGCCCTCACCTTGAGAAGTGGTGATGCCTAGTGGTCAGCTTCCAACATTTGATGGGGAGTGCTTTAGTTCATTGGCACTTTAAAAGGACCATCCTCAATGACAGAGTTAAAATGAACCGTATACAAAGATTGTTATGTGGGTCCTTTGTGTAGAATCTTTCCTAGACCTTTTCAATTAGTTTCTAAGAAATTGTGTGGTCAAATATTGTTATGTTGAGTTGGGTTGGGTTTTTTTTTTTAGAGCGGGGTTTTGTCAGTATGAGATGTCCTTGTATGTGTCGTTGTTGAGTATTCTTTCTAACGTTTTTATTTGCAGTGATAAGATAGACATCCGGATTTGGAAGCCATGTCCAAGTGGAGTTTTCACCACTAGATCCTTTCATATTTTATTGGAAGGGTCAATTAGGGTCAAGTCTCCTTAGCTTGTATGTTTGGTTGGGCTTCGCTGTCAATCCAGGCCCATCCATTTTGGCCCATGTCCAGGCCCATTTATTGTTCCTATTTATTGCTTTGTAATTAGTCAAAGATTTTACTTAATTTTAGGATCTATAATTGATTATGATTGATTGTAACTTAAATTTAGGATCTGTAATTGATTATGAATGATTGTAATTAGGATTGTAATTAGGGTATTAAGCCCTTATAAATATACTTCAGTCGATCCAAGGAAGGAAGACATTCATCTCACTCTCTCATGTTCTGGATTTTGTCTATCTCTCTAACTGTCATGGTATCAGAGCTAGATCACAATCTTTGATCTTCTCCTAAATCATCTTCCACAACATTGGAAGCCATATATGATCATCTGTGATCATTTCCTCCAGCTGGTTCATCACTGATCATCTCAGATCAGACGTGGCCCACCCGAGATCATCACCAACTCATCAGCGGAAGTCTACCATCTTGGTCGCCTGGAGGTTCTTGCATTTATGCTGATTTTTTCATGATTTATTGATCATCAGAGGTAGGTTTTCTACCATTTTTTGTGAATATTCATTCTTTTTCAATAGTTTTCATCTCGGCCGTTCAAAATCCTGGATCTGGAATTGATCTTCATGCGACCAGTACCAGTAGTTGTATAAAACTACTCTCTTCCCATCCGCATTCTCTGATCTGTGCCAAGATCATCAAGTGGGGCCCACGTGTGCATCTACACTGCCGAACTGGGACGACGTTGGCTTTCTGAATGCGTTTGATGCCACTGACGTCATCTGGTGCATTTTATTAACGCTGTTGATATTTCCTGCTATTTATTGGTGCTTGCTAGTGGATTGCTGAGGTTTTTTTCACAGATTGCAACTGTTTTGATTTCTCCACTGCTCTGGCCATCCACGGTGGTGTCTGAGCACTGTTCTTGGCTGCTGGGTGTTGTGTCTGAGCACTGTTCTGTTCTTGGCTGCTGGGTATTGTGTCTGAGCACTGTTTATGCCATCCACGGTGGTGTCTGAGCACTGTTCTTGTCTGCTGGGTGTTATCTGATTGTGTTATTCACATTGTTATCTACTATTCTGCTTGTGTGCTAATTTTTTTTCATCATGGAAAAACATGAAGTATCCCTGATTCGATTTGATGGCACTAATTATACCTCATGGGCCTTCCAATTCCAAATTTACTTGGAAGGAAAAGAACTGTGGACACATATTGATGGGTCTGAGCCTCAACCTGCGGAAGATGATAAGAAAATTTTAGCATGGAAGACAAAGGATGCTAAAATTAAGACTTGGTTGCTGGGTTCTGTTGAGTCTCATTTCTTTCTCAACCTTAAACAATGCAAAACTGCTCGTGACATGTGGGACTATCTTAAGCACATTTATCAACAGAGTAATGCTGCTCGCCAGTTTCAATTAGAACTGGAAATCTCTCAATTCAATCAAGGCACCCAGTCTATTCAGGAGTATTACAATGGCTTCCACCGCCTGTGGTCTGAATATGATGAAATTAAGTTTTCCAAGGTATCTGCAGCACTTTTACCGGAATTGCTTCCGTTACAGCAAAGTAGTCATCGGGATCAGCTTCTCATGAAACTTCGTCTGGAGTTTGAGCCAGTTCGATCAAACTTGATGAGCAGGGCTCCTCTTCCAAGCTTGGATGCCTGTCTTCAGGAACTTCTGCGCGAGGAACAGCGTCTGGCTACTAAAACTACTCTGGAACAACAACGATCTGTTGAGACTCCATTAGCCTATGTTGCTACAACCAGACAGCCTCCTCGGGACATCAGTAAAGTTCAGTGCCATACTTGTAAAAAATATGGACACTATGCTAATCAATGCAAGGCAAAAATTTGCCGATATTGTAAAGCCACTGGTCATGTTCTTGAAGAGTGTCGGAAGCGGAATCGTAATTCTACTCCTCGCAACTCTGTGCAGTCAGCCCCTGGTACTTACAGCGTGCCATCAGCTCCTAGTGCTTACACTGTGACCACTCCACCATATGCTTCATCTGACTTCAATAGTTCTCTGCAGTCTGATTCTTCCTCCCAACTTGGTTCCTCAAACTCTGCATCACCAGCCCCTCTCACCCCTGAGATGGTAAACCAAATGATCATCAATGCCTTAGCTTCCATGAACATCGCAGGTAATGCTTCCTCTCTTTCCAATACTTGGTACTTAGATTCTGGTGCCAGTAACCATATGACCATTTCAGCCCTCAAATTACAAAATGTTGTTCCTTACACTGGTCATCTTACTGTCCAAGCTGCCAATGATGATCATCTTCCCATCATCCCTGTTGGTGATACCCCTAGTCCCTTACCATTAACCAATGTTTTAGTTTCTCCTCATCTTGCTACCAATTTAGTTTCTGTGGGTCAACTTGTTGAAAATAACTGCAATGTCTCTTTTTCTCCTTCTGGTTGTGTTGTGCAGGACCAGGAGTCGGGGGAAGTGATCGCGAGGGGGCCTAAGCGTGGAAGGCTTTTTTCATTACCAGTGCCTTCATTTACTCCGAAAAACTCCTTACATCAGTTCTTTTGTTTTTTCATTAAGAATAATTCTCGGTTGTGGCATAATAGACTTGGACATCCAAATGCTTCTACCATGTCTACTTTATTTCAATCTGGATTAATAAATAAACCTGTTGATTCTGCTTCTTTTGAATGTGATGCTTGTAAATTAGGAAAGAGTAAAATTTTACCTTTTCCACACTCTAACACACGAAGCACTGCATGTTTTGACTTAATTCACAGTGATGTTTGGGGCAGTGCTCCGACTCTTTCTCATAGTCATTTTAAGTACTTTGTCACCTTCATTGATGACTTCAGCAGATTTACTTGGCTTTATTTATTACATTCCAAGTCTGATGTTCTCCATGCTTTTAAAAAAATTTTAAGCTATGTTGAAACACAATTCTCCACATGCATTAAGATTTTGCGATCAAACTCAGGGGGGGAGTATGTGTCCAATGATTTTCAATCTTTTCTCAACAAGAAAAGAATCATTTCTCAACGTACATGTCCATATACTCCACAACAAAATGGAGTTGCGGAACGGAAAAACAGACATCTCCTTGATGTAACTCGAACACTTCTCCTTCAATCTTCCGTTCCTCCTCGTTTTTGGACTGAAGCCCTCACCACCGCAGTTTATCTCATCAATCATCTTCCCTCATCTACCATTGATCATTTCACACCGTATTTTAAACTGCTTGGGCAATAACCTGTGTTTAATCACCTTCATACATTTGGGTGTGTTTGTTTTGTTCACCTTCCTCTCACGGAACGAACAAAACTAACTGCGCAATCTCGCAGGTGTGCGTTTTTGGGTTATGCCACTAATCAAAAAGGTTTTGTTTGTTATGATCCCATTGGATGTCGAATCAGGGTTTCTCGCAATGTGATTTTCTTTGAAAATCAGAATTTCTTCTCGACTCACATAGACTGTCCTTCATCCTCTTCACCAGCTCTCTTACCTGGTTTCTCGGATCAACCTACTGTTACTAGGTTTAATCCTGATTTTGTGTATCACCGACGGGAAAAACCTACTACTTCAGATGGCCGTCCTCCTGATCCTCCACCGACCACTGGTTCCGCACCTACTCCAGCCTTGCGTCGCTCCTCCCGAGATTCTCGACCACCTGCAAGGTATGGCTTTACCCATACTTCTTTGATGACCACTCTATCTTCTGTCCCTATCCCTAGTTCTTATCTGCAGGCTGTACAACAAGATTGTTGGAACCAGGCCATGAAGGAGGAATTGGATGCATTGGATCAGAATCACACCTGGGATATTGTGGAGTGTCCTTCAACAATTAAACCCATTGGTTGCAAATGGATCTACTCGATCAAACTTAAGTCTGATGGGTCCTTGGATAGACACAAAGCTAGACTTGTGGCACTCGGCAACCATCAGGAGTATGGCATTGACTATGAGGAAACATTTGCACCTGTGGCCAAAATGACATCTGTTCGGTTACTTCTCGCCATTGCTGCATCTCACTCCTGGCCGTTATACCAAATGGATGTCAAAAATGCATTTCTCCATGGGGATCTGCAAGAAGAAGTCTATATGCGGATACCACAAGGTGTCCCCTCTCCCTCAAAGAGGACTGTCTGTCGCCTGCGAAAATCGCTTTATGGTCTAAAACAAGCTCCTCGGGCATGGTTTGAAACCTTCCAGCGTAGCTTATGCGAGAGTGGCTTTACCCAGAGTCCTTATGATCGATCTCTCTTTCTCTGTCGCACTTCTACTGATATTACTGTGCTTCTCGTGTATGTTGACGATATTATTATCACTGGCACGGATGCTGATATGATCACCTCTCTCCAAGCTTCTCTCAAGGATTCCTTCCGTATGAAGGATTTGGGCCCTTTACATTATTTTTTGGGCTTAGAGGTGCATCAATCTCCGAAAGGTCTATTTGTTAATCAACACAAATACACATCCGACCTTATCGAGTTGGCTGATCTCCATGATTCTTCACCTGTTGATACACCTTTAGAGGTCAATCTCAAGTTAAGTAAAGATGATGGCGATCTTCTTCCTGATCCTCATACATACCGGCGCCTGGTGGGAAGTCTTGTCTATCTCACCATCACTAGACCTGACATCTCCTATGCTGTTAATCTTGTGAGCCAGTTCATGACCGCTCCTCGTCATCTTCATCTGGTAGCTATGAAGCGTATTATTCGCTATCTGCTGCGAACTGTCCCTCGTGGTCTCTATTATCCAAAGGATAATCCTCTTCATCTAACCGCTTATGCGGATGCTGACTGGGCGGGCTGTCAAGACACACGCCGTTCTACTACTGGTTGGTGCATGTACCTTGGAAATTCTCTCATTTCTTGGAAATGCAAGAAACAAGAACGGGTGTCCAGATCTTCCACGGAAGCTGAATATAGGGCCATGTCTTCTGCTTGCTCTGAGATCTTATGGCTACGTGGACTCCTTTCAGAACTTGGCTTCGCTCAAACCGCTCCTACTCCATTGCATGCTGATAATACTGGGGCTATCCGCATCACTGCAAATCCAGTCTTTCATGAACGCACCAAACATATTGAAGTCGACTGCCACTTTATTCGTGATGAATATAAGCGTGATGTCATTCAGCTACCTCATGTCCCTACAGAGTTTCAGTTTGCCGATATTTTCACTAAGGGACTTCCTCGGCCTCGTCATCAATTTCTTGTCTCCAAATTGCTGCTTTATGACTCCCCAGCATCAATTTGAGGGGGGTGTCAATCCAGGCCCATCCATTTTGGCCCATGTCCAGGCCCATTTATTGTTCCTATTTATTGCTTTGTAATTAGTCAAAGATTTTACTTAATTTTAGGATCTATAATTGATTATGATTGATTGTAACTTAAATTTAGGATCTGTAATTGATTATGAATGATTGTAATTAGGATTGTAATTAGGGTATTAAGCCCTTATAAATATACTTCAGTCGATCCAAGGAAGGAAGACATTCATCTCACTCTCTCATGTTCTGGATTTTGTCTATCTCTCTAACTGTCATTCGCTCCCCCACAGGTGTTGGTTGGTGATTGCTGGAAAGGTGTCCACTACAGATAATCTTGAGAAGAGGTTTGACTTCAGCGGAGCTTTCTGACCTTTGTGAGCTGTGTGACAAGGAGATGGAGTCGCTTGATCACTTGTTCCTTCATTGTGGTGTTGTGGCTTCGCTTCCTTGCCTTGTACGATGTCCATGGTGTTTTTTTGGGTCTCTAGTTGGCTTGATTGAAGCATGGAGGTTGGTTCCCATTTTTGGTTGTGGTGCTATTCTTTGGCGGTTAGTCCCTTTTTCCATTTTGTGGTCTATTGGGAAGGAAAGAAACGGCATGATATTTATGGGAAGTCATCGTCTATTCAAGATGTCTTCTTCAGGGTGCATCTCAAAATAGCTAAATGGACTTCTTCTAGAAGAGTTTAATAATGTAAGGATAGATGATGTTTTGTGTAATTGGAAGGCTTCATTATGTTGCAGTCCTCACAAGGAGAGGAAGGTCATGGTGTGGGCTCCACCTCCAATTAGTGTTTTCAAGTCGAATGTCGATGGAGAGCAAAAGGAAAACCTTGACCTGCAGGTATTGGTGGGGTGCTTTGGAATAGCAAAGGGGATGTGTTGATGTTATATTCTAAGAGTATTGGCGTTAAGGAGTTAAATGAGGCTTAAGTGCTTGCAATCTTAGAAGCGCTTCCATTGTTTTTTCAGTATTTTCAATTGCTTGGGCATCTTCTTCAAGTGTGTGCCCCTGGTGGTTTCATTTCCTTCTCAGTGAAATTAAGATTTTGGTCAAGTGGAGTTTAGGCATGCCAATGGGATTGTGGAGTTTTTAGCTAAGCAAGGGTTGGATAGATCTCCTTTTTTTTTTGCTTTGATTTTATAGTTCTCTTTATTGTGGATTGGTATCACCCTCACATACCATGTTTTCCCTTCTTGTTGGTTATTTTTTGTATCTTGGCTCTCGTTAATTAATTTAAGCTCTTATTGTTATCAATTCAAAAAAAACAAAGAAGAAAAAATAATTGTGCACTCTATCTTGTCTATTTAGTCATATTTGCACTCTTGTATGTCCTCATTTTGGTCGGTCTTGGAGCTTTAATTGTATGTCCTCATTTTAGTCTTAAGAGTTTAATTTTTCATCTTTTCTATTTTCTTCTCCAATACATCATTGCATTGATGTGTCCTTATTGTAGGTTTATATGGCTTCCGTTTTTCAAAATCAATACAAATTACTTGCTCGATCTGGGAACAAAGTGCAAGAGGTAAAAAGTTTTTGGGATTTTGGTTTTCTTTGTCTGCATCTCATTGGAAGACAGGAATTTCTGTCCGACAAACTGAAAATATCAGATTGCTCAACACCACCAAATTTGCCTCTTGTTTCTGTCTGCTAAGTCAAAATAAGCATTTTTTTCCCTGTTCACCAATTAAGAATGGAGCAATTACTCTGTTTTTCTTTCTGACATTTTCATTACATGCTAACAGTTTTGGACCTAATCTTGCATCCATTTTTCGTGCGTCTCGTCTTCAAAATTGAAATTCTTGTCACCAAATCAGTAGTGTGACAGTCATACGAAATATTTGCAAAAGTCTCAGCAGATGCAAATGGGTTTGCTTCTGCACTTACATATCTGGTAAAAAGAACCAAAAATGAAAATTTTATTTCAAAATTTCCTCATATGCAGGTTTAGCTATCCTAGAAATGATTAGACATCCAAATTCAGTTCCGAATGTACAAAAGTTGGGTACTTTCTGTGTGTAATTGCACAGACTACCATCAAAGATCTTGTGAATTAGAAGAGTTGATTTCGAATAGCATTGATTCTAACACACATTAAAGTTGCCTTCTTGATTTAATTTTCTTGATGGGCCTGTCAACACTCAATACGGTCTGTTCCTCTTTCCTGCAGGATCCTACCCCCCCAACCCCCGCCAACACGCACATCCCCATAGGTTTTCCTGTTCCAGATCAAATCTATATTGCATCCACACACCTTTTCAAGATGCAGAATCCGGATTTAGATTTTTCCTTTTGCAGTATCTGATATTAACATTTTTTAAATGGTAGTCTGTCAGTTAAATTAATTGCTCCTATATGTTTTCCTGACAAATGCTCTAGTAGTGAATTGTAGCGGAATTTAAGCCATCCCCTAGCATGGAACGGCCTTGCCTGTGTGGCCCACTGGGCCCATCCTGTGATCAGTATAGGCCCTCATACTCACTACCATTTCATGAATTAGCAGTTGCCAAATTAAATACTCATCCGAACTTTGTAGGCATTTGAATTGGTTGTGAATTTGGCACCTATTCAGTTCTATCTAAGGGCTAGGATTTGGGGAACTTTAGAACCCACAAAAATGCACCTCCCATGGTCTGGTGGATGCCAATTTTACAGAGGTAATGTTTTAAACCTTGCACTCTCCTATGACTGGCATGCTTCCAGGTGGGGCTTTAGAGGCAGGTTGTTCCAGACTTACGGATAGCTTGGTTATTCCTGTAAATGACCTCTTTATTATAATATATATATAAATGTTTATTATATACAAATGAATTAAAATACAGATGGCCCACTTTGGATTGATGGACCCTGGTTCGAGGGATTATATACCTATATGTAGATCCAATGTTACAGGTCCAATTTCATTCCAAAATCCAGCACTGAGCTGTTTGGAATCTCATTTTGAACCAGGAAAAATTGATGCTGATTGTTTTTGCAGGTGATAGTGCAAGCCTCCTTGGATACAGAGCAGATGAAAACAGCCATTCTGACATGTACAAATCGGGTTGAATAAGGGACTTCATTGTTCTTTAATTATTGTAAATTCATGTAACTAGTCTCGTTTGGCTGATTAGTTTTCTTACATCAGTCAGCTTGTTTAAAGTGTACCAAAGGGCTATGCCACTGTAAACTAACAAGGGTTGTTGAGATGAGCCATGAACAAGACAAGCTCGTCTTCATCATATGTTGATCAATTTAGATGTGCCTTGCTACTATTCTCCTCGAGAATGTCTACTTGGTCTGGCTACCCTTTCGTGTAGAATGGTTGAGAACTAATTTTCAAAGAAGTGAGGAGGATAGAAAACGAGTATTTTGCTTCAACTAGTTAAAAAAAAAAAGGAAAGAAAGAAAGAAAGGCTGGTCGTCTTGGATCTGAATATTATAACAAAAGTTGAAAGTTGGTTGATATTCTTCTGCAGTAGAGGATGGAGATTGCTTGTTTGTGAAAGATTAAGTGAAGTGACAGAAGCATGGGACCTCGGAGAAAACAATGTCCTTGCTAAGATGATATGGGCATTGTAGTAACAATGAAGAGAAGAAAGAGATTGTCAAGATCAATTCTTAAAATTGCATTAAATACTACAATGTTAATGTTGATTGATGCATTAGAACCCCCTGCGGGATTCAGTGAAGTTGAGAGAACAATTTTGAAGTTTGATTTATGAGCTTACTCGGTGAGTACCTGGTGAAGAAAGTATAATAGTTGGATGAAGACTAATTAATGGTCACTTTGAAAGGAGAAAAAACTGTTTATACGGCAAAAGAGTCCCATGTAGAATAAATCTGGTTTTGAACAAGCAAATGTTACAGTAGTTATTCGACTTTGTTGTGGCGTTTGATCATCCTGCCTTAGAAACAGTAAAGACTCTTTGATGTTTAAGAGTTGTTCATATCGATAACAAGTAGAAGACTTCATATATAGACATGGAATGATCAATAAACAGAGAAAACCATGAAGTCGTCACAAGGGAGAGTTTCATTGTCGCACTGTAGGATCGAGAGTTACTGAATCTTCAGGTGTGACTATCATTGCTCATCAAATATGGTCAAAATCAATACTTAATTGATATTCATTTTGTCAATCACCCTGGTCTAGGGTAATCCCCGAGATGAGACACACGTACTCCCGTGATATTGTACCCGTCTCCAATCAAGTACAACAGTTAGAAGAAAAATAACTTTTTTCCACTCGTGAGTCTAGCTCACTAGAACCAGTCAATAACATTTAAACAATAGCAGAAGTTGTAATTACATATACATCAAGGTATCATTTCTCATTCAGTCCAATTAAACGTTCAAGTTTATACAAAAGAATTACAGAACTATATACATTAATTTACAAAAGAGGGTTTATAAAAGTACCCTACACAACTATACCAAAACTATAAACAAAAGTATAATTGAAAAGCTAAGTGTGACCAACACAAAAAGAGGCTAGTCACACTCTAACTGTAGAGTTCTCAAAATGTACACAACGCTCTTTGGTGGAGGAGTATCTACATTGGCCCATTGCCCAGCCACTCCTCTCGTCTTGGAGGAACCCCTTCCCTCCTGGGCCTCTTTAAGGCCGGGAGCTGCACCTGCATCTGTGACACCGAGAGTAGTATCTCAAATACGACGAAATGGCAAGTACAGGCATAAATAAGGAAATACATAATGTTTCAAAGCGAATTAAATGACTATTAATTATGAAAAGTCAATATCAAGTAATAACTAAGCAATTGTGCCAAAATCGAATAATTCATGCTTTAGAAATCAATGAAGAATAAGACATACTAATTTGGCTACTACATTGAGCTCATCCTCTCAAATAGAGAGCGAATCTAGTTGGGATGTCACCAGCGGCCCGGCCAAAGGCTAGCTGGCTACCCCGTTCTAGAGTTTCGGTGCTCCAGATAACTTACTGCAGTAGTCTTGAATAACTAAATCAAGTTCAACCCCGTCGGGTATCACAGGGTCGAAGCTAAGTAGTGCCAACTCAATCAAATCGAATAAAAATTGAATTTGAGTAAGTTTAACTTGAATTGATCAAAATCGAATCGAATAGTAATCACATATATATAAGTACTTACTCAATTCAAATCCCGATCGAATACCGAAACAGTTGTAAAACAATTTAATAACAACAAATTGAGAATGAATGACCAAATCACAATTGATACTAATGATGCAACTAATTAATTAACCAAAATTGATATCAATAAGGAAATTTGACTTCATTATGAAATGCAGTAGAATTAGAGGAATCAAGACATTTTACTAGCCAATTCTAAACTACTAGTAAAACCTCGTGCTGTGCACGGACCACCGAACCACCAAATGCAAAGTCTAATATGAAATATTTTTAATAAATTATTTAATTAGTGAACTTGTGAGTCCTTCAATCTGGTTGCTAATCTAATATTTAGAAAAAAATTAATAGAAGATATATTAACAATAAAATAAAAGAATAAAGCAAGTAGATTCAACTTGAATAACACAAGGTTCGCAATATACACATCCTTATGAATTATAGCACTTAGAAGACACGAATTTAAATATTGAAACGGTTACATTAAGCTCTAGAAATCCAAAATATGTATAAATTAGTACACATCTTTTTTTTTTATTATGATGTATTTTATTTTTTCATTTTTATTTTATAAACAGTAATTATTTAATTTTATTTTTTTTCTTTTTTTAATATATTTATGTTGTTTGTTCGCCTTTGGTGATGCTAACATATTAATCAATATTAATATTCATTTTGTCAATATTGTGTAAATTATTTTTTTTAATTATGATATATATTATTTTTTCAGTTTTAATATAATTAAAAAAATCACGCGTAATTATCTACTTAAACCCCTAACTGCAATTTAAATTTGTTTACTATAGGCCCCGGTACATATTTCTAGATATTGGTGTTATTTATGTATATTTTTCCCGAGTGAAGCTTATTTTTTAATATAGCTCAATATATTTTTTTATTTCCTAGGAAAAATATATTAAATAAAGAATTTTAAAATATAAATTAGTGGGCCTAATTTCATGCTTGGGTCTCAAATCTATCATTAGACCCAGTACCCAATTCCTTAAATTCTTTTATTTGGAAAGGGATTAAATCCAAGAATTTCAAAATATAAATTAGTGGGCCTAATATCATGCTTGGGTCTCTAATTAATCATAGGCCTGCAATTAGACCCAGTAACCAATTCCTTAAGTTGTTATATTTGGAAAGGCTTATGTCATTTAATAAATTTTTATATTTCTTAAACATAAGCATGAAATGATAATTTAAAAAATATACAGTAAGAAAGATACAAGATAGTAGATTTTGAAATTAAAAAAATAAAAAATCAACGCCTCATATTGCATTATAATATTTTGATATTATTGTATGGAGTAGGAGAAAAGATTACCTTATTCTATGAAGATGATTTAATTGTTGCTCCTATTTTTGCAAATAGGAATACAAATCCAGCCTTTTTCCAACTTCTAGTATGAGGTGTTAGGTCATCTTTTTCTTTAAGCTTTGCTGGTACGATGATAGTTATTAATGGCTCTGGAATTAAAAAAAAGGAATTTTACCAAAAAAGTGTCGGTACAGTCATTTTATACAGATTTAGTGTCAAATACACGTATATGACCATTATAGTGTTCGTACGGTGATTTTTTACTATTGTACCCCTCCTCCTTTCGAACGACATCGTCATCTATTTTCCCTTTTCTTACTTCTTTCTTCCTCATTCCCGGCAGAGCTCCAGCCCTTCTCCCGCGTCTTCCTCTCTCCTTACTTCGGCTCCCAGCTCTCTTTCCCTTCTTCCTCTCCGGCTTCGCCGATCCCTGCTCTCTATTTACCCCTTCCTCTCCGGCTTCGACCATCACCATCAGAACTATCCAATCAATGGCCAGGAATCAAATTGCAGCACCATCATATGAATAAATTGAGGGCCCAGATGATTGAGATGCTGATGATCGTTCAAGCTCGTGAACTTTTACGCTCAGGTTTCTTAATGTATGTTTTTTTATGTCATCTCCTGCTATTTATTCCAGCACCCCACCTCAATCTATTCCCATTCAGTTGTCTAATAGTGGAGAAAAATATAAGTATTGGCTGTAACGAAAAAGGGAATGTCTGAAAAGTACATTCTTGTACAGACATCTAATCTTTTGTGAGATAAGTGGTTTTATTCTCTTTGTTCCTTTTCAGTGTCTGGCAACTCTACATCCGTCTCTTGTCGGCGGAGTTGTTGGAGAAGATCTTGCATATGAAAGAGTGTTTCTGTAGCCAATAAAGGTGAGAACTTGCTTAACATAACCGTTTTGGTTTTTTTGCAACAAATTTAGACTGTGTTATGTCAGTTTTTTCTCTCTCGTCCTTGTTGCTGAGAATGTCTTTCAACAAATTTGCTGTTGAGTTCAGTCATTTTTTTCCTTTTCACTTCACGTTCATATTGCATGTTGGGTTGTCAGCAAATATCCATGTGTGAGAATTGTCTGATACTATGTCCATTCTTACTGGAACTGTATGCGCATTTAATGGTTAATTTTTTGAAACTAAATGAAAAGCTTGATAGACTATAGTGTGCAAGCCCCTATTGCTCCTGCCGAAGTTTAAGTAATGGTGCCGAGTCTTGCACTTTGCAGGGAAAAAAAAAACTATATATTAAGTATTGCAATCTTGATGCCTCAAACATCAAAACAGAATCTGCCAAATGTTGATGCAGCTTGTATACATTGTACCTATTTTAGCATAAGTCCCAGTTAAGTAATGATGCTGCATTGAATTCGTCCAATGGCAATTCTGCTTTTGATATATGATGATATGCATCTGCTTTTTCATTGAAAGAATAGGAAACGACAGAGGTCTTTGTTCAGGTCAAGAAGGCAAAAGGAAAAGTGTTATGTTTTGAAATTCATGTCTTCTCAGCCACCTTCGAAGTGATCAAAGCTCTAAATCACTGTGAGGAATGGTCACTGATTCTGTTAATTTGGATTGGTTTTTTCTTCGGTAATTGCTTATCTGTATATAGCTTACATTAATTTTGTTCCTACAATTTTTATTGTGTATGTGCATTTCATCTACTTAAAATGCACTGTTCTCATGATTATTTTGTGTGAACGGGTACCATTCCGGACTTCAAAGCCTTTATTTTAACAGCACACAATCTTTATGATTGTTTTGATTTTTTTATTTTGTGCAAGACTACATATATGCCTTTAGTTGTCTTTCACATTCATCTTTTGAAAGAAATTTACAATTAATTTGACTATAATAGTTTTTTATCCAACTGCTCATATTGCGTGCTCCTATTTCCAGTGGCTAGACATTGACCTTACCCAATCCCGGTTATTTCCTTTGTCCACCCTCTTAACCCATCGTTGCCAAGGTTCTTTTTTTTGGTCCCCCTCAAAAATATGTCACTTTTTTTATGTACAATATGGTCTCGACAGTCCTTTACAGAGAATGTAATGATGTCTTTCCCAATAACATAATCATGTTGTAGAATAGGGTCTAGGAATGTCCAAAAACCAATATTTTTCAACCAATTTTTTCGGGGTGGTCAGCGAAATACTAATGGCCCGTTGACCTAGTTGATAATATTAGACTCCAATAAGATGGCCTAACAATCAAGTGATGCAAGACGTTAAGAATTGGGAGATACGAATTTGTTAGCCACACGCATTTGTATTTTGGTCATAGATTGAGGTTGGAATCAATTAGATGTGTGAAGTCCGGAAAGTCTTGCTTCATATTGGTAAGCACCCAATATATAACCATGATCCATTTTGTTTGGTGTAGGCTCAAAAAGTTGTTGTTGGATCGATAAATTACTGAAACGATATCGGTATCAGAGAAAAAGTGAAATAAATAGTCCTTCTCATTGTTCATCCATTGGAATATAAAATCAGAAATGTTTTTGTTCACGGATACCACAATTGGAAGAAGAAAATAACAAATATGGTAACGATATCGTTATCAAATAACATATTCCCATCGTTGCCAAGGTTCTTTTTTGGTCCCCCTCAATATATTCACTTTTTTTTATGTACAAATATTCTCGACAGTCATTTACATAGAATGTAGTGATTTCTTTCCCAATAACATATCATGTGTAGAATATGGTCATAGATTTCCAAAACCAATATTTTT